>CM035135.1:86290279-86997779 GCA_020205605.1 Panax ginseng | reverse complement strand
CAAAGAAAATGGGGAACACGGAGAAGCTGACGAACCAGATTATGGAGCTCAAGTTCCAAGAGCCTCCAACGCCAAGCAAGAAAGTGCGAGAAAGATGAGAAATCAGAGAAATTGAAGGTCAAAAAATCCATCGAGAAAGGCAACATGGACGGCGCTCGCATCTATGCCGAGAACGCCATCCGGAAGTGCAACGAGCAGATGAATTACCTCTGATTAGCCTCTCGTCTCGACGCCGTCGTTGCCAGGCTCGACACCCAAGCCAAGATGACAACCATCAGTAAATCCATGTCCAACATCGTCAAATCTCTCGAGTCCACGCTCGCCACGGGGAACCTGCAGAAGATGTCCGAGACAATGGACAGTTTCAAGCGCCAATTTGTAAATATGGAGGTTCAGGCCGAGTTTATGGAGAGTTCGATGGCCGGAAGCACTTCTCTTTCGACTCCCGAGGGTGAAGTCAACAGCTTGATGCAGCAAGTGGCTGATGATTACGGCCTTGAGGTCTCAGTTGGCCTGCCACAACCGGCTGCCCATGCGGTGCCCCTGAAGACTACGGAGAAGGTCGATGAGGATGATCTCTCTAGGCGCTTTGCTGAGCTCAAGGCCCGTGGCTAATAAATGACATGGTATTTGACTTGAGTTTTATTATATGTGATCTATATTGTCTGGATTTCTATTTGATATCACTGGAACTTGATTTGTAAATTAATTGAATTGTGAATTTGGATTTACTTTTTGAGCTTATTTTGTTTATACCCCGTTTAAATGCTGAAGTTTATATGTGATGGTAACTAAATCTAATGAACAGTCGTATGGGATGGTAGTAACTATATAGAATGAACAGATAAGACTGTTTAGGAGATTACTTGTGATTATGTTTTGGGAGGTTAAGTCCTGTCTGCAGACCAATGTCACATAGTAGAATTAGAGGTATCTTGGATTATATCTCATATTTCAGGTACTTAATTTTACTGATTTGTGAATTTGACTAAATATTATTGAATGTTCAGTTACTTGTTATTGCCATCACTGCTTTTTAACTCCGCTGGATATTGCTAGAAATTGATCGTTATATGCTTAACTGGGGGAGACGGCCATGATCCTTCTAAAACAGCTGTAAAAGCATCTTCAGCAGCCATTCTGGCAAGAATTTTGGTAATGAATACCAATTACCTTGCCCAGTTAACATCACAACCATCACTATTGGTAGTTCTCCAGCAGGCAGGATTCCCCGTTGAAGAAAACATTCTCCTTTACCTGGTTGACATATGGCTTAACAAGGTCAGCTGCTCCTGAACATAAATTAGCTACTAATATACATTTTCCCAATCCCTCTGTGGGGGTTACCTGATTTTTGTTTTATTGTTTTATTTACAAATTGAACTTTGACTGTAGGCTAATAGCTATCCCATATCCTGAACTGGAGGCTCATGATTATTTATTTATGGCTAATATATTACGGTAAAGACAAGGATAAATTATTCTAATCTGAAACAGATTGCCCCATGGTTATAGTTGTAAATTTGTATAAATCCAGTATGTGAAAGTGTGAAATTCGGGATTCCACTATCAGATTGCCCCATGTTCTGTTCAGTGCAACGATTAACTTAAGAGTCACCTTCATCGCACTAAGCTCATCGCACTGAGCATACTGTTTTAGTGAATATTAAAATGTGCTAACATATATCGTAGGGGCCTGCCAAATTATAAACATATTGCATATTCAATTTTGGAAAATGCAAATAAAAGTAGTACTTGAATACTCATGGATACTAGTGAAAACTCAAACTTTAGGATTTCGACCTGATTCAATGCAAGCTACAGAGCAAGGTGATAAAACAGAACAAGAGCAGAAGTCTGTAAGACAAATTCTCAGGTCAGCCTATGAAAATAAAATTTCTATGAGGTTGAGAGCTGAACTATGCAGCATGGATTTTAATAACTATAATTACACAAAAAATGCTTCCACAGGTAAGTTTCCTCAATTCTATTCCAACTGATTTAGTGCACTATAACTATTTCTCAAAGCAACTTATATTATCTCAAAAATCCTGGTAGCAAAGGCTATCAGTAGCGACTAGTGTCTTTTATGAGTAATCACAACTGTTGCCTGGATCAAAATGATGCAGAAAGCCATGCCAAGTCAGAGCAGTGGTGCACAAGCTGGTGCCTTCAGTTCAAGGTGTTGCTCTCGAGGGGATTGAGAGAGAGGAGGTATGAAGCTTTCAATAGGCTTAGAATTTTCCAAGTCATAAGTGTTGCTGTACTTGGCGGACTGCTCTGGTGGAACACCCCGACATCCCACATTGAAGATCGTGTAAGAACTTCAAAGCAAAGTCATTATATCTATATAAAAGCATTACAATACTCATGAAAATAAAATTCTGTTTACTTCAATACCGGGCCATTTTACAGTGCCCCAAAACTGTGACAGATGCAAAGTTTCATATTACTAGACACCACTTCAAATTTTGTACATGCCATTATCTAACAACCGAAGGTGGGGACCACATGCCCACTGGCTTATATTTTAGAACTTCTGCTTTTTTCATTTAAACTGGCTAGATTTCCTAAGCCATCAAATTCAAGACCTAAATTTCTTATGGATGCTAACCTGGCTTGCTTTTTTAATGCAGATTGCCATGCTTTTCTTCTTCTCAGTATTTTGGGGATTCTACCCTCTTTACAATGCTGTTTTCACTTTCCCCCAAGAAAGAACTATGCTTATAAAGGAAAGATCATCTGGAATGTACCGCCTCTGTTTCAGAACATGGGGCAATCTGTTTCAGGTACGTTGGTGTGGTGCTGGTCGTCGATGAAATATTAGCTCGTGCAATGTCATTTATTTTATTCTTTTTTCAGATTAAGGGATTTTATGAAATTGATTCATTTCCTCGAAACAGGTTGGGAAAAAGCTGAGGTAGAAGCTTTGGCATTAAAAAATCATCTAGAATCAGTTACATTGTTAAAGCTTACTGCTGAAGATCGAGCATCACATTTAGATGGTGATTTGAAGGAGTGCATGCGGCAGATAGGAAATTTGAAAGAACATGAGCAGAAACTGCAGGAAGTTGTTCTTACCAAAACACAGCAATGCGATATGATAAAGCTTGAGCTCGTGATATATTTATTAGCTTTGGTAAGTTGGTGTTCATTATGTGCTTGTCTTGATATTGTAGGAGTGTAGAAAACTCTTTCTTGTGAAGTTGCTAGAAAGTAGAAAATTCATTGTACCGAAAAACTAAAAATTGCTTGCGGTTCCTTTGTTCTAGCTTCATAAAAATGACAAAGTATGTAAACTTCTAATTGTGCATACGTTTTAATATTTCAGTTTTGACATTCATTTCTTATACCTGGTCGATGTAAAGTAGTTACTAACAAATTGTTGAGCTCCTGTTGCAGGTTCATAGAAACTTTCGTAGTAACTTATAACAATTTTTCTTTTCTCTTAATCTTAGTTTCTGCAACTCAAGGTAGATGGTAATGATATTGGTAACAACAAGTGCTTTATGCCCGCACAAGCCTGTACCCTGCTAGAGTTGTGAGTTTTTTGTCGTCAACTGTGTATCAAATTGCATGCTATTTGTCCAGATTTAGTAATTTTGAGTTTGTCAAAATAAAAATCAAGGACCGTGTAAATAGGCATACAGAACTGTGTTCCAAGTGTAATAAAAGATTTAGTTTTTTTCACATAACAGTTACTTCAAAGTTGGACACATAGAGCAAGTGTATCTTTGTCATAGTTGTTGTAATCTTATACATGCACATTGCACATGGTACCATCTTGTGTATGTTTGTCAAACTAGTATATACTTCATGTTATCTTGTTTAAGGCATTTTATTTAGTCAATTGAAGGACTCTGGAATCTTTCTATATGCTCAACCATTTAATAAATATTGTGGGTAGTCTGTTGGTTTAATAATATTGGTACCACGTAGCAACTCTATTGTCTTTGTGTATTGATTTTGGCATTAAGCGTCTCTGGTGACCTATTTGCTTTATTTTTTTGACTTGCTATTATTTTTAAATATGTGCAGGAAGACTGCTTCTACGACCTGTCTTACAATACTGGGTATCAAATTTTCGTGCTACGTTTACGGAAGACAAGTGATAATATTATGAAGTGTACACCTTCTATATATGTAGATATATACTTTGATTGAAGAATTGTGGTAGCTTTAGATGGTTAATTGTAAAGATAATGAATGATTATATAGTGGATGATTTTAGTAAGTTAATGTTTTAGTTTTTTGTATTTTTGTCATTATTTGCTATGGGGACATTGAGCCAACCAGGTATACAAAAAGATTGTCAAATTTTAATTTGGCAACAATATAATTCGTTACTAAAGCATTGAACAAGTTTTAATATAGCAACAATTTTTTATACATTTAGTAACAAATTTTCGTTGTTAATGGCATTAAAAATATAATATTTGGCAACGAAAAATTAACCTAATAACAACGGAGAGGATATTGTTGCTAATACTAACATAAAAGGTAATATTTTTTATCGTTGCAAATCATATTAACTTTCGTTGCACATATAAAGAAACAACATATAATGTCGTTGCTAATCGACGACTTTCGTTGTTATTGAAAAATAACCAGCAACAAACATTTTCGTTGCTGATTCAACATAATATCGTTGCCAAATAATATAATCAGCAACGAAAATCGTTGCTAAAAAGTTTACATTCCGTAACGAAAGTAAGTTTAGGTAACGATTTTCATAATTTACTGCAACGAAAAATGTCGTTGTAAAATGGTGTCAATTGCAACAAAAATGCATGGTCGTTACAAAAAAAAGAGTTCATTTCATTGCCAATTAGCAGGCTTTTGCAACGAAATGGGGTTTTTAGCAACGAAATTTTAATTATTCTGCAATAATACATTTTGTTGCTAAAGGATCGATGTCTCTGTACGAAAGTCAAATTTCGTTTCAAAATGTATTACTTTTGGCAACGAAAAAAAAACGTTCATTGCGGAACAATTAGCAACGCTCATTGCGCAACGAAAGACGTAACGACATTAAAGCCGTTGCCAAAACCCTTTTGCAACGAAATTTGGCACCTTTAGCAACGAAAATTGGTTGTTGCTAAAGCCCCATTTTTTGTAATGGCTTTTCCCATGTATAGGTTAAGAGTGTTGACTGACAGCAGATGTTTGCCTTTGTGTTGGTAGTTTTAGGCCTATGATAGGCTTCCATGTTTGCGTCCTGTGAGTGTGTTAGGTTTAGACACCTATCCACGAGGAAAAAGATGGCATCATTCCATCTTGGCGTGAGGTCCACTATTCTGAGGTTTTACTCATTCTTTGCCATGATTGGAGTTGTTGATGAGATGTCATCACGTGGGTTCCCTACTCTGGGGAGAATTTGAGCATTGGATTTGAGGATGGGTACCCGACTGGTGTCGAGCACGTGATTTCCACCCGTAGGATTCCTCCCTTCACAGATGGAGGATGGGAGCTCTATTTAGGAGAGCGTGCTATCAGGAACACTACATGAGAGATTCGTATGCCGATCTTGCCTCTTGCCAGACGTTATTGGCCTATTTCACTGTTGGTCGTTTTACGATCAATATATGCGTGCAAGTATACACAGTCAATAAGTAATAAAGAGTAAGTAAAGTATCATTCCTTTACTTACTCTTAATCGCCAATTAAGATCAAGGCAATTGCTACGATGATAAGCTCTAGTTTAGCGTAATTGCTATTTGTCTTTGAATCTCGAAAGATTTCGTCTACGGCGCTTGATTCTTGCGCGTGTCATAAACGGTAGGTACTTGCTTGTGATGCATCACCGTTAGGTTTGTAATATTCTTGGGAGCAATCAAATTGCACAAAATAAGCGGAAGCGTGATAAAATAGAGTTTTAAAATTTTACAAACCATATACCCGGATCATCCTTTATGTGCAATTATTAATTAAACAAAAATATGGAGAACAAGAATCATACCCTTGAAGATTCGAGCTTCCTCAGGTACAAGTTCACCTCCAAATCCTTTCGCGTTCAACTTGAATCCACCGGGTTTGGTTCCTTCCTGATCAATGTTAGCCACCCAAATGTTTGGCCTCTAGAGGTGATCCACCAAGAAAGAAGAAAGATTCAAGAAGATGGTTGGTTGGCTAAACCCTAGTTTTCTATCTCTATAGAAAAAGAACGTACTCTTCAACTATTGGAATTGTATATGTTGTAAAAAATTCAACAACCACCACACCTATAATAAGACTCCTGTGACAGCCCCGAATCCGGGTCCCAAATCACCACGGATTCAGTTCAATCATTCTATAACTATTTGCGGAAGATATAAACATAAATTGTGTATACAATACACTTTACACACTATTCCCCAAAATCGAGTAACCTTAACTTATACACAATTCATAAAACTATCTAACATATAACATATTTATCAAACTATACTATTACAACTAGCTGCACATTTTATCCCAGGCTGAACTTGGCTTATCCTTTTTCCTGTATCCGAACACATTCGCCTTATCTGCAATGTTTATCATGATATAGCAAGAGTGAGCATGAAAGTTGCCCAGCAAGTTTAAATACAATTTAAGGATATATCATGATTGAAAGAGTCTGAATAATAGGTTGGCTATAATTCATCAATATAATTGAGAACTAGCATGAACAAACTTTTGACTGAACAAGTATTATACATGAACAAATATATCTGGACCAACCGGTAATGAAGGTGATCAACCCTTCATACCTGACTTATACATGCAATATGTATAGAGTAAAATTCTATATGGCAATCAACAATGATTAACCATAAGCATATCTGAATGAAACTACTCTTAGTAGAGTTAAGTAAAACTTGCCTGAACCATTGATTACCGCTACGCAATTTATATCGCTTTATCCGAAGACCTAATATTAGTAATATAAATCTCCAATATTATAATAATATTATCACAGTATAATACTGTTATATATATAAACATAGAATAACCTAAACACATAACATATAACCCTATCGGTCTATTAAACAAATAAGACTTAGCATCAAGTCAGACTATTGCAGTCTGAGTTGAAACCGACACATTTCTATCATCCCGACGGTCTAGTCGGATAATTCACGAGTTTAAGTTCAATTAAACTCTGCCTAATTACTTAACAATATCTTAGATCAGTCAAAACATTATTCATAGGCTTATAATAATTTTCAGATAATTATTATCATTTATCATGATTTTTCAATCATTAATATCGTATTTATATTATATAAATACCATAATATTCCTTTATCATTAATATTTATTTATTATTAAATATTAATAAAAATCATAACATAATATTATAATATATTTATAATATTACAAAGTATTTTAATACCTTAAAATCATATTTATATGATTTTTTAAGCAACTAAATTAATTATCCGATAATTGCTAATAATATTAAAAATTAATATTTTCATAAATAAATATCAAAAGTTATATTTTATAACTTCAAATATTTTTATAACACTTAAATCATTTTTATATGATTTTTAAAACATTAATTCTATTTTTCTATAATTTATTTAATATATTTATTAAATAAATTAATTATCATTAATAATAAATTATTAATGAAATTCATCACAAAATATTAAAATTCATCAAAAATAACTTAAAATATTTTCTTATATCATAATATAATTTTTCATGAATTTTCATGAATTAAAACCATTTTAAATAATTTATTTAGTATTATAATTAAATAAATAAATACCTTTTATATTCCAAAAATATTAAATATTTTTGAAATATACTCAAAATAATTAAAAACTATTTTTCGTGCTTTAAATTTTTTTTTTTCATAATTTATTATGTATTTTAATAATTAAAAACTATTTTTATCTATTTATTTAATTAATTAATAATTTTCAGTAATTAAATGTCGCTAAAGGTACCATAGGTGGCAAAACCGTCGCTAATGGTGTTCTTGAGTGTTCTTGAGGTTGCCCAGAAAACCATGTCAGTTATCGAGGGGCTTGGTTTGACCGGTTCGAGATTCATGTTTATTACGTTTCTGGGCTTCTAATTTGATTAGAACTGAAATACTAATGTAATACTAGGATTACCAACTTGTTCCATGGCCATACAACATCAGAGCATAGAGATCTAAGTCTCCAAAAACCTGACAGACGTTGTTCTTCAATTTCTGAGTTTTCCAGAAATTGAAGAACAGACGAGATACCTACTTTGAATCCTTATAGTTTACATTCTATGTCTTGTTTATGTGATCCAATGGTTGAATCTTTTAGAGTACATGTAAGAGTACAATTATGTAACCTTACATCAACTTAACAACATCAAAATAGAGATCAAAGGGGTCGAACTACATCGTGGGGACTTGTTCTTGAAGATTCTGGGTTTTCCAGAATCTTCATCCAGCCAGTCGGTCAACGATGATTTGACCTAGTATAACTTTGATTCTGTTACTCATTTGGGTGATCTAAAAGCTTATATATGCATTCCATATGATAGACAACAACATCAATACAACAATTTGGACCAACAATTAAACCACAACATGATCTAAAGCTAGTGAATGATCATCGAGACAAGATCCGGGTTTACGGGTTATCCAAACCGATTTAAATGAACTGATCAAAGGATTTTGACCAACAATAACTCTTAATCCAAACATGAACTGACCCAGATTTGAGTTGCAGAGTATAGACCACATAACATACTACCAATACAAACATTTAAAACACTAAAACCATTACCAGACACCGATCTATGAAGCCTGACATTTGCTTGTCAGACGAAAATTTCTAACTTTTCCAGATTTAAGAAATCTTCAATTTCGAGCATCAAAATGATATGGATCTAAGTTTTAGCAACCCAGATCATCAAATGACACCCTCTAACACATATCTAGCCAACAAATTACAACATCAAACATCAGATCTAAGGATTTCTAAGTTAGGGTTTTTATACCTTTTAGGCTTTGATTCAAGAACTGATCCTTGATGATCTAATCTTGGCTTGTTATTACATGATCTTGGCTTTGTTTCTCACATTTTCTCACTCTAAGATCCGAAAATATAGAGAGAGGAGGGACTTGGCTATTTTGAAAACTAAAGTGAGCTTTCTCTCACTTAATCCTTAATATCTCTTTGATGCAATGAACTTGGATAGGCTAAATGGTTGATATAATGTGATATAAGTCTCATGTTATAGCTAGGTTTGGTGAACAACTCACCTAGAGTCAAAACCTACATACCAACTTCATAAAAAATATAAAAGGGCATTATAGTCATTTTCATACCATTTTATTTCTAGATGTATCATTTGATGCAAACCCCTAGGGTTTAACCCTTAGGGTTTGACCCTTAGGGTTAAAACCTAAGGTTTCTAAAAATATCAATTTCTAGGATTTTCAACTTAGGGTTTTCAAAATAGAAAATTAATATTCCTAAATTATAATTAGAATTCTCTAATTAAATTAAACTTTCCCATTCATAAATCAATCTTGTTAATTAGGATTATTTTATCCCAATTAAAATTGCTAATTTAGCCATTAAGTCCACAACTGTACATTAGGGTTTCTGACGGAACAATTAGGGTTCAAAAATTTGAAATTAGGGTTTGCTAATTAATTAAGCTTTACCCTAATTAATATTATAATTAATAACATTTAAGCATTATAGTTCTCCTTTAAATTCCCAGATTAGGGTTTCTAATTTCCAAATTAGGGTTTTGAATTCCCAAAACTGAATTTAGGATTTTAGAACCGATTTCTAGGGTTTCTTATCAGACGTTAGGGTTTTCTAATTGAACGTTGACGTTCTTAATATATATCAAGGTTTGACACTGATAAAAGTCATTTGCTCAACCCTTGACCCTTGACCAAATTCGGTACACATACATAACCATATTCACAGAACATAGTAACATATACCCTTAATCCTGAATAATTCACCTAAATCCTTCACAGAATTTTGAAATCCTTAAAATTCTTTCCCAAAAACGTCAAACGCATACACTTATTTTCTGTCTAGGTCTATTATTTGACCTGAAATCAATCATTTAATATATTAATAAATTGTCTAAATTCTTGGGTTGTCACAACTCCTCTTATTTATAAATGTGGGCAACCCTCCTTAACAATTAAGGAATTGGGTTTTATTTTAATTAATTAGAATCCTTTAATTAATTAGCCTCCTAATCTTATTAGGAATAAATGGGAGTACTAATATTAAATTAATTTCTAACTCTTTAGAAATTAAAATAATAATAATTGTAATAATATTAATAAGACTCCTCTTATTAATTTATGTATTTAATATTTTCAAAATATTAAATAATAAATATTAAGCTATTTAATTTATTCTATCACCATAGATTAAATTAAATACACTTAATATATTATTACGATCATGCCATTAACTTCTTAAATAATTATTCTTCCTTTTTATGGTGTGACCCTTTAGGTTCTCCATATTAAACCAGGTTGTGAATAAATCAATTAGAACAATTCTAATCTTATTTAAATAAATAAATTAAACTATTAATTTATTTAAATAAATAATATTTATTCTACAATAGGGATAAGCCTCCCTCTCCCTGTGATCAATGACTTTTCAAATAATATAGATTTCAACATTAATCATAAAAGAACCTTTGAGTAAATAGTTCTGTCACAATTCAATCCTTCCACCATACAATGTCCCAATTAAATATAAGACATGGAATTCTTCGTCAAGACTTATTTTATTTAATTATATGTATTTCGACTCTTAAATGCACAACTCAAATAATGCAAATTAGAAACTCCTTTCTAATTTCATTCGCCGCCAATGACTACTGGATTGTCATTTATCGAATCACATAGGACATTTCTCTTCTTTTACTAGAAGTGGTAGATTCTTTATTTATCATACATTATCTCCATGTACAACTTATTATACCCAAGCATACCCTTTGATATACCCTAAGGGTCTTAAGGAATAAGTCAAAGTATAACTCATCATATTACAAGATACTATGATGATCTCAAGTCCAAGGATCACTTCAGACTACTATCACTACAGAATTCCTATCGACAGTAAGTAAAACTCCATTAGGTATTCCTTAGCGAGCCAATGCTCAATGAACTTATTCTCTAATAAACACCTACATACTTGCTTTAGTGTCTCCATACAAATGATCATGAGATCAATCATCCTCATCCAATGAGCAAGCAACGTAAGTACCAATCTATCCGGATTCACTAATCCCCAATTTAGTAATCCAACGATTGGGAACTATTTTAGTTTTAAGCTTTCTAAGAATTTAGATCTCATTAGAATGATCATCATCATTATTCTAAAAGCATTGCTTAAAACTATGGGTTTATCACATATTATAAAACAACATCATGTAGATAATTAAAAGCCTTTAATAAATTAATACTTTTTATTAATAAATGAATAAGATTGTTACAAAGTATATGCTTTATCATCAAACATGATTGACTTGTGTGCATATTACTTTCAATCTCCCACTTGCACTAAAGTCAATCGTCATGGTATCTCATACACTTTTTCTCTAAGTGACGATTATCCTGCTGTTGGATAAGCTTTAGTTAATGGATATGTAATGTTTTTCTTGAGAGTACACTATCTCTATAGTGATTTTCCATTTTTCAATGATTCCTATAATCAAATAAAAGTGCCACAATACATGTTTAGATCCAAGATGATTCTTAGGAACTATTCCTAGTTCTGTAATGAACTTTTATCAAAATAATCACCTTGCAGCTTCATTTACAGCTATATACTTTGTCTTTATCACTAAGCTATCAACTCTTTGCTGTTTGGAACCTTTCCAATTCAATGCACCGCCGTTCAAGGTAACGCTTTACCTTAAAGTTGATTTTCTTTCGTCTTGGTCTGTCTGAAAAACTTGAGTTTGTTAAGCCCTCTAGTTTTAATTTAGACACACCATAAATTTTAATCACATCCTTAGTGCCGGTTAAGTATTTTAAGATATTTTTCACTGTCTTACAGTGATCTTCTCCAGAATATGACCGATCAACATCAGGTCTTGTATATTTCATTGTATACATGATTGTAACTCATGCGATCTCTCTTTTAAGGAGTCTATGGGGACTATTAAGAGAGATACACTCCATGACTCATCAATATGAGACATCTTTTGGAGTTTGCCATGCTAAACGACTTTAGCATCAAATGAATACACTAGGTTCATTCTTATTTTTTTATAAAATCACTCTTTTGATTAGTTTCATCAAAACGAATGTTCCATTTTTGAGAAGCTTATTTCAATCCATTTCTCTAAGTGTCTACAACTCTTACCTCATCGTATGTAATTGAATCATCATCTTCTATGATGTGTACTGTGACGCCCCCAAAATAGGTATACATCACCCATCTTGGGTCGCCAGAAAATACACTACTAACAACTTCATTTATACAACTGTCGTGCAAAATACGACGACAAGTATACTGTGAGTTTTAATATAAATGTATGTAACTCTCATGGTGCCTCGACCACAACCTTACAATGGTACGTTACATAAAAGTACAGTCAAAAACTGTTTTAGAAATTAAAATATTTGGGAAGTGCTCAAGGAAACCTTCGTACATAGGAGGCCATGAATCTAAGTTATGATAGATATCATATGTCCAGAGAATTATCCTTAGTTGACCCAATAGACCCCAAAGAAAAACGAGAAGATTACTATCATGTTCCTTCCAATGGTGAGTCTTCTCTTGACATATAACTATCTCCACTGTCTCCAAGTGAAAATTATATTTCAAATAAACTCCAAGATCATATAGGTAGTACTCGTAGATATACTCAACAAGTGGATGTGCACAACCCTATCTTACGATAACACGAGGTTGTATGTCATTAGACATCTTGTATGATAGTGAAAAAATACCCTTCCAAAGTTGGGTTCGCCTCACCCTATTTGGTTCACCAAAATTAAATATCGAATGACGTATACAATACGACACACTTATCTAAAGTTCTCAATAAAATTATTTCCATACTATTTAGGAGAACCTCAACAACTCTGCATTCACCATTCTATTCCCTCGTTATCCCCGCAATCTAACCCAACTACACTCTTATTACCCGAAAGAAATTGTGAAAAAAAGGGTGAGCACAACTAGCCTAGTAAAGAATATCATAACTAACGATAATTAAATTATCAATAACTTTTGTCAATAATAAATCAGAGATTTAGAACATATGGTAGATGATAAAACTTTTTAACCATAGTTGCAGCAGAACGAGCAATCCATTAAAAGAGTTAAATAGACCATCAGGTCTATTATCTTCTCCATGTTAACAGTCCACCAATAATGTTTTATCCCTGTAACATCAATCAACAATTCCTGTCCACAATCATATGAATAACTCATAAGCATAATTGTGGTTTCAAATTCTATTTCTCATCCAGCACGAAGATAATTTTCATCACCTGTCTTTACCTAAAACATCAAAAATTATGGTTATACCAAATCTCAATTCCTGCTTATAATTATATTAATAAATTCTTCTTTGCACTACAGCCAAAGATATTCATTAACAATTCATCTTTGCACTATAGGCCAAAGATATACAACTGTATAACCAATAACCAATAGTTCATCTTTGCACTACAGGCCAAAGATATACAACTATAAAACCAATAATGCTGAGACTCAGCTTAATAGTATCACGACCACCTAATTATCCCAAAGACTACGGGCCGAGGATATTCATGTTTTCAATTACGGTCATGATTATACCGAATAATCCCTGATCATAATTATACCAAGTCCATCTGTGCACTACGGGCCAAAGATGACTTTTACCACATTATTTGTAACATTATGGTCATGATTATACCGAATAATCCCTGGTCATAATCATACCAAGTCTATCTAGGCATGACAGACCACAGATGACTTTCAACATAATATATACATGAGGATGATGACAATGATATAAGTATTAATCAAACAAAAACAAGGATAAATATTAAAGACTTTAAATTTATCTAAATATTATCAATCACTTAATAAACTCATAATCAAATATTATTAATATTATAATAATATTTTAATCACTTCTTAAACTTATAAACAATTTATTTCAATTGTTTACACTTTACCAAATAATGCATTTAATCATTCAAAAATGTCATATCCATAAGATTTCATCACCAATGACTAAATCCCTCATAAAAATCTGCATATACCTTATATAGGATTTTCAAATCATAAAATCCTATTTTCCAACTTTGTTACTTCACATAACATATTTAACTCATATGTTTGTAACTAAATTATTTTTATGAAAAATACCAAATCAGTCCCAAAAATAATTCTTTTCTGGGATTTAGCAGAATATAGTCCCATAATGAACAAATATTTTTCTCGGAATTTTTAAAATTCATTTACTATTTTTCAAAAATCAATTTCTAATTAATTCCTTAAGAAATTAGCTACCTCAAGGTTAACTCCAGAAATTCCCAAATCTTGGCGGGATCTTACATGTGTTAATGTGAGCTTTCGGTTTAAATTTCATGGTCATCAAGTTATAGAACTCCGGTTATAGCGTTTTTTTAAAAAATCTAAATATTGAAATGGTCATAACTTGCTCATTTTAAGTCAGAATGAGCTCATTTTTGGATAGAAGGTACCTTATACCATATAACGGTTCGATCTATGATTTATCATTCATGGACGTTGATAAGATCCATCCATTTAGCAAAGACTCAGGATGGCATAGCCTTAAAGTTAAGGCGAGGTTCAAACGAGGAAAGGCTTACGGTGGATACCTAGGCACCCAGAGACGAGGAAGGGCGTAGTAAGCGACAAAATGCTTCGGGGAGTTTAAATGAGCATAGATCCGGAGATATTTAATGTCCCAAAAGGCCAAAATTTTTCTCATAAATTAATTGGCCGAAAATGCCCTTTTAAAAATATGGACAGTAGCTTTTTTCCATTTTTAACTTTTTCGTGCTTTGCTAAAATCAGTCCACACAAAAATCTACAACACCTTTTCCAGTGATTCCACTTGGATAAGTTAGGAAACTCATAGATCTAACTCTAGGACTTGACCACACTCAAAAATTCAAAATATAATAGGAGATATAGTCAATTGAATTTTATGCTCCATTTTCACCAAAATCTGATTTTCAACTCTTTGTGATTTCTAAGAAACTTTCATGTTTTCACATAATAACCAACATAACTCATCACAACACTTACTAATACTACATATACCCATGATTTTTATCAGTCTAATGCTTTTATTATGACTCTCATCATAATCAACGTAACAGATCATTTCCACAATTTAATAAGAAATGAATATAAAGGATCATTCACCATGCATGTGGTAATCCACATATACAAGTTATTCCAACAGAATAATAAAGAATGGAATAACAAAAAAATTCACGATGCATGCGATAGACCGCACAAATAGGTTATTCTCAATAGAATAATAAAGAACGGAATCAGGTCAGGCGTAATCCGCACCGACGGGATATTCCAACAGAATAATAAATAATGGAATAACAACCGAATTCACCATGCATGCGATGTAATCATATGCATGTGTTATTCCAATGTAATAATAAATAATGAAACTAGGTCCAAACAGAACGCTTGTGACAAGATATTCCCATGAATAATAAATAATGGAACCGGTCCCATGTAAACGCATGCACAAGACAAGATATTACGACAAAATAATAAAGAATGAAATAATAGAAGAATTTCACCATGTATGCAAGATTAAGATGTAGACAAAAGTTATTCCAACATAATAATAAGGAATAAAATAATAGAAGAATTTCACCATGTATGCAAAAGATTTGACAGATAGGTTATTCCAACATAATAATAAGGAATGAAATAACAATAGCTCTCTTCATAAATATGAAAGAAATAATATCCCTTACGAGTACAACAAATAATATCCCTTACCTTATAAAGAAGAGTACTCCGACGGTAGGGCGGGGATATACTTGAAGAAACTTGCACTACGCTCAAAGCTTTCTTAAACGCTAAAGAAATACGCTCAAGATTATAGAAGAAGAATTCTCTCTACAGTTTCTCTCTCTAGAGTTTTAGAGAATTCGTAAGAAATAATGATGGAATGAGCTTCTATTTATATAAGAATGGACTGCATAGTAACTAATTCATGAACGGTCCAGATTGATTTACTTTTAATCAGACGGTGCATATTTAAAGCAAAATCTTTTAAATAAAATATAATATATTCTATTTATAATCTAATAAAATGAATAACTTTATATAAGTATTATGTTTCATATAAAAAGATTTTACTATGCAAAACACTATGTATAATAGAATATAATATATTCTATTTATAGAATAACTTTATAAAAGTATTCTGTTTATATAAAAAGCTTTTCTATTTTATTACATTAATAATACTAATAAAATAAAACTTCATCATCACTTACTTTGAAAAAAATTCAAATGTCACCCTTAACTTTAAACTTTTACCAATTTAACTATTCACTAAAATAGAAAAATTGAATACTTTTATTTCATAAAATTCGGGGTCTCACAATCTCCCCTCCTTATGAAATTTCGCCCTCGAAATTTACGTACGTACCTGGTATTTCGAAGAGATGAGAATACCTTGCTTTCTTTTCGGATTGTACCTTCCCGGTTATTTTCTCGGTATCATGATTTCCTATTGCTCATCTCCTGTGTTTCAGATATCATTCTAGAATATACCTTCAAAACAAAGGTTAATTAACATATCATTATTTGTCAACTTATCAAGTAAACAATTTCAGCTTAGGTAAGTCACACACTAGCGAAGTATATTACTCGTCTCTCCCCTCTTAGTTCTAGACTCTTATCTCCGGCAGCGACCATATCCCTAAGCTCTGATACCAAATGTGACGCCCCCAAAATAAGTATACATCACCCATCTTGGGTCGCCAGAAAATACACTACTGACAACTTCATTTATACAACTGTCGTGCAAAATACGACGACAAGTATACTGTGAGTTTTAATACAAATGTATGTAACTCTTATGATGCCTCGACCATAACCTTATAATGGTACGTTACATAAAAGTACAGTCAAAAACTGTTTTAGAAATTAAAATATTTGGGAAGTGCTCAAGGAAACCTTCGTACATAGGAAGCCATGAATATAAGTTATGATAGATATCATATGTCTAGAGAATTATCCTCGGTTGACCCAATAGACCCCAAAGAAAAACGAGAAGATTACTATCATGTTCCTTCCAATGGTGAGTCTTCTCTTGACATATAACTATCTCCACTGTCTCCAAGTGAAAATTATATTTCAAATAAACTCCAAGATCATATAGGTAGTACTCGTAGATATACTCAGCAAGTGGATGTGCACAACCCTGTCTTATGATAACACGAGGTTGTATGTCATTAGACATCTTGTATGATAGTGACAAAACACCCTTCCAAAGTTGGGTTTGCCTCACCCTATTTGATTCACCAAAATTAAATATCAAATGACGTATACAATACGACACACTTATCTAAAGTTCTCAATAAAATTATTTCCATACTATTTAAGGAGAACCTCAACAGCTATAGACCACAGTTCTATTCCCCTGTTATCCCATTTCGACCCAAGCCTACACTCTTATTACCTGAAAGGAATTGTGAAGCAAAAGGGTGAGCACAACTAGCCCAGTAAAGAATATCATAACTAAAGGTAATTAAATTATCAATAGCTTTTGTCAATAATAAATCAAAGATTTAGAACATATGGTAGATGATAAAACTTTTCAACCATAGTTGCAGCAGAACGAGAAATCCATTAAAAGAGTCAAATAGACCATCAGGTCTATTATCTTTTCCATGTTAAAAGTCCACCAATAATGTTTTATCCCTGTAACATCAATCAACAATTCCTGTCCACAATCATATGAATAACTCATAATCATAATTGTGGTTTCAAATTCCATTTCTCATCTAGGACGAAGATAATTTTCATCACTTGTTTTTACCTGAAACATCAAAAATTATGGTTATACCAAATCTCAATTCCTGCTCATAATCATTTTAATAAATTCTTCTTTGCACTACAGCCAAAGATATTCATTAACAATTCATCTTTGCACTACAGGGCAAAGACATACAACTATATAACCAATAACCAATAGTTCATTTTTGCACTACAAGCTAAAGATATACAACTATAAAACAAATAATACTGAGACTCAGCTTAATAGTATCACAACCACGAATTATCCCTGCATTACGGGCCAAGGATATTCGTGTTTTCAATTACGGTCATGATTATACCGAATAATCCCAGGTTATAATCATACCAAGTCCATCTATGCACTACGAGCCAAAGATGACTTTTACCACATCATTTGTAACATTACGGTCATAATTATACCAAATAATCCCTGGTCATAATCATACCAAGTCCATTTAGACACGACAGGCCGCAGATGACTTTCAACATAATATATACATGAGGATGATGACAATGATATAAGTATTAATCAAACGAAAACAAGGATAAATATTAAAGGCTTTAAATTTATCCAAATATTATCATTCACTTAATAAACTCATAATCAAATATTATTAATATTATAATAATATTTTAATGACTTCTTAAACTTATAAACAATTTATTTCAATTGTTTACACTTTACCGAATAATGCATTTAATCATTCAAAAATGCCATACCCATAAGATTTCATCACCAATGATTAAATCCCTCATAAAAATCTGCATATACCTTATATAGGATTTCCAAACCATAAAATCCTATTTTCCAACTTTGTTACTTCACATAACATATTTAACTCATATATTCGTAACTAAACTATTTTTATGAAAAATACCAAATCAGTCCCAAAAATAATTCTTTTCTGGGATTTAGCAGAATATAGTCCCCTAATGAACATATATTTTTCTCGGAATTTTTAAAATTCATTTACTATTTTTCAAAAATCAATTTCTAATTAATTCCTTAAGAAATTAGCTACCTCAAGGTTAACTCCAAAAATTCCCAAATCTTGGCAGAATCTTACACATGTTAATGTGAGCTTCCAGTTTAAATTTCATGGTCATCGGAGTTATAAAACTCCGGTTATAGCATTTTTTGTCGAAAAAACCTAATATTGAAACGGTCATAACTTGCTCATTTTAAGTCAGAATGAGCTCATTTTTGTACAGAATGTACCTTATACCATATACTTTCATGTCCCAAAAGGCCAGAATTTTTCTCATAAATTAAGTGACCGAAAATGCCCTTTTAAAAATATGGACAGTAGCTTTTTCCTATTTTTCACTTTTTCGTGCTTTGCTAAAATCAGTCCACACGAAAATCTACAACACCTTTTCCAGTGATTCCACTTGGATAAGTTAGAAAACTCATAGATCTAACTCTAGGACTTGACCACACTCAAAAATTCAAAATATAATAGGAGATATAGTCAATTGAATTTCATGCTCCATTTTTACCAAAATCTGATTTTCAGATTTCTAAGAAACTTTCATGTTTTCACATAATAACCAACATAACTCATCACAACACTTACTAATACTACATATACCCATGAATTTTATTAGTCTAATGCTTTTATTATGACTCTCATCATAATCAACGTAAACAGATCATTTCCACAATTTAATAAGAAATGAATATAAAGGATCATTCACCACGCATGTGGTAATCCACATATACAGTTTATTCCAACAGAATAATAAAGAATGGAATAACAAAAGAATTCACCATGCATGCGATAGACCGCACAAATAGGTTATTCTCAACAAAATAATAAATAAAACGGAACGAGTTAAGCGTAATCACTTGACCGATTGAGGATATTCCAATGTAATAATAAATAATGGAATAACAACCGAATTCACCATGCATGCGATAGATAATCGCATGATAAAAGTTATTCCAAATGAATAATAAATAATGGAACTAGGTCCCACAGAACGCGTCTGAGCAGGATATTCCGACAGAATAATAAATAATGGAACCAGGTCCGGCGTAAATGCACAGACAAGATATTCTGACAAAATAATAAAGAATGAAATAATAGAAGAATTTCACCATGTATGCATTACTTCACATAGACAGGTTATTCCAACATAATAATAAGGAATAAAATAATAGAAGAATTTCACCATGTATGCAGTACTTCGCATAGATAGGTTATTCCAACATAATAATAAGGAATGAAATAACAATAGCTCTCTTCATAAATACGAAAGAAATAATACCCCTTACGAGTACAACAAATAATATACCTTACCTTATTAAGAAGAGTACTCCGACGGTAGGGCGGGGATATACTTGAAGAAACTTGCACTACGCTCAAAGCTTTCTTAAACGCTAAAGAAATACGCTCAAGATTATAGAAGAAGAATTCTCTCTACAGTTTCTCTCTCTAGAGTTTCAGTGAATTCGTAAGAAATAATGAAGGAATGAGCTTCTATTTATAGAAGAATGGACTGCATAGTAACTAATTCATGAACGGTCCAGATTGATTACTTTTAATCAGACGGTCCATATTTAAAGCAAAATCTTTTAAATAAAATATAATATATTCTATTTATAATCTAATAAAAGCGAATAACTTTATAAAAGTATCTACATTTCATATAAAAGATTTTACTATGCAAAATACTATGCATAATAGAATATAATATATTCTATTTATAGAATAACTTTATAAAAGTATTCTGTTTTATATAAAAAGCTTTTCTGTTTTATTACATTAATAATACTAATAAAACAAAACTTCATCATCACTTATTTTGAAAATTTTTCAAATGTCACCCTTAACTTTAAACTTTTACCAATTTAACTATTCACCAAAATAAAAAAATTGAATACTTTTATTTCATAAAATTCGAGGTCTCACAATCTCCCCTCCTTATGAAATTTTGCCCTCGAAATTTACGTACGTACCTGGTATTTCGAAGAGATGAGAATACCTTTCTTTCTTTTCGGATTGTACCTTCTCGGTTATTTCCTCGGTATCATGATTTTCCTATTGCTCATCTCCTGTGTTTCAGATATCATTCTAGAATATACCTTCAAAACAAAGGTTAATTGACATATCATTATTTGTCAACTTATCAAGTAAATAATTTCAGCTTAGGTAAGTCACACACTAGCGAAGTATATTACTCGTCTCTCCCCTCTTAGTTCTAGACTCTTATCTCTGGCAGCGACCATATCCCTAAGCTCTGATACCAAATGTGACGCCCCCAAAATAGGTATACATCACTCATCTTGGGTCTCCAGAAAATACACTACTGACAACTTCATTTATACAACTGTCGTGGAAAATACGACGACAAGTATATTGTGAGTTTTAATATAAATGTATGTAACTCTTATGGTGCCTCGACCACAACCTTACAATGGTACGTTATATAAAAGTACAGTCAAAAACTGTTTTAGAAATTAAAATCTTTGGGAAGTGCTCAAGGAAACCTTCGTACATAGGAAGCCATGAATATAAGTTATGATAGATATCATATGTCCAGAGAATTATCCTTGGTTGACCCAATTGACCCCAAAGAAAAATGAGAAGATTACTATCATGTTCCTTCCAATGGTGTGTCTTCTCTTGACATATAATTATCTCCACTGTCTCCAAGTGAAAATTATATTTCAAATAAACTCTAAGATCATATAGGTAGTACTCGTAGATATACTCAGCGAGTGTATGTGAACAACCCTGTCTTATGATAACACGAGGTTGTATGTCATTAGACATCTTGTATGATAGTGACAAAACACCCTTCCAAAGTTGGGTTTGCCTCACCCTATTTGGTTCACCAAAATTAAATATCAAATGACGTATATAATACGACACACTTATCTAAAGTTCTCAATAAAATTATTTCCATACTATTTAGGGAGAACCTCAAAAGCTATAGACCACCGTTCTATTCCCCTGTTATCCTCGCTCGACCCAGCTACACTCTTATTACCTGAAAAGAATTGTGAAGCAAAAGGGTGAGCACAACTAGCCCAGTAAAGAATATCATAACTAAAGATAATTAAATTATCAATAGCTTTTGTCAATAATAAATCAGAGATTTAGAACATATGGTAGATGATAAAACTTTTCAACTATAGTTGCAGCGGAACGAGCAATCCATTAAAAGAGTCAAATAGACCATCAGGTCTATTATCTTCTCCATGTTAAAAGTCCACCAATAATGTTTTATCCCTGTAACATCAATCAACAATTCCTGTCCATAATCATATGAATAACTCATAATCATAATTGTGGTTTCAAATTCCATTTCTCATCCAGGACAAAGATAATTTTCATCACCTGTCTTTACCTGAAACATCAAAAATTATGGTTATACCAAATCTCAATTCCTGCTCATAATCATATTAATAAATTCTTCTTTGCACTACAACCAAAGATATTCATTAACAATTCATCTTTGCACTACAGGCCAGAGATATACAACTGTATAACCAATAACCAATAGTTCATCTTTGCACTACAGGCCAAAGATATACAACTATAAAACCAATAATACTGAGACTCAGCTTAATAGTATCACGACCACGAATTATCCCTGCATTACAGGCCAAGGATATTCGTGTTTTCAATTACGGTCATGATTATACCGAATAATCCCAGGTCATAATCATACCAAGTCCATCTATGCACTACGGGCCAAAGATGAATTTTACCACATTATTTGTAACATTATAGTCATGATTATACCGAATAATCCCTGGTCATAATCATACCAAGTCTATCTAGGCACGACAGGCCACAGATAACTTTCAACATAATATATACATGAGGATGATGACAATGATATAAGTATTAATCAAACAAAAATAAGGATAAATATTAAAGAATTTAAATTTATCCAAATATTATCAATCACTTAATAAACTCATAATCAAATATTATTAATATTATAATAATATTTTAATCATTTCTTAAACTTATAAACAATTTATTTCAATTATTTACACTTTACAAAATAATGCATTTAATCATTCAAAAATGCCATACCCATAAGATTTCATCACCAATGATTAAATCTCTCATAAAAATCTGTATATACCTTATATAGGATTTCCAAACCATAAAATCCTATTTTCCAACTTTGTTACTTCACATAACATATTTAACTCATATGTTCGTAACTAAACTATTTTTATGAAAAATACCAAATCAGTCCCAAAAATAATTCTTTTCTAGGATTTAGCAGAATATAGTCCCATAATGAACATATATATTTTTCTAAATTTTAAAATTCATTTACTATTTTTCAAAATTAATTTCTAATTAATTCCTTAAGAAATTAGCTACCTCAAGGTTAACTCCAGAAATTCCCAAATCTTGGCAGGATCTTACACATGTTAATGTGAGCTTCTAGTTTAAATTTCATGGTCATCGGAGTTATAGAACTCCAGTTATAGTGTTTTTTGTCGGAAAAACCTAAATATTGAAATGGTTATAACTTGCTCATTTTAAGTCGGAATGAGCTCATTTTTGGACAGAAGGTACCTTATACCATATACTTTCATGTCCCAAAAGGCCAGAATTTTTCTCATAAATTAAGTGACCGAAAATTCCCTTTTAAAAATATGGACAGTAGCTTTTCCCATTTTTTACTTTTTCGTGCTTTTCTAAAATCAGTCCACACAAATATCTACAACACCTTTTCTAGTGATTCCACTTGGATAAGTTAGGAAACTCATAGATCTAACTCTATGATGTGACCACACTCAAAAATTCAAAATATAATAGGAGATATAGTCAATTGAATTTTATGCTCTATTTTTACCAAAATCTGATTTTCAACTCTTTGTGATTTCTAAGAAACTTTCATGTTTTCACATAATAACCAACATAACTCATCACAACACTTACTAATACTACATATACCCATGATTTTCATCAGTCTAACGCTTTTATTATGACTCTCATCATAATCTACGTAAACAGATCATTTTCATAATTTAATAAGAAATGAATATAAAAGATCATTCACCATGCATGTGGTAATCCACATATACAGGTTATGCCAACAGAATAATAAAGAATGGAATAATAGAAGAATTCACCATGCATGCGATAGACCCCATAAATAGGTTATTCTCAACAGAATAATAAAGAACAGAACCAGGTACAACAAATAATATCCCTTACCTTATAAAGAAGAGTACTCCGACGGTAGGGCGGGGATATACTTGAAGAAACTTGCACTACGCTCAAAGCTTTCTTAAACGCTAAAGAAATACGCTCAAGATTATAGAAGAAGAATTCTCTCTACAGTTTCTCTCTCTAGAGTTTTAGTGAATTCGTAAAAAATAATGAAGGAATGAGCTTCTATTTATAGAAGAATGGACTACATAGTAACTAATTCATGAACGGTCCAAATTGATTTACTTTTAATCGGACGGTCCATATTTAAAGTAAAATCTTTTAAATAAAATATAATATATTCTATTTATAATCTAATAAAACGAATAACTTTATAAAAGTATTCTATTTTATATAAAAGATTTTACTATGCAAAATACTATGCATAATAGAATATAATATATTCTATTTATAGAATAACTTTATAAAAGTATTCTGTTTTATATAAAAAGCTTTTCTGTTTTATTACATTAATAATACTAATTAAACAAAACTTCATCATCACTTACTTTGAAAATTTTTTAAATGTCACCCTTAACTTTAAACTTTTATCAATTTAACTATTCACCAAAATAGAAAAATTGAATACTTTTATTTCATAAAATTCGGGGTCTCACATGTACCTCATCATCATCATCTATGATGAATCCATACCTCCCAGATATCTTCGGTACTATTCTAGATTTACGATTCGGTTGTGGTAAAATAGGTCTATCTATAAGTTCCTCTTATTTGACTTATAATGTTTTGTGGTTCTTGAACTCTTCAAGATGTATTATCCTCCCACTAACCCCTTCAATGATAAACACATTTATCTTAAAAGGCAGCGTGTTTCACAACAAAAACCTTTTGCTAAGTAGGATTATAGAACATATACCCTAAACTTACTTTAGGATGTTCCACAAATTTATACTTGTCAAATCTTGTCCCAAGCTTTTCCTTTGAAACCATTTCACATAAGTTGGACAACCCCTTATCTTAACATACTTAAGATTAGGAATCCTCCCTATCCATAACTTTTATAGAGTCTTGGGGCCGGATTTTGAGGTTACCTTTTCGTAGATATGCAGCCATTTCTAGGACATTATCCCTGAAGGATACTGGAATGTCGGTAAAATCATTATGGATCACACCATGTCCAACAAGGTACGCTTTTTCCTTTCAGATACATCAATCAATTAATGCATATCAGGAGGCGTCCATTGTGAGAAAACCATTTGAGATGATCTAGAAACTTATTGCACAAGTATTTATTCCTTGATCAGATCAAAGAATCCTAAGACTTTGCCAATTTGTTTCACTTCTGAATTCTTTGAACATTTCAAATAATTCACACTTGTATTTCAGCAAATACACACATTCAACTTTTTAAATGATCATCTCCTTTTTTTATACTAGTTTGTTCAATTTGTAAAATTATTTTCACGTAAGTCAAGTATACAAAATTCATTAAGTAATATTCTAGTTCTATACAAAACATTATTATTATAAATAGAACAACAATTGTTCTTAAATATAATACCAAATTTCATTGTCCAACAACAAAATGAAAATAATATTTCTAACGAGAACTAGAATACAATAACAACTTATTGACTTAATACACTTGCCTGTAAGCATTGCTAAACTATAAGTTTATATGGCTAATGTAGCAACATTTGCTTCATTTCTCACACATAAGATTACCTATCTTTGTTTAGCTTTCTACTTCTGCTTGGTCCCTTCATAAATCTATATTTATGATAACCAAAGCCGGTATCCAATACCCAAGTAGAATCTTGACTTAAAAAAAAAAAATTATTTTAAATCATGAAAAAAATTATATTTGTAACCGAAACTTCACTAAGTTTCTTCTGGTTAGACTCTACAAGATGTTTTTTGCAGTTTCTTTCCAGTGTCCAGGCTTATTGCAGTGGAAGCAAACTCCTTTGCTCTCCATATCAATTTTTTTCTTATTATCCTTTATTTTTGTCTTTCCATTTACCTTCTTAGAATCATTCTTCTTTTTAGAAGATCCTTTGGCCCCTACTAGTAAGACCTGGTCTTTCTTGGTGGAAAGTGACTCAGCATTTTCAACATGTTAAGCAAATCAGCGAGGCTAATATCTAGCTTGTTCATATAAAAAATTCACAACAATTGTGAAAGGAGTCAGGGAGTTAGTGCAAGATCAAATCTTGGCTCAACTCTCTATCCATGACAAAACTCGTTGTCCTAATTGATCAATCAATTTAATTATGTTAAGGACTTGTGTCTGTACTGTAGTGTCATCGGTTATTCTAGATCGGAAGAGCTCCTTAGATATCTGATATCTATCAGTCCTACTTTCCTCACCATCAACTACTTGATGTGCAGTAATATAGTAAGAGCATCCATAGTTTCATGCTGACGCTGAATCTCGTTACTCATGGATGCAAGCATGATGCATTGAGCCAACTATGCATCTTCTTGCTACTTTCTAAAAATAGTAATCTCTTCCTCAGAGGCATTATCTGCAACCATTGCAGGGATAGGCGTATTAAGGACATAAGATAGCTTTTCAGCCATGAGAACTATTCTCAAATTCCTTAACCAATCCGTTTAATTTGGTCCGGTTAAATAACATCTAATATGCTTCGCAGTGATAGTAATTTTAGACATTGTAAAATTCTGTAAATGAATTTGTAATTAACAACATTTTAGCTTACATTATTTTATTAATTACCAAAATAAATTAGGTCTTGTTTTAAATTGGTATCTCCCACTATTTTTTTCAAACTATATTACCCTCAATATATATAGTTCGGCAATATCTAATTAAAGATTTGCTAGTGAGAATAAGGATCCCATTTTAAATGTATTTAGCCTTGTGTGTGCACAACAAACTATATATAAATAAATAGGTAGACAACTCTTGTCAATTACATCAACTATGTAACTCCTTGTATTTTTCTTCTTAAATCATAATGGTAAAGTGTGTGTACATCCGAACTAAAATGATTTAAGTTGAGTCAGACCTAGCATTTCCATATAAGTGAAGAGAAAACTACAGCCCTTGTGTGTGTACAACAAAGCAGTAATGTTCAATTCCTTATAAACATCATATGTAATAAAAACAACATCTTAAATATTTAATACTTGCCTTGTGTGTGCGCAACAAACTCATATTAATTATTCAATACTCTATTATTTCTATCATGCTAGAAGGCGACATTCGATATTCCAAATATCTTTGAACGTTACAACTTAATATAAAATATTTGAGGGGTTTGTTATTAATTTGTCTCATCTTGTTTTAGCGCGTGCATATATATATATAAAATATGTGTCATAGTAATTAACATCTGAAGCATGTTTGCATAATATAATATATATATATATATATATATATATATATATATATATATATATATATATATATATATATATATATATATATATATATATATATATATAGTATAAGTGTTAGTTGATTTCACAATCAAAGCAAGCGTGCAAGAAATATACTTGTCAACAAGTAATATAGTGATAAAATAGAGTGTCGATCCCACAGAGAATTCTAATTAATAAACTCCAACTACTAGTACTATATCAATTCAATTTTATTTAAACAACCAATAATTGTGATTTTTAGAACTAAGAAAACTAATCTTAACGAAGCAAGAGATTATTCTAAAAGAAAACAAATAAATAAACTAAGAATTGATTGAATGCAGATAAATAACAATTAAGACTCCAATATCCTCAATTATGATTTTTAAATCAATTATTCAATTATCCCAATTATTATGTCTCTTGAATTGTTATGTGAGAATTCTCAAATGCCAAAAGCCCTTTCTTAAGTGATCATTTGCCTTCTATTTAATCCAAGTTAATTTTGTTATATCTCTATGCAAAACAATTGAATTAAACTCGCTACAATCCCAATTTCTTATGCGTTACATGCGGCAAATAGATATTCTCATTCTATTCACAAATCTAATTATTCACTGTGCAAATAACTAAGTCACATGTCATCATGCCCAGTTCTAACCCTAGAATTCCTTTCTCAATTCCTTCTAGAGTAACAAGGTAATTATTGGCCAGATAATTAAACAATCAGCACAAGGCAAGATGAACAATTCACTTCAACATAAATAATTGGAATAAATTAAATAGTCAATTCATAACCATAAAAGGTTCTATTGGAATCTTAATAAAAGAAATTAGTTCATAACGAAAATAAAAACCAACAATAATTGATAAATCACCCTTAATGAATTACACAAATTAAAAGAATAAAGAAGAAGAAGAACTCCCAATCTTCAAAATCTGCTCTTGCTCCTTGATTAATCTCCCAATTGTGTAGAATCTCCGTCCCCCAATTCAATGCAAATAACCAATTTATACTCTTATTGTCCACTCTAGCAATCCCAATCCAAATATGCTTCAAACCATCTCCAAATAAGAGGTCAAACGAAAAGTCAATGCAAGTCAAAACAGATTAAACACGCTACTTGTCAATCATTTGAAACTCGCCCCAACGCCGGTCTTTGGGATTAAGAAGGAAATAAGCGCTTCGGTTATTTGGTGGATGTAAAGTGATGCTCAAGACCTTTTTTAGCCAAATGCTCCCCATTGTTCTCACAGCTCCCAAACCTACAAATCAAAACATAAACACAGTAAACATGATACTAAAAGACTCGAAAATACACAAATCTAAGCTCAAGTATATCCAATTCATGGGTATATTACCCAATCATCAATAAGCATGCATATATAGAATAATATATTCTACCTGGATTGATTATGAACTTTTATTCTAATTTGGTTCACTAGAGCCACCAAGTGAACCAAGAGGTCAAACCCTATGGGTGCAAGAATTAATATTTAAATATAACTATTACATTTAAACCCGGACTCAATTATAAACGGGTCTTCACGTGCTCCTTGATCCTTGATCTCTAATTCTTCAAAATTAATTCTAACTATTCCTATTACAAAACTATTTAAAATAAATAGAAACCTTGATCAGTAGTCAAGTGGAAGTACATAGGAGGGAGTTAGAATTTACATTAAGAAAAATTAGAGAAAACGAGGTACACAGACCACATTTAATAAAACTCATACATTCAAGCATCCAACTAAAATAAAATTCAATCACATTGGTCAATAGTCCATAATCAATCCCATTTATTATCATACACATCACCGTATACATCAATAAATAATATTCATCTCATGAATAATAAACATTCAATATATATATTGATATCATTTAATGGGCAAATTTAGTTAGCATAAAATCTAATTTTGAATCAAAATAAACTCCTTTATTTTAATCCAAATTTAAATCAAAATAAAACTCTTTTATTTTAATTTATCCAATTTTGAATAAAATAAACTATTTTATTTTAATCAAATTCTTTAATCAAAATAAACTCATTTATTTTAATTAATTATGGAGTCCAATTCCAAGTAAAATAAAAACTCCTTTATTAAAGAAAACGCGGATTCTCTTTCCTATTCACAAATAAACTCCTTTATTATGAATAATATGAAATCTTAATCCATATCTAAATAAACTCTTTTATTTAAAGAAACATGGATTCACTTTCTTATTCACAAATAAACTCCTTTATTTTAGGAAACATGGAATCTAATTTCAACTCCAATTAGTTATCATGGAATCCAATTTTAAAATTAAAATTTTTTATTTTAAGATTAAAATAAACTTTTATTTTAATAATAAAATAATTAAAAATATTATATATATATATATATATATATATATATATATATATTAATTGATTCGCTGCAGGAAACTTCATATATATAATCTGTATAACCATAATTCACAGTTGCCATGATTACTATATATATATATATATATATATATATATATATATATATATATACTCCAGTATATGTTACCATAACATGCTGGAACATGATATATAAACTTACGGCAATATTATAATATATATATATATATAATATTCATATTAAAGCATGAATCTAATAACCACACCCTTGCCAGTAAATCACGAGCAAACAAAAAATTGAAAATATCAGTTCGTGATTTTCCATAGGTTTTTGGATTTTTTATTTTTTAAAATAAATTTTATACAACAAATTATGCCCAATTAAATTATTCTAAACACATATCAAATTAAAACAATTAACAATTCGTATAAAGGTTTGGCTCTGATGCCACTGTTAGGTTTGTAATATTCTTAGGAGCAATCAAATTGCACAAAATAAGCGGAAGCGTGATAAAATAGAGTTTTAAAATTTTATAAACCATATACCTGGATCATCCTTTATATGCAATTATTAATTAAACAAATATATAGAGAACAAGAATCATATCCTTGAAGATTCGAGCTTCCTTAGGTAAAAGTTCACCTCCAAATCCTTTCGCGTTCAACTTGAATCCATCGGGTTTGGTTCCTTTCTTTGATCAACGTTAGTCACCCAAATGTTTGACCTCTAGAGGTGATCCACCAAGGAAGAAGAAAGATCCAAGAAGATGGGTGGTTGGCTAAACCCTAGTTTTCTATCTCTATAGAAAAAGAACGTACTCTCCAACTATTAGAATTGCGTATGTTGTAAAAAAGTCAACAACCACCACACCCATAATAAGACTCCTCTTATTTATAGATGTGGGCAACCCTCCTTAACAATTAAGGAATTGAGTTTTATTTTAATTAATTAAAATCCTTTAATTAATTAGCTTCCTAATCTTATTAGGAATAAATGAGAGTACTAATATTAAATTAATTTCCAACTCTTTAGAATTTAAAATAATAATAATTGTAATAATATTAATAAGACTCCTCTTATTAATTTATATATTTAATATTTCCAAAATATTAAATAATAAATATTAAGCTATTTAATTTATTCTATCACCATAGATTAAATTAAATACACTTAATATATTATTACGATTATACCATTAACTTCTTAAATAATTATTCTTTCTTTTATGGTGTGACCCTTTAGGTTCTCCATATTAAACCGGTTGTGAATAAATCAATTAAAACAATTCTAATCTTATTTAAATAAATAAATTAAACTATTAATTTGTTTAAATAAATAATATTTATTCTACAATAGGATAAGCCTCCTAGCGATTAACGACTTTCCGGATAATATAGATTTCAACATTAATCATAAAAGAACCTTTGAGTAAATAGTTACTGTGACAATTCAATCCTTCCACCATACAATGTCCCAATTAAATATAAGACATGGAATTCTTTGTCAAGTCTTATTCTATTTAATTATATGTATTTCGACTCTTAAATGCAAAACTCCAAATAATGCAAATTAGAAACTCCTTTCTAATTTTATTACGCCGCCAAGGACTACCGGCTTGTCATTTATCGAATCACATAGGACATTCTCTTCTTTTTTAGAAGTGGTAGATTCTTTATTGATCATACATTATCTCCATGTACAACTTATTATACCCAAGCATACCCTTTGATATACCCTAAGGGTCTTAAGGAATAAGTCAAAATATAACTCATCATACATAAGATACTATGATGATCTCAAGTCCAAGGATCATTTGTACTACTATCACTACAGGAATTTCTATTGACAGGAAAGTAAAACTCCATTAGGTATTCCTTAGCGAGCCACGTTCAGTGAACTTATTCTCTAATAAGCACCTACATACTTGCTTTAGTGTCTCCACACAAATGATCATGAGATCAATTATCCTCGTCCAATGAGCAAGCAACGTATGTACCAATCTATCCGGATTCACTAATTCCCTTTTAAGTAATTCATTGATTGGGAACATTTTAGTTTTAAGCTATCTAAGAATTTAGATCTCATTAGCATGATCTCATCATGATTCTAAAAACATTGCTTAAAACTATGGGTTTATCACATATTATAAAACAACATCATGTAGATAATTAAAAGCCTTTAATAAATTAATACTTTTTATTAATAAATGAATAAGATTGTTACAAAGTATATGCTTTATCATCAAACATGATTGGCTTGTGTGCATACTACTTTCATTCTCCCACTTGCACTAAAGTCAATCGTCATAGTATCTCATACACTTCTTCTCTAAGTGACGATTATCCTGCTGTTGCATAAGCTTTAGTTAATGGATATGTAATATTTTTCTTGAGAGTCCACTATCTCTATAGTGATTTCCCATTTTTCAATGATTCCTATAATTAAATAAAATTGCCACAACACATGTTTAGATCCAAGATGAGACTTAGGAACTATTCCTAGTTCTGTAATGAACTTTTATCCAAACAATCATCTTGCAGCTTCATTTACAGCTATATACTTTTTCTTTATCACTAAGCTATCAACTCTTTGCTGTTTGGAACCTTTTCAATTCACTGCACCACCGTTCATGGTAACTCTTTACCTTAAAGTTGATTTTCTGTCGTCTTGGTCTGTCTGAAAAACTTGAGTCTGTTAAGCCCTCTAGTTTTAATTTAGACACACCATAAATTTTAATCACATCCTTAGTGCCGGTTAAGTATTTTAAGATATTTTTCACTGTCTTACAGTGATCTTCTCCAGAATATGACCGATCAACATCAGGTCTTGTATATTTCATTGTATACATGATTGTAACTCATGCGATCTCTCTTTTAAGGAGTCTATGGGGACTATTAAGAGAGATACACTCCATGACTCATCAACATGAGACATCTTTTAGAGTTTGCCAAGCTAAACGACTTTAGCATCAAATGAATATACGTTCCTTGGGTTAAGTCGAGCATCCTCTTAAATCTATATATATATAGATTTTTATCCCCAATTACGATACTCTTCCTAAATCATTCATAGAGGAATATTTAGACAACTTTATCTTTACTGATTATAACATTGGTATGTCATTCCTTATCCGTAGTATATCAACATATAATACTAGGAATGTCACGACGCTCCCACTGACCATTTTGTACACACTAGGTTCATTCTTGGTTTTTGATAAAATCAAACTCTTTTGATTTGTTTCATCAAAACGAATGTTCCATTTTTGAGAAGGTTGTTTCAATCCATTTCTCTAAGTGTCTACAACTCTTACCTCATCGTATGTAATTGAATTATCATCTTCTATGATGTGTACCTCATCATCATCATCATCTATGATGAATCCATACCTCCCAGATATCTTCGGTACTATTCTAGATTTACGATTCGGTTGTGGTACAATAGGTCTATCTATAGGTTCCTCTTATTTGACTTATAATGTTTTGTGGTTCTTGAACTCTTCAAGATGTATTATCCTCTCACTAACCCCTTCAATGATAAACACATTTATGTTAGAAGGCAGCATGTTTCACAACAAACACCTTTTGCTAAGTAGGATTATAGAACATATACCCTAAACTTACTTTAGGATGTTCCACAAATTTGTACTTGTCAAATGTTGTCCCAAGCTTTTCCTTTGAAACCTTTTCACATAAGTTGGACAACCCCTTATCTTAACATACTTAAGATTAGGAATCCTCCCTATCCATAACTTTTATAGAGTCTTGGGGCCGGATTTTGAGGTTACCTTTTCGTAGATATGCAGCCATTTCTAGGACATTATCCCTGAAGGATACTGGAATGTCGGTAAAATCATTATGGATCGCACCATGTCCAATAAGGTATGATTTTTCCTTTTAGATACATCAATCAATTATTGCGTATCAGGAGGTGTCCTTTGTGAGAAAACCATTTGAGATGATCTAGAAACTTATTGCACAAGTATTTATTCCTTGATCCGATCAAAGAATCCTAATACTTTACCAATTTGTATTTCAATCAATTTATTCTTTGAACCTTTCAAATAATTCACACTTGTATTTCAGCAAATACATACATTCAACTCTTTGAATGATCATCTCCTTTTTTTATACTAGTTTGTTCAATTTGTAAAATAATTTTTCACGTAAGTCAAGTATACAAAATCCATTAAGTTATACTCCAGTTCTATACAAAACATTATTATTATAAATAGAACAACAATTGTTCTTATGAAATTCAATTGCAATTCCTCAGAAAAACTACAAGATAATCAAACCAAAAAGTAACCCAAGACAAGATCATAGTGCACAACACTCTGCAAATCCAAATCTGTCAGCATTGATATAGTGTGTGAACGTGAAGCAACCACTAAACGTACTATTGAATAAATTTTTCACATACTACACTTCTTAAGGGGAAATAAGCAGTTTTAACTCAAGAAATTCATTACATCAAGTAAGTTCTAACCAAGACCATGCATTACTTAAGTTCAGAGTCAACAGGGAAATTTATGCCTTTATTTCCTCATAAGGGCGATTCTCGCACTTTCCCGCGGGGTTTATTGATACAGCGAGTGCGTTTTACGCTCCATCTCGTTTTTTAGAACGTATATTTACCCCTCTTTTTCCCCCAAACTTAAGTTCTTTACAGTCCAAGCTATTACCTAATTGAGTACTGACACTCTTTCAATAAAACACAACACTCCCACCAGAAGACAAGTGTGAGATAATTAAAACTAAATGCCTCATAATGGTTACTCAATAGTACTAACCGGTTATATCAGTGACAGATAGATAAGGATTTATATTATGATATAACATCACAACCCAGCTTAAGTCTCAAATCAGTTCAGAAATCAAGTAGTTTTAATTTCATCATGGGCCAACTAAATATCAAATCAACTGACATTGGATTCATGCAGTTACAAAATGCAACATTTTTTTTAAACATAATTACTAAACAGAATACAACACTTGCTAACTCAATCAACTAAAACAAGACAAAATGCAACATGACATGAATTATACTAAATGCAACAAATAAACCTAATAAACCTAATACCCACAAACTTAAAAACTACAATGTCCTCATTGGAGATAAAAGGTATAGAGAAACTCCCCTAGATGTCCTCATCATCACCATCCTCCTCTTGCTCAGGTGGAGTGTCTGGAGGTGGATAAGGAGTAGTTGTCCCATACATTGGAAATTGAACCTGTGCTCCCAGCTGGCTGAAGGCATTTGATAGGACTCCAAAAAATTCGGCAGTGAAAGCTTGGAAGTTCGTGTGCATCACATCCATCCTTCTCTGGAGGCGGCGAATGTCACGGTCACCCGCCGCTTTAGAGGTGGCCTAAGCTGAATGAGGAGCAAAGAAGGTTTGAACGAACCGAAATTTGGATTTTTCCAGAATTTAAGTTTAAAGAATTAGTTATTAATAAAATAAATTTTTATTAATAATATTATGTGTTATGAGTTTATTAATCATTCTAGAACCTAGGATGATTATAAGTCGGGAGGATTCTGGCTACGAGCTAGGTTGAACGAGTAAGAATTTTTAAGACACGAATAAAAATTTTCTAGGAACAAAATATTTCAGGGGAAAAAAACGAAATAGGCACTATTCACCCGATGAAACCTAAAGGTTAGGGTTTGAATAACCTAAGCCATTCTGAGAGTTCGGTATGTCGAAATGATATTCCGTCGAAAGATTTGTAGATAATATATCGTGAAAAGTTAAGTAAGCCAATAAAAGTTTTTCTCGAAAAACGTGCAAAAATCTGACAAAATAAAAATAACAAAAAGTACTGCTGTGTGCTTTTCACTCATATAACTATGTTAGGGTAAAACGTGAAGGAAAATGCTTAACGCCAAAAAGTGTTTTTTAGTTTTTCGGAAATCCGAGGAATACGTAAAAGTTAATCGGTAAAGGAAAGACGAAATATTGAAAAATATTTGGATTCCGAGAATCGCAGTTTTTGGACTGTAAAGTGCTTATGCTTAAGAGCTAAGTAAAGGATAGGTTACTTAATGAGTAAGTAAACTTAAAGGCTAAGAAAACTTAAGGGTTAAGCAAACTTAAAGGCTAAGTAAACTTAAGGGTTAAGCAAACTTAAAGGCTAAGTAAACTTAAGGGTTAATCAAACTTAAGGGCTAAGTAAACTTAGTCCTTAAGACATGAATAGTAAGGCGGTTAAGAGGGGCAAAATGACTTTTTTGCCCTAGCTTTGGATTTTCTATAAATAGGAAGCTAACTTTCATATTAAAGGAGATTTTCAAAAATTCTATAACATGAGAGAGAGAGAGAGAAAGATAACTTGGAGAAGATGAAGAAGGAAGAGAATGAGTATGAATGATTGGATTGAAGGTGATCGTGAAATAGAAAAGCTTGCGAATCGCCGACTTTGTCTAGCGGAAGAAAAATAAAGAAGAGAAGTAACCTAAAACCTAGTCGAATTTAAATTGTCTTTAAGTCCTATATGTTTAAAACATAAATTAATGAGAATAAAAAGCAAATGAGGTTATGAATGATTTCATATGATTGAAATCATGAGAAATAATGAAAATAAGAATTTGAAGTTTAGTAAATAAATTTCTTAAGGAAGTATAAGATTCGTAATGAATTAGGACGATCCGAGTGGATTATATAAATAAGTAGGTGAAACAATTAAGGAATAATGTTCTATAACATCAAATTCCAATAAAAAGTGAAATCGTAATCCAAAAATATCGATTAAAATGAAGAACGAACAAAGAACACGAAGAACATGCGAAGAACACGAAGAATGTTGTTGATGGAAAAATTTAAAACCATCGTAGGATATTTGTTATTGATGGACAAGTTTAAAACCATCGCGTATAAGTTAGATGCATATTGCTTGGTTAGGAACAGTAGAAACGTTCATGAAGAACGGATTAAAACTTAGCTATAACGAAGTTATGATGAAAATTTTGTAAAAGATAAATGAGAATTAGAAAGTTAGTAAATGAACTCGAACATGTAGGGTTTCATAAGAATATAAGAGAACATAGAAAATGTGAGTCGTGGACTCAAGAACGAATGAATTCTGAGTTCGGATGACCGAATTACGGACGAACAAACGAAGAGCGTTAAAAAGGTAAAATGAATGCAGGGTGAAGATCAAGCCAATTAAATGGCACGTTAACAGATTCAGAATGAAGCCCTGTCTGTGGGGTATTGAAGTACGTAAGATAAGGGAGAGAATGGCTTTGGAACGACCTTGTTCCGAGTTATAACGAATAAGTTATGAAAGCGGGAAGTAAGCGTCTCAAATTGGATTTAACACTAAGAGAAATTTTCTAGGGTTAGGGCTTGGTGTGTGGCGCTTGACCATGCCTAATAGGTGGCACCGCTGCTGACACCGATCCGAGGAAGTCGGGATGATCACGCAAACTCGCATTGCAATGAGAGATAAAGAAGAGAGTGGTGCTTGTAACGCCGATTAGAGGAAAAAAAGCTAGAGAAGAGCTTTTAACTGCTCAACTTTTTTGGGGAAACATAAAGAAAGATAAAGAACATAATGTTCAACTAATGTAACCCTTAATCTAGTAAATTAAACCTTTAATGAGTTGAACAAAAAGATTAAATGAGAGTAAAAGATAAAGAATGTAAATGCGGATTACGGAACCGATATCAGGGGACCGTGAATTACGATAAGCGAAGCGTGGAGGATTGCTATGGTTGTGATTCCTTAGGCGTTGAGTGACGAGGGTAATGAATAACATTTTGATGTTATGTCATGATAATGAGAATAAGTGTGAAGCGTATATAGCCGCGTGTGGGCCTTAATATTTATTTGCGATAAATGAGCGGTCTTAGCATACAACAAACGTTATGGCTTCGACATTAAGAATGACTAATGAACATGGGGTTCATGTAATGGATAACGAAAGTATTAAGTAAGATACGAATGGTATTAAGAAAGCCGTAATGAATAGTAATAAGATTAATGAAAGCCGAAGGTGAGTCGTATAAGAATGAATCCTGAGGTATGACATTTAATTGCCAGAAAGCCGTAAGGAATAAGAAATTAACTTAACAAACGTTATAGTTAATGGTTAAGATAAGTTATGATAAGTTTAGGTTGTGTTACAATTGTAACCTTTGATGGTTGACATATGGGAGCTGGGCTAAATAATTCCTTGAGAAGCGAAGGTATATACAAAGCGGGCAACCGATCTAACTCATTATTATGGCAAAGTGTACATGAGACGAGAACTTGTTTGTTGGTTGTTTGTGGGAAACTACTCAGAGTACCATATGGACTACTAGCGGAGAAGCGATGTGTCTTTGAGTCCTAGAGAAGTAATAAGAAGAAGATAAGATGTAAAACATCAAAGATGATGAGCGTAAAAGTGAGACATCTCAAGTAAGTCATAAAGTCAGAAAAGCAGTAATGAAAGTGGTCAGCGTAAACTTAGGTTACAAGAACGCGAACCCTAAGAAGTAAAGTTAAGTAAACTAATGCATAAGTCAAATATACATGACTAATTAGTGTATGTGTTATTTTTCTTATGTCTTTGCATAGGAAACCAGAAATGAAGCGATTCGAGCGTAGTAAGTTTAGGTAAATGTCGTGTAAAGCAAGTTTCCTAACTTCATTCATATTCTAAATGAATGCTAGTTTCTTAAACTTCTCAGATGTTGAAGTTGAGAAGTTATGTCTATGTGATAATGTGCGATATTTGTGCAAAGTGGTAGAACATATGAGGCCTTATGCCACAATGTGAACACTTCGGTGTTTCTATGAGTTGAACTGTTCTGTGATTTAACTATTTAATAAGAGAATGCTCTGTTCATACATGATCCGTTATTATTAAGTCTGTGCTAATGATTTTAGCCAGACAGAATGTGTATGAAAAAGGTAGAAGTATGAAAGTATTTAAAAATGAAAGTGAATATTGTTTTAAAATGATAGGAATCAAGATTATTCCTATCATTCAAGCAGTTTCATAACCTTTGTTTGGTTATTGAAGTCTTAAAAGAATGTTTGAATTCTTGAAGATATTTGTTCAACTGTTATGACTTGCTGGTCAATTGAATGCTCATACTTGCTTTAAATGAAAAACATTTTCAGCGAACGATGTTAAGACGAACTTAAGGATCCCGTAAAGATCAAACTGATGGTATCTAGATGGAGTGCCATTCAGAATGGGAATGAGCGAGAAGATCAAGTGAAGACTTGTAATATAAAATAAGTTAAATGAACTTTAGAGTAGCTTAATGAACTGTTATGTATCTTTAGTGGCGGATGAAAGTCACTCGTGTAAGATGTAAAGGATAATGTAATTATTGTTATTAGTAATGAAAGGAGTTATAGGGTTTTAGAACCTGGAAATTTAGAATGTATATTGTTATATTAAAGTATGAAATGTTGTATGTTTGGAAGAAGATGGGATCGTGACGTACGGAATCCGGATGTGAAAATAGACCAGATTTTGGGGCGTTACAGATTGGTATCAGAGCTGATAGGTTATAAATCTTAGGTAAGAGTATCTAAGACTATAATCATAGAGAGAGGATAAGAAGATCACCGCGTGATCATAGTGAATCAGTAATGTGAGATGAAGTACATTAAGCGATGAATGATTTATAGTACTACGAAGTAGTATAGGAAGAAGAACTCAGATTGAGTTGTGAAGGATAGTATATGAATTAAAGAAAATTCGTATTTAGTAAAGAGAGATTTAGAAGTTGTAAAAATTTTAATTGAGGACTCATGTGATAGCTGAGTTGTATGAACCTTTGTTATGGGCAGAGGTTTGTGCTTGGTGTAACAACTGCTTAGCTTATTACAATGATAATCATTGGGATTGGTCGCGCTGTCAAGATATATGTGACGAGAAGGTGAATCTATTCTCATGTATATACTTGATAGGTAGAGAACAATAAGGCAGGTGCGAGTTCTTGAAACTCATACTTATGGTACGTTCGTGACTCATAATGATATGGTAGGTTTTTGAACTTCTCAGCGAATGGACACTTATGGTCTATCTGGGATAGTTCTTAAACTCATATTATTGTGGAAAGTTCCTGAACTCATAATGTGTGCTAAGTTGATGGACTGTACTAAGGTATAAGGATGTTTATACTGAAAACAAGTTGTTTTTAGTAGTCTTAGTATTGAAGGTGCTAGAGAAGATTAAGTATTGTCGCAGTAAGACAATGAAGGAAGATGGAGAATAGGATATTACAAGTCATCTAGCTATGCTAGATTTCGAAGTTTATTGAAATCGTGCTTATGTGTTTATATTTTGAAAATGAAAGAATTGGTTCAACTTTTAGAACCAACGTATTTTAAAAGAGCTATTCTTGGTATGTCTATGCTAATTAATTCGGCTAGACAGAAATTGATTTAAAATATCAAAATGAATTTTATATCATCCGTGCATTCGATGCAAAGATGGTAAAAGGATGGAGTTATTAATGCAATTGAACCTAGTGTTGGATGTGATCTTAGGATCAACAATCCGCTATGGTATGATGTATAATGACGAAGTCACAAACTGATGAAGTCCTCAACGTACTGTGAAATGTACAGTATCATGACGTCATAAAACGTTTTGATGTATTGCGAAAATAATTTACAGAAGTAGTCGATGTCAATTGAGTTGACTAGATGAATGTTTCACGTTGATATCCAATTCATTGGTACGATCTAAGCTACTTGATTCAGCTAGACAAATGGTATGCCATGTTTAAAAGCAAATCGAGCTTTCTTTGAAGAAGTTGTGCAAAACCAAATTATTTTTGTTAGGAATCTAATGATTAAGTCTGAGGTGAACATATCCCAAAATGGGGTATACAATGGGTAAGAGGTAGTTTGCCTTCCTTGTGATTGTAAACCAACCGTGAAAGAAAGGTTACGACATCATGCTGTTAAACCTAGTAAGAGTTCATGGTCGATTTGACCCCTCAACAAAAGTATGAAATATTTTAAAGGAATTCTTATATTCCTCGTTGTTCATTCTATTTCTTCGAAGAGAAGTTGAGAAGAGGGGTAGTCTAAAATTTTGAGGACGAAATTCTATGAAGAAGGGGTGAATGTGATGACCCGGGTATGGGTATGGTTTTAAGAAATTTCGAGGACGGAATTTTTATAAGAGGGGAAGAGTGTAACGACCCGAAAATTTGGATTTTTCCAGAATTTAAGTTTAAAGAATTAGTTATTAATAAAATGAATTTTTATTAATAATATTATGTGTTATGTGTTTATTAATCGTTCTAGAACCTAGGATGATTATAAGACTGGAGGATTCTGGCTACGAGCTAGGTTGAACGAGTAAGAATTTTTAAGACGCAAATAAAAATTTTCCACGGAAAAAGACGAAATAGGCACTATTCACTCGATGAAACCTAAGGGTTATGGTTTGAATAACCTAAGCCATTCTGAGAGTTCGGTATGTCGAAATGACATTCCGTAGAAAGATTTCCCGATAATATGTCGTGAAAAGTTAAGTAAGCCAATAAAAGTTTTCTCAAAAAACATGCAAAAATCGGACAAAATAAAAATGACGAAAAGTACTGCTGTGTACTTTTCACTCGTTTAACTACGTTAGGGTAAAACCTCAAGGAAAATACTTAACACCAAAAAGTGTTTTTTCAGTTTTTCGGAAATCCAAAGAATACGTAAAAGTTGGTAAAGGAAAGATAAAATATCCAAAAATATTTTAATTCCGAGAATCGCAGTATTCAGACTGTAAAGTGCTTATGCTTAAGAGCTAAGTAAAGGATAAGTTACTTAATGAGTAAGTAAACTTAAAGGCTAAGTAAACTTAAGGGTTAAGCAAACTTAAAGGCTAAGTAAACTTAAGGGTTAAGCAAACTTAAGGGCTAAGTAAACTTAGTCCTTAAGACATGAATAGTAAGAAGGTTAAGAGGGGCGAAATGACTATTTTGCCCTAGCTTTAGATTTCCTATAAATAGGAAGCTAACTTTCATTTTAAAGGAGATTTTCGAAAATTCTATAACATGAGAGAGAGAGAGAGAGCTTGGAGAAGATGAAGAAGGAAGAGAATGAGTATGAATGATCAGATCGAAGGTGATCGTGAAATAGAAAAGCTTGCGAATCGCCGGCTTTGTCTAACGGAAGAAAAATAAAGAAGAGAGGTAACCTAAAACCTAGTCGAATTTAAATTCTCTTTAAGTCCTATATGTTTAAAACATAAATTAATGAAAATAAGAAGTAGATGAGGTTATGAATGATTTCATACTGTTGAAATCATGAGAAATAATGAAAATAAGAATTTGAAGTTTAGTAAATAAATTTCTTAAGGAAGTATAAGATTTGTAATGAATTAGAACGATCCGAGTGGATTATATAAATAAGTAGGTGAAATAATAAACAATAATATTCTATAACATCAAATTCAAATAAAAAGTGAAATCGTAATCCAAAAATATCGATTAAAATGAAGAACGAACGAAGAACACGAAGAACATACGAAGAACACGAAGAATGTTGTTGATGGACAAATTTAAAACCATTGTAGGATATTTGTTATTGATGGACAAGTTTAAAACCATCGCGTATAAGTTAGATGCATATTGCTTGGTTTGGAACAGTAGAAATGTTCATGAAGAATGGATTAAAACTTAGCTATAACGAAGTTATGGCGAAAATTTCATAAAAGACAAATGAGAATTAGAAAGTTAGTAAATGAACTCGAACATGTAGGGTTTCATAAGAATATAAGAGAACATAGAAAACGTGAGTCGTGGACTCAAGATTGAACGAATTCCAAGTTCGGATGACCGAATTACGGACGAACAAACGAAGAGCGTTAAAAACGTAAAATGAATGCAGGGTGAAGATCAAGCCAATTAAATGGCACGTTAACAGATTCAGAATGAAGCCCTGTCTGGGGGGTATTGAAGTACGTAAGATAAGGGAGAGAATGGCTTTGGAACGACCTTGTTCCGAGTTATAACGAATAAGTTATGAAAGCGGGAAGTAAGCGTCTCAAATTGGATTTAACACTAAGAGAAATTTTCTAGGGTTAGGGCTTGGTGCGTGGCTGACCATGCCCTAATAATAGGTAACCTATGACACCGATCCGAGAAGTTCGAGATTTATGAAACTTCGCATGCATGCAGCGAGAGATAAAGAAAGAGAGTGGTGCTTAACGCCATGTAGTAGGGAAAAAAAGCTAGAGAAGAGCTTTTAACTGCTCAACTTTTTTGGGGAAACATAAAGAAAGATAAAGAACATAATGTTCAACTAATGTAACCCTTAATCTAGTAAATTAAACCTTTAATGAGTTGAACAAAAAGATTAAATGAGAGTAAAAGATAAAGAATGTAAATGCGGATTACGGAACCGATATCCGGGGACCGTAGTTACGATAAACGAACGTGGAGGATTGCTATGGTTGTGATTCCTTAGACGTTGAGTGACGAGGGTAATGAATAACATTTTGATGTTATGTCATGATAATGAGAAATAAGTGTGAAGCGTATAGACGCTGTGGACGCAACGCTGTTGCGATAAATGAGCGGTCTTAGCATACAACAAACGTTATGGCTTCGACATTAAGAATGACTAATGAACATGGGGTTCATGTAATGGATAACGAAAGTATTAAGTAAGATACGAATGGTATTAAGAAAGCCGTAATGAATAGTAATAAGATTAATGAAAGCCGAAGGTGAGTCGTATAAGAATGAATCCTGAGGTATGACATTTAATTGCCAGAAAGCCGTAAGGAATAAGAAATTAACTTAACAAACGTTATAGTTAATGGTTAAGATAAGTTATGATAAGTTTAGGTTGTGTTACAATCGTAACCTTTGATGGTTGACATATGGGAGCTGGGCTAAATAATTCCTTCAGAGAGCGAAGGTATATACAAAACTGGCAACCGATCTAACTCACTGTTATGGCAGTGTACACGAGACGGGAACTTGTTTGTTGGTTGTTTGTGGGAAACCACTCAGAGTACCATATGGACTACTAGCAGAGAAGCGATGTGTGCTGAGTCCTAGAGAAGTAATAAGAAGAAGATAAGATGTAAAACATCAAAGATGATGAACGTAAAAGTGAGACATCTCCGTAAGTCATAAAGCTGTAAAACGGTAATGAAAGTGGTCGCGTAAACTTAGGTTACAAGAACGCGAACCCTAAGAAGTAAAGTTAAGTAAACTAATGCATAAGTCAAATATACATGACTAATTAGTGTATGTGTTATTTTTTTTCTTATGTCTTGCGATAGGAACCGAAATGAGCGATTCGGCGTAAAGTCGAAATTTGTGCGTAAAGGCAAGTTTCCTAACTTCATTCATATTCTAAATGAATGCTAGTTTCTTAAACTTCTCAGATGTTGAAGTTGAGAAGTTATGTCTATGTGATAATGCGCGATATTTGTGCAAGGTGGTAGAACATATGATGCCTTATGCCACAATGTGAACACTTCGGTGTTTCTATGAGTTGAACTGTTCTGTGATTTAACTATTTAATAAGAGAATGCTCTGTTCATACATGATCTGTTATTATTAAGTCTGTGCTAATGATTTTAGCCAGACAGAATGTGTATGAAAAAGGTAGAAGTATGAAAGTATTTAAAAATGAAAGTGAATATTGTTTTAAAATGATAGGAATCAAGATTATTCCTATCATTCAAGCATCTTCATAACCTTTGTTCGGTTATTGAAGTCTTAAAAGAATGTTTGAATTCTTGAAGATATTTGTTCAACTGTTATGACTTGCTGGTCAATTGAATGCTCATACTTACTTTAAATGAAAAACATTTTTATTGACGATGTTAAAGGCGAACTTAAGGATCCCGTAAAGATCAAACTGATGGTATCTAGATGGAGTGCCATTCAGAATGGGAATGAGCGAGAAGATCAAGTGAAGACTTGTAATATAAAATAAGTTAAATGAACTTTAGAGTAGCTTAATGAACTGTTATGTATCTTTAGTGGCGGATGAAAGTCACTCGTGTAAGATGTAAAGGATAATGTGGCACTATGTGTAGGTAGGTTTCCCATCTTACTAATCTGTGAATTGAAACAACCTAGTATAATTCCTGTACATGATGTCTCTAGTTCCATTGCATAGCTAGGTGTCTCGTCCGTTGTATTTGGGAATAAATTATTGCATTGAGGCATGGAAAGTACAACAGACTTTTCCTCTTTTATTTTCTCTTCCTCAGCCCACTATGGTGTATACGAGGCCTCTTTATCATACTGATCATTGCCTTGGATATGACTACCTAGGGGACATGGGTGTGCAAAACTCACTGGATTTTTCAACTATGGTTAAGAAGGTACTTGGGGTATAATACAGGTGATCTGATATTCTTCATTTTCCAAACCCCTAGTTGTCTCCTCAATATCCACTCCTTTCAGTTCATCCAATGGCATGTACACTTCTGGCTCTCCATCAGTTTCATCATCCATGTCATAGTCCAATTGTTTTGAGGGTGATTATTCAAGGCTTTGAACATTTGATTAATCTGATTCTGCAGATTTTGAATTGACCTCTCTTGCTCAATCATCTTCTCCTCAGTTGATGCTACAAACTTGAACCACAAATCCTCCAATCTTAAATTATCTTGTCCAGTTTCAAAATCCATGTATTGAGGACCATTCATTGAGGAGTTAATGAGTTGTTCCATCCGTCTATTAAGATTTTGGGTTGATAACTCCTGACTCATTATCATCTCTTCTTTTTTTGCTATAATCCTTAACATGAATTCCTTCAACTCTGAATTGTCTTCTTGTTGTGTTGGAGGTGGATTTGAGAAATTTGATGGATATGTTGGACATGGAACACAGTATTGGTCTTGATAGTTACAATTCTATTCATAATCCGAGTGATACCCCAAACCTTGATGATAATTGGGACAAACATAGTCGTTGAGGTAATCACCCCCAAACTGTACTTGTCCAACACTAATGTTGCACTGATAACTTGGATGCTCGCCAGCATAATATTCACACGTAACTGCCATCCTTCGACTCCTTTGGGCTGCAATAACGTCCAACTTCCTCGAAAGTTCTCTGTGCTGATATTGCGAAAAATGCATTAAGTCTATCAATCCATGTTTCCATTGGTTGAGTCATGTTTGTGTATGGCCATTGATACACAAAATCACCCATGGTACCTGAAATGTGAGACCCCAGATTTTTATAAATAAAGATTTAAATTTCTCGAAATATTTTTTTGAATATTATGGTGTGGATTTGATATAATATTATAGTTGTGGGTAGTATTTATAAATTTTGCAAAGTATTCAAGTTGTTGTATTATATTCGATTGGTCAGGGAATATTCTTTGTGTCGGGGAATATTCGTACGACGGGACAATCATTGGTGGACCCCACAACGAAATTATTGTCGGATTGAGAAAACGACAAAAATATTTTATTGAAAATAACGGCGGAAGTTTCACTGCTATTATCTTGTTGAACTACTCGGTAGTAAAAGTATAATGTCTACGCATGGTTGCATAGTAGTACACGGTATTGATTATTAATGCTTTACGTGAGAAGTCACACCGATTTTGTTCAATTATTGCTATAGTAATTGTTGCATAGTATCTCACGTTATTTGATTCAATTATTGTCGATATTTTATATATTATTAAATCAATAATTGAAATAATGAGTTATTAATATTATAAATTGCAATATTAACGATGTCTAGAAGTTACGCCAAGGAGAGGTTTGGTCACCTAATTGCGGCCAATAGGGAGAAATCCTTATTGGAAAGCCCCTCTTTCCAGGAGCGACACAGTCGATTAATATTGTGAATTATAATAAAGGTGATAAATGTTGTTAAAATTATTAATGTGATTTTTATGAGGTATTTGTGTAAGTTTTGCTTATTTTATGAATCTCCATTTACCCGTTTTTCAAAATAATCAAGTAAAAATTATTTAAATGTGGGGCCCACATGTAGGGGGGCCACATGTAGCCCATATGTGTTGAAAAACTAATTTTGGAATTGGGGTGGGAGAGAGATACATATAGGGAGGAGTTTATGTATATAAGGTTGTTATGTGTGAGTGTGTATATATAATATAATATGTGTGTGAGTGGGAAGTGGTGGGGGAAAAGAAAGGGTGAAAGTGATGTGTGTATGATTATAGTATATATGTTTATTATGTGAGTGGGAAATGGTGGGGAATGGAGTTGAATTATAATAGAGGTAGTTAATATATATATATATATATATATATATATATATATATATATATATATATTTATAACATGTGGGTTTTATATATATATATATATGTATTATATTTTGTCTTGCTTTGTTATGATTAGTTGAAGGTTTAACAATTTGAATATGTAGTATCAAAATTTTCATCTGTGAGTCTTTAAATTATTTCATCGTGAAAAAATCCTTACAGATTCCCTTTCCATTCTCCTATAAATAGAAGCTCATTCCTTCATTATTTCTTACAAATTCAAGGTGAAACTCCGAGAGAGAGAAATTATAGAGAAACTATAGAAAAGTATTACGCTACTTCCTACTCTTATATCCGGTTTTTTTACGGTAAGGGGGGGTGTTATTTTTTGTATTCAAGAAGAGAACTTACATTATTCCATTTCTTTATTATTACATTGAAATAACTTTTGTATCTGTGATCTACACCTATACTTGGTGACATTCTTCTATTATTACATCTTTTTATTACATTTGGAACATCATCATGCGTGTGTTTTACACAGGACTGGTTAAAATCTTTGTTATTATTACATTAGAATATTACATGCGTGTGTTTTACACGGACTTGGTTAAAATCTTTGTTATTTTTACATTGGAATATCACATCATGTGTTTTTACAGGACTGGTTCCTTCTTTATTTATTATTTTGTCGGAATATCACATGCATGCGTTTACTTGGGACACGGTTCCATTATTTATTCGGCATTTATTATTACATTGGGACATCACATCGGTGTGAATTTCACGACTGGTTCCGTTATTTATTATTACATTTGAATAACACGTCTACATGCGAAATACCGCATGCATGGTGATTTCTTTTGTTATTCCATTCTTTATTATACTCGGTTGATTAAAGTTTTGACTTTTATACTCCATGAAATTAGTGGAATATCCTTGATATTTGCGCTTCATCCGATATTTTTCATGGAAATATTCTTCCGAGCATTCTTGAATTTTACTCTACAAAGCGATATCATGTTGACAATTTGGGCGTTATTAGTTCTGAATAAATTAATTCGTGAACTTGTTTTATTGAACTCTTATATCATTGTCATCATCCTCATATTTATATTTTTTTTGAAAGTCATCTGTGGCCTGTAGTGCATAGATGGACTTGGTATGATTATGACCAGGGATTATTCGGTGTAATCATGACCGTAATGTTACAAATGATGTGATAAAAGTCCTCATTGGCCCGTAGTGCATTGATGGACAGTTGTTGGCATGATCATGACCATTGATGAATACACGAATATCCTTGGCCCGTAGTGCATGGATAATTTGTGGTCGTGACCCTAATGAATATCCTTGGCCGTAGTGCATGGATGATGTGGATTATTTATTAAGCTGAGTCTCAGCTATAAAAATTGATGAAAACATTTTAAATCATAAAGGATAGTAGATTTTATTCTCTACTTGACTCTTTTAATGGATTGTATGTTCCGCTGCAGTTAAACTTGATGTCTATTGTATTTCATCAGTTTAACATTGTTGAAGACTAATGATATTTTATTCTGCATTATCTTAGTCATAATATTTCTTACTGGGCTAGTTGAGCTCACCCTTTCTTTCACTGTTCTCTTCATGAAATGAGAACGTAGCTGGGACGAGTCGGGAAACGGAGTGATGGTCCTAGATGGTGTATTAGTAGTCCTCACTATTATGTTAAATAGTGTGACAATAAATGTAACGAGGACTCTATTTGAGAGTGGATATTGTCTAGAAGACAATATTTGTATTTAAACTCACAACTCTCTTGTTGTATAATTAAGGTTGTATTTATATTTTTTTACCATGTATTTGGCGACTCAGAATAGGTGATGCATACCTATTTTGGGGGCGTCACATGAAAAGAGAGAAATATAAGAAGATAATTAAACAAAATAAATTTTTTTAAATTAAGACCAATTTGATCGAAATTAATGTTGGCAAAAGCTTATTAAGTTAATTCCCAAGAATGGCGCCTAAAAAACTTGTTGGTCGTTTCTGGAAGTCGATATATGCGTGCAAGTATACACGGTCAACAAGTAATAAATAGTAAGTAAAGTATCGTTCCCACGGAGAATTAACTAACAAAGTTCACCAAGCACTAACCCGTAATCAATTCAGTCTTATTTAAATGATTGATTTACGAAATATAAATTTAAACTGTTAAATTAAATAAACCTAACTATTCTTAGAATAAGACTAGATAATGAAGACCTAAGATCACAATTGCATCTATCGACTCATTTAAATCAACACACTCCCTATTAAGCCAAATGAATTGTACCGGATTGTTAGTCAAGAACACGAAAGTAAAGTATAGCCATCTCTCAATGTACCATACCCATATCATATATAATCCACAGTTAATAGAATACACATGAACACCCACATTACCTAAATCACTATATGTCTATGTGATTTACAAATAATTAGGGTTTAAGCCCAAGTTCTCAATTGACTACGAATGGTGTTTCGGTATATGTTTATCCTAAACACAAATCATACATCATATCACAATGTAGAATATACAATCAAAAGCTGTTAAGATCATATCTAAACCCATACTTCATTTCTCAAGTCCATATGGATTATCATAGTAATTGATGACCAATCGACTAAGCAAGTAAGCATGAATCTTAATAGACAATCCCATAGAAATCAATAAGGCTAACAATGAAACATATCAGAATAAACTAATCCATATAATCCATTGCAATCTCAGAATAGAATTTAAATCATAATTGAATCAATGCTATCATCCACATATTGAATAAATATCATACGATACAACTATGAATCAAAGAGAGAATAAGAGTAGAAAATTGTAGTGCAAATCTGTTTTCCTGATCCAAGATTGAATCTTTAATGCTTCCCAATTGCTTCAAGTCTCCAATCTAATCAACTCTAGAAAGTAACTACACTAATCTACTCTATTCTATTAATAAAATAAGGAAACGATAGCTCCTTGATCCCCCAAGGGGTGGAATACATTGTACATACTGATAATAATTCTAATATAATAAGAGTCTCAGTCGTAACATCCTCCTCCAAGTAATCAGCCTATTCGATAACTCAATTGAAAGTCAACTGCCAAATTAAGATTGGTGGCAATTTGTACGTGATAAAGCTTTGGATAGGTAGCATTTACCTTTATCTTTGGATCTGGACATTACATGCGCACAATTGCACCATGTCATAGGTTGTTTGAAGTAGCAATTGCTGTACATCATGTAGCTCGGCTTGTTCTCACAAACCTCTTTGTTGCATTGTAGGCTCAAGGTACTTCACTCCAAATCTTCATTCCAACATCTAGCAACATGCTCAGTTCAATTTTCATTTCCATCATCAATCCGTCATAGCTACGAGCACAACTTAGCTCAAATAACACCGAGAGAGTTCCCAATACTAATACTGCAAAATGAAGCACAAGAGCATAAAAATCTATACAATAACATGAGTTTAAATAACAAATTAAGTTAGTTAATATCTAAATAAGTGGTTATAAAATCACTTATCATTCGCAGTCACCCGTCATTGATATCCCATTGTTGGGGATTAACGGTTTCACATTATCAGAAGGTCCCTGCACTTAGGAGATATTCCAGCATTGGTGGTTCCCTCGTACCATTAGAGCCCAGACCCGCGCCACTCAGTTTATGGGGGATATGGTTCCAGGATCGGTTATGATGACGGATTGGCTAGCCTATGTCTGAGATCTGACTCATTTGACATAGATTGAAGTTTGGCCCAGCAGTTGGACCGGGCACATTTATTTATCCGGCACTTGGGCAGAGATCCTTTAGAGGCAAATACTTTTGATCCTTCCAGCTCTGGCGATGGCCCCTCAGGTGACCTATATGGTTTTGTCAGTACAGATCCTCCTTTGTATAGGCCTGACATCCCTATGGATAGATATCCAGTGACTCAAGAGGAGTTACATCAGGTGGACAGGATTGATGATGTAGACATTGACACCATTGTCTTCTTTTGATGTATATTCTCGTTATCTCTTTTGATAGGCCTCTGTTAGATATTGGGTAGCTTCGTCCCATTTTCGCTATATCTTTTGATAGGTCTCTGTTAGATGTAGGGCAGTTTTTCCCCATTTCCCTGTATTTTAACTGTACAGAAATGTATTAGATGATGATATACTTAGGAATGTATGTACAGTTTTCCATTCCCTATATCATATTGTCATCTATTATATCATGCATGTTATTATGTTATGCATATGTATGTATATCCAGAGATATTCAACATTCACCCCTAGATGGTCTTATGACACGGCCCGTACAGATGTCTTCTTCGACAGTTAGTCGTATTGATCATACCCCACCATTATTGGTGACATCTGGAATGAGATCATGGTATGATAACATGTCACCATCAGACAGGGTGACTGTAGATCATATGTTGTAGCATACTATGACCCTGTTGATGTTTCAGGTTCCCACATGATTCGTGGAGGGCATGCTGGAGCACCGGGTATCGAAGAGGTAGGTTTTCCGATTTGGGACCCAGGAGTTGACTCCTACTCTGGAGGAGTATGCACGTTTGACGATGCTACCATTGAACAGACCTTGCGTGTATATGGCGATTAGAGACATGAGTAGGCAGTTCATGACCCTTACTGGATTGAGGCGTAGGGTGGTGCGGGATGAGCTCACATTTGGCCACGTTATATCCCAGCATTTTCTATTTTATAGATTTGGCTCAGAGGATAGTTATGCACGACATTCTGGGGACTTCACCACACTGGAGGATCATTGGCGTTTGGCCAGAGTAGATGTACTTCTATTATGCGTACTGTCATATGTCTACATGCCACGGTACATGGATGAGTTGGACATAGGAGTAATCATGGTAGTGAGAGCTCTCATGGAGGGTCACACCATCATACCGATGATCATAGCAGAGACTCGAGGTCGACCCACATCTTCTTGCACTTGCTCGATGGGAGTGTTTCTGGTAGCTCGGTTATATGTCAGACGTGTGGTTTATGTCACACTTGAGACCGATTGCCACTTTTAGACGGCATGGGTATTGTTCACCCATTATATAGTCATGTCATACTCTTTTCAGCCTACGGAGTGTATAAACGCTGCATTTTGGTCAGCTTTCCTGGTAGGGATCGGAGATTCGTTTGCTATATTGCCGCGTACAGGGCTCAGCTCACCCTACAACTTCATCACTCATGCTCCGGGCATGGATTATCTTCCTCTGGCTAGTTTGAGAGGCATAATCACTTACTACCCACTGGCCATGATGTGTCAGTTTGACCAGTTCCAGGACTTCCATCCTTTTGAGGGGGCATCGAGTCAGCGCTTCGCTTCTCGGCACTTATCAGCAGACGATAGATCCAGGTTGTATGCTTGTTGGGATCAACATGAGCTAGCTGAGTTTTCTGTCAGTCATTCGGGTTTTTCTACAGAGTATTCCACATAGATGGAGATAGAGACTGCATCAGCTGTGGTAGTATCCATAGTGTAGGGGATTGATTCCGATGATGAGGAGCCTATCGAGGAGGCTGATATTTCCATCGATGAGGATTTGACTGCTGGGTTGCCAGCATTTGTGATGGATTCTCCCACTACGAGTGCTACTATGATTCAACATTCAGCATAATATTTTGAGCAGAGTCTACATCTGATGACCTTTGAGAGAGATTAGGCTAGGGCCTTGATGTTAACAGCTCTTGATGGGAGAGACGCAACTCTATTAGAGAGAGATGAGGCCATATCAGCTAGAGATGCATTGATTATAGAGCGGGATGCTGCCCTATCTTCCTGGGATGTAGCCATCACAGATAGTACTTTAGTGAGATCCCTTACGACTGGCATCATTGCCGATATGAGTGCATATATTGATAAGCATCATGCCACCATGCAATTAGCCTTGGATCAACTAGCTCGTGTAGATACCATTGGGCAAGAGCTTGCAGCGTTACCTCCTTCTTCAGGGAGGGATGCTATGTTAGATCTGATAGTCTGTATACACATAGATCCGTAGATAGACTTGTATTTGTCCTGCACAGACTAGCTTAGCCATTTTGTCATGCACAACATATATTGTATATATCAAACAGTATTATATATGGCAGGGAAATATATTTTGATTCACTTCCCTTTCAGTTGTGCCTTAATACTTGCTTGAAATTTGCCTGCTTCTTCAGGGCTTGTGATCTTGATGCATTCTAAACTCATCCTTGATGTGCGGACATTGAGACATTGCAGGATCTTCCAGAACTGATCATTAATTTGTGTGTATCCCTACCATCTTTTGTGTCTTGGGACTAGTTTCTGTATGGAAATGTGGAGAGAAGTGTGGCTTTTCCTCTCTGAGATTGACCACACCATAGATGGTTGCCAGTACTCCTATTTAAGAGGAGCCTAGTTAATTCCATCTCTTATGGATTGGTGTTGTTCTTTGAAGCACAACCGCAGCTTAGATGGTCACTGAATCTCCTATTTGTGAGGAGAGGTTAGGTAGTTCCATCCCTTTGGTCTGAAGCCAATGAAATGTGGTGGATTGAAGTTTGATCCCAGTACCGTGTGACAAGTATTTTTGCTCTGGTAGGGGGTTAGACCGAACCATAAATGGCTGCCTACGTACTCCTATTGAAGAGGAGATCAGGTCTGCATAGTTTGAACCTGGTGTAAGAGGTTCAACGCTGAATGTGAAAGGCAGATGGGTGTAGAAGCTTTATTAATGAAGAATGGTGTATAAGTGTTTTTGTGGTTTTTCTTTTTGTAGAAAAAGGGCAGAAATGTTTTTTTTTATTGCGACCGGACCATATAGAATATGGTTGCCTACGTACTCCCGGGTATCAAGGAGATTAGGTCGACGTAGTTCGCCCCTCAGGACGAATTACAGCCGAAGAGAAATATGAATCCCATGTGCAGGCTATACTGCAGGGAGAAAAAAGTTTGATCCCATGAGTGAGACAAACTGCAGGTGTGAAAAACTTTGATCCTGTCTTCAGGACAAACTGCAAGCGTAGAAAAGTTTAATCACGTCTTCAGGATAAACTGCAGGTGTGAAAGGTTCAATCCCTTGGGGGATAACTAAAATTGTATGAAAGGTTTGAAATGAGGTAAGATCAGGCTCTGGTTTGAAGTGTATATTCCCCTGAGGGGCAGAAGAGTATGTAAAAAGGGTTAGAAAATCAGAATGACTGGTGATCTGATGATCCAAAACCAAGATGTTTGCTTGATGGAAACCTCAGACATAGTACCGTTTCACAGTGTCTGAGTTGATGAACTGTGGAAATTCATTGCCATCCATTTCCTGTAGTCTGAGAGCGCCTCCTGTCAATACCTCCTTGACAACAAACGGGCTTTCCCAGTTAGGAGCGAATTTTCCCTTAGATTGATCTTGGTTGTCAATAATCTTATTGAAAACCAATTCATGTTGTTTAAAATGTTGTTGCCAGACTTTCCTGTTGTAGGATCTTGCGATCCTTTGCTGATATAACTGACCATGGAAGATAGCTGCGGTTCGCCTTTCGTCTATTAGAGATAATTGGTGATACCTATCTTTTACCCATTGGTCTTCATCCAGCTGAGCGTCCATCAACACTCTAAGGGATTCCATTTCCACCTCTATGGGGAGCACTGCTTCCATCCCATAGGCTAATGAGTAGGGGGTTGCCCCAGTGGAAGTACGCATTGAAGTTCTGTAGGCTAATAAAGTCAGAGGCATTAAATCAGGCCATCTTTTGTGATTGATGGACATTTTCTACATGATCTTCTTAATGTTCTTATTAGCCACTTCAACAACACCATTCATCTTTGGACAGTAGATGACAGAGTTAAGGTGTTTGATGTGGAATTTACTACATAACTCCTCCATCATTTTGTTGTTGAGGTTCTTAGCATTGTGTGACACAATGACCTCTGGTTGTCCATATCGACAAACGATATTGTTCCTGGTGAAAGTAATGATGACTTCTTTGGTAACTCTGCGGAAGGAGGCTGCTTCTACCCATTTGGTGAAGTAGTCAATCATGGTGAATATGAATTGATGTCCATTACTGGCTTTGGGCTCAATGGGCCCGATCACGTCCATTCCCCACATTGAGAAGGGTCATGACGAACTCATAGTATGGAGTTCCCTTGGAGGGGCATGGATAACATTCCCATGAATTTGGCATTGATTGCTCTTGACGTGATCATCACACACTACTACAAAACAGTAAATAGACAACACTTAAACCACAATATTTTTATAAAAAATATTATGGTATTTTTTTTCATAACATTTTTTAACAAAACGTTATAGATATATATGAAAAAATATTATCTATTTAAAAGGGCATTTTTTTGGTTTTAAATAGATAACGTTTTTTTGAAAAAACGTTGTGTAGGTTAAAAACACGGAGGCGCGGATGTGAAAACTTGAAATTAAATAAAGTCCTCAGCGTATTAGTCATTACTTCTTTACTAGCCCTAGCCGACTGACCGACTCTGAAGTCGAACAGCTCTGTTACTCTCGTCTCATCTAAGTCTATAACTCTCATTCTCTCAATCTGAATTTATCAACTCTCAAGTGACAAGAATCATCCCAAACCCAGATCTCATCTCAGATTTCAAGTGACAAGAATCATCCCAAACTCTGTTACTCATCGCATCTCAGATCTCGAAGACTCGAACTCTGATCACAAATGGAGAAACGAAACCCAAAGGAAGCTAAAAACGAGAAAGGGCGAGAAAATAGAAATAGAAAAAGAAAGAAGGTCCACAGCCACGGCACAACTTAAAGTGAATAATACCCGAAAAACCCTAAGCCCACTAAAATATCGCGATATAAATCTGCAAACCTCTGTTTATCTCTCTCCATCGATAAGAGCTGTAAGCGCACTGTATTTCATTTATCGCTATTTTCTCTTGTCAAGCTTTCATTTGTTTCTCTGTCAAATGTTGAGATTCGTTTTATAATTTGGTCAATTGCTTTGTGAGAAAGTGCTGGATATTGTGTTTTCCAAAAACACCCTACTGGAAATTGGAATTGCTTGATGGTGACTGAGATAATTGAGGAAGTGACTGGATTGTGTTTTCCATCATTATGTTCTAACATGCTGATATATTTTGAGTTTAAGCTAGGACCTTCGTAGATTATAAAGTAATTGCAGGAAATCATTATTTATTAGAAAATTTTGAATCAGTATATTCTTAATGAAGGTGTTGATTTTTATTTTTTTTTGATTGGTGGTGGTTAAATAAATGGCCGAATTATGGGCTTTTGATTTATTTTTTATTTTGAAGAACATCAAGTTATGGCACAGCTTTCTAATTATGAATTCCCTTGAGGTTTAACATTTTATTGTGGTATAATCTTAATTTGGTACACATTTTGTGACAAGCTTTATGAATTGTTATTGGAGGATAATTTAAGTATGAAAATCTTTGTTCTCCATCTTTTATAGTTGAGCTTAGTTATTATATTTCTTAAAAAATTATAATGTATTTCCTCTTTTGCCTATTTTTAGGTCAATTTGCAGCAGGGGAAGACATCTCTCCGTATCAGTAAGCCCCAGCCTTTAATTCCTAAATGAATTTGAATTTTAATAGAGACATCTGTGCTAGTTTTCATGTCTTCAAATATATATTTTTGCAGTTTGAGGACTTATCTTTCCACATCTTTGTCAGAGCTACTCATTTTTTGTATTAATATGCTTTGTTATGACATATTACAATCTAAAAGCAGATTAATAATTGATCTATGTAAAATTTAGAGTGGTTTTAAATTTGTGTGCATGGAGAAAATTGAACCACCTTTAGTTTATGGTCATGATTCCTGAATTAGAGATTTTGGTTCAACTCGTTTATTACTCAGTTAACTGATAATTGATTTTAGAAAATGTAAGGCCAACTGCAACAATATTGGCTTAATCAAACTTGAAACTAATGAACTCAAGAAATGATTTACATTTTTCATTTGTGATCAAACTTGAAACTAATGAAGGAGTTTGAACATCCTATATATCCAGTCAAAGACAAATGTGTTTTAGTGACACGGCTAAGATCCTTTAGTGTGTATATATGTACAACCTACCTATTACTATTTCCTGCTGTGATGACTGGTTTTGCAGAGGGTGAGCCATCAAATATGTAATTTCAATTTGTTTGTGTTTCACATTTTCATGATATTAAATCAGTCTTTTCGGACATCTTTTTGGCTAATTTAATATTGGCTTAAGTCTTCAGGTGCCTGTGGGCAGAAATTGTCTAATTGCCCAGGCCATTGCGGTCATACAGAGCTTGTTTTACTAGTCTACCATCCTTTGTTGTTTGATAAGCTTTACAATCTCATACAGCAGACTGTTAAGCGCAAGACCTGTGGTGCTAAAAATCCGCAGATCACTAAACCTTCTTTTGGATGGATCCATACGGTATGTTTTATGATACACTACAATGCTTCAAACCGGACAAGATAATTTTTTGATTGCTATTCTATGATGATTTCCATTTATAAGAGAAATGATTGTTTTCTATGATTATTTTGTTCGGTTTGTGGTTTGGATATCTTTGTCATTTTGTTGACACTAACATCTCATTTCTCTATTTCCCACACACTCGCGTTTGCAAACATTGAATGTTTGAGTACAGAACTAGTGTTCATACATTTTTCATAATTTTAGAGTTATCATTCTCATTTCCTAGTCTAGTTGTTGTAATTGAAATATTGAAGTCTGTGTACATACACTGTTCTAATACATACACACCTTCTTAGCATAGTTTCAGTTTTTTTGTTTGCATTTTCTTCCATTATGTTTTACACCTAATATTGAATGTGTACTATTCTAAACATTTGGGATTGTTAGAGAGTTCCAGTATGGTACACTGCCAATTCTAGTTGACTAGTAAGAGTGATACAAATTTGACTGTTAGACAACTGATACAAACCTATATTGGGAGTCTAAGTATTCTTTGGGATGAAGGGAGTAGCAAAGCAGATAGTAGTCCTATGTACAAATTTAAATTTTAAAACAAAATTTGATTCCTGCATCAGGTGGTGCTTTTGATTACTTAGAAACAGCTCTTAATAAATTTGATGATGGGCCTTTCTTCCTCGGCCAACTTAGTCATGTAAGGGATTTTGATTGCTTTTTTTATACTCCTCGTTAATACGACTTGCATGTTACTTGGTACACTTTTGTGTATGCAGAGAAATTATGTGCGTCTTTGTCCCTGTAATTGACTAATTCCTCATCTTGAATGTATCTGTCATGTTCAGGTGGACATTGCCTATGTTCTGCACTTTGAAAGGTTTCAGATCTTCTTAGAAGAGGTGTTTAAGTACAATATCTTTTCAGGCAGGCCTAAACTAGCAACATGGTTTGAGGTATAGTACACTAATTTAATTCTCATGGGAAAATACCAAATATATCACTTGATAAGATTCTCTGTTGGACGTCTCTATTGAACACATATGCCCTTTATCTGCTGGTTCAAAAGTAATACCGAAAGTGGCCTTTGATAAGGTGAATTACATGCTGTTTGGTTATTGATTTTGTTCATTGTGACCTCTAAAGGTCTTTTATGCAATTGGTGGCTACTATCTTCTTGAAGTGGAGTATATTAATCTCGTGCCTGAGATATTTTTAATGTAAAATTCAACGGAAGTATTTCTGTAGCCATATGTGGAAGCTGATTACATGTTATAACTAGCGATTGAAGTTTTGTATCATATTGTTCCATTAGAATGTATGTCTAGATTCAGAGGGAGTCTGTGATTGATATACCTTGCCTTTGGTTTGAAGCTCTCAAAATTTGTGCCACAACAGGTGGTGGTTCTAGTAATTTCATCAAAATAAGTTTTGCTTCTGTCACGCTTTTGCAGAAAACATTTCTTTTGTTTTAGTTATTCTCTTTCTTTTTCTTCGAGTAAATCCAGAAGTTAGCAGTACTTGGACAGGGGAATGAAATGAGATTTGAGTCTCCATGTTGTTGGTGTTATCAATTTAAATGAGGATGTTTCTCATTCTCGAATCCTGGGCATGCAGGAACTAAACAAGATTGATGCTTACACAGACAAAATCTGATCCCCAGGAGATCGTTGAACACTACAGAAACCGCTATTTGGTAGTCTCTCGTACCCAATTACAAGAACATAATTATCTCTGGTATATACATAGTAAGAGTTCCAGTATGGTATTTACATATTTTCATTTTGAAGTTTTACTTATCCAACTGATACAAATTTGACTGTTAGACAACTATTTCTTTAGTTACAGGTATGTTGTCTATTAGCGACTTACTAATGTCATATTCTGTTCATTGCCTTAATTAGCAGATGCCTTTGCTTCATGGTGTGGCAGATGGTTTTGGTTCACATCTGCAACGGCACCAACTTTATGCAACTCCAATGTCTAGATTGAGATTACTTATGATCTGTCGCATGGCTAAGCCAGGGGAGGTTCTAATTGTTGAAGATGAAAATGGGAATATTGTGGATAGTTTGGTATATATTTTGTGGATGTAGTAATTTAAAATTGTAAACGAATAGTATTATTGTGATGTATTTTGAATGGTTGATACATTTTGGCTTTAAATTTAAATGAGAATTTAGACTTTTTTTAGTTATATATCATGACATTAGCAAATTGTAGGTGCACTGGTAATATAGGTGAACCACAATAAATTTTTTTCTTTTTTTTTTCAAGTCAATCTACAATATTTTTAAAACGTTGTGTAAATATGTCTAAACGTTGTCTGATATATTAAACTACAATTTTGGAATCATACTTTCTACAACGTTTTTAAGCATCTGTTAATTTTTGAAAAACAAATCTACAACGTTTTTAACTAAAAAATATTGTGTATTGCGCTTAACTACAACGTTTTAAAAACGTTGTGTAAGGGTGTCAAATAGATAACACCCTTAACCACGACGTTTTTCTGACTGAAACCACAACGTTTTTTTTCACGTTGTCTATTTACTGTTTTGTAGTAGTGACAGTCAGCTTTGAGCGTAAGCCAATAATGTCTTGTTCTAAGAATTTTCTTAACAAGTAGGGGTCCGCTCATGTGTAGGGCACATACTCCACCATGGATCTCATCCATGAGTCTCTGAGCTTGGTCTTTGTCCAGACATCTGAGGAGACCTAATCCCGCATCTCTTTTGTAGAGTGCATCTCCGCTCAGGTAGAATTTCATAGCAAGTCAATGGATCCGCCTCTTTTCAGTCAGGCTCGCCTCAGTGGGTGTAGATCCATCTCGCAGATACTCCTTGATATGTTGATACCAAGGGCTGTAGATGGGAGGTAGCTCATCCGATACTTCTCCAACATTGTTCCCATAAGTTGGGGCCTTTTGTCGGGCAAATGTGATGTTTGACATGTTTTCCTTGTCAGGTATATGAATCAAGGAGGCCAACATTGCTAGTGCATCCGCAAAATCATTCCTATTACGAGGAATATGTAGAAAAGGAGATTTCTTCGAACTCCAAAGTCATCTGTAAAACTTACCGATGGTAAGGCATCAAATGTAGTTCTTTGGTTTGATAGATTTCTGTGGATTGTTTGATTACCAATTCGGAATCCCCAAAGACAGTTAACCGCCTGATGCCCATTGAACGGACAAGTTTTAGCCCCATGATATAGCCTTCATACTCAATTTGTGTTGTTGGTCGACAACGCAATTTGGCAATGACGGGATCTTGCTTCCTCGTATGCGAGATACTAGAACCACTCGGCTCCGAACCTTACGTGTTCTGACTCCATCGAAATACATTTTTCATGTGTGGCATGCATCGTACTGATGGTGTTGTTGAACTGCCATTACCCCTTCATCGGAAAAATATGTTTCCAAGGGTTTGTAATCCCTTGCAGGTGCGGTAGCTAGTTGATCCGCAATTCCTTGACCTTTAACAGACTTTTGTGTCACGTAGACGATGTCAAATTGCTGTAGGATCAACTGCCATCTGGACAAGACAATTCAGTATGGGCTTACTGAACACATACTTGAGAGGATCCAAGCGGGATATGAGATGGGTTGTGTGACCATGGAGGTAATGTTGTAACCTCATGGACGCCCACGCTAAAGCATAATAAGTCTTCTCAATCAGAGTATACTTGTGTTCACTGCTGCTGAATCTTTTGCTGAGGTAATAGATAGCTCGTTCTTATCCTCTATCATCTTTTTGCCCCAGCATACAGCCCATAGCATTGTCATTAATGGACAAGTACATGAACATGGGAACATCATCCCTGGGAGGTACCAAAATAGGAGCATTAACTAGCTGCTCTTTGATTGTAAGGAAGGCTTTCTGACACTCATCGTTCCATTTCATGGAGGAGTTCTTCCTTAACAACTTGAAGATGGGCTCACAGGTTGCTGTGAGTTGAGAGATATACCTGCTAATGAAGTTGATTCTTCCCAAAAATCCTCGTATTTTCTTCTTTGTCTGAGGAATGAGCATTTCCTTGATGGCCTGAATTTTGGTGGGATCCAGCTCAATCCCTTTGTGGGTATTAGAAACCTAGCAACTTGCACGATTTAACATGAAAAGCGCACTTCATTGGATTCAACTTCAAGTTGTACTTACGCAACCTGTTGAAGAGCTTTTTGAGATGGTCTAAATGGTCTTCTTCCCTTCGGGACTTGAAAATGATGTCATCCATATAGATCTCTATCTCTTTATGCATTAAATCGTGGAAAAGAGCCATCATAGCTCGCTGATAGGTTTCCCCAGCATTGATGAGGCCGAATAACAACCGTCTATAACAGAAGGTTCCCAAGGCGTGATCAAAGCAATTTTCTCACGATCCTCCTCAGCGACCATAATCTGATGATACCCCACAAAGAAATCAGTAAAGGAGTACATGTCGTATTGAGCAGTATTGTCAATAAGAATGTGGATAAAGGGCATGGGAAAGCTATCTTTAAGGCAAGCTTTGTTCAGATCCCGATAATCCACACAAACTCGCACCTTTCCTCCTAGTTTAGGCACGGGAGCAATGTTGGATATCCATTTTGGATATGTGGACACCATGATGATGCCAGCTTGAAATTATTTCACAATTTCTTCTTTCACCTTTAAACTCCACTCAGGTTTCAATCACCTGAGCTTCTGCCTGACTAGCTTAAATCCTTCCTTAATGGGAAGGCGATGAAGAAAAATGTCAGTGAAAAAACTCACCATATCTTTGTGAGACCATGCAAACACATCCTGGAATTGGGTTAGTAGCGCAACCATGTCATTCCGTTGGTTTGGGGTTAGGTCTGAACCAATCTGGATTAGCTTAGGGCTTTCTAAGGTTCAAAGATTGAAAGAAGTGGTTTGGTCAAGGTTGGGTTTAGGTTTGTCTATGACCCATTCCTTAATCTCCTGAGGTGTCTCAATGTCCTCTTGGATTTCCATCAAGTCTGAGTCCAACTTTTCATAAAGTTTCAGTTCTTGTGGAGAAAAGGCACCTCATCAGCAAGTACATTCACATTTAAATTCAGAGTCCTGAAACAAAATATGATTTCACTTAATATATGAAACTGTTTAATCATACAAAATTTTTAGCATGTACTAATAAAATAACTGCTAATATTGTACAGAAAAGTAAGCAATTAAAGTTATCTACAGGGCAGAGGGATTTTTTCCCATTTTACCCTCGTCAACCAATGCATGGAGTGATGTTCCAATTGTCGAGGGTAAAGTCTTGATGGACTGCAGTGATGGAGGGGCTGTCATTGTCCTCATTTTCTCGAATGATCACCATAATATCTGGGCAATCATCGTCTGGGGTATATCTATTTGTATGTTCATCATGGACAATGATGCGTACGCCTGACATCATCAGGGCGATGTCATGTTTACGTTTCCGTTCCCTTTCTTCCACTTCGGGATCGGGAATCAGGACCTCTTTTACTTTGAATGGTACTAGTTTGGGAAACAGCATAGTCATAACATGGGCTGACACCTTTACTGGAGACTGTATCAGCTCATGAGGTGCAGGTGGAGAAAATCACCGTGTGGTGGAAGCTTGAGGAATCTGCTCGTGCTTAGGAGGATTCTTGTGACTGGAACTAGCAGAATAGCCTAGTCCGGATGTCCCAGTTTGACTGGACACTTGAATTGGGTGCTTAACACCCTGCTGATCTTTACCAAGCCTGTGACAACCCGGAAATTCGGATTGTCCAGAATTTAAGATTTAAAGAATTAGTTATTAATAAAATGAATTTTATTAATACTATTTTGTGCTATGTGTTTATTGATCGTTCTATAACCTAGAATGATTATTAATCGGGAGGATTCTGTCTACGAGCTAGACTGAACGAGTAAGAATTTTCAAGACGAAAATAAAATTTTTTCGAGAACAAAATATTTCCGGGGAAAAAGACGAAATAGGCACTATTCACCCGACGAAACCCTAAGGGTTAGGGTTTGAATAACCTAAGCCTTTTCGAGGGTTCAGTATGTCAAAATGACATTCCGTCGAAAGATTTGACGATAATATGTCGTGAAAAGTTAAGTAAGCCGATAAAAGTTTTTCTCGAAAAACGTGCAGAAATCGGACGAAATAAAAATGACAAAAAGTACTGTTATGTACTTTTCATTCGTTTAGCTACGTTAGGGGAAAACGTGAAGGAAAATGCTTGACACCAAAAATTGTTTTTTAGTTTTTTCGAAATTCGAAGAATACGTAATATTTAATCGGTAAATGAAAGACGAAATATCCAAAAATATTTGGATTCCGAGAATAGCAGTTTTCGAACTGTCGGACGAAACCCAAAAGATGGAACCAAGAAAGTTACAGGCTAAGTTTTGTGAATAGTAAGGAGGTGGAAGTAAGGAGGTGTGAATAGTGATTTTTGGGGCGAAATGACTATTTTGCCCCTAGCCTTGAAAATCTATAAATAGGAAGCTTAATCTCATTTGAATGGGATTTTGAAAATCCTACACTTTGAGAGAGAGAGAGAGAGAGAGAGAGAGAGAGAGAGTTCGGATGGGAGGAAGAAGAGAAAGGAAGAGGAAAAGTTGGCTCGTGAGCAAACTTTGTCCGACGGAAAGAGATTAAATGAGAACGGTAATCCGAAACCTAGTCTTTTATAAATTTTCTTTAAGTTTTATGTTAAAAACATAGTTTATTAATGAGAATAAGGAGTAAAAGATATTGAGAATGAATTCATATGGTTGAAATCGTAAGAAAATGAAGAAATAAGAATTAGAAGTTTATTTTATATATTTCTTAAGGAAGTATAAGATTCGTAAGAATTTTTAGCGATCCGAATAAATCTTATGAATGCGTAGGTCAAATAAGTAAGGAATGATGTTCAATAACATCAAATTCCAAGAAAAAGTGAAATCGTAATCCAAAATATTGATTAAAAATGAAGAACGAACGAAGAACACGAAGAACGTTTTTGATGGACAAATTTAATACCATCGTAGGATAATTGTTGTTGATGGACAAGTTTAAAACCATCGCGTATAAGTTAGTTACTTATTGCTTGGTTAGGAACGTTAGAAACGTTCATGAAGAATGGATTAAAACTTAGCTATAACAAAGTTATGGTGAAAATTTTATAAAAGAAGAACGAGAATTAGAAAGTTAGTAAATGAACCCAAACGTGTAGGGTTTCATATGAATGTAAGAGAACATATAAAACGTGAGTCATGGACTCAAGAACGAATGAATTCCGAGTTCGGATGACCGAATTACGGACGAACAAACGAAGAACGTTAAAAACATAAAACGAACGGAGGGTGAAGATTAATCCAATCAAAAGGAATGTTAATAGATTCGGAACAAAACTCTATCCATAGGTAATCGAAGTACATAAGATAAGGAAGAAAATGGCTTTGGAACGACCTCGTTCCGAGTTATAACGAAGAAGTTATGAGATTTCGAAATCAGCGTCTCAAGCTTGTAAAAGACTTAGAAAATTTTACTAGGTGTCATGCTTGGCGGCATTGCATATGAGTCTTGCCTTGGGGGCAGTCTTGCTTGTATTGTGAAAGGAAATGGAAGAACGCAGCGCGCAACGCCGATCTTGAGGCAATGCCCAGAAATGAGATTTTCTTGCTTTCAATTCTTTGGGGATGTGCAACAAAGAAATATGAACATATAGTTCAACTAATGTAACATTTAATCAAGTGTATTAAACCTTTAATAAAGGTTGAATGGAAAGATTAAACGAGATTAAAAGAAGGTGAACGCGGGTTATGGAACCGATATCCGGGGACCGTAGTCGCGATAAACGAACGTGACGAATTTCTATGATTGTGATTCCTTAGACGTTGAGTGACGAAAGTAATGGATAACATTTCGATGTTATATTGTGGTAATGAGAGATAAGTGTAAAGTGTATAGACGTCGTGAATGCAACATTGTTGCGATGAACTATCAGTCTTAGCATAAAATGAGTGGTATGGCTTCGACATTCAGAAAGAATAATGAACATGGGGTTCATGGGATGTATAACGATTGGAAGTGATTAAAACCTTGAGTAAAGGTTGAATGAGAGGTTAAGAGATGAGCAACGTGAACATTGAATACATAAATGATCCTCGTAAATCATATTTGCGTTGGACGAACGTTCTAACTATACCCTGGTTGTATGACGTAGACGTTGACGAAGGTAGTAAGTAAGATATGAATTATCAAGAAAGCCGTAACGAACGGTAATAAGAGTATTGAAAGCCGAATGTGAGTCGAATAAGAACGAATCCTGAGGTATGGCATTTAGTTGTCAAAAAGCCAAAAGGAATAAGAAATTAACTTAACGAACATTATAGTTAATAGTTCGTATAAGTTAAGATAAATTTAGGTTGTGGTACAATCTTAACCTTTGATGGTTGACATATGGGAGCTAAGCTAAACAATTCCTTCAAAGAGCGAAGGTATATACGAAACTGGCAACCGATCTAACTCACTGTGATGGCAGTGTAGATGAGACGGGAACTTGTTTGTTTGTTGTTTGTGGGAAACCACTCAGAGTACCATATGGACTACTAGCAAAGACACGATGTGTACTGAGTCCTAGGAGAGTTATAAGAAGAAGATAAGAATGTAAATCATCAAAGATGATGAACGTATTAAGTAAGACATCTCTGTATGTCATGAAGCCGTAAATCGGCAATGAAAGTTAGTCGTTTAAAATTATATTGCAAGAACGCGAACCCTAAGAAGTAAAGTTAAGTAAACCAATGTGTAAGTCAAGTATATGATTAATTGGTGTGTGTGTTATTTCTTTATGTGTTATAGGGATTGGAATGAGCAGTTCAGCGTAAGCTGTAGCTGTGCGTAAGGCAAGTTTCCTAACTTCATTAATATTTTAAATGAATGCTAGTTTCTAAACCTTCTCAGATGTTGAACTTGAGAAGCTCTGTCTATGTGCGAATGTGTGATATTTGTACAAGGTGTTAGAATATATGAGGCCTTGTGCCACAATGTGAACACTTTGCTGTTTCTATGATATGAATGGTTCTGTGATTGAACTGTTCAATATGAGAATGTTCTATTTATACATGAATCGTTATTGTTAAGTCTGTGCTATTGATTCTAGCCAGACATAATGTGTATGAAAGAGAGTAGAAAATGAAAGTATTTCAAAGTGAATGTGACTAATGTTTTAAAATGATAGGAATAGAGATTATTCCTATTTTTTCAAGCTGCTTCATAACCTTTGTTTGGTTATTGAAGTCTTAAAAGAATGTTTAAATTCTTGAAGTTGTTTGTTCAACTACTGACTTGCTGAGCAATTGAATGTTCAAACTTGCTTTAAATGAAAAATATTTTCATCGTACGATGTTAGAAAAACTTAAGGATCCCGTAAAGATCAAGCTGATCGGTATCCAGAAGAAGTGCCATTCATTAGATGAATGAGCATGAAGATCAAGCGAAGACTTGTAATATAGAATGATAGAATTAAACTATAGAATAGTTTAATGAACGATTATGTATCCTTGGTGGCGGATAAAAGTCACTTGTACAAGATGTAAAGAATAATGTAATTATTATTATTTGTAATGAAAGAGGTTTTAAGGTTTTAGAACCTGGGATTTGAGGATGTATGTTGTTATATTCAGTATATAATAATGTATATTGGAAAGGAAATGTACTAGTGACGCACGGAATCCGGGTGTGAAGATTGACCAAATTTCGGGGCGTTACAAGTTGGTATCAGAGCTGATAGGTTATAAATCTTAGGTATAAGTACCTAAGACTATAATCGTAGAGAGAAGGATAAGAAGATCACCACGTGATCATAGTAAATCGTAGTAACAGATGAGCTGTTAAACGATGAATGATTTATAGCCAATGCTATGAATGAATTGTACTACGAAGTAGTACGGGAAGAAGAACTCAGATTGAGTTGTAAAGGATAGCATACGAATTAAAGAAAATTCGTATTAAGTAAAGAGAAAGTTATAGGATTTCAATTTAGGACTCATGTGATAGCTGAGTTGTATGAATCTTTGTATGGGCAGAGGTTTGTGCTTTGGTGTAACAACCACTCAGTTTATTATAGTGATAATCATTGGAATTTGTCGCGCTATCAATATGTATATGACGAGAAGGTGAATCTTTTCTCATATATATACTTGATAGGTAGAGAATGATAAGATAGGTACGGGTTCTTGAAACTCATACTTATGAAAAGTTTGTGACTCATAGTTATATGCTATGTTTCAGAGCCCTAAACATATGGATAGTCCTTGATTTGTTCCTGGATTACATAATGCGAAGGTAAGTTCTTAAACACAAATGGTTGTGGAAAGTTCCTAAACACATAAAGTGTGGTAAGTTGATGAACTATACTAAGGTACAAGAATGTTTATACTGAAAGTAAGTATTTTCAGTAGACTTAGCATTGAAGGTGCTAGAGAAGATTAAGTATTGTCCCAAGTAAGACAATGAAGGAAGATGGAGAATAGGATATTCCAAGTCATCTAGTTATGCTAGATTTCAAAATTTCTTGAAATTATGCTTATGTGTGCGTATTTTGAAAAGGAAAGAGTTGGTTCAACTTTTGGAACCAATGGATTTTAAAAGAACTATTCTTGGTATGTCTATGCTAATAGTTTCGGCTAGACAGAAATTGATTTGAAATATCAAAATGAATTTATATTATCCGTGCATTCGATGCAAGGATGATAAAAAGGATAAAGTTATTAATGCAATTGAACCTAGTGTTGGATGTGATCCTAGGATCAACAAACCACTATGGTATGATGCATAATGATGAAGTCATAAACTGATGAAGTCTTCAATGTACTGTGAAAAGTACGGTATCATGACGTCATAAAACTTTTTGATGTATTGCAAAAGAATTTAAAGAAGTAGTCGATGTCAATTGAGTTGACTAGATGATTGTTTCAAGTTGATGTCCAATTTATTGGTATTGTCTAAGCTACTTGATTTGGCTTAGACGAATGGTATGTCATGATTAAAAGAAAATCGAGCTTTCTTTGAGAAGTTGTGCCAAACCAAATTATTTTGGTGCGGAATCAAATGATTAAGTCTGAGGTGAACATACTCCGAAATGGGGTTATATGATGGGTTGATCACCTACGTATGGAAGAGGTAGTTTACCTTCTTCGTGATTGTAAACTGACCGTGGAAAGAAAGGTTACGGCGTCATGCTGTTAAACCTAGTAAGAGTTCATGGTCAATTTGACCCCTCAGTAAAAGTATGAAATGTTTTAAAGGAATTCTTATATTCCTCGTTGTTCATTCTACATCATAATTCTTGATAAGTTGTGAAGGTGAGAGAATGTTTGAAAGATAAGAACTTCTTTGAAGAGAAGTTGAGAAGAAGGGTAGGCTAAAATTTCGAGGACAAAATTCTGTGAAGAAGGGGTGAATGTGCTGACCCGAGTATGGGTGTGGTTTGAAGAAATTCCGAGGACGAAATTTTTATAAGGGGGAAGTATGTGACAACCTGGAAATTCGGATTGTCCAGAATTTAAGATTTAAAGAACTATTTATTAATAAAATGAATTTTATTAATACTATTATGTGCTATGTGCTTATTGATCGTTCTATAACCTAGAATAATTATTAATCGGGAGGATTCTGGATATGAGCTAGACTGAACGAGTAAGAATTTTCAAGACGAAAATAAAATTTTTTCGGGAATAAAATATTTCCGGGGAAAAAGACGAAATAGGCACTATTCACCCGACGAAACCCTAAGGGTTAGGGTTTGAATAACCTAAGCTTTTTTGAGAGTTCGGTATGTCAAAATGACATTCCGTCGAAAGATTTGACGATAATATGTCGTGAAAAGTTAAGTAAAGTAGATAAAAAGTTTTCTCAAAAAAGCGTAGTAAATCGAAACGAAATAAAAATGACAAAAAAATCTTTGTTATGTATTTTTCATTCGTTTAGCTACATTAGGAGAAAACGTGAAGGAAAACGCTTGACACCAAAAAGTTTTTTTCAGTTTTTCTAAAATCCGAAGAATACGTAATATTTAATTGGTAAATTAAAGACGAAATATCTAATATATTTGGATTATGAGAATAGCAGTTTTCGAACTGTCGGATGAAACCCGAAAGACAAAATCACGAAACTTACAGGCTAAGTTTCGTGAATAGTAAGGAGGTGGAAGTAAGGAGGTCTGAATAGTGATTTTTGGGGAGAAATGACTATTTTGCCCCTAGCCTTGAAAATCTATAAATAGGAAGCTTAATCTCATTTGAATGGGATTTTGAAAATCCTACACTTTGAGAGAGAGAGAGAGAGAGAGAGAAATGTGAGGAAGAAGAGAAAGGAAGAGGAAAAGTTGGCTCGTGAGCAAACTTTGTCCGACGGAAAGAGATTAAATGAGAACGGTAATCCGAAACCTAGTCTTTTATAAATTTTCTTTAAGTTTTTATGTTAAAAACATAGATTAATGAGAATAAGGAGTAAAAGATATTGAGAATGAATTAATATGGTTAAAATCGTAAGAAAATGAAGAAATAAGAATTATAAGTTTATTTTATAAATTTCTTAAAGAAGTATAAGATTCGTAAGGATTTTGAGAGATTCGAATAAATCTTATGAATGAGTAGGTCAAATAATTAAGGAATGATGTTCTATAACATTAAATTCCAAGAAAAAGTGAAATCGTAATCCAAAATATCGATTAAAAATGAAGAACGAACGAAGAACACGAAGAACGTTATTGATGAATAAATTTAAAACCATCGTAGGATAATTGTTGTTGATGGACAAGTTTAAAACCATCGTGTATAAGTTAGTTACTTATTGCTTGGTTAGGAACGTTAGAAATGTTCATGAAGAACGGATTAAAACTTAGCTATAACGAAGTTATGGTGAAAGTTTTGTAAAAGAAGAACGAGAATTAGAAAGTTAGTAAATAAACCCGAACGTGTAAGGTTTTATATGAATGTAAGAGAACATATAAAACGTGAGTCATGGACTCAGGAATGAATGAATTCCAAGTTCGGATGACCGAATTACGGACGAACGAACGAAGAACGTTAAAAATGTAAAACGAATGAAGAGTGAAGATTAAGACAACTAAGAGGCACGTTAACGGATTTAGAATGAATCTTTGTCTATGGGTAATCGAAGTACATAAGATAAGGAAGAAAATGGTTTTGGAACGACCTCGTTCTGAGTTATAACGAAGAAGTTATGAGATTTTGAAATCAGCGTCTCAAGCTTGTAAAAGACTTAGAAGATTTTTCTAGGTTTCATGCTTGAAGCCACAGCGCGAGTCGTGCCTTGGGGACCGGCGCTGCAGCGCGAGCTCGGGCCATTAGCTACTTCTAAGTGGCGCTGCAGTGTGAAGGAAAGGGAAGGGCGCGGTCTTGCATTAGCGCGGTGCATGGCAATGCCCGTAAATGAGATTTTCTTTGCTTTCAATTCTTTGGGGAATGTGCAAGAAAGATAGATGAACATGTAGTTCAACTAATGTAACACTTAATCAAGTGTATTAAACCTTTAATAAAGGTTGAACAGAAAGATTAAACGAGATTAAAAGAAGAAGGTGAACGGAGTTCTGGAACCGATATCAAGGGACCGTAGTAGTCGCGATAAACGAACGTGAGGGATTGCTATGATTGTGATTCCTTAGACGTTGAGTGACGAAAATAATGAATAACATTTTGATGTTATATTGTGGTAATGAGAGATAAGTGTAAAGAGTATAGGCATTATGAATGCAACGTTGTTGCGATGAACGATGTGACGCCCCCAAAATAGGTATACATCACCTATTCTGAGTCGCCCAATACATGGTACATAATACAAATACAATCTTTAATATACAACAAGAAAGCTGTGAGTTTTAATACAAATATTATCTTCTAGATAGTATTCAAACTCAAAATAAGTCCTCAATACATTTATTATTACACTATTTCACGGAATAGTGAGGACTACTAATGCAAACATCTAGACCGTCACTCTGTTCCCCGACTAGTCCCAGCTATATTCTCATTTCTCAAGAGAAAAAGTGAAAGAAAGGGTGAGCTCAACTAGCCCGAGAAGAAATATTATTACTAAGATAATGCAGAATAAATTATCATTAGTCTTCAATAGTGTTAAACTGATAAAATACAATAAACATCAAGTTTAACTGCAGCGGAACATGCAATCTATTAAAAGAGTCAAGTAGAGAATAAAATCTACTATCTTTTATGATTTAAAAGGTTTTTTTTATCACTTTTATCACTAGGACTCAGCTTAATAGATAATCCAACTCATCCCTACACTACGGCCAAAGATATTCATAAGTATCACAACCACAAATTATCCATGCACTACGGGCCAAGGATATTCGTGTATTCATCAATGGTCATGATCATGCCAACAACTGTCCATCAATGCACTACGGGCCAATGAGGACTTTTACCACATCATTTGTAACATTACGGTCATGATTACACCAAATAATCCCTGGTCATAATCATACCAAATCCATCTATGCACTACAGGCCACAAATGACTTTCAACAAAATATAAATATGAGGATGATGACAATGATATAAGAATTCAATAAAACAAGTTCAAGAATTAATTTATTCAGGAACTAATAACATCCAAATTATTAACATGATACTTCTTTGTAGAGTAAAATTTAAGAATGCTCAGAAGAATATTTCCACGAAAAGATACTGGATGAAACGCAAATATCAAGGATATTCCACCAATTTCATGGAGTATAGAAGTCAAAACTTTAACCAACTGAGTATAATAAAGAATGGAATAACAAAAGAAATCACCATGCATGCGGTACCAGCACAGTGAGTTATTCAATAGAATAATAAATAACGGAACCAGGTCAGGTGTAATACACACCGATAAGATATTCCAACAGAATAATAAAGAATGGAATAACAACATAAATCACCATGCATGCGGTACTTCGCATAGATAGGTTATTCCAACAGAATAATATACGGAATCAGGTCCGGCGTAAAATGCACAGACAGGATATTCCAACAGAATAATAAAGATGGAACCAGGTCCGGTGTAAAACGAACAGACATGATATTCCAATAGAATAATAAAGACGGAACCAGGTCCGACGTAAAACGCACAGACAGGATGTTCCAACAGAATAATAACGAATGGAATAACAACAGAATCACCAAGTATAGGGTAGACCGCGTATACAGGTTATTCCAATAGAATAATAAAGAATGGAATAACAAAAGTTCTCTTCATGAATATGAAAAAAATAATACCCCTTACCTTATAAAGAAGAGTACTTCGACGGTAGGGCGGGGATATACTTGAAGAAACTTGCACTACGCTCAAAGCTTTCTTAAACACTAAAGAAATAAGCTCAAGATAGAAGAATAATTCTCTCTACCGTTTCTCTCTCTAGAGTTTCAATTGAATTCGAGAAGAAATAATGAAGGAATGAGCTTCTATTTATAGAAGAATGGATGAATAGTAACCAATCCATGAACGGTCCAGATCGATTTACTTTAAAGCAGACGGTCAGTTGGTTTACAATAAAATATAATATATTCTCTTTATAATCTAATAAAAGCGAATAACTTTTAAAAAGATTTTACTATGCAAACACTATGCGAGGCACTATGCAAAACACTATGCATAATAAAATATAATATATTCTAATTATTGTCTAATAAAAGCGAATAACTTTATAAAAGTATTCATTTTATATAAAAAGATTTTACTATTAGCCTAATAAAAGCGAATAACTTTATTAAAGTATTACATTTTATATAAAAAGCTTTTCTATTTTATTACATTAATAATACTAATAAAACAAAACTTCATCATCATCATTATTATTCACACTATTAAATCGACCGTGTCGTTCGAGAAAGAGGGCTTTCAATAAGGATTTCTCCCTATTGGCGCGCAATTAGGTGATCAAACCTCTCATTGGCAGAACTTATAGACATCGTTAATAATGCAAATAATAATATTAATAACTCTGTCATCTCAATTATTGATTTAATAATATATAAAATATCGATAATAATTGAATAAAACTGAATGACTTCTCACGTAAGCATCAATAATCAATACCGTGTGCTACTATGCAACCACGCGTATTCCTATACTTTTAACACTGGGTGTTTCAACAGTTAACGGTAAAACTTCCGCCGTTATTTTCATAAAATAATACGAATATTTCCTGTTAAAACGAATATTCCCCGACCAATCGAATATTATATAACAACTTGCGTTCTTTGCAAAATTTATAAATATTACCCACAACTATAACATTATATCAAATTCATTCAAAAATGATAATTATAGAAAATTCATCTTTATTCATAAAAGTTGGGGTCTTACAATCTCCCCTTCTTATGAAATTTTGCCCTCGAAATTAGGGTACGTACCCGGTATGTCAAAGAGGTAAGGATAACTTGATTTCATTTCAGATTCTAACTCCCAGGTCATTTCCTCAACATCGTGGTTCCTCCATAAAACTTTGACTTGAGGTATAACCTTGGAGCGTAGAATATGTTCTTCTTATCCAAGATTTGAACAGAACCTCTTCATACGTTAAATCTTCAAATTTATTTAAATAAGTTCTAACTCAATAATGTGGTTCGGGTCTTTCACATATTTACGTAACATGGATATATGAAAAACGTTATGAACATGAGACATACTTGGCGGTAAAGCGAGTCTATAGGCTACAGCCCCTACTAGATCGAGGATTAAAAATGGGCCAATGAATCGAGGATTGAGCTTTCCTCTCTTTCCAAATCTCGTAACTCCTTTCCATGGAGAAACACAAAACAACACATGATCTCTAATATTGAATTCCACGTCCTTTCGATGAAGATCAGCATAACTCTTTTGTCGGTCTTGTGAGGTTTTTATATGTTGCCGGATCGTTTGTATCTTTTCCATAGTCATACGTACTAACTCCGGTCCCAACAACGTTGCTTCACCCACCTCATCCCAGCATACTGGAGAACAACACTTTCTTCCATACAACGCTTCGAATGGAGCCATGCCAATGCTTGCTTGATAACTGTTGTTGTAGGAAAACTCCACCAATGGTAAGAACTTGTCCCAACTTCCCTTGAAGTCAAGGACACAGAGTCTTAATAAATCTTCAAGAGTTTGAATAGTCCTCTCTGATTGTCCGTCCGTTTGAGGATGATATGCCGAACTAAATCGTAAATCTGTGCCCATAACTTTTTGCAAACTAACTCAAAATCGTGAAGTAAATCTTGGGTCTCGATCAGAAACTATGGATATTGACATACCATGCAATCTTACAACCTCGTTTATGTACATACGAGCAAGACGTTCAAGTGTATAAGTTTCTCTTATAGGTAAGAAATGAACAGACTTGGTCAATCTATCAATAATGACCCAAATTGCATCTATACCCTGAGAAATCGTGGGAAGACCAGTAATGAAATCCATGGTAATGTGCTCTCACTTCCATTCTGGAATTTCAAGTGGTTGCAATGGACCTTTTGGTACCTGATGCTCCGCCTTGACTCGTTGACACGTTAGACACCTTGAGATAAATAGCGCTATCTCTCTCTTCATATTTTCCCACCAAAATGTATGTCGAAGATCATGATACATTTTAGTACTCCCAGGATGGATTGCAAACGGCGTGTTGTGCGCCTCCATCATGATTTTATACTTTAAATCAGGGTCGTTAGGAACACAAAGTCTGGAGTTGACTCGAAGTATTCCTTCTTCATCAATTCTTGCTTCCGGCATATCACCTTCTTGTACTTTCTTCCTCATATGTATCAACTCCAGGTCTGTAGCTTGAGCAGCTTTAACTTTATCGATTAAAGTCAGTTTCACTCGTATATTCGCCATCATCACTTGGGTCCCTGAAGTCTTTATCTCTATCTCCATCCTTTGCAAGTCATACAAAATGGGCCTTTGCGTTGACAATATCGCACTCGTACCCCAAATAGGATTTTCTACTCAATCGTCTGTGGACACCCCAAAACCCAGTACTTGAAACCCGAACTCGGTTCTCCACGATACCATTTCTTTGTTGAATAATACTAAATAATAATACATTCGAACTTAATTTACATACATCAAAGTTTACTTCCTGTGCACGTGACCTTCAAATACATTCCTTACAATACTTGAATAGATACCAATACAACTATAACCATTAACTCATAATACACACTTATTCTATCACTTTCCTTTTTCTTTGTTTCGTGTACCGAGCCTCAAAGTTGCTCATACATAACTAAAAATATTTAATTTAAGCAAGGATGAGCATTTAAGTGCCCAACAAGTAATAGCAATTATATATAAGCTGAAAGAATATACGTATTCTCTTTACATAACACTTCTACAACGAATTGAAAGTTGTGAAGTAATCATCTTGATAAAAAATTCACATAACAACTCTCTTTCAAATTCTTTAAATTTGGCTCTGGCTCTACCCTTGAATAGGGTTTAAGAAACATACTATGAACATTTTTTCATTTTCGAAAAGGTTTAGCGGAATTCTATCCTCAAACAATGTCATAACTTACGGACACGGAGGGTGATCAAATTTCATTGTACCTGTATTGATCAATACTACATAACTTGAACAAAATTCATCGCTCACTCTATCCGCTTTGCGCAAAAATCTTCCCATATAGGGATGTTCATACATGCTCGATTCCAAACTTAGAAGGTTTTAATCTTGCTCAACAATAATATGTAATTCAACATATATATACGGGTAATTGACAAAGGTGTATCAACATGTGAACAAATGCCATGATTATCCAAGTGGGGACACTTGTATAACCATTTATAGAAATCAATGAATGAGAATATATATCCGAGCTAACATGTCGATAATCAAAGAGTACATAATGCATGCGAGGATAGAATAATTACGAAACTTCTTACTCATGTCCATTGCATAAAGGAAGTGCAAAGGTAGGATACTTGCCTGATTCGCTGATTACAAATCTCAACTTAGGTTTTATCTCTTTATCACAACCTATCAATAATCAAATTATTCGTTCGATTAGAACAATATATCTTAACACATAGTACTGTCTATTACAGTCAGCACATAGTCCAATCACATAATCACAGTGATCATACTTTTAGTTCCTATTCTATACTTGAAATATTTTTATACATTTTTCAAATATCTCCTCCATGCTCTTACAGTAGTCTTTTCTTTCTTTTATAAGGTCTGACATTTGTCGGCGTATCGACAGCTTTATCGGGTAAATACTGAGTCTAAGACTTTTATTCTATACCTCAACATCTGTAAATATCAGACATCTTGTTTTTAATCATTTTTGCAATTTCCAGAAATTGAAAAATTTAAAATAATTCAAATCATCACTAAAAGGGCCTATAGTGATATAATAGCATTACTATAGGTGTTCTTCTTCAAATTCGAGAACTTCATAATCGGTTCTCAAGTCACTAGTTTGGCCATTTATAACTTTCAAATATCTAGAATTATAATTAAATAATTTAAACATTAAACAATTCCATTATCATTAATAGTTTAATTAATACTAAACTATTAATGAAACCATCGCTAAAATATAAAAGTTATTTATAATAACTCAAACTATTTTTAAAACATTTATATTACCTAAATAATTACCATTAATATTTAAATATTAATGTACTATTTATCCAAATATTAAAAGTCATTAATTATAACTTAAAATATTTTTAAATCCTTAATATCCTCTTTAAATGGTTTTTAAATAAGTAAAACCATTTTAAACTATTTATTTAATATTAATCATTAAATAAACTAAATATTATTAATATTATCTTAATATCATTAATATTTAATTATTAATGAAATTATCATTTAAATATTAAAAGTTATATTTTATAACTTCAAATATTTTTAAATACCTTATTTTCATTTAAAATGATTTTTATAATATTAAAATCATTTTTAAACTAAATTATTTAATATAATCATTAAATAACTTTAATATCATTAATAATTATTAATTAATGAAATTCATCACAAAATATTAAAAGTCATCACAAATAACTCATTTACATAATCAATTCCAAGCCAAAATAAACATAGTAAACTAACTAGTTTATTAACAACACTAACTAAACTTCAAAAATTCAAACTTTAACTAACAATTAAAAATAATAACATTACAAAAATTAAATAAGAAACATACCCAAAATCTGAATTCCACAATTGAATACGCACTTCCACGCCAAAAAATTTAACTAAGGAGATCTTTATAAAAGTTCTCCCACAACAAAGCCTTTCTCAAAAATTGGAGGCCTTATTGTTGGTGAATGAAACAAAGGCCAAGCCCTTCTATTTATAGGTTTAGAAAATGGCGAAGTTCTCAATTTAGTCGATGTGGGACTTGGTTTATACTAATTTTTCAATAGCTCACTTTGCGATTTTCTAACGCATTGCTCATAACTCCGATTAATCGATTTTGGATATGTTATACATGGTATGTAAGACTATTTTTAAAAATACGAATTACCCAATTCGGGTTCATTAGGTAGCCCAAACAAGGCGTCAAAAGTGGACGTTCATATGATTTTTTCAATCTCGTTTTGACTTTACCCTCTTTCGCTAAAAGCAGTCATAACTATTTCATTTTAAAACATTTTTGAGCGATTCTTGAGCCCACATGAAGCTAACTTCGGGGCTACAACTTTATTCTTTGACCATTTCCAAATTCAACACATCAGCCCAGAAATTCCGTTCAAATGGACTGCACCGCACTTGTTGGGAAGTTTTGACACTACTACTTTGAAATGTCATAACTCTCTCCTCCGATATCGGATTTAGTCCGTTTGAGTCTATGGAAAGCTTATTCGGTGTAATATAACATACCAAAAGCCCAGAAGGTTTTGGAAACATTAACTGATCAAAAAAAGTGTCCCGAATAGCACATCCCGCTGCTGACTTTCGCTTTTGAGAAATTTGACACATTTCCTTCCAATCACCGTAATTCCCTCATCCGAGGTCGGAATGAGGTCATTCCAAAGCCTATGGTTTCCTAACTCGATTGCACTACAACATATCGAAAAGCCCAGACCTTTTAAAGCTCAAAAAAGTGGACGAGAATGCCCCCATTATAGACCCGCCCAAAAATAGTTTTATCATGATCGAAATCAACCATGTTTGACCATCTATAACTTCTAATCTATACATGATATGGACTTGATTCTTTTTGCAGATTAAAGACCACATATTAGGATACACATAACAACTTTTGAAGAACAAAACTCATGATCGAGCAAAGAGTTATGGCCTCTGACATTTGGTGAAAAAAATAATAGAATTCGGTTTTTCCAACTTGCTTAAATCTTCAAATTCGTGCACTTTGATGTTATGGGTATTTGATTTATCAACCCATATCATCAATTAACATTCTATTACACAACTTTAAATAATCAATTGCATCAAATAACATCGAATCAAAGGATTTCTAGGTTTAGTGTTCTTATACTCTTTTTGCCAAAAATTCTTGATTCTTGCTTCTGATTTGTTATGGGTGATGGTTGGGCTTTGTTTAAGAGTGTATGAGCAATCTTGTACAAGGCAATTAAATGTAATATTTAATCACTAGATTTAATTCTTATAATTTACCAATTAACTTCTATCCTTTGGTAAATTAAAACACTTATACAGTAACATCGAAATTAAACCCAGTAATTAAAATTAGGGTTTCTCAACGTCATCAATTAGGGTTTCTAATTGACCATTAGTGGTTCTTTAATTATACGTGTATGTTACTAACACGATTACATTCACTGTTTCTAATTTCAACCTAGGTTAGGGTTATAATAATTAGGGTTTGTCCTAATTATCGACGCGATACAATGATAATTAGGATTTCTTCTAATTATCGATATTCTTATTCACGGTAACTTCATATACACAAATCACTACTCGTAAATATCCCATAAGCGAGTTTAATAATTAGGGTTTCTGAAGACGGTAATATGCTATGACCTAATTCGACCGTCATTGCTCAATATTATCTCATGTTCGCACATACCCAATACATAATTATAGTCTTGTAAAATAATATAATATTATTATTCTCATCTCTTGATCATAATCCCAATCCGAGTTTGGATCTCATGTATCGACTTATTCTTTGTACACATCATCAATAATCAAGTTAAAATAATTAACTTAAATATTACGAACAATTCATATAATAAAATATTTATTATATAAATCTAATTATCACTTCATATATTATATCCAATCATGTTTTCATGGAAAATAATTAATAAAAACATTTAAACTACGTAAATTTATTACCATATAATTTGTGGTAATTAATAATTTCAAAATTATTTCTAATTTTTCAAGTAATAAATGTATTCGCATTTATCGTTCACTTTACTTGACACTTAGTCTCGTCATTAAATAAAAAAAAAATTTATACGCAAAATTTCTTTTTTATTTTATATAGAAAATCTCGGGTTATTACAGCGTCAGCTACCACGTTCGCTTTTCCAGGATGGTATTGGATGGTATTATCATAATATTTCAATAGTTCAAGCTAACGTCATTGTCGCATGTTTAGTTTCTTTTGAGTGAAGAAATATTTGAGGCTTTTATGATCCGTAAAGATCTCCACTTTCTCCCCATACAAGTAATGCCTCCAAATTTTAAGTGCGAAGACAACAGCTGCCAACTCTAGATCATGAGTAGGATAATTCCTCTCATATTCTTTGAGTTTTTGAGAGGCATAGGCTATGACTTTCCTATGTTGCATGAGAACACATCCTAACCCTTTGCCTGAAGCATCACTGTAGATGACAAATCCCTCCGATCCAGATGGTATTGTTAGAACAGGTGCTGAAATGAGTCTTCTCTTGAGTTCTTGAAAACTCTTCTCACATTCCTCGCTCCAACCGAATTATGTATCTTTCCGAGTCAGCTGAGTTAAGGGAGTAGCGATTCGAGAAAACCCTTCTACGAATCTCCGATAATAACCAGCTAAGCCGAGAAAGCTACGTACTTTGGTCACTGATTTAGGTTGCTCCCAGCTTTGAATAGCTTCAATCTTTGTTGGGTCAACAGATATTCCATGACTTGATACCACGTGCCCAAGAAATGCTACTTCCTCATGCCAGAACTCGCATTTCTTCAACTTGGCATAAAGCTTATATTCACGAAGCTTTTGGAGTATCAGCCTCAAGTGTTGCTCATGATCTTCATGGCTTTTGGAATAAATAAGGATGTCATCAATGAAGACGACCACAAAGTGATCCAAATATTCCTTGAATACTCGGTTCATCATATCCATGAAGGCAGCAGGAGCATTAGTCAATCCAAAAGACATGACTAGGAATTCATAATGCCCGTACCGAGTTCTGAAAGCCATCTTTGGAATGTCATCGGTTCTAATCTTCAATTGGTGATATCTGGAAAGAAGATCAATCTTTGAAAAGAATTTGGCACCTTGCAACTGGTCAAACAGGTCATCAATACGTGGCAATGGGTACCTATTTTTGATGGTGACATGATTCAACTCCCGATAATCAATACAAAGTCGCATACTCCCATCTTTCTTCTTCACGAATAGAGCAGAGCACCCCAAAGAGAAGTACTAGGACAAATAAAGCCAATGTCTAACAATTCTGCGGTTGGGTCTTTAACTCACGAAGTTCAATAGAGCCATTCGATATGGGGATTTGGAAATGGGTTTTGTATCTGGGTTCAAGGTTGATACAAAATTCAATTTCACGCCGGGGGTAGGGGGGAAGTTCTTTGGGGAATACGTCGGAAATTCATTAACAATAGAAATATCATTCAAAATCGGCGTATTTTTGTTTAGATCCGTGACATGAGCTAAGAAAGCTTGATAACCGCTTTTTCAATAAACGAATAGCTTTATGGCTTGAAATGACAAGTGATTGATTTTAATGGTTTGGTTGTTTGAATTCGCATAATAGGTTGGTTAGGAATATGAAAGCTAACAACCTTACGAAAACAATCAATTTTGCATGATTAGTAGTTAACCAATCAATCCCTAGAATTACGTCAAATGCAAGTATCTTCAATGAAATAAGATCGACAGGATGTAATGTGAGGGTACCGATTTGAACCAACCAAGACTTATAAAAACAAGAGATGTAATGAAGGTTTCTCCCAACGGAGTTTCAATGAGATAAGTCAAAGTCTAATTTCTTCAGAAGTTAAATTTAAAAGTTGAGCGCAAGTAGGAGAAATAAAGGAATGGGTAAACCCAGATCAAATAAGGTATATACTTCGCTAGAGTTTATGATAAACTTACCCGTGATGACCTCATTCGGGTTCCTTTCTTTCTGGGAGGTCACGACAATTGTTCTCCCTTGCACTACTGGCTTTGACTTTTATGGGGCGTCCTTTGGTGCCTCCATCCTAGCTGAACTTGTCTTCAGTGAACGACAAAATCGGGCTAGGTGACCTTCTCTTCCACAATTATAACATGCTTTGGACGGCATCACACAGTTTGGATTGATGTGTCCCTCCCCTCCGCATTTGAAGCATATAATAGGTGGTCGTTCTCCATCCTTAACAACAGGTGCTGATGCTGACGTCTTTCCATCATTGTTGAATCTCCTCTTCTTGAAATGTCCATTCTTATTGCTTTGGCCATGATTACCCACCAAGTGGTTACCATTTTGGCATTTTGATTCCTCCTTATTATTGTCACCGCTCGATGGATCAATTATCACCGGTATTATCATTTTGCAATTACCGCTCTCTTTTGGTTGGGTTGACTCATTATCGCGCTCTAATAATCGAGCCCTATTAACAACATCTGAATACAAACACAGTTTATGAGAGATAAGATATTGACGTATCTCGGGTTTTAAACCTCTTAGAAACATTCGCGTCATTCTCTCCTCATTATCAACCAAATGGGACGCAAATCGGGACAACTCGGCAAACTTGGCTTCAGTACTACGACATGGTCATGTTGTTTTGCTCCAGTTTAATGAACTCTACCTCTTTCATGTGATGAATACTTTCGGGAAAGTACTTGTCGTTGAACAGTTCTTAAAACTTTTCCCAAGACATCTTCAAGGCATGGCGGAGTTGAGTACGCTTTACTGATTCCCACCAAGAATCGCCTCATTGCAACATGAAGGTGGCAAAGGAACCTTTTTCTCTCTGAGCAACCCAAGATATCAAATATCTTGTTAACTACATTTTATCCACGTCTCGCTTTAAGTGGTTTTGGCTCTCCAAAAAACTCCGGTGGTCCCAGCTCCGAACTGTTTGGCGGTGGACCGTCGAGAGTTGCGATGTTTCCACCTACATGTTGGATGAGAGAGCCGCTCTACTTCGATGTTGTATGAATTGCATGAAGCCTTGGAACATTCCATCGTTCATCATTTGGTCAGTGTTGTTGTTTGCATGAGGATTGTCGCCTTCCTGATGCACATTGTCCTGTTTATTGATCTGTGGAGACTCAACGGTCTCCTGTGCTCCATTGATGTTCTCAACATTCTCGGATGCCATTTTCAAACACTGCCAAAAAATAAGGGTTAATTAACATATCACATATTATCCCTATACTCTGACCGACCAATTAATATCAAATAAACTTAGGTAAGTCATACTAGCGAAGGAATTCCCCGTCTCTCCCCTCCTAGTTCTTGTCTCAAATCTAAGCCAAGGATCATATCCCTAAGCTTTGATACCAACTGTGACACCCCTAAAATAGGTATACATCACCTATTCTGAGTCACCAAATACATGGTACATAATACAAATATAATCTTTAATATACAACAAGAAAGCTGTGAGTTTTAATACAAATATTGTCTTCTAGACAATATCCACTCTCAGAATAAGTCCTCATTACATTTATTGTCACACTATTTAACAGAATAGTGAGGACTACTAATACTATCATCTGGACCGTCACTCCGTTCCCCGACTAGTCCCGGCTACGTTCTCATTTTCAAGAAGAAACGGTGAAAGAAAGGTGAGCTCAACTAGCCCAGTAAGAAATATTATGACTAAGATAATGCAGAATAAATTATCATTAGTCTTCAACAATGTTAAACTGATAAAATACAATAGACATCAAGTTTAACTGCAGTGGAACATGCAATCCATTAAAAGAGTCAAGTAGAGAATAAAATCTACTATCTTTTATGATTTAAAAGGTTTTTCATCACTTTTATTATTTGGGACTCGATTTTAATAAATAAACCAACTCATCCCCCACACTACGGCCAAGGATATTCATAAGTATCACAATCACAAATTATCCATGCACTACGGCCAAGGATATTCGTGTATTCATCAATGGTCATGATCATGCCAATAATCATCCATCAATGCACTCACGGGCCAATGAGGACTTTTACCACATCATTTGTAACATTACGGTTATGATTACACCGAATAATCCCTGGTCATAATCATACCAAGTCCATCTATGCACTACATGCCACAAATGACTTTCAACAAAATATAAATATGAGGATGATGACAATGATATAAGAATTCAATAAAACAAGTTCAAGAATTAATTTATTCAGGAACTAATAAAGCCCAAATTGTCAACATGATACTTCTTTGTAGAGTAAAATTTAAGAATGCTCAGAAGAATATTTCCACGAAAAGATACTAGATGAAGCTCAAATATCAAGGATATTCCACCAATTTCATGGAGTATAGAAGTCAAAACTTTAACCAACTGAGTATAATAAAGAATGGAATAACAAAAGAAATCATCATGCATGCGGTACTTCGCATAGATAGGTTATTCCAACAGAATAATAAATAACGGAATAATCAGTCCTGTAAAACGCATACAGACAAGATATTCCAAGCAGAATAATAAAGATTTAACTGAGTCGACGTAAAAGCATACATACATAATATTCCAATGTAATAATAAAGGCGGAAATAGGTCTATCGTAAAAACGCATGCATGGATGTTCCAATGTAATAATAACGAATGGAATAACAAATGAGAAATCACCAAGTATAGGGTGTAATGGCAGATACAAAGTTATTCCAACAGAATAATAAAGAATGGAATAATGTAAGTTCTCTTCATGAATATGCAAAAAACTAATATCCCTTACCTTATAAAGAAGAGTACTCTGACGGTAGGGCGGGGATATACTTGAAGAAACTTGCACTACACTCAAAGCTTTCTTAAACGCTAAAGAAATACGCTCAAGATAGAAGAATAATTCTATCTACAGTTTCTCTCTCTAGAGTTTCAGTGAATTCGTAAGAAATAATGAAGGAATGAGCTTCTATTTATAGAAGAATGGACTGAATAATAACCAATCCATGAACGGTCCAGATCGATTTACTTTAAACGGACGGTCCAGATTGGTTTACAATAAAAAACAATATATTTTATTTATAATCTAATAAAACAAATAACTTTTAAAAAGATTTTACTATGCAAATACTATGCAGGCACTATGCAAACACTATGCATAATAAAATATAATATATTCTAATTATTGTCTAATAAAATGAATAACTTTATAAAAGTATTCTGTTTTATATAAAAAAATTTTACTATTAGCCTAATAAAACGAATAACTTTATTAAAGTATTCTATTTTATATAAAAAGCTTTTCTGTTTTATTACATTAATATTATTAATAAAACAAAACTTCATCATCATTATTATTATTCACACTATTAATCGACCAGGTCGTTCCCAGGAAAGAGGGGGCTTTCCAATAAGGATTTCTCCCTATGGCGCGCAATTAGGTGACCAAACCTTTCCTGGCGTAACTTCTAGACATCGTTAATAATGCAAATAATAATATTAATAACTCTATCATCTCAATTATTGATTTAATAATATATAAAATATCGACAATAATTGAATAAAATCGAATGACTTCTCACGTAAGCATCAATAATCAATATAGTGTGCTACTATGCAACTCACGCGTATTCATTCCTGCTTTTAACATTGGGTGTTTTAACATTCTTAACTGTGAAACTTCATTTGTTATTTTCATAAAATATTTTTTGTCATTTTCTTAATCAAACAATAATTCCATTGTGGGTCCATTAATGATTGTCATTGGTCGCATGCGAATATTCCTCGTTAAAACGAATATTCCCGACCAATCGAATATTATATAACAACTTGCGTACTTTGCAAAATTTATAAATATTACCAACAACTATAACATTATATCAAATTCATTCAAAAATGATAATTATAGAAAATTCATCTTTATTCATAAAAGTTGGGGTCTTACAAACGATCGGTCTTAGCATACAACGAGTGGTATGGCTTCGACATTCAGAAAGAATAATGAACATGGGGTTCATGGGATGTATAAAGATTGAAAGAGATTAAAACCTTGAGTAAAGGTTGAATGAGAGGTTAAGAGATGAGCAACGTGAACGTTGAATACGTAAACGACCCTCGTAAATCGTATTCGCGTTGGACGAACGTTCTAAGTATACCCTGGTTGTATGACGTAGACGTTGATGAAGGTAGAAAGTAATATATGAATTATCAAGAAAGCCGTAACGAATGGTAATAAGAGTATTGAAAGCCGAATGTGAGTTGAATAAGAACGAATCCTGAGGTAAGGCATTTATTTGTCAGAAAGCCAAAAGGAATAAGAAATTAACTTAACGAACATTATAGTTAATAGTTCGTATAAGTTAAGATAAGTTTAGGTTGTGGTATAATCGTAACCTTTGATGGTTGACATATGGGAGCTGAGCTAAACAATTCCTTTAGAGAGCGAAGGTATATACGAAACTGGCAACCGATCTAACTCACTATGATGACAGTGTAGATGAGACGGGAACTTGTTTGTTGGTTGTTTATGGGAAACCACTCAGAGTACCATATGGACTACTAGCAGAGATACGATGTGTGCTGAGTCCTAGGAGAGTTATAAGAAGAAGATAAGAATGTAAATCATCAAAGATGATGAACGTATTAAGTAAGACATCTTCGTATGTCATGAAGCCGTAAACCGGTAATGAAAGTTAGTCGCGTAAAATTATATTGCAAGAACGCGAACCCTAAGAAGTAAAGTTAAGTAAACCAATGTGTAAGTCAAGTATATGACTAATTGGTGTATGTGTTATTTCCTTATGTGTTATAGGGATTGGAATGAAGCGATTCGAGTCAAATAAGAAGTCATGGTCTGTATGTAAAGGCAAGTTTCCTAACTTCATTCATATTTTAAATGAATGCTAGTTTCTAAAACTTCTCAGATGTTGAACTTGAGAAGCTCTGTCTATGTGCGAATGTGTGATATTTGTACAATGTGTTAGAATATATGAGGCCTTGTGCCACAATGTGAACACTTCGGTGTTTCTATGATATAAATGGTTCTATGATTGAACTGTTCACTATGAGAATGTTCTGTTTATACATGAACCGTTATTGTTAAGTCTGTGCTATTGATTCTAGCCAGACAAAATGTGTATGAAAGAGAGTAGAGAATGAAAGTATTTCAAAGTGAATGTGACGAATGTTTTAAAATGATAGGAATCGAGATTATTCCTATTATTCAAGCTGCTTCATAACCTTTGTTCGGTTATTAAAGTCTTAAAAGAATGTTTAAATTCTTGAAGTTGTTTATTCAACTACTTTGACTTTCTGGGCAATTGAATGCTCACACTTGCTTTAAATGAAAATCATTTTAAGTGTACGATGTTAGAAGAACTTAAGGATCCCGTAAAGATCAAGCTGATCGGTATCCAGAAGAAGTGCCATTCATTAGATGAATGAGCGTGAAGATCAAGCGAAGACTTGTAATATAGAATGATAGAATTAAACTATAGAATAGTTTAATGAACGATTATGTATCCTTGGTGGCGGATAAAAGTCACTTGTACAAGATGTAAAGAATAATGTAATTATCATTATTTGTAATGAAAGAGGTTTTAAGGTTTTAGAACCTGGGATTTGAGGATGTATATTGTTATATTCAGTATATAATAATGTATGTTGGAAAGGAAATGTACTAGTGACGCACGAAATTCGGGTGTGAAGATAGACCAGATTTCGTGGCGTTACAAAGCCCTTGTCCAGGCTGATGACCCAATGACATCATTTCTTGAGTGGCCGACATAACCTCGACAGAAATCTTGGGTACGGGAAGTGGTACTTGTAGCGCCCCCAAATCCGAGTATCTTCCAACCCGACATATGGTGCTATAAGGTACTACCATTCGTACATTCATTTAATTAAAAATCTCAAAAGAACGAATCTATCTTCTATATATATTCAAAGTAATATTTACATTTCCCCAAGTTCTATACCCATTACAAAAGTTCTTTGTCATAATATCAATTACATTCAACATTAAACCTATACTATTACATAGACAGCTTAATGATCTGCCTTAGCTTTTCCTTTATCCTTATTTGATCCTTCGGGACGTTCATTCTTAGCTGCATTCATATGGTTCAAGCAAGAGTAAGCATAACTAGCTCAACAAGTATAACAATTTCAATAACAACATGTTTAACACATAAGAATCATATATCTTTAATAACTAAACAATAGTTATGAAGTATTATTGATGATTCAAAATAGAAATTCATCTTTCTTTTAGAAATGTTTTACAATAATAATATTCAGTAAAACATCAATTCTGGTCCAAGACCTTGAGCATTTCATTCTTCTTTGAAAAGGACAACCCGACACTAAGTCTGTAAGTCCGATATTACTTACGAGCACTTCTAGGTGATTAGCTTATAGTACTCTATGATGATCAAAACTACATTCATTAAACGTATGTACGTTTAAGTTGTGACAACCTCACGTGCCTGCCATTTGACGACAAAACATTTGTTTAGCATACTCAGTCTTCTTTTGAAAACCATATCAAGTAGTTGACAAAAGATAACAACATTTGATAAGAGTTGGATAGATTATCAATAATCCACCAAATACATTAAGTCTAGCCAAAAGAGTTGGTTTTAACTTCATCATATATCAATTCATGCGTAAGGATACATGAATTTCAAAACTTGTTTAGATTGAACTGAGACAAGGGTTAGATTACTTGCCTTCAGCGTCTGCTACGATATAATTACTTTATGTTCGACTCTTTCAAGGCTCTACAATACATGATCACATAATACCTCATATTAGGTCATATATAATCAAATATGTAAATGATTATATCTTACCCTTCTTCTCAATCTAATTTTACATTAGATTCATTTACTATTAATTTTGGCTTGTCATTTATACTTACATTCATAATTGAATAGGTTATCAACATCCTTTACATACTATTCTTAAGGTTTAGCAAAGTTTTAACAATTTTTTCAAGTTCCTTAACGTGTATTTATTTTGATTTAATCACATTCTTTTCTTTGCAATTACAATTATTCTTTACTATCTTTGATCAAGGTCCCAGGTTGCTGTGGCCAAATATAAACTCTACATCTCATGACTGCAAGGCTGCAAGTTAGCGTTGACTAGAACTTGACCTTGGCGTTGCGACGCCATTCTTTACTCTCTTGTTCGTGTGCCTGGCGTGACTTTGCTTGAGATGCTCGTGCAGATCTTTGTATATAAGCATATGGCCACACCAATATATTTTGGGTTGGCCATGGCGGCCAACTCTGTGTGCACCGTAAAAATTTTGACAGACTTCAAATTTTACTAACTTCTCGGGCTCATAACTTCTTCATTATAAGTCCGAATTGGCTCGTTCAAAAGCCTATGGTTCAGAAATTACATGCTCTACATGTTCATGTAATAATTTTATCTATTTGACTTTGTTTGCTAAAAATTCACCTATTGGTTCATTTTTAACGAAAACGATAAACGTTCGTGAACGTTCAACGCTCGTTTCTTCGCTCTAAGTCGAAATTCGGTCATTTTTCGAGTCCACAACTCTATAATGCCAAATATGACTTCTCTCCATTGAAAACCAACGTTTTCGAGTTCAAACACAAAATTTGACCTCTATTTCGAGAATTTCACGAATTCGACGATTATCGTCTAATCGTGCAATTTCCGGCAAATCTTCATTACTTATTATTTGTTCATTACTTCAAATGAATTCAATTAATCATATGAACATCTCAACATACTTACTACAACAATTTATTTTCATGTTGGATTTTGACTTATTCTTTCATGAGCTTATAACTTATTAAAGTATAAACTACTTATAGCTTCATTGTTTATGACTTATGATAATTAAACTTTTTTTTAATCATCATCTTTATATATTCTCAATACATAGCTTCATTCATGTATACATGATACATACTCATACAAGTTCCTTACTTTCATACTACTTCTTAAGATAAACTCATATTAAGTTCATATAACTTCTTCATAAGTTTATAACTTATACAAGTGTAAATGACTTATTTCCTACTTATGCGGCTTAAGTTCATTTAATTACTCATTCTTCTTACTTATTAACATACATGCTCATTAATCTCTACTTCTCTTATCAACCTATCATGGTAGAGATAGAAGATTAAATGGAGAAAAGTCTTACCCTTTGAAGTTCTTGTGAAGTAGTCTTCTTCTTCTTCTTACCAATGGAAGTAGCTTATTCTTGCTTATTCTCTCTAACACTTAAGCACTTTGTAAGTTATTAGATTATTTGAACAAGTAATAAATGGCTAGCAATCTTCTTCTATTTATAGAATTTACAAGGTTAGGGTAGTTTAGTCATTAGGCTAACCCACCTCCTTAAGTCACCTCCTTACTATTCATTACTTGGTTAACACAACTCTTATCTCTTGCTTGGTCATTACACATTATACTTGATTACCAAGATTTACCATATTAACATAGTTTGCCCCATGGGTCACAACAATTCATTGGATCCTAGCTTGGGCTTAGATTAACTTAGCTTTTGGGCTTGCATTAATAAACACTAACTTGTTCATTAATTAACATTTGGGCCTTACCATTAATTTCCTTGGGCTTGTACAAATTCCTAATAAATCCTACAAGTCCAATACTATTTCTTAATACATAAAACGTATTTTCTATGTATCATTCTCGTATTCTAACTCGTATAGAAATTCATTATATACGATATTCCATCATTCATACAAACTCGTATAATACTTCATATTATACTCATATTCATTACTTCGTACAATACTCATGTATCATACGATTATTACCTAACTCATTAATTCTTCCCTTTCCTTAACGTTCTCAATTTAAGTCCGCAAGTGAAATATTGCATTTTTCATACTTAGATTATTATTACATAATCCATCTTACCTTGACATTCTATCATTACGTATTTTTCAGAAATTCAAAAATAAATCCCGAGCAAATACCGATGAATAGTGTTTTTCGAAAAATTTCTCGGAGAACTTGTAACATTTCATAATTTTTAATTGTTATATTAAATATTTGTTGAATTATATAAGTATTTAATGGATGTGTTTATGGTTGAATTTGTAATTGTTCAAATTTGATTCAATTTGGTTAATTATTTGTTAAATAAATAATTAAGGAAATTAATTATTTTATTCTAATTTAATTTAATTATTAAATTAGAGAGTTTTGATTAAATGAATTATTATATTTTAATTTGAATTTGTAATTAAAAGGATGTGTTAGTTGATTAAATAATGTTATAATTATATAGAAAATTATAATTTGGTGGTATTGATTTATGTGTTAAAGTAATTTAATAAATTGTTATTAGAATTAATTTAATTAATTAAAAGTGTGACAAATAACCTTTTATAAAGGAGTTATTAAAATAACTTAAAGGAGTTTAATTCAGTTTTTGCCAAACAAGGCCTATTGCCTATTAAGTCTTTAATCTAATTATGTTTTACCAAATAAGGCATAAGGAATAAATGATTATATTTTTAGTAAGTAACCAAACAAGCCTTATTGCTTTTGATTTTCAAAATTTGTATAACTGATATCAGTTATACTTATATTTATATTATATAATTAATATATATTATCTCTTATACGTTATATTTCTAATATGTAAGATTAGAATAGAGGGGTAAGAGAGAAGAAGAGAGTTTACAGAGAGAAAAGAAGAGAGAATTGGGAGAAGGCTAAAGAATTTGATAAAGGAATTGGGGAGAAAAAGCTTGATAATCAAAGGAAAGCCATTATCTTCTAACTCTAAGGTATCATCTAAACTCTGTTATTATTTTTCTTTTCAAAAGTTATAGTTGTATTCTCTATCTCTCAATTTTCTCTATAAAAGCTTTGTAGAAATTGAATTAATTATTATGTATGTGGCTTTATATGATAAACTAGTGTTGTAAATGTGACGCCCCTAAATTCAGGTACTTGAAACCCGAATTCAGTGCTTCACGATACCATTTCTATGAGCGGAATAATACTAATAACAATAACAATAATATAAATATTAAACTTAATTTACATATTAGAGTCTGAATCCCAGGTACGCGACCTTTAAACATTCATTACATGATACTTAATAGTTATAAAAGTCTTAATAAGGTTATACTATTACATAGAATACCATAAATCTTATTCTGTTTGCTTTCCTTTTCCTTTGTTTCTGCACGAGCCTTCTGGTTGTTCACACTTAGCTGAAAACATTTAATTTAAGCAAGGATGAGCATTTGAGTGCCCAGCAAGTAATAACAATTATAAATATTAGCTCAAAGGATTAAATATTTTCTTTGTACTACTCTTCTACAACAAATCAAAAGTTGTGAAGAAATCTGAACCGATAATAATAACATAACAACTCTCTATCAAATTTTTGAAACTACGTACTGACAATAAATAGGGTTAAGGTGACATAATATGAACATTGTTCTCAATTTTCGAAAAGGTCTAACAGAACTTCACCTGTAAACCGTCATAACTTACGGGCACGGGGGGTGATCAGCCCGTTATGCCCTGTATTGATCAATACTACATGCAAGAACGATATTATCGTTCACTCTGTCCGCCTTGGGCACATAAAAATTTTCCTATATTTGGGATGTTCATACTTAGTCGGGAATCCGAACCGAAACAATTTGATTGGATACAAAAAGGTTTTATCATATTCAACAACATTTCTAAATCTGTGTCTAGCTGGTCAAATAGCTTAGACAACTCTTTGTTATCGTATACATACTGGGGTCAAAAGGTATATATATATATATATATATATATATATATATATATATATATATATATATATATATATATATATATATATATATATCAACATGTGTTTAAATACAATGATTATCCAAGTGGGGACACTTGAATAACCATGTTTAGACATTAACGAACAGAATGCATATATCTGAATTACAATATAGTACCATGTTGATAATCAATGATCGGATATAACATATATAACAATAGGGTTAATAATCTGATACAATAATAATATAATTTTGAAACTTTCTTACTCAGGTCCATTGCATAAAGAAAATGCAAAGGTAAAGATACTTGCTCAATAATAATTGGAGTAAGTATAGGAAACTTGCCTGGTTTGTTGCTTACACAACTTAGTTCTATCCTTTATTAAATAACCTATCATTTGTAAGATTGTTCTAATGATTATAATAAAATATTATAACATATAGTACTGCATATTGCAGTTAGCACATAACCTAATCACATTGTCACACATATTTAATAGTCAATTGATCACAAACAAACATTAATACAATCAAAATATCTAAGTCCATATCAACTCCTGAAACATATCGGTGTACCGACAGCTTAATCGGGTAATTATCGAGTCTAAGACTCTATTCTGTATCTCAATATCCGTAAGTATCAGTCATATTCTTTTAAATGACTTAATAAACATTTAATATAATTTATCATGAATTTTTAAATACTGGAATCACTATTATATGATTTAAATATTAAACAATTCTATTATCATTAATATTTAAATAACATTAAAGTATTAATGAAAACATTGCCAAAATATTGAAGTTATTTATAATAACTTAAAATATTTTTAAAACACTTATATAACCCTTAAATGATTTTTTTAAAACATTTTAAATCATTTTAAATAATTACCATTAATATTAAAATATTAATGTACTATTCATCCAAACATTAAAACTCATTAATTAAAACTTAAAATATTTTTAATTCATTTATATCTTTTTTAAATGATTTTTAAATTAATAAAACCATTTATTTAATATAATTATTAAATAAATTTAATATCATTAACATTAAATAAATATCATTAATATTCAATTATTAATGAAATTATCCTTTAAATATTAAAAGTTATATTTTATAACTTAAAATATCTTTAAACACTTTATTTTTATTTAAAATGATTTTTAAAATAATAAAATCATTTTTAAACTAAATTATTTAATAAAATTATTAAATAACTTTAATATCATTAATAATAATTAATTAATCAAATTCATCACAAAATATTAAAAGTCCTTAAAAATAACTTAAAATATTTTCTTATATCATTATATAATTTTAAATAATTTTTCAAGTATTAAAATCATTTTTAAATAATTTATTTAATATAATAATTAAATAAATTAAATATCTTTAATATCTCAAAAATATTAAATATTTATGAAATATAATTAAAATAATTAAAAACAAATTTTTAGACCTCAAAATAATCTTTAATAATTTATTTTGTATTTTTCATAATTAAAAACTAATTTTCTATAATTATTTAATAAAAATATAATTTTTATAAATAATCTGTCGCTAAAGACCACCCATAGCGACAGAACCGTCGCTGTAGGTGTTCTTCGCGTTCTTAGCCAAACCCAGAAACTCAAGTGCAGAGACTGAGTGGGCTATTTTGACTAATGATTAAACACTGATCAATTAGTTTTTGGACAAACTATGACTTAGATCTTGTAGTATTAGTGCACGTCTACAAGACCTAACAACAAACATGGCAATCAAGCATAAAACCAACTAGAGATCTAAGCCCTCAAAGAAACTGTCAGACATGTTCACTTTGGGCTTCCACTACATGATGATCGAGCAACGTTTTTCTGATCTAACAACTTTAGTATATAGACAACATGTAGGACTACAGATCTATAACATAAAATCATCAAAACATCAATACAACAAGAAGATAGAAGCTGGTCAACCCCTATCAAAAATAAGGTGCAATCAGTTTCTGGAAATTCCCAAAAACAGAAAGTGTGACCAAATGACCAACTTTGACCATCCATTACATCTAGTGTGTTTGATATCTAGAGGAAATATTAGCATATATCGAAAGCTTACATAACATACTACAACAAGGTTTTAACAACCTAACCAAAATAGTAACCAACTAACATATAAGGAGCCATCAAAACTTGTCAGACGCTTGTTTCATGGATTCTGGGCTGCCTAGAAAAGGCCCGGTCAATGCCGGTCAACGGATTTTGACCGTTAATAACTACCAATCTATACATCAAATGACTCTGATTCTTTTTGCATATTAAAGACCACATTACAAGCTACACAAAGCAACTTAAAAACAACAAAAATCATAAACGACCAAAGATCTGTGGCCACTGACATTTGTTGTCAGACCACAGTTTGATTTTTTTCCAGATTTTGCAAAAACTCAAATCCGAGCCTCTAGATGTTATGGATCCAACATCTAGCAACCCAGATCACCATTATACACTACTAATAATATATCAAAACACAGAATCATAACATCTAACAACAGATTATTGGACAGAAATCAAGGTTAGGGTTTATACCTTTAAGCTTTGATTTTTGATTCTGACCTTCTGATCTGTTAGTGGTAAATGTGGAGCTTGCTTATGGGACTGAAATTCTCAAACAATTCGTGGGTTAGAGAGAGAGAAGCTTGGTGGTGTATGCGTGAGCAATTGAGATAAAATTATGAACTTTCCTCTCTCTCAATCTATATATAACTTGATGAAATGGTTAGGGTTGATCATGCTTATTTATTAAAGGCTATTACTAGACCACATGGCTATGTTGAGTTGGTTTACCAACTAAAGTTATGGCAACCTATACAAGTTATCTATTAAATTATGCAAGAAGGGCAATTTGGTCATTTGGTATTTACTTTTAGTGGCAAAGTTGTCAATTCCTTTCTACCCTCTAGGGTTTGACCCTTAGGGTTTAACCCTAAAGTTTCTAAAGCTCTAAATCTAGAATTGTGTATTAGGGGCAAATAGGAATATTAGTTTCTAAAAAGGTGAATTAGGGTTCCTTAATTGAATTAGGTTTCCTAATCACTTTAGACTTGTAAAGTAGACTTTATAAAGTACTAATCACCACAAGCTTGCTAAATTAGTAATTAGGGTTTTGATCTAGTAATTAGGGTTTCTAAACATTAACTAGGGTTTACCTAATTAACATTAAACATGATAATGGTCATTAATTACATAACTTAACAAACATTACAGTCATATTTGACTATGTACTATAGTTTATCAGTAATGCAAGGATTTTGTATTGTTCTACTATAACTGTTCCATACATTAACATTACACACATATAAGACATGTTTACATTACTGAAATATAAATAATATTATATTATTATTCTCATTCCTTATTCAAAATCCAGACTTAGTGTTTTGAATTCATATCCATATAACCTCCATAGATACCATTATTAATTAAGTTAAAATAATTAACCTAATTAATATAATAAATACATATCATAATATCCATATCATATATACAATAATCATATTTTCATGGAAAATAAATAATAAATATTTTATTACAACATAATTTTATTATAAGAATATAAGCTATAATGATTAATAAATCTAATAACAAATTATTTACATCTAATAAATAGTTTTATTTATCGATATATACATATACTTTACTTTGCATATATTCCAACCCTTATATATATATAAAAAAAAATTATTCGCAAAATTTCTTATTGAAAATATTGGGTTATTACAGTAAAACTATTTTCATAAGTTATATATGAGTATAGTCAATGAAGTTATGATATGTATGTAATTTATGAAGAAACTATTTTACAGAGAGTTTATGTGAATGAATATGGTTTAGTTTAAGGTAGAAATTAAGGGTTAATTAGTTGTTTATTTGATAAATTGAATTTGATAGAGTATGTATAAATATTGATAAAGTGCTTTGAATTAACTGTTTTAGTTGAAAAACAAAATCACAGTGTTGATTTTCATTGAAAACATCAAAAAGTGAGTTTTTATCAAAAATAGTGAAATTGGATGTTTTAAATTCGTTGTTTATGTTGTTTTATGGGTAGAAGCATGTTAATAGTCTTTGAATTATGTTCATATGAAATCTCTATATGAATTACTTGATAATTAGGCTGTTAGAAAGTAGCTTGTAGGCCAAAATTGGCTTTTGTTCATGCCTTTATTTAGAAGTTGTCTGCCAAGTTCTGTCGAGGTTATTGTAGCAAGAAGTATTACCTTGAGACATTTGTCATGCCACACAACATGAAAGCGCCATGCCGCAGTCACGGACTCGTAGTTTAATTCTCGCGTCATAGCATTCATCATCATGTGCAGAAGCCAATGAACCACAAGATAAAGCTGTGGCACTTAGCAATATGAAGTTGGCGTAATGGTCTCGATGTTGTACTTTTTGTACTCAAAATCAAGGATTATTATGTGTTAATAGTAGGACTGTTAAGTTATGATTTCAGTATTTCTATACCATGAATGAGCATGTTATTAACAATTAACTTGTTTTATAACGTGATTATGAGTGTACTTAGTTATGTTTGTAAAGTGGTAGTGACTAACTATGTCATGATGATATATGTATATATGATATTGTGATTCGAATTGTTCAGTTTAATCTATGAGCAAGGCAAGTTCTCTAATCCATTATCTTGTTGAGCCAATTATTGTTTCCAATTCGATTACAATATAATGATGCAAGGTTTCTAAAACTTTAATTTTGATTTTGAGTAAGTTATTCTTGTATTTAACTTGTTGTTTAGTATGCAAAATTTATATATACTAATGTTGAACAGTTTTATCGTTCAAATTGCTATGCATGCTTAGTATTCAATTCTAATAACCTTAGGTTAATATTGTTCAAGCAAGGTGTGTTATAGTTATTCAAGGTGTATGCTATTAGATTATTCCTAAAGCATGGTTTTAATTTACCACGTCGATTCAATTACGATTATTCTATAATATGATGTTATTAGTTTTATTCAACTAATCCTTAGTTGATGTTCGTTGAATTCCAAATTACCTTGAAATGTATCCAAACCAAACTCACTTTTGTGCGGACTTGTACTCTAAATGCTGAGATGAACAACCCTATTATTAGGGGTAATTTATGCTTAACGTTGAAATGTTTGTGCACAATACATTGTACGAAGGGCTGATCCCCCTAAGTACGAGGAGTCCCTATAGTCTTATATTGATTAAAGTTTAGTTTGAAAAATTACTTATAACTATGGACATAGTTCGTGGTCTTAGGACCCTCAATTATATACTTCAGATGTTGATAACTCATATTGTTTACTTCTATCAAGCCTATTATTTGACAGTTGTTGTAAAGATTTTTCCATTCATTGTTGCTTCCAAGTGAGCTTTGTTTGCTCACTCTTGCTTATATAACTATTACAGTTAAGGATGAGAAGGTTGATGTACCTAGCACCAGTAAGGGGAAAGGAAAGATGAACAAGTATTGAAGGCGTGTAATATGTTAATATTTTATTACCAATCTTAATTGAATGGTTGTAATGAAGTTTATTAATTTTTCCACATTTGAATAATTGTATTTAAAGGTTAGACAACCTGGGAGATTTTATTATGTAACCCTTTAATGGGGGAGGTTTTTATTATTCAATTTTACTGTGATTGGGTAGTTAGATATGAATGTTTGATTAAGTGAATACCAAATCCTGTGGGAATGAAGTACCTGGGTTTGGGGGTGTCACAAGTTGGTATCAAAGCCTTAGGTTATGAACCTTAGGTGGGGGAAAAGCCTTAGGAAGTAACCTTTGCAAAGATAGTAATGATAAACTCTTATCAAGTTTTAAGGAAGAAGTAATAAAACACTTATGTGCTTACGTGATTACAACTTATGTGCTCGTGAGTGTCGAGTAATAACTAAAACTTAAAAAATCTTGTTGTCAAGATGGCTAATGTCGGAGAATCCAGTCAGGCTAGGGAGGAAGGACCTCAGATGCCTAGAGAGGAGGAATCTCATGACATTCAAGTGGTTTGGGAACAACTACTTCCACGGGAGTCAACCCCGTTGCTTACGGTGGTTGAAGATGAGGATGATGATGTAGAAACAGATGAGGAAGACCCTGTTAAGCTGCCACAGATGGATGAAGAGGACGAAGAGGAAAGGATTCCACTTAACTCGATAGCTAGCCGTATATACGATGAGGTGCATGACCGCAATGTAGAACTTCAAGATACAGTCGAGGAGTTAAAAGAGATAGTTGTTGAACAACAGACCTCGATGGCACAGAAGGATGACGAAATTCAGGACCGAGAAGAACGTCTGAGCAATGTTGAAGATAAGCTGATTCACACCGAAGGAGAGAACGGACGAATGAGAGTAGAGATTACAGAATTGAAGAACAAGCCAAAATAGCAGAGGAATCTACTAAGAGGGCAAGAGCCGAAGATGCGTACGAGGAAACTGATCAACGAGCCAAAATAGCAGAGGGAGACACACAAGCAAAGAGAATGAAGATGCAGGAAATGAATAACGTGTTCAACACAGTGATTAATTGAGCTCAGGATCGGGTCATGGGTTATCCGATTCAGTTTGAGATGCTGCCATCGTATATACTAGATCGTCGAACCATGTTCCGAATTATGGATGAAGAGCGTCGTAAGGATATGCAGTATCTTAGTAGGACGTCGTAGGGAGTTTACTTGATTTATGATTTATGTTATGATAAATAATATGTAAATCCCAAGTGTTATGTAACCTATGGGATATGATGATGGTGTCCTGAAAACTTTAGTAGTTTAGGAAAATAATGTAAATAGCAGTGATGCTATTGTTATGATGTTTTCAAAGAAATTATGAATGAATAAAAGTTATTATCTTCTTTTATCCAAAGTGTTATGTGTTATGTGGTTATTACTTTATGGGGGCAAGTTAAGTAGAAATTACTTAAGAGAGTTGAGTAATAATCTAATGAGTGTATTTTTAACAGAAAATGCCTCCAAGACGTCAACCACCCCGACAGAGAACCGCTGAAGGAACCAACAACAATAATACTGAAGCTAACCCCGTTCAACAGCTGGTGAGGTTACTGATAGGTGCACTGCAGAATCAACCGCAGAATCAACCACAAAATCAAGCTACAAAGTTTAAGGACTTCAAGGCTGTTGGACCACCAGAATTTTGTGGGTCCATGAACTCGGTTGAGGCTTAGACCTGGGTCATGGAGATAGAGAAGGTGTTCGATGTTGCGGGAGTAGGGGAAGATCAGAAAACTGCTTTTGCAACATTTATGTTGAAAGCAGAGGCTAGTTATTGGTGGCAGGCCAATAAAACTCGAGGAGGACCAGGGGTTATGGCTTGGGATAGGTTCAAGGAGATGTTCTTCGAGACCTATTTCCCAGAGAGTTCGAAGAATCAGTTGGAAGTGCAGTTTTTAGAACTGAAACAAGGAACAATGAAGGTGTCAGAATATGCCGCGAAATTCAACGAGTTGGCGAGGTTTGCACCATACTAAGTTAGCACAGATGAACGCAAGGCAAAGAGATTTGAACAGGGACTGAAGCCCTGGTTGTATAGTAGGGTTTCCTTATTCCAGTTAAAGACATTTGCAGCCGTAATGGAAAAGACAATTCTCGCTGAAGGTGGAGGCGAGGCTGTAACCAAGTTCAATCAAGAACAGAAAAAGAAGAAGAATGAAGTGGAGGTTAAGAATGGAGTTGGTGGTAGTAGAAATGGTAACAATAATCTGAAAAGAAAGTGGAATGGAAATATGGGTGCTGGAAATCAGCAGTGTAACCAGCAGAGTAAGAAGTTTAAAGCATGTGCTACATGCGGGAAGTTTCACAAGGGTGTATGCTTGATGGGGAAACGAGTATGCTTTAGCTGTGGCCAGGAGGGTCACATCGCCCCAAATTGCAATCAACCTAAGAAGAACATTTGCTTCACATGCGGGTCCAAGGATCACTTTGCTCGTGAATGCCCTAAGAAGAGATCTGGTGAGGCAAATGGAAACAAGGGAAGTGCTAGTGGAGGTGCACTGACTATTGTTGGGCCAACATCAACAAATAAGCCCACATCAAGAACCTTCAACATGACTGTGCAAGATGTTATGCAATCAAAAGATGTGGTGTCAGGTATTATCCCAATCAATGATATTGATGCTTATGTATTATTTGATTCGGGTGCTACTTGCTCATTTATATCTGATGAATTTTCTATGAGATTAGGATTGCCTAGTGAAGAATTGAATTTCCCTTTAAACATAGAAATTGTGAATAAGGAAGTAATTCTTGTTAGGATCGTATAAAAGAACTGTAGGGTGAATATTAAGGGAAATATTTTGATGGTAGATTTAATTCCATTTAGGCTTGGAGAGTTTGATGTTATTTTGGGAATGGATTGGTTGTTCAATTGTGGAGCGATAATTGACTGCCAAAAGAAATATGTAAACCTTATGACTCCGTCAAAGTTAGTTTTCAATGGTAGCAAATCGCCTAGACAAATGAGATGTCTGACGATTATGCAGGCCAAGAAATTGTTGAGTCAAGGCTGTGTGGGTTATTTAGCTTACATAGTTGATACGCAGGAGAAGGGTGCGAAACTAGAAGAAATATCAGTGGTTAGGGAATTTGTGGACGTGTTTCTGGAGGATTTGCCAGGACTTCCGCCTGACAGAGAAATCGAGTTTGTGATCGACTTAGCGCCAGGAACCGCTCCGATATCGAAAGCCCCATATAGAATGGCTCCGGTAGAGATGAAGGAACTGATGTTACAACTGCAGGAGCTGTTGGACAAGAAATACACTCAACCGAGTGTGTCACCGTGGGGAGCACCGATGTTATTCATAAAGAAGAAAGATTGGTCAATGTGTCTTTGCGTTGATTATAGAGAGTTAAACAAAGTCAATATTAAGAATAAATATCCACTGCCAAGAATAGATGATTTGTTTGACCAGTTGAAGGGTGCTAGATATTTCTCAAAAATAGATTTGAGAAGTGGGTATCATCAACTGAAAGTAAGGAAGGAGGATGTACCAAAGACGACATTCTGAACTTGGTATGGACATTACGAATATTTGGTGATGTCTTTTGGTTTGACAAATGCCCCTGCAGCGTTCATGGATTTGATGAATAGGGTGTTTAAACCATTTTTAGACAAGTTTGTGGTGGTGTTTATCGATGATATTCTGGTGTACTCTAGAACTCAAGAAGAACACGTGGAACACTTACGTCTAACGCTGGAGATGTTAAAAAAGGAAAATTTATACGCGAAATTCTCTAAATGTGAATTCTGGTTAGAACGTGTATAATTTCTTGGGCACATAATTGACAAGGATGGAATTTCAGTGGATCCATCAAAGGTCGAAGATGTGATAAATTGGGAGCAACCAAGAACTCCATCAGAAGTGAGAAGTTTCTTGGGATTGGCAGGGTATTACAAACGGTTTATCCAGGATTTCACCAAGATTCCCACTCCGTTGACAAATTTGACAAAGAAATCTATAAAATTTGTTTGGACGGAGAAGTGTGAAGGAAGTTTCCAAGAAATGAAGAAGAATTTAAGTATGGCACCTGTGTTGTCATTACCAGATAATACAAGAAATTTTATGGTGTATAGTGACACTTCACATAAGGGATTAGGATGTGTCCTTATACAGAACGACAAAGTCATCGCATATGCATCAAGACAATTGAAAGACTACGAAAAAGGGTATCCGACTCATGATTTAGAGTTGGCGGCGGTTGTGTTTGCTTTGAAAATATGGAGACACTATCTCTATGGAGAGAAATGTGAGATCTACACAGACCATAAGAGTTTGAAGTACATTTTCACTCAAAAAGACCTGAACATGCATCAAAGGAGGTGGATGGAATTGATAAAGGATTACGATTGTGAGATCTTTTATCATCCAGGCAAAGCAAACGTGGTTGCAGATACCTTGAGTAGGAAAGGCAGAGAAAAGTTGATGTTGTTAACTGATAAGGAGGAGTTGATTTCAGCAATGGCAAGGTTAGAGTTGGAAATCAAATTTCCAAAAGAATCTGATGAAAAATTATACCAGATGGAAGCCAGTCCAACTTTGGTGGACAAAGTGAAGAACGCTCAACTGCAGGATGAGGAATGCAGGAAAATAAGAGAAAGTGTGGTCGAGGAAAAGAAGTGAAATACAAGGTTGATCTTAGGGAATCTTTGAGATTCGAGGGACGAATTTGGGTTCCAGCGGTACCAGATATTAAAGAAGACATCATGACAGAAGCTCATAGCTCGAGATATTCGATTCATCCGGGAAGTACGAAGATGTATTAAGATTTGTGGTGAAATTTTTGGTGGCCAAATATGAAAAGAGACGTTGCAGAATGCATTACAAAGTGCTTAACATGTCAGAGAGTCAAGGCCGAGCATCAAAGGCCAAGCGGATTACTTCAACCGTTGGAGATACCGGAATGGAAATTGAAACATATCACAATGGATTTTGTGGTAGGTCTCCCAATGACTCAGAAAGGATACGATACGATATGGGTGATAGTGGATAGATTGACAAAATCTGCACACTTTTTACCAATAAAGATTAGATTCAATCTTGAATAGCTGGCAACGTTATATGTTAAAGAGATCGTGATGAGACAGGGAGTTCTAGTGTCAATTGTGTTAGATAGAGATTCGAGGTTCACATCAAACTTCTGGAAGAGACTACAAGAATGTATGGGAACACAGTTACGAATGAGTACGGCATATCATCCGCAAACATATGGCTAAAGTGAACGAACGATTCAGACATTGGAAGATATGCTGAGAGCATGTGTTATGGATTTCAAAGGTAGCTGGGATGAACAATTACCGTTGGTGGAATTTGCCTACAATAATAGTTACCACGCAAGCATCGGCATGTCGCCTTATGAAGCATTATACGGCAGGAGGTGCAGAACTCCACTGTGCTGGGATGAAGTCGGTGAACGTCAACTGTTAGGACCAGAGCTGGTACAACAAACTGCTGAGGTTGTCAAACTCATCGAACAAGATTGATAGTCGCTTCAAGATGCATAAAAGAAATATGCTAATCAACACAGATAAGATCGTGCATTTGACGTAGGAAATTACGTTTTCCTAAAAGTTTCACCTTGGAAGGGAAAAATTCAATTTGGTAAAAAGGGGAAACTAAGCCCGAGGTTTATTAGACCCTTCAAAGTGCTACAAAAAGTTGGTGAGGTGGCTTACGAGGTAGATCTACCTCCAGAATTGGAAAACATTCATAATGTTTTTCACGTTTCGGTTTTACGACCATATAAATCTGATTACAAGCACGTGATCGAGTACGAACCATTACAGTTTGAGAAAGACTTGTCCTATGAAGAGGTTCTTATCCAGATAGTCGACAGGAAAGAACAAGTGCTCAGAAATAAAGTGATACCTTCTGTGAAGGTAATATGGAGAAACCACAATGTCGAAGAGGTTACGTGGGAACTCGAAGCTGAAATGATGAAGAATTACCCTGAGTTATTTGTTTAATCTGTGTCTTCGATTCTGGGGACAAAATCTTTATAAGTAGGGGAGAATGTGACGAATGAATTGTTTGAATTGTGATTCTCGGGGATGAGAATCCTTGTAAGGAGGGAATGATGTAACATTCCGAATTTTTAATTGTTATATTAAATATTTGTTGAATTATATAAGTATTTAATGGATGTGTTTATGGTTGAATTTGTAATTGTTCAAATTTAATTCGATTTGGTTAATTATTTGTTAAATAAATAATTAAGGAAATTAATTATTTTATTCTAATTTAATTTAACTATTAAATTTAGAGTTTTGATTAAATGAATTATTATATTTTAATTTGAATTTGTAATTAAAAGGATTTGTTAGTTGATTAAATAAAGTTATAATTATATAGAAAATTATAATTTGGTGGTATTGATTTATGTGTTAAAGTAATTTAATAAAATGTTATTAGAATTAATTTAATTAATTAAAAGTGTGACAAATAACCTTTTATAAAGGAGTTATTAAAATAACTTAAAGGAGTTTAATTCAGTTTTTGCCAAACAAGGCCTATTGCCTATTAAGTCTTTAATCTAATTATGTTTTACCAAATAAGGCATAAGGAATAAATGATTATATTTTTAGTAAGTAACCAAACAAGCCTTATTGCTTTTGATTTTCAAAATTTGTATAACTGATATCAGTTATACTTATATTTATATTATATAATTAATATATATTATATCTTATACGTTATATTTCTAATACATAAGATTAGAATAGAGGGGTAAGAGAGAAGAAGAGAGTTTACAGAGAGAAAAGAAGAGAGGATTGGGAGAAGGCTAGAGAATTTGATAAAGGAATTGGGGAGAAGAAGCTTGATAATCAAATGATAGCCATTATCTTCCAACTCTAAGGTATCATCTAAATTCTATTATTGTTTTTCTTTTTAAAAGTTATAGTTGTATTCTCTCTCTCTCTCTCTCTCTCAATTTTCTCTATAAAAGCTTTGTAGAAATTGAATTAATTGTTATGTATATGGCTTTATATGATAAACTAGTGTTGTAAAACTATTTTCATAAGTTATATATGAGTATAGTCAATGAAGTTATGATATGTATGTAATTTGTGAAGAAAACTATTTTACATAGAGTTTATGTGAATGAATATGGTTTAGTTTAAGGTAGAAATTAAAGGTTAATTAGTTGTTTAGTTGGTAAATTGACTATTTAATTTGATAGAGTATGTATAAATATTGATAAAGTTGTGAATTCCACTAGAAAAGATTGGTCTTTAAAGCTTGATGATGTTGTTTGGGCATATAAGACTGCATACAAGACTCCGTTGGGCATGTCACCGTTTCAGCTAGTTTATGGCAAAGCATGTCACCTTCCTATGGAGCTAGATCATAAGGCATATTAGGCGATTCGAAAGCTCAATTTTGATTTGAAAGTCGTAGGAGAGAAATGCCTACTCCAACTCAACGAGTTGGACGAATTCCAATTACAGGCGTATGAAAACTCAAAGCTGTGCAAGGAGAAGGTGAAGAAATGGCATGATCGCAAGATCATAGAGAGAACATTTGAGCTGGGACAAAGAGTTTTGCTTTTCAACTCCAAACTTAAACTTTTTCCTGGAAAGCTCAAATCAAGGTGGTTAGGGCCATTCACAGTGAAGACAGTTTTCCCACATGGTGCAATAGAAGTGTTCAATAAGTTCCCAGACAAGCCATTTAAGGTGAATGGATAGCGGCTAAAGCATTACTTTGGTGGCGAGGTTGACAGACAAAAAGTCACCTCAATTCTTTCTTCGACGTGATTAAATCAGAGACAGTCAAGCTAATTGACTATAACTTAGCTCTTGATGGGAGGCAACCCATTGTTTCTATCTCTACTTTTTATTTATTTAGTTTAGGTTGTTTTTGTTAGTTCATTTTCATTTGTAGTGGTGATAGTTTGATAGCTTTGCATAAATATATTAGTAGCTGAATGTGGATATGATTATGTTTATGCATAGCATAGAAATTATGGTGTTAAGATAGACACTCATGCTTATTCAGTAATTCATGCTTTAACAATGTTTATTGGTGTTTATATAGGTGTATTGGACTGAATTCATTACTGTCTTGATGTCTTGGAGATGAAAATTGGAAGTCTGTAAAAATGGTCGCGCATGGTACATGTGTTCTCTGTATGCTTTAAAAAATCGTATGCCAAGACCGCATGTATCCGTAAGAAATAAAAAAATGCTCGCATGCCCGCGACATGTTTCCATTGAAAAGTTGCGCGGCCGCGCCCGACACCGGACTTTGAAAAAAAAAATGGTTTTAAAGACGTGTTTAAACACATAACTTCCATCATTTGACATAACAGAAGAGACGTCTTCCCTTGTTTTCCAATACACGCACGACTTCTCATCTCCAAACCATTACCAATTGCTCCACTACGTGATTGTTGCATCAAATCTCCTACCCACGATCAATATCTACATTATAAAACTAGGGTTTTAGTGGGTTGTGCGAAATCAGTTTGGGGGTATTCAGTCATCGGCTATCACTCACTATCAGGTAAATCTTCTTCTTCTTTATCAGTCTCAAATGGGTCCTATGCATGTGAGATCTTGTACCCCAGAATCATCATCTGCTAGTAGCCAAAGCGGGGACAATGTTGATTTCTCCAAATTTGTCAACCTGGATTCTCAAATAGAATACTATCGAATTGTTGGAAAATCATTTATTCGTGAGTGAGGGTTCAAGCCCGATGCACATGATGGACAATTAGTGCAGATGATTAGAGAGCGGTGTTGGCATGGTGTGTTCTCTACGCTATTGGCTTCACATATGGCTGTTGTGAGGGAGTTCTTTGCTAATGCGAGGGAAACGATGAATGGATTCCCTTTTGTTCGTTGAATTCAAGTGGACTACAGACTGAGGGCTATTTGTCAAGTGTTCAATTTACCCAACCCTCCGGCTGGAAGAACAACTTGGGTGGAGGCTGAACGTTTGGAGATATATTTGGATGTTGTTATCACTGATTTATGCATTCCAGGGACTCAGTGGACATGCACGCCGGGCATTAATCACCCTAAGACATTTTCGGCGTCCACTCTCAATCGTTATGTAAAGGCCTGGAATATGTTTGTGTGTGCAAAAATCACGCCATCCTCTCATCAGCATGAAATTACAGTGGAACGAGCGATTATACTATTGGGGATTATCGTGGGCAAGGATATTGATATAGGTTATCTGATGAATTAGAACATGCTGAGATACATGTGGGGAAGTACCACGAGCAGTATTCCACATGCCTCAGTAGTGACCCATTTGTGTACTAAGGCAGGAATTCGGTGGATGAATGAGCAATTATATTTCCCAAGCCAGGACATAATGTATGCTATAATAGCACGATTTGAAGATTGGCAAGGGGGTACTCCGCATCCAAGAGGAAAGGGGTTTATTCTTCATCCTGTCTCGTTTACACCCTTATCGTAGCCCTCTAGGACAGATGAATCATGCACGTCAACCCAAGCTACAGCTGCTACTGGGGATCGACAGCTCCGAATGTTGGAGCGAAAGGTCGATGCTATGTACGAAAACTTTGCAGTGTTTACAACGGGTTTGACGAGGTCACTAGCAGAGGCGTTTGCGTAGCAGGGGACTATGCTTGAGTGGCCACAGTTTGGGATTGCCGTGCCATTTCCACCACCGGATTCACCACCCAAAGAGGGTGGTGCAACTGATCAATAGGGGAGTTTCTCTAAACCCTATACCTTTATTCATTTAGACACTGAATATTTTAAGTTTGGGGGTATTGGGTAGTAGGGTAGTTGCATATAGTGCTTGCATGATTAGTTTAAATTTTGCATGTTTATATGTTAGATAATAATTGCAGAAATTTTTTCTGTTTTTAGTCATCATTACTTGTGTTAGTATATGTTTAGTTGCATTTTATGTTTATTGCATGTCTCATAATTCTAGCTTTGTGGAAGTTATGTCCAGCCAATGATGAATTTGAATCTTAAAGGATTGTTGAGTTTAATGGATATTTTAAGCTTAGATATAGTGTTTTACATGATATGATCCATGATGCTGTTTAGATGCTTTCGATTTGCACTGAAGTGTTCATTAATGCTTGTAGGCATAAGAGTTATATGTTGCATTGCTTGATAGGAAACGAGGTTTTTTAAAAGAGAATTATGTGGAAAATGGATGTGGACTATGAAAAACATTGATAATACAACTTTGGGGACACATGGGTATGTTATATAAAAAAAGAAAAAGAAAAAGAAAAAACTATCTTGAAACCTTCTTGAGCTGAATTAGTGACTCTTTAGAAGGGGCGAGATGGAGCATAAAACGCACTCGCTGTATAAAAAAAAATAAACACCGTGGGAAAGAGCGAGAATCGCCCTCGTGAATAAAAATAAAGCATTTTAAACCCATTGTTGAACCTTAGTTGGTTTTGATATGTCAGAGTAGTCTTTGTTGCATTAGTATACATAAATCTTGATTTAGACTGTAATTTTCTATTTTTGAGTAGTTTAGCATGTGTATTCTGTGCTTTAGTCAAGTTTTGGTGAACACAACACACACACACAACATTTTTATAGCATGTATGGATTACTTGAGTGTATGATATTATGTCTATAGCTTAGTTTGAAGTTTCATTCTTGAATCTGGATAATTCATTGAGGCATATTGGACTGAAATTCTATTCTAGCTGGAAGAATGTGAGACTCATTTGCATTGTAATTTAGTTGTATAGCATGTAGTTGTATTTCATTGTTTAATGTAGTATGCATTGCTTGAAGGCAAACAATAGTTCAATTTTGGGGGTATTTGATAAGTAGGTTTTATACCTACTTATTGGATATCAATTCACGAGAACTATGCCCATCTCAAGTACATTTTAGTATGTTTTTAGTTGCATTTTGTGTTATTTTGCATTGCGCGTAATGAGAACTCCTCTGTCTAAAAATGCAGGAAATGGCATAGCTTAGTGTTGGTAGGTGGCAATGAGACTAATGGAAGCATGACGCGAGGGACGAGTGGAGAAAAGGAACTGGCATTGATGGACAAAGAAGCAACAGCAGCAGAACTCAAGGATGAAGAGCACGAAGGTTGCCATTGGCACTGACAAGTTGGAACACGCACGCCTTGCAGCGCCATCACCCAAGCGCGAAGCTTAAATTATACACACACGCGCGCCGCTGTTTTCTTTTGGGATTGCACTTGCCGCACTCGGCCATCGAATCTTTGTTGTTTGACTTTATTTTACTTTTGAAATTTGAAGTGTTTGAGTTGGTCTAAACTACTCTGGTTGGTAGCAGATGCATATGATTTATTATTTTTATCAGTTTTTCATATTAGACAATTAGGGTTAGACGCTTGGAACGAATTTCCAAAGAGGATTCAAGCATAGACTTAAGATTTTCTACCTCTTCTTTAGATTTCAATCATTGAATAAGAACTACTTTTATTTGGCTGGAAAATATTGAAGATTTGAACAGCACTCTTGGAATATAATGTGCAATTGGGTTTGATCAATTCTATCTTCTCCTTCAATTGTGTTTTTATTTTCCATGTGTTACTCTAATCGCATAATGGCTTTCGGTTCAGAAATGAACTAAATTCCATTATGGGATTCTAACGGATTTTTATATGTTATCTAAAATTGATGGCTTGATTGCTTGATTGTTTGTGTATCATCGGAATTTCTATTATGGTTGATTTGATCGCATGAATGTTTGATCACCATTCATTTTATGTACTTGTATGGAATTGAAAAATGACATGTAAGTATGGTTGTAATCATGATAGCATGCATGTATGAGGCTAAAATGTCTAGCATTATATTTCGTGAACCAGATAGAAATATATTGTTTCACCGTGCTTAAATTCAATATTGTTACAATTTCACATAGGAATATAGTGATTTTGGTTTTATTGATGATTACATGATTTCTTTATATGTGGAGGTTATGTAAGTAGGTCATAATACATTGAAAAATGGTTATGTCTACGTTCGTGCTCTTGGCTAGTTTTCCGTGATACATGAATAATCTTGCATGATGGTGATATTTAGATGAACTATTAAATGAAGTTAGAATCTCATTATTTCCAGATTTGATTTATTATTTTATTATTATTTTTTATTCATTACTTAAGTTTAGATTAATTCAAAATTATAGCATTCATTTAAGCATATAAAAATAGTGATACAATTGATGCATAATAGGGTAATTTGAAAATCTTTCTCCGTGGATCGATATTTTTCTTACTCTGTACTACTTGTTGACCCGTGTATGCTTGCATGAGTTAGAGTCCTTTTATTAGAACTAAAAAGGAGGCAACAATATTTATAGCACTGAAATATAATTAATATAATATTATAGTTCTCTTTCCTTATTCCAAATCCAGAATTAGGGTTTGGATTCCATATCTGATTTATCTTGCATGTATAATATTATTAATTAAGTTAAAATAATTAACTTAATAATCTGAACTAAAATTCATATAATAAAATAATTATTATAATAATTACGTAATCATTTCATATATTATTTGAATAATATAGAATCATATTTTCATTAAAAATAAATAATAAAAACATTTTTACTACAAAATTAATTATAAAAATATAATTTATAATAGTCAATAATTCTAAGAAAATTATTTAAAATTATTCATGTAATAAATAAATTTTATTTATCACATATAAACATATACTTTACGTTGCACATATTTCCACCTTTATAAATAAAAAAAAAATTTATACGCAAAAATTCTTATTTATTTATATAGAAAATATTGGGTTATTACATTCACCCTCCATTATAAGGATTCCGTCCCCGGAATCACCGCTTTAAAACTTATACATACAAGAGTACATATCATACACAATCATTGCAAGTAGACCTCGATCAAATTTGATCGAACTGATCTTTAACATAAAGCTTGTCTATCTGATTAAACAGAAATTTGATTTCTAATAGAACTCAAATTCCTTCTTCAAAATTTCTTTATAAAATAATTTACTATATATAGGAAAATCATATATAAAAAAATAAAATTTATTCAAATAATACCTAGAGTTGCATCCCCATCTGCCACGGTATCTTGAATGGTCACGTTGAAGACTCTTGCGGTTGATTCTGTTGGTATGTTTGTTGAAGTTGGTCCCTTTATTGTCAGCGTCCCACTACTTTTCTCCGTAGACACACTCCCTGCATCCCTTCTCTTTTTCGGACAGTCCTTCACATTATGCTCCATTGATCCACACCTGAAACACCCACTATTCATCCTAGGATTGGGGCAGTTGGGAGAGATATGTCCCTTCTTCCCACACTTATAACACACAAACTTACCTTTAAGTTACTCTCCCGAGTGATTCCTTCCGCAATTTCCACACTGCACAACCTGTTTCTTTCCACCTCCTGGCCTAATTCTGGTATTCCCGAAATTATCTCCTTTCCTTCTTCCAGTCCTACTACCACTACTCCTTTCTCCGGCTTTAACTTGATTTGCCTCCCTCCAAAAATTTGCCTCCCCTTTCATCGTATAGGTGGCAAAAGCTGTCTTTTGCCCCTCCGTTACCCTAGCTATCAAAAACACTTATACATGGTCAGTTGATCCTCTAAATCCTGGCGGTTCGACTGCCTTGAAGTCTTTGAAGTTTGTCGATTGATTATCTGGCTGATTTTCCCTGGCTGGTATTCTGTTCTACATATCTTGAGCGACAATATTCGCAAAATTCTTTATCGGGTCTAGTTGTCCTCCAGCTTTGTTGACAGGTTCTTCTGCCCTTTGGTTTCATTTTCGTCTTGGCGGCATTATCTGATTAAATAAAATCATAATTTATCTTTCATCGACTTACCTTTTATGTCTTAGGGTATACACATAACGCAAAATTTTCTACTCAAATAATCATATATTTAAAATATTAGATTTTGAAAACTTGGTTTACTGTATTAACCAGTGTTTAGATAAATAATTATTTTCTATATACCAACTTATTTCATTAATCCAACATAGATTCATATTCATAGCACTTGACATATCATAGCACATACTGCTTTAACCATCCGCTATCCCTTTGTGACATAAAAGTCGAGAATTGTTGCCACAACTTATACAAAAGTTGAGAATATTACATTATACAGACATACCTATCATATACACAACATAGAATCATACATATTTAAGTACTACTAATACTACTTATTTCTTACGCCTTCACTAAAGATTAATTGCTTAGTAAACTATATATTCCTATTATCCTCAATAATCCAATAACATATAACTATACCAAGTTCGTCAAACTTACTACTCATTATGAGTTCAAGTACTTATCACAATCATATGAGTTTATGAACTCGAGCTTGACCTTATATTCTCTAATTATACTCAACCTATCAATTATACTACCGTTTTTAGATCCGGTACTACATTTTCCACACTAACCACCTTATCAGGGCTGCTTTCAATGTGAGCCTATATTTCAATTATTTACTTTGATATTAGCTCGGTTATGGAGGTTGACTCCTTCTTTACGATGTGAGGGTATCCTAATCCTTTTTTATCTGACATCTACACACAGAAATTATCCTGATTAGCATATAATATATACACATAACAAACAATAGTTTTATATAAGTTATCTTTTATTTTATTTTACGATGAATTTATTCAATTCATCTCCTTATAAACTCTATTTGAGTTATTTATATTTTTAACATTTCCCTCTGTTCTAAGGTTATAGCCTAAGGTGTAACCAACCTAAGGTTTCTAACCCTAAAGCTCTAATACCATGTTGTAACGCCCCCAAATTCAGGTACTTGAAACCCAAACTCTGTGCTTTACGATACCATTTCTATGAGCGAAAATAATACTAATAATAATAACAATAATATAAATACCAAACTAAATTTACATATATCTGAGTCTAATCCCCAGTTTCTCAACCTTTACTACATTACATTACATGATAATAATAAATATCATCCTTATCTTAATAAAACTAAACTATTACATAATATAGCATAATACTCATTCAACAACTTTCCCTTTTTCCTTTGTTCTTGGTCGAACCTTCTGGATGTTCACACTTAGCTGAAAACATTTAAATTAGGCAAGGATGAGTATTTGATTGCCCAACAAGTAATAGCAACAATAGATATTAGCTGAAAGGATTAAATGTTTTCTTTGAATGACACTTCTACAACGAATCAACAGTTGTGAAGTACGCTGAGCTAATAATAAACAACATATGACCCCCCCAAAACAGGTATACATCACCCATCTTGAGTCTCCAAATACATGGTACATAAATCAAATACAAACTTAATTATACAACAGTCGTGTAAAATACGACAAAACATAGGTGAGAGTTTAAACAGGAATGTTTCCTTCTAGATAATATCCACTCTCAAATAGAGTCCTCATTACATTTATTGTCACACTATTTTATAGAATAGTGAAGACTACTAATACACCATCTCGGACCATCACTCCATTCTCCGACTAGTCCCAGCTACGTTCTCATTTCCTGAAGAGAACAATGAAAGCAAAAAGGTGAGCTCAACTAGCCCAGTAAGAAATATTATGACTAAGATAATGCAGAATAAATTATCCTTAGCCTTCAACAATATAACAACTGATAGAATACAATAGACATCAAGTTTTAGATCAACAACTGCAGCGGAAATAAGCAATCCATTAGAAGAGTCAAGTTTTAGGGTGGTCATTTCACCCCTACCTCCTTACTATTCATGGCTTAGCCACCAAGTTTACTTGGCCACCACCCTTACTTGGGGGCCAAGTGGCAGCCCCACCTCCTTACGCAGCTTCCCTTGGAAGCTTCGTGCTTCCGTCTTTCGGGTTTCGTCCGACAATTTTAAAAACTGCGATTCTCGGAATTCAAATATTTTTGAATATTTCGTCTTTCCTTTACCGATTAACTTTTATGTAATCTTCGAATTTCCAAAAAACTAAAAAACACTTTTTGGTGTAAAGCGTTTTCCTTCATGTTTTCCCCTAACGTAGCTAAACGAGTGAAAAACACATAATAGTACTTTTTCGTTATTTTTATTTCGTCCGATTTTTGCACGTTTTTCGAGAAAAACTTTTATCGGCTCACTTAACTTTTCACGATATATTATCATCAAATCTTTCGACGGAATGTAATTTCGACATACCGAACTCTTGGAACGACTTAGGTTATTCAAACCCCAACCCTTAGGTTTTGTCAGGTGAATAGTGCCTATTTCGTCTTTTTCCCCAGAAATATTTTTATTCCTGGAAAATTTTCATTTTCGTCTTGAAAATTCTTACTCGTTCAGTCTAGCTCGTAGCCAGAATCCTCCCGATTAATAAGCATTCTAGGTTATAGATCGATTAATAAACACATAGCACATAATAGTATTAATAAAAATTCATTTTATTAATAACTAATTCTTTAAACTTAAATTCTGGACAATCCGATTTTTTGGATTGTCACATTCTTCCCTCCTTAAAAAAATTCCGTCCTCGGAATTTCTTAAAACCAAACCCTTACCCGAGTCCTCACATTCTCCCCTTGTTCAAAGAATTTCGTCCTCGAAATCTTAGCTAACCCTTTTGCTCAACTTCTCTTCAAAGAAGTTCTTATCTTTCATACATTCCCTACCCTTTATAACTTATCAAGAATCATGAAGTAGAAGGAATAAAATAGGAATATAAAAATTCCTTTAAAACATTTCATACTTTTGTTGAGGAGTCAAATCGACTATGAACTCTTACTAGGTTAAACAGCCTTTCGCCGTAAACCTTTCTTACACGGTAAGTTTACAATCATAAAGAAGGTAAACTACCTCTTCCATACATAGGTGATCAACCTATCGTATAACCCCATTTCAGGGTATATTCACCTCAGACTTAATCATTGGATTTCACACCAAAACAATTTGGTTCGGCATAGCTCTTCAAAGAAAGCTCGATTTTCTTTTAATCAAGACATACCATTCGTCTTAGCCAAATCAAGTAGCTTAGACCATATCAATAAATTGGACATCAACTTGAAACATTCGTCTAGTCAACTCACTTGACATCGACAAATTCTTTAAATTCTTTTGCAATACATCAAAACATTTCATGACGTCATGATACCGCACTTTTCATAGTACGTTGAGGACTTCGTCAGTTTATGACTTCGTCATTATACATCATACCATAGCGGGTTGTTGATCCTAAGATCACTTCCAACACTAGGTTCAGTTGCATTAATAACTCCATCCTTTTACCATCTTTTCATCAAATGCACTGATGATAAAAAATTCATTTTGATACTTTAAATCAATTTCTGTCTAGCCGAATCAACTATCATAGACATATCAAGAATAGTTCTTTTAAAATCCATTGGTTCCAAAAATTGAACCAATTCTTTCATTTTCCAAAATGCGCACTTCAGCACGAATTCAAGAAACTTCGAAATCTAGCATAGCTAGATGACTTGGAATATCTTATCCTCCATCTTCCTACATTGTCTTGCTTGTGACAATACTTAATCTTCTCTAGCACCTTCAATGCTAAGTCTACTGAAAATAACTCATTTCAGTCTAAACATTCCTATACCTTAGTACAGTCCATCAACTTACCACACATTATGAGTTCAGGAACTTTCCACAATAATATGAGTTTAAGAACTATCCCGAGCATGGACTATATAGGCGTCCATTCCTTTGAGAAGTTCAAAAATATACCATATAATTATGAGTTACGAACTTACCATAGGTATGAGTTTCAAGAACTCGCACCCACCTTATCGTTCTCTACCTATCAAGTATATACATGAGAAAAGATTCACCTTCTCGTCATATACATCTCGATAGTGCGACCAATTTCAATGATTATCACTGCAATAAACTGAGCAGTTGTTACACCAAGTACAAACCTCTACCCATACAAAGGTTCATACAACTCAGGTATCACATGAGTCCTCAATTGAAATTTTACAACTTCTAACTTTCTCTTTACTTAATATGAATTTTCTTTAATTCGTATCTTATCCTTTACAACTCAATCTGATTTCTTCTTCCTGTACTACTTCGTAGTACCATTCATTTATAGCATCGGCTATAAATCATTCATCGTTTAACAGCTCACCTGTTACCACGATTTACTATGATCACGTTGTGATCTTCTTATCCTTCTATCTATGATTATAGTCTTAGGTACTCATACCTAAGATTTATAACCTATCAGCTTTGATACTAACCTGTAACGCCCCGAAATCCATTCTATTTTCACATCCGGATTCCGTACGTCACGATCCCATCTTCTTCCAAACATAAATCATTATATATCTAAATATAACAACATACATCCTCAAATCCCAGGTTCTAAAACCTTAAAACCTCTTTCATTCCAAATAATAATAATTACATTATTCTTTACATCTTGTACAAGTGACTTTTATCCGCTACCAAGGATACATAATCGTTCATTAAACTATTCTATAGTTTAATTCTATCATTCTATATTACAAGTCTTCGCTTGATCTTCACGCTCATTCATATAATGAATGGCACATCATCGCTGAACCGATCGACTTGATCTTTACGGGATCCTTAAGTTCTTTCTAACATCGTTCGTTGAAAATGTTTTTATTTAAAGCAAGTGTGAGCATTCAATTGCCCAGCAAGTCATAACAGTCGAATAAACAACTTCAAGAATTTAAACATTCTTTTTAGACTTCAATAACCGAACAAAGGTTATGAAGCAGCTTGAATAATAGGAATAATCTCGATTCCTATCATTTTAAAACATTAGTTACATTCCCTTTGAAATACTTTCATTCTCTACTCCCTTTCATATACATTATGTCTGTCTAGAATCAATAGCACAAACTTAACAATAATGGTTCATGTATAAACAAAACATGCTCATATTGAACAGTTCAATCACAGAACAGTTCATATCATAGAAACACCGAATTGTTCACATTGTGGCATAAGGCCTCATATATTCTAACACCTTGTACAAATATCACACATTTGCACATAGACAGAACTTCTCAATTTTAACATCTGAGAAGTTTAGAAACTAGCATTCATTTAAACATATGAATGAAGTTAGGAAACTTGCCTTACGTACAGCTACAACTTATAGTTTACGCTGAACTGCTCATTCCAATTCGTATATAGCACATAAGGAAATAACACATACACCAATTAGTCATAGACTTGACTTTACGCATTGGTTTACTTAACTTTACTTCTTAGGGTTCACGTTCTTATAAACTTAGTTTACGCGACCAACTTCCTTTATCGGTTAATGGCTTCATGACATACGGAGATGTCTTACTTAATACGTTCATCATCTTTGATGATTTACATTCTTATCTTCTTCTTATAACTCTCCTAGGACTCAGTACACATCGTGTCTCTGCTAGTAGTCCATATGGTACTCTGAGTGGTTTCCCACAAACAATCGACAAATAAGTTTCTGTCTCATCTACACTACCCATAACAGTGAGTTAGATCGGTTGCCAGTTGTGTATATACCTTCGCTCTCTAAAGGAATTGTTTAGCCCAGCTCCCATATGTCAACCATTAAAGGTTACGATTGTACTAGAACCTAAATTCATCTTAACTTACCCGAACTATTAAACTATAATGTTCGTTAAGTCAATTTCTTATTCCTTATGGCTTTCTGGCAACTAAATGCCATAGCTCAGGATTCATTCTTTATCGTCTAAGTCATACAATCTTTTGTATACTCAAGACAATCATTCAATATTCATTCTACGCATTTATAGCGTTAAGCATTTTACGTTACCTTATTCTTATCTTACAACGTCCGATTCATTTGACTCGGAACGTCATCCAAGTTATAAACATTAACTCGGCTTCTTTTACGTTATACGTACTTGTCTTTAATTTAGCTTCTTCACCATTCACAGGTTTAATCATTGATCTTTATTACGCTATGGTCAAATCATACACGGGGTGTAGGTTCTACCCGTTTAGTATTCGCGTACACTTAACCTTTAACTCGGTTCAAGTGTCCAACGCTTACATTTCATTCTAACATTCTCATCCGACTCACATTCGGTTTTCATTAATCTTATTACCGTTCGTTACGGCTTTCATGATAATTCATATCTTACTTACTACTCCTGTCAACGTCTAAGTCATACAACTAATGTACACTTAGAACGTTCGCTCGACGTGAATACGATTCACGAGGATCGTTTATGTATTCAACATTTACATTACTTACCTCTTAATTCTATCCAACCTTCATCCAAGGTTTTAATTACTTTCATTCATTACTCGTCACCTAAACCCCATGTTCATTATTCTTTCCTAATGTCAAAGCCATACGGTTCATTGTATGCTAAGACCGATCGTTCATCGCAACAACGTTACGTTCACAGCGTTTAAATGCTTTACATTCATCTCTCATGACCATGACATAACATCAAATTGTTATTCATTACCCTAGTCAATCAACGTTTAAGGAATCACAATTATAGCAATTCCTCACGTTCGTTTCATTGTGACTACGGTTTCCCGGACATTAGTTTCGTAACCTGTGTCTACATTCTTTATCTTTTAATCTCATTTAATATTTTTGTTCAACCTTCATCAAAGGTTTAATACACTTAATTAAGTATTACATTAGGTGAATTACATGTTCATATTTCTTTCTTGCACATCCCCCAGTAATTGAGTAGTAAAAATCTCATTTCCAGGCATTGCCCTACACCAGCGCTGCGGCGCCGTGCCCTTCCCTTTCTTTCGTGCTGTGGCGCCACTTAGCAGTAGCTAATGGCCCAAGCTTCATTTCAAGACTCTCAAGGCCCCAAGGCACGACTGTCGTCTTCGCTTGCTTGACATGAAACCTAGAAAAATTTTCTAAGTCTTTTATAAGCTTGAGACGCTAACTTTGAAATTTCATATCTTATTCATTATAACTTAGAACAAGGTCATTCTAAAGCCATTTTCTTCCTTATCTTATGTACTTCGATTAACCTCAGACATAACTTTGTTATGAATCCGTTAACATGCCATTATATTGGCTTAATCTTCGCTCTTTGTTTATTTTATGCTATTAACGTTCTTCGTTCGTTCGTCCGTAATTCGGTCATCCGAACTCGGAACTCATTCGTTCTTGAGTCCATGACTCACGTTTTATACGTTCTCTTACATTCTCATGAAACCCTATATGTTCAGGTTCATTTACTAACTTTCTAATTCTCGTTCTTCTTTTAAGAAATTTTCGCCATAACTTCGTTATAGCTCAGTTTTAATCCGTTCTTCATGAATGTTTCTACTTTTCCTAACCAAGCAATAAGCAACTAACTTATACGTGATGGTTTTAAACTTTTCCATCAACAATAATTATCCTACGATGGTTTTAAATTGTCCATCAACAACGTTCTTCGTGTTCTTCGCGTGTTCTTCGCGTTCTTCGTTTTTAATCGATATTTTGGATTACGATTTTACTTTTTCTTGGAATTTGATGTTATAGAACATCATTCCTTACTTATTTGACCTACTCATTCATAAGATTCATTCGGATCGCTCAAAATCCTTACGAATCTTACACTTCCTTAATAATTTATAAACTAAATTCCAAATTCTTATTTCTTCATTTTCTCATGATTTCAACCATATGAAATCATTCTTAAATTCATCTATCTCTTATCTTCATTAAGTTATGTTTTTGAACATATTAAACTACCGTTCTTCTTTAATCTCCTTCTGTCGGACAAAGCGTGCACTCGGGCTAGCTTTTCATCATTCCTCTTCCTCTTCTTCTCCCATCCGAATTCTCTCTCTCTATCTCTCAAGTGTTGGTTGAAATTTCAAACCAAACAAATGAGCTTAAGGCTTGTTTATATAGAAAACTAAAGTTAGGGGTATTTTGGTCATTTCACCCCCACCTCCTTACTATTCATGGCTTAGCCACCAAGTTTACTTGGCCACCACCCTTACTTGGTGGCCAAGTGGCCGCCCCACCTCCTTACGTAGCTTCCCTTGGAAGCTTCGTGCTTCAAATCTTTCGGGTTTCGTCAAGCATTTTTAAAAGCTGCGATTCTCGGAATCAATTTTTTTGGATATTTAAATGCATCTTTTACCGATTAACTTTTACGTATTCTTTGGATTTCCACAAAACTGAAAAACACTTTTTGGTGTCAAGCGTTTTCCTTCACGTTTTCCCCTAACGTAACTAAACGAGTGAAAAGTACATAACAGTAGTTTTCGTTATTTTTATTTCGTCTGATTTCTGCACATTTTTCGAGAAAAACTTTTATCGGCTCACTTAACTTTTCACGATATATTATCGTCAAATTTTTCGACGGAATGTCATTTCGACATACCGAACTCTTGGAACGGCTTAGGTTATTCAAACCCTAACCCTTAGGTTTCGTCGGGTGAATAATGCCTATTTCGTCTTTTTCCCCAGAAAAATTTTTGTTCCTAGAAAATTTTCATTTTTGTCTTGAAAATTCTTACTCGTAGAGTCTATCTCGTAGCCAAAATCCTCCCGATTAATAAGCATTCTAGGTTATAGAACGATTAATAAACAAATAACACAGAATAGTATTAATAAAAATTTATTTTATTAATAACTAATTCTTTAAACTTAAATTCTGGACAATTCGATTTTTCGGGTTGTCACATTCTTCCCTCCTTAAAAAAATCTATCCTCGAAATTTGTGACGCCCCCAAAATTAGGTATTCATCACCCATCTTGAGTCGCCAAATACATGGTACAGAATTCAAATATAACTTAATAATACAGCTGTCGTGTAAAATACGACGAAACATAAACTGAGAGTTTTAATAAGAATATTGTCATCTAGACAATATCCACACCCAATGGAGTCCTCATTACATTTATTGTCACACTATTTAACAGAATAGTGAGGACTATTAATGCTATCATCACGGGATAAAATCACACCCGTTCCCCGACTAGTCCCGCCACGTTCTCATTTCTCAAGAGAACAGTGAAAGAAAGGGTGAGCTCAACTAGCCCAGTAAGAAATATTATGACTAAGATAATGTAGAATAAATTATCACTAGTCTTCAATAATGTTAAACTGATAAAATATAATAGACATCAAGTTTAACTGCAGCGGAACAAGCAATCCATTAGAAAAGTCAAGTAGAGAATAAAATCTACTATCTTCTATGATTTAGAAAGGTTTTTCATCAATTTTTATTGCTGAGACTTAGCTTAATAAATAAACCACATCTTCGAATCATTCTTGTACTATGGGCGAAAGATATTCATTAAATCATCAATGATCATGACTATACTGAATAATCCCTAGTCATAATCATACCAAGTCCATCTCTGCACGCAAGCCAAAGATATACAACTATAAACCCAACAACCAACAGTCCATCTTTGCACGTAAGCCAAAGATATACAATTCAATAATCCATAGTCCATCTTTGCATGTAAGCCAAGATAACTTTTATCACCATATAAGCATGAGGATGATGACAATGATATAAACATTAATCAACTGAAAACAAGGATAAATATTAAAGACTTTAGCATAAATATGAAAAATACCAAATCAGTCCCAAAAATATTTCTTTTATGGGATTTAGCATAATATAGTCCCATAATGAACATATATTTTTCTCTGAATTTTTAAAATTCATTTTCTATTTTTCAAAAATTATTTTTTAATTAATTCCTTAGGAAATTAGCTACCTTAAGTTTAACTCCAGAAATTCCCAAATCTTGGAAGGATCTTACACATGTTAACGTGAGCTTCCAGTTTAAATTTCATGGTCATCGGAGTTATAGAACTCCAGTTATAGCGTTTTTTGTCGGGAAAACCTAAATATTAAAATGGTCATAACTTGCTCATTTTAAGTCGGAATGAGCTCATTTTTGGACAGGAGGTACTTTATACCATATACTTTCATGTCCCAAAAGGCTGAAATTTTTCTCATAAATTAAGTGGCCTAAGCGTAGCTTTAAGTTTTACAGGCGTTAGCATTTTCCTCTTTTTGCGACTTTGGACTCCTTTGCTAAAAACAGTCCACACGAAAATCTACAACGCCTTTTCCAGTGATTCCACTTGGATAAGTTATATAACTCATAGATCTAACTCTTGAACTTGACCACACTCAAAAATTTTAAACATAATAGGAGATATGGTCAATTGAATTTCATGTTCCATTTTCACCAAAATCTGATTTTTCAACCCTTTGTCATTTCTAAGAAACTTTCATGTTTTCACATAATAACCAACATAACTCATCAAAACACTTACTAATACCAAATATACCCATGATTTTTATCAGTCCAATGCTTTTATTATGACTCTCATCATAATCAACGTAAACCGATCATTTCCACAATTTAATAAGGAATGAATACAAAGGATCATCCACCATGCATGTGCTAATTCACATAGACAGGTTATTCCAACAGAATAATAAAGAATGGAATAACAGAAGGATTCACCATGCATGCGATAGAGACCACACAGACAGGTTATTCCCAACAGAATAATAAAGAAGAACCGGAGTTAGGCGTGATCTGCAGACCGATGTGGATATTCTAACGAGAATAATAAAGAAACGGAACCAGTCGAGTGCAAAATTACATGCCAAACGTGAGGATATTCGTGAGAATAATAAATAATGGAGCGGTCCGGCAGAACGCATGTATACATGATATTACGGCGAATAATAAATAATGTAACCAGGTCCGACGTAAACCACACAGATAGGATATTCCGACAGAATAGTAAAAAATGGAATAATAGAAGAATTTCACCATATATGTAGTACTTTGCATATACAGGTTATTCCAACATAATAATAAAGAATGGAATAACAGAAGAAGTTCACCATGTATGCGGTACTTTGCATAAACAGGTTATTCCAACATAATAATAAAGAATGGAATAACAGAAGTTCTCTTCATGAATAAGAAAAAAATAATACCCCTTACCTCAAAAGAAAACTGGATACTGGAATAGTGAGGTAGCAAACTTCTCTTCTTCTTTCTCTCTATAATAATTGCTCTATAGCTTATGTGAATTGGTGAGAATTGAAGGAATAATGAGCTTCTATTTATAGGAAAATATAGTTTCGATAATTGCACGTTTTGGGGCTCAAAATATTACAATACAATACCTCCAACTTTTCTTTCATTTTTAATTCAGTCATCCAAGTTTTATCAAACTTGCACCACCTCCCCTAATAGTAAATCATGTGAATCAATAGTAAATCATGTGACTCAATAGTTCTAAACATGTGAAAAAATTAATTACAGTATAGTACCTCCATCTATACCTCCATTTTTAACTTAGTCATGCAAGTATGATCAATCTTGCACCAACTCCCCTAATAGTATAAGAATGTGATTCAATAGTACACACATCTGAACAAATAGTTATATGAGCATGTGAATTAGTAGCAATTAATTGCTCATTTACCCGGTTAATTACCCGATTGGTCAATATAACTTCCAGACATCAATTACCATCGAAATAAATGTCGATTTCCACTAACACTAACAATCCCAACACAATGAAAATATTTTTCTCAAAAATTTCATTTTTGAAATTTCGAAGTTTGATTTTTCCGAAAAAGTCAACTGCTGACTTTTTTGACCAAAAAGTCAACCTCCGAAAATTTTGTGTTTATAGTCTATTTCTACTAATTTCATCGTTCCGGACTCAAATATCACGTCTGCGTCTCCAAATTCAACTCCGAACTCAAATTCGATTATAATAACATTCATCATTAATATCATAACTCACAATATTTAACAACTGTGTCGTTCTGTGAAAGAGGGGCTTTCAATAAGGATTTCTCCCTATTGACGCGCAATTAGGTGACCAAACCTCTTTGATGAACTTCTAGACATTATAAATATTGCAATTTAATAATATGAATAACTTTGTCGTCTCAATTATTGATTTAATAATATATCATATAATGCGAGATGATCTTTGTGACAATAATCGAATCAATAATATGAGAGATATGATCAAAGCAATTACTATAGCAATAATTGAGTATAAGCGAGTGACTTCTCACGTAAGCATCAATAATCAATATCGTCGTGCTACTATGCAACCATGCGTAGACATCGTACTTTTTTACTAGGGTAGTTCAACAGGTTTTAACGTAAAAACTCCCCGTTATTTTCATAAAATATTTTTTGTCATTTTCTCAATCCGATAATAATTCCGTTGCCCAGGGGTCCACCAATGATTATGTCGTCGCATTCGAATATTCCCGTTAAAACGAATATTCACGACCAATCGAATATTATATAACAACTTGCGTGACTTTGTAAAATTTATAAATATTACCCACAACTATAACGTTATCTCAAATCCACACCAAAATTTTGAAAAAAATATTTCGAGAAAATTAAATCTTTATTCGTAAAATCTGGGGTCTCACAGAATTTCTAAAAACCAAACCCTTACCCGGGTCCTCACATTCTCCCCTTCTTCAAAGAATTTCGTCCTCGAAATCATAGTTAACTCTTCTGCTCAACTTCTCTTCAAAGAAGTTCTTATCTTTCATACATTCCCTACCCTTCATAACTTATCAAGAATCATGAAGTGAAAGGAATAAATAGGAATATAAGAATTCCTTTAAAACATTTCATACTTATGCTTAGGGGTCAAATCGACCATGAACTCTTACTAGGTTAAACAGCCTTTCGCCGTAAACCTTTCTTACACGGTAAGTTTACAATCACAAAGAAGGTAAACTACCTCTTTCATACGTAGGTGATCAACCTATCGTATAACCCCATTTCAGGGTATGTTCACCTCAGACTTAATCATTTGATTCGCACCAAAATAATTTGGTTCGGCATAGCTCTTCAAAGAAAGCTCGATTTTCTTTTAATCATGACATACCATTCGTCTTAGCCAAATCAAGTAGCTTAGACCATATCAATAAATTGGACATCAACTTGAAACATTCATCTAGTCAACTCACTTGACATCGACCAATTCTTTAAATTCTTTTGCAATACATCAAAATGTTTCATGACGTCATGATACCGTACTTTTCACAATAAGTTGAGGACTTCGTCATTATACATCATACCATAGCGGGTTGTTGATCCTAAGATCACTTCCAACACTAGGTTCATAGCGGGTTATATGTCTATGATAGTTGATTCGGCTAGACAGAAATTGATTTAAAGTATCAAAATGAATTTTTTATCATCAGTGCATTTGATGCAAAGATGGTAAAAGGTTACCATCTTTGCATCAAATGCACTGATGATAAAAAATTCATTTTGATACTTTAAATCAATTTCTGTCTAGCCGAATCAACTATCATAGACATATCAAGAATAGTTATTTTAAAATCCATTGGTTCCAAAAATTGTACCAATTCTTTTATTTTCCAAAACGCGCACTTCAGCACGAATTCAAGAAACTTCAAAATCTAGCATAGCTAGATGACTTGGAATATCTTATCCTCCATCTTCCTTCATTGTCTTGCTTGTGACAATACTTAATCTTCTTTAGCACCTTCAATGCTAAGTCTACTGAAAATAACTCATTTCAGTCTAAACATTCCTATACCTTAGTACAGTCCATCAACTTACCACACATTATGAGTTCAGGAACTTTCCATAATAATATGAGTTTAAGAACTATCCCAGATAAACCATAGGCGTCCATTCGCTGAGAAGTTCAAAAACATACCATATAATTATGAGTTACGAACTTACCATAAGTATGAGTTTCAAGAACTCGCACCTACCTTATCGTTCTCTACCTATCAAGTATATACATGAGTAAAGATTCACCTTCTCGTCATATACATCTTGATAGCGTGACCAATTTCAATGATTATCACTGTAATAAACAAGTTCCCGTCTCATCTACACTGCCCATAATAGTGAGTTAGATCGGTTTCCAGTTTTGTATATACCTTCGCTCTCTGAAGGAATTTTTTAGCCCAGCTCCCATATGTCAACCATCAAAGGTTACGATTGTACTAGAACCTAAATTCATCTTAACTTACCCAAACTATTAAACTATAATGTTCGTTAAGTCAATTTCTTATTCCTTATTGCTTTCTGGCAACTAAATGCCATACCTCAGGATTCATTCTTTATCGTCTAAGTCATACAATCTTTTGTATACTCAGGACAATCATTCAATATTCATTCTACGCATTTATAGCGTTAAGCATTTTACGTTACCTTATTCTTATCTTACAACGTCCGATTCATTTGACTCGGAACGTCATCCAAGTTATAAACATTAACTCGGCTCCTTTTACGTTATACGTACTTGTCTTTAATTTAGCTTCTTCACCATTCACATGTTTAATCATTGATCTTTATTACCCTACGGTCAAACCATACACGAGGTGTAGGTTCTACCCATTTAGTATTCGCGTACATTTAACCTTTAACTCGGTTCAAGTGTCCAACGCTTACATTTCATTCTAACATTCTCATCCGACTCACATTCGGTTTTCATTAATCTTATTACCGTTCGTTACGGCTTTCGTGATAATTCATATCTTACTTACTAATCCTGTCAACGTCTAAGTCATACAACTAATGTACACTTAGAACGTTCGCTCGACGTGAATACGATTCACGAGGATCGTTTATGTATTCAACATTTACATTACTTACCTCTTAATTCTATCCAACCTTCATCCAAGCTTTTAATTACTTTCATTCATTACTTGTCACCTGAACCCCATGTTAATTATTCTTTCCTAATGTCAAAGCCATACGGTTCGTTGTATGCTAAGACCGATCGTTCATCGCAACAACGTTGCATTCACAGCGTCTAAACACTTTAAATTCATCTCTCATGACCATTACATAACATCAAAATGTTATTCATTACCCTAGTCAATCAACGTTTAAGGAATCACAATTATAGCAATTCCTCACGTTTGTTTCATTGTGACTACGGTTTCCCGGACATTACTTTCGTAACCCGCGTCTACATTCTTTATCTTTTAATCTCATTTAATCTTTTCGTTCAACCTTCATCAAAGGTTTAATACACTTAATTAAGTGTTACATTAGTTGAATTACATGTTCATATTTCTTTCTTGCACATCCCCCAGTAATTGAGTAGTAAAAATCTCATTTCTGGGCATTGCCCTGTACCAGCGCTGTGGCGCCATGCCCTTCTCTTTCTTTCGCGCTGAGGGTCCACTTAGCAGTAGCTAATGGCCCGAGCTCACGCTGCGGTGCTTGCCCCCAAGGCACGACTCACGCTGCGGCGCCAAGCATGAAACCTAGAAAAATTTTCTAAGTCTTTTACAAGCTTGAGACGCTGACTTTGAAATCTCATATCTTATTCGTTATAACTCGGAACGAGGTTGTTCCAAAGCCATTTTCTTCCTTATCTTACGTACTTCGATTACCCTTAGATAGAACTTCATTCTGAATCCATTAATATGCCATTCAATTGGCTTAATCTTCGCTCTTCGTTCGTTTTACGTTATTAACGTTCTTCGTTCGTTCGTCCGTAATTCGGTCATCTGAACTCAAAACTCGTTCATTCTTGAGTCCACGACTCATGTTTTATACATTCTCTTACATTCTCATGAAACTCTATACGTTCGGTTTCATTTACTAACTTTCTAATTCTCGTTCTTCTTTTAAGAAATTTTTGCCATAACTTCGTTATAGCTCAGTTTTAATCCATTCTTCATGAACGTTTCTACTGTTCCTAACCAACCAATAAGAAACTAACTTATACGCGATGGTTTTAAACTTGTCCATCAACAACAATTATCCTACGATGGTTTTAAATTTGTCCATCAACAATGTTCTTCGCGTTCTTCGTGTGTTCTTCGCGTTCTTCGTTTTTACTCGATATTTTGGATTACGATTTTACTTTTTCTTGGAATTTGATGTTATAGAACATCATTCCTTACTTATTTGACCTACTCATTTATAAGATTCATTCGGATCGCTTAAAATCCTTACGAATCTTACACTTCCTTAAGAAAATTATAAACTAAATTCCAAATTCTTATTTCTTCATTTTCTCATGATTTCAACCACATGAAATCATTTTTAACCTCATCTATCTCTTATCTTCATTAAGTTATGTTTTTGAACATATTAAACTTAAAGAAAATTAGAAGAACTAGGGTTCGGATTACCGTTCTTCTGTAATCTCCTTCCGTCGGAAAAAGCGTGCACTCGGGCTAGCTTTTCCTCATTCCTCTTCCTCTTCTTCTCCCATCCGAACTCTCTCTCTCTATCTCTCAAGTGTTGGTTGAAATTTCAAACCAAATAAATGAGCTTAAGGCTTGTTTATATAGAAAACCAAAGTTAGGGGTATTTTGGTCATTTCACCCCCACCTCCTTAACTATTTATGGCTTAGCCATCAAGTTTACTTGGCCACCACCCTTACTTGGTGGCCAAGTGGCCGCCCTACTTCCTTATGTAGCTTCCCTTGGAAGCTTCGTGCTTCCGTCTTTCGGGTTTCGTCCGACAGTTTTAAAAACTACGATTCTCGGAATCTAATTATTTTTGGATATTTCGTCTTTCCTTTACCGATTAACTTTTACGTATTCTTCAGATTTTCGAAAAACTAAAAAACACTTTTTGGTGTCAAGCGTTTCCCTTCACGTTTCCCCTAATGTAGCTAAACGAGTGAAAAATACATAACAGTACTTTTCGTCATTTTTATTTCGTCAGATTTCTACACGTTTTTCGAGAAAAACTTTTATCGGCTCACTTAACTTTTCATGATATATTATCGTCAAATCTTTTGACGGAATGTCATTTTGACATATCGAACCCTCAAAATGGCTTAGGTTATTCAAACTCTAACCCTTAGGTTTCGTCGGGTGAATAGTGCCTATTTCGTCTTTTTCCCTAGAAATATTTTTGTTCTCGGAAAATTTTCATTTTCGTCTTGAAAATTCTTACTCGTTCAGTCTAGCTCGTAGCCAGAATCCTCCCGACTAATAATCATTCTAGGTTATAGAACGATTAATAAACACATAGCATAGAATAGTATTAATAAAAATTCATTTTATTAATAACTAATTCTTTAAACTTAAATTCTGGATAATCCGATTTTCCGGGTTGTCAAAGTCATGATTATACCGAATAATCCCTGGTCATAATCATACCAAGTCCATCTATGGACGTAAGCCAAAGATGACTTTAATCACAATATAAACATGAGGATGATGACACTGACATATTAATTCAATAAAACAAGTTCAAGGATAAATTTTAAAGATTTATAATTTAATTTATCTAGAAATCAATAATGTCCAAATTGTCAACATGAAACTGCTTTGTAGAGTAAAATTCAAAAATAATATTCATGTACCAAAAATAATTTAGACAGAAAAGAATCAATTTTTCGTCGTGAATAGTACCCCGTGAATAGTACTTCGGGAATAGTACCTCGTGAATAGTATCCCGACATAAAAATTACTCCAAATACCCGAGTGAATAGTAATTTGGGTGAATAGTAACCCATGAATGGTATTCCGGCATGAAAAGTGCCCTGAATACTAGAGTGAATTGTAATTGAGTGAATAGTCACTCGTAACAGAAAATACCAAATAAAATGATATTTCATGACGAGTACAAAAGAAATGATATCTCATACGAGTATAATAGAATATACGAAACTATAAATGGATTTTCATCCATCATGCGGTAATCCACGTAAACAGATCATTTCAGCAATTTAATAAAGAATGAATACGAAGGATCATTCACCATGCATGTGGTAATCCATATAGACAGGTTATTCCAACAAAACAATAAGGAATGGAATAACAGAATAATTCACCAGGCATGCGATAGACCGCACAGACAGGTTATTCCAACAAAATAATAAATAATGGAACCAGGTCATGCGTAAACGCATACGATGTGATATTCCAATGAATAATAAATAATGGAACCAAAGTTATGCGTAAACGCATGCATGTGGAGGATATTCCGACAGAATAATAAATAATAGAACTAGGTCATGCGTAAACGCATAGACATGATATTCCGATAGAATAATAAAGAATGGAATAATAGAAGAATTTCACCACGATATGCAAGATTGCAGATAGATAAAAGTTATTCCAACATAATAATAAAGAATGGAATAACTGAAGAATTTTTCCATGTATACGGTAGTCCGCGTATACAGGTTATTCCAACAGAATAATAAGGAATGGAATAACAATAGCTCTCTTCATGAATACGAAAGAAATAATACCCCTTACCTCAAAAGAAGACTGGATACTGGAATAGTGAGGTAGCAGACTTTTCTTCTCCTTTCTCTCTATAATTTCTCTCTATAATAATTGCTCTATAACTTTAGTGAATTGGTGAGAAATGAAGAAAGAATGAACTTTTATTTATAGGAAAATATAGTTTCGATAATTGCACGTTTTGGGGATCGAAATATTACAGTACAATACCTCCAACTTTTATTTCATTTTTAATTTAGTCCTGCAAGTATTATCAAACTTGTACCACCTCCCGTAATAGTAAATAATGTGAATCAATAGTTCAAACATGTGAACCAATAGTTTTAATCATGTGAAAATACAAATTACAGTATAGTACCTCCATCTATGCCTCCATTTTTAACTTAGTCATGCAAGTATTATCAATCTTGCACCAACTCCCCTAATAGTACAAGAATGTGAATCAATAGTACACACATGTGAACAAATAGTTATATAAGCATGTGAATAAGTAGTAATTAATTGCTCATTTATCTGATTAATTACCCGATTTATCAATATAACCCCAAGACATCAATTATCATCGAAATAAACGTCGATTTCCACTGACACTAATAATTTCCACATAATGGAACTATCAGTTTCATCTTTAATCAACACGAACTTATTTATCATTAATATTATAATTCACAATATTTAACAACCAGGTCGTTCTCAGGAAAGATGGGGCTTTCCGATAAGGATTTCTCCTTATTGGCGCGCAATTAGGTGACCAAACCTCTCCTTGTGTAACTTCTAGACATTGTCAATATTGCAAATAATAATATGAATAACTTTTGCCATCTCAATTATTGATTTAATAATATAACATATTATACTGAGGATATCTTTGTGACAATAATTGAATCAATAATATGAGAGATACGATCGCAAAGAATTATTGTAGCAATAATTGAGTATAATCGAGTGACTTTTCACGTAAGCATCAATAATCAATACTGTGTGCTACTATGCAACCACGCGTATTACTGTACTTTTACTACCGGGTAGTTCAACTGTTTTAACGGTAACACTATCACCGTTATAAAAAGATAATTTTGTTGTTTTCTTACTATGACAATACACCCATTGTGGGGTCCACCAATGATTGTGTCGTCGTACGAATATTCCCTGTTAAAATGAATATTCCCGGACCAATCGAATATTTTATAACAACTTGCTTACTTTGCAAAATTTATAAATATTACCCACAACTATAACATTATATCAAATCTACACCATAATATTCAAAAATATATTTTGAGAAATTTAAATCTTTATTCATAAAATTTGGGGTCTCACAATCTCCCCTCTTTATTAAATTTTTCCCTTGAAATTTACGTACGTACCTGGTATGCCGAAAAGATGAGGATACCTTAACTTTATTTCAGATTCTAACTCTTGAGGTATAACCTTTGAGTGTTGAATACGATCCTTCTTATCCAAGATTTTAACACGTATCTCCTCTTACGTTAAATCTTCTGCTATCTCGTCTAGTTCTAATTTAATAACGTGGTTCGGGTCATCCACATATTTACGTAACATCAATACGTGAAAAATGTTATGAACACGTGACATACTTGGCGGTAAAACGAGTCTATAGGCCACAGTTCTTACTCGATCGAGTATTTCAAATGGGCCAATAAAATCTAGGGTTGAGATTTCCTCTGTTCATCGATTCTTTCCTCTAGAATAACGCCCTCTTGAACCTTCTTCTTCACATTCATCAGCTCTGAGTATGTAGCTTGCACAGCTTTAATTTTATCGATTAAAGTTAATTCTACTTGTATATTTGATATCACCACATGGGTCTCTAGAGTCTTTAACTCTATCTTCATCATTGGTAAGTTATACAAAATGGGTTTTGTGTTAACAACGTCGCACTCCTAAAAGCATACGATCTTCTACTTAACGCGTCAGCTACCACGTTCGCTCTTCCATGATGATATTGAATTGTATAGTCGTAATCTTCAATAGCTCGAGCCAACGACTTTGGCGCAATATACGTTCGATTTGGTTGAAGAAATATTTAAGGGTTTTAGAAATGGGTTTTGTACTGGGGTCAATACAAAATTCAATTTCACGCTCTAAGGGTAGGCTAGGAAGTCTTTAAGAATACGTCAGGAAATTTATTAACTATAGAAATATCATTCAAAACTGTGACTCTCATCTAAGACTTGGATAGTACGTCACATTGATACCTATTAACTTGCCATCGTCATTCATGGCTTGTCCTACAGAAAGTCTGGCTTCGGTGCATTCTACATAAGGAAGTCACCAACAAAAGGCTTTGGGCTCTTTATTTATGGCTTGATATGACAATGATTGACTTTAGTGGTTTGGTTGCTTGAATTAGCAAAACAAGTTGGTTAGGAATATGAAAGCTAACAACCTTAAGAAAAGCATGATGAGTAGTTAACCAATCGATTCCTAAAATCACATTAAACGCAAGTATTTTCAAAGAGATAAGATCGACAGGTAACGTGAAAGTGTCGATTTGAATCAATAAGATTTATAAACAGTGGAGGTAACGAAGGTTTCTACTAACGAAGTTTCAACCAATAAGTCAAAGTCTAATTTCTCTGGGGTCAAATTTAAACGTTGAACGCAAGCAAGAGAGATAAAAGAATAGGTAGAACCGGTATCTAATAAGGTATAAACTTCACAAGAATTTATAATTAACTAACCCATGCTAACTTCGTTCGGGTTACTCGCTTTTTGAAAAGTCACAAAAAATGCTCTTCCTGAAACCACCGATTTTGTTTTATCCATAATCGCCTTTGGTGCCACCGTCCCAGCTGGACTTGATTTCGCTACAGGACAAAATTGAGCTATGTGATCGTCTTTTCCACAACTAAAACATACCTTGGAAGGCTATGAATAGTTTAGACTTATGTGTCCCTCCTCTTAGCATCTATAACATCTAACTGGCGGTCGTTCTCCTCCCCTAGAATTTGTTGCTGGTGTTGGTGTTGCTGCCAACGTCTTCCCATAATCGTTAAATCTTCTCTTCTTGAATTTTCCACTTCTATTATCTTGGCCATGATTACCACCAAAGTGGTTACCATTCTTGGCATGATAATTTCACCCTGATGGTTATCATTGTTTCGATGGCCATTGCCACCGGTACGATTATTATCGTGTTGTTGGTCGTTACCTTTTGGTTCAGCTGACTCCACGGTCTCATGTGCTTCATTACTTATCTCAACATTTTCGGATGCCATTTTCAAACACTGTCACAAAACAAGGGTTAATTAACATGTCACATATTATCCTTATACTTTGACCGACCATTTAAATACCAAATAAACTTAGGTAGGTCATACTAGCGAAGGAATTCCCCGTCTCTCCCCTCCTAGTTCTTGTCTCACATCTTAGCCAGGAATCATATCCCTAAGCTTTGATACCAACTGTGACGCCCCCAAAACAGGTATACATCACCCATCTTGACTCGCCAAATACATGGTGTGAGACCCCAGATTTTATGAATAAAGATTTAAATTTCTCGAAATATTTTTTTGAATATTATGGTGTGGATTTGATATAATATTATAGTTGTGGGTAATATTTATAAATTTGGAAAAGTATGCAAGTTGTTATATAATATTCGGTTGGTTGAATAATATTCATTTTAAAAGGGAATATTTGTACGATGGCACAATCATTGGTGGACCCCACAATGGAATTATTGTCAGATTGAGAAATTACAAAAATATTTTATGAAAATAACGGCGAAAGTTTTACCATTAACTGTTGAAACACCCGGTGTTAAAAGTACAATAATACGCGTGGTTGCATAGTAGCACACGGTATTGATTATTGATGCTTACGTGAGAAGTCACTAAGTTTTGTTCAATTATTGCTTCAGTAATTGTTGCATAGTATCTCACGTTAATTGATTCAATTATTGTCGATATTTTATATATTATTAAATCAATAATTGAGACGATGAAGTTATTAATGTTATTATTTGCAATATTAACGATGTCTAGAAGTTCTTCCAAGGAGAGGTTTGGTCACCTAATTGCGCGCTAATAGGGAGAAATCCTTATTGGAAAGCCCCCTCTTTCCTAGGAACGACCTGGTCGATTAATTGTGTGAATTATAATAATGATGATGAAGTTTTGTTTTATTAGTATTATTAATGTAATAAAACAAAAAAGCTTTTTATCTAAAACAGAATACTTTTATAAAGTTATTTGTTTTATTAGACAATAATTAGAATATATTAAATTTTATTATGTATAGTGTTTGCATAGTACTTGCATAGTGTTTGCATAGTAAAATCTTTTTATATAAAACAGAATAATTTAATAAAGTTATTCGTTTTATTAGGTTATAAATAGAATATATTATATTTTATTTAAAAGATTTTGTTTTATTAGAATATTTTATAGTAAACCAATCTGGACCGTCCGTTTAAAAGTAAATCAATCTGGACCATTCAGGAATTAGTTATTGTTCAGTCCATTCTCCTATAAATAGAAGCTCATTCCTTCATTATTTCTTACGAATTCACTAAAACTCTAGAGAGAGAAACTATAGAGAGAAAGAAGAAAAGTATTCTGCTATTTCACTACTCATATATCCAGTTTGTTCTAAGGTAAGGGGTATTATTTCTTTCGTATTCATAAAGAGAACTTCTGTTATTCCATTCTTTATTATTCTGTTGGAATAACCTGTATACGTGGGCTACCCTATACTTGGTGAAATTCTTCTGTTATTCCATTCTTTATCATTATGTTGGAATAACTTTGTCATCTAAATACCGCATACATGATGAAATTCTTACATTATTCCATTCTTTATTATTATGTTGGAATAACATGTCTACGCCAAGTACCGCATACATGGTGAAATTCTTACATTATTCCATTCTTTATTATTACATTGGAACATCATGTATCGCATGCGTTTACGCATGACCTGGTTCCGTTATTTATTATTCTGTTGGAACATCTTGTCTGTGCGTTTACGTATGACCTAGTTCTGTTATTTATTATTCTGTTGGAATAACCTGTCTGTGCGGTCTATCGCATGCCTGGGGATTTCTTTTGTTATTACATTCTTTATTATACTTAGTTGGTTAAAGTTTTGACTTCTATACTCGATGAAATTAATGGAATATCCTTGATATTTGCGCTTCATCCAGTATCTTTTCATGGAAATATTCTTTTGAACATTCTTGAATTTTACTCTACAAAGAAGTATCATGTTGACAATTTGGACGTTATTGGTTCCTGGATAAATTAATTATTGAACTTGTTTTATTGAATTCTTATATCATTGTCATCATCCTCATGTTTTTATTATGTTGAAAGTCATCCGTGGCCTGTAGTGCATAGATGGACTTGGTATGATTATGACCATGGATTATTCGGTATAATCATGACCGTAATATTACAAATGAAGTGGTAAAAGTCCTCATTGGCCCGTAGTGCATTGATGGAGAGTTGTTGGCATGATCATGACCATTAATGAATACACGAATATCCTTGGCCTGTAGTGCATGGATAATTTATGGTCGTGATACTAATGAATATCCTTGACCATAGTGCAGGGATGATGTGGATTATTTATTAAGCTGAGTCTCAGCGATAAAAGTGATGAAAAACTTTTTAAATCATAAAAGATAGTAGATTTTATTCTCTACTTGACTCTTTTAATGGATTACTTGTTCCGCTGCACTTAAACTTGATGTTTGTTATATTGTATCAGTTTAACACCATTGAAGGCTAACGATAATTTATTCTGTATTATCTTAGTCATAATATTTCTTACTGGGCTAGTTGAGCTCACCCTTTTACTTTCATTGTTCTCTTTAGGAAATGAGAACGTGGCAGGGACTAGTCGGGGAACGGAGTGACATTCCAGATAATAACATTAGTAGTCCTCACTATTCTGTTAAATAGTGTGATAATAAATGTAATGATGACTCAATTGAGTGTAGATATTGTCTAGATGACAATATTCTTATTAAACTCTCAGTTTACGTTTTGTCGTATTTTACACGACAGTTGTATTATTAAGTTGTATTTGAATTTTGTACCATGTATTTGGCGACCCAAGATGGGTGATGTATACTTATTTTGGGAGCGTCAAAGTTGGTATCAAAGCTTAGGGATATGATCCCTGGCTTTGATGTGAGACAAGAACTAGGAGGGAAGAGACGGGGAATTCCTTCGCTAGTATGACCTACCTAAGTTTATTTGGTATTTAATTGGTCGGTCAGAGTATAGGGATAATATGTGATATGTTAATTAACCCTTGTTTTGTGACAGTATTTGAAAATAACATCCGAGAATGTTGAGAACATCAATGGAGCACAGGAGACCGTTGAGTCTCCACAGATCAATAATCAGGATAATGTGCATCAGGATAGGGGACAATCCTCAGGCAAACAACAACACTGACCAGATGATGAACGATGGAATGTTCAAAGGCTTTATGCAATTCATGCAACATCAGGCAAGAGCAGCTCCTGTCCAAAATGCAGGTGGAAATACTGGAAACTCTCGGACGGTCACCGCTAAGCAGTTCAAGGAACTGGGACCACCAGAGTTTTTTGGAGAGCCAAAACCACTTAAGGCGGAGACGTGGATAAAATAGATCTGCAAGATATTTGATGTCTTGGGATGCTCCAAGGAGCAAAAGGTTCCCATTTCCACCTTCATGTTGCGGGCAGAGGCAGATTACTGGTGGGAATCTATAAAGTGTACTCAACCTGCCGCACTAAAGATGTCTTGGGAGAAGTTCCAAGAACTGTTCAACAACAAGTACTTTCCTGAAAGTATTCATCACATGAAAGAGGTAGAGTTCATTAAACTGGAACAAAACAACATGATCGTGTCGCAGTACGAAGCTAAGTTCGCTGAGTTGTCCCGGTTTGCGTCCCATTTGGTTGATAATGAGGAGAGAATGACGCGAATGTTTCTAAGATGTTTGAAACTTGAGATACGTCAATATCTTATCTCTCATAAACTGTGTTTGTATTTAGATGTTGTTAATAGGGCTCAGTTATTGGAGCGCGATAATGAGTCAACCCAACCAAAAGAGAGCGGTAAAGACAAAATGATAATACCGGTGATAGTCATCATCGAAGCAGTGATAATAAGCGTGGAGGGAATCAACATGCCAGAAATGGTAACCACTTCGGTGGTAATCATGGCCAAAATAATAAGAATGGACATTTCAAGGAGAGGAGATTCCATAATGATGGAAAGACATCAGCACCAGCACCCGTTGTTAAGGAATGAGAACGACCACCTATCATATGCTTCAAATGCGGAGGGGGGGGGGGACACATCGGTCAAAGCGCATTTATGTCCAAAGCATGTTATAATTTTGGAAGAGAAGGTCACATAGCCCGATTGTGTTGTTCACCGAAGACAAGTCCAGCTGGGACGGTGGCACCAAAGGTTGATACGGACAAAACAAAGTCGGTGGTTTTAGGAAGAGCATTTTTCGTGACTTCTCAAAAAGCGAGTAACCCGAACGAAGTTACCACGGGTTAGTTAATTATAAATTCTTATGAAGTCTATACCTTATTAGATACCGGTTCTACCCATTATTTTATCTCTCTTGCTTGCGTTCAACGTTTAAATTTGACCCCAGAGAAGTTAGACTTTGACTTATTGGTTGAAACTTCGTTAGTAGAAACCTTCGTTACCTCCACTGTTTATAAATCTTGTTTGATTCAAATCGACACTTTCACTTTACCTGTCGATCTTATCTCTTTGAAAATACTTGCATTTGATGTGATTTTAGAAATCGATTGGTTAACTACTCATCATGCTTTTCGTAGGTTGTTAGCTTTCATATTCCCAACCAACCTGTTATGCGAATTCAAGCAACCAAACCACTAAAGTCAATCATTGTCATATCAAGCCATAGTAAAGAGCCCCGATCCTTTCATTGTTAACTTCCTTGTGTAGAATGCACCGAAGCCAAACTTTCTGTAGGCGACGTCGTGAATGACGATGGAAAGTTGATAGGTATCAATGTGATGTACTATCCAAGTCATGGATGAGAGTCACAGTTTTGAATGATATTTCTATTGTTAATAAATTTCCTAACATATTCTTGAAGACTTCTTAGCCTACCCTAGAGCGTGAAATCGAATTTTGTATTGACCCTAGTACAAAACCCATTTTTAAAACCCTTAAATATTCTTCAACCAAAACAAACGTATCATGGGCCAAGGACATTGGCTCGAGCTGTTGAAGATTACGATCGTACCATTCAATATCATCGTGGAAGAGCGAATGTGGTAGCTGACGCGTTGAGTAGAAGATCGTATGCGTTTACGAGTACGATGTTGTTAACATAAAAACCCATTTTGTATAACTTACAAATGATGAAGATAGAGTTAAAGACTCTAGGGACCCATGTGAAGATAATGAATATACGAGTAGAATCGACTTTAATCGATAAAGTTAAAGCCGCTCAATCTACACACCCGAATCTGATGAATGTGACGAAGAAGGTTCAAGAAGGCGTTATCTAAACCCTCGATTTAATTGCCCCATTTGAAATCCTCGATCGAGTAGGAACTGTGGCCTATAAACTCGTTTTACCGCCAAGTATGTCGCGTGTTCATAACGTTTTTCACGTATCGTTGTTAGTAAAAACTTAGTCTTGGGGGACTTTGGAGCCAAATTTTGGAATAATTAATGAATCTGAAAAATTATGAAATCATGGGGGTTTTATAGAGCATGTTACAAGCTTTCCATAGCCTCAAAAATGGAATAATTCTGATAACGGATGAAGAAGTTATGAAGATTTGAAGTATGTGTGTCAAAAGTTGCAAAATCAGGAAAATTCAAGTTAAGTGCCATGGGTCGAGCGCTTAGGCACTAGGCTCGGCGCTTAGATTCTTTTTTTGGGCACCTAGGCACTTGCCCAAGGCCAAATTTGGGCAACTAGGCGCTGGTCAAGTGTTAAGCCAAAATCTGTCCGGACATCCTTTAGTAAATTGGGCATAACTTTTTCATACGAACTCCGATTGAGGTGATTCAGGATGATTCAGAAAGATAAAGAGTAGACCTATAACTTTCATTCTTTATATTTGGAGATTTGAGGTTGGTATCAAGGCCTAAAATGGCTATTTTAAGGACTGATGTGCATTCAGAGGCAATCGAAGAACATCGGGCATGCACGTATGCAACGTGTAATGTTTTCGATGATAAAGGCATTCAAGGTATCCAAACCTTTTCGGCATACCAGGTACGTACGTAAATTTCGACCGCAAAATTTCATAAGGAGGGGAGATTGTGAGACCCTAGATTTTATGAATAAAGATTTAAATTTCTCAAAATATTTTTTTGAATATTATGGTGTGGATTTGATATAATGTTATAGTTGTGGGTAATATTTATAAATTTTGAAAAGTATGCAAGTTGTTATATAATATTCGATTGGTCGGGGAATATTCGTTTTAACAAGGAATATTTGTACGACGACAGACAATCATTAGTGGACCCCCTAATGTAATTATTGTCGGATCGAGAAAAACGACAAAAAATATTTTATGAAAATAACGGCGGAAGTTTTATCATTAAGCTGTTGAAACACCCGGTGTTAAAAATACTGATGTAATGGCGTAGTTGTATAGTAGCACTACGATATTGATTATTGATGCTTTACGAGAAGTCACTCGCTTTTGTTCAATTATTGGTTCAAGAATTGTTGCATAGTATCTCACGTTAATTGATTCAATTATTATCAATATTTTATATATTATTAAATCAATAATTGAGACGACAAAGTTATTAATGTTATTATTTTCAATATTAACGATGTCTAGAAGTTCTGCCAAGGAGAGGTTTGGTCACCTAATTGTGCGCCAATAGGGAGAAATTCTTATTGGAAAGCCCCCTCTTTCTTGGGAACGACCTAGTCGATTAATAGTGTGAATTATAATAATGATGATGAAGTTTTGTTTTACTAGTATTATTAACGTAATAAAACAGAAATGCTTTTTATATAAAATAGAATACTTTTATAAAGTTATTTATTTTATTAAACAATAATTAGAATATATTATATTTTATTATGCATAGTGTTTGCATAGTGCCTGCATAGTGTTTGCATAGTAAAATCTTTTTATATAAAATAGAATACTTTTATAAAGTTATTCGTTTTATTAGGTTATAAATAGAATATATTATATTTTATTTAAAAGATTCTGTTTTATTAGAATATTTTATAGTAAACCAATCTGGACCATCCGTTTAAAAGTAAATCAATACGGATAGATTCAGAATTAGTTACTATTCAGTCCATTCTCCTATAAATTGAAGCTCATTCCTTCATTATTTCTTACGAATTCACTAAAACTCGAGAGAGAGAAACTTTAGAGAGAAAGAAGAAAAGTATTCTGCTACTTCACTACTCCTATATCCAGTTTGTTCTAAGGTAAGGGGTATTATTTTTTTTCGTATTCATGAAGAGAACTTACATTATTCCATTCTTTATTATTCGTTGGAATAACTTCGTATAAGCGAGCTACCTATACTTGGTGAAATTCTTCTATTATTCCATTCCTTATCATTATGTTGGAATAACTTTATACATCTAAGTACCGCATACATGGTGAAATTCTTACATTATTCCATTCTTTATTATTATGTTGGAATAACTTTGTCTATCTGGCACCGCATACATGGTGAAATTCTTACATTATTCCATTCTTTATTATTATGTTGGAATAACGCATCATGCTAAGTACCGCATACATGGTGAAATTCTTCATTATTCCATTCTCTATTATTCATTGGAACATCATCACATGCGTGCGTTACGCATGACTGGTTCCGTTATTTATTATTTTGTTGGAATATCATGTATATGCGTTTACGCATGACTGGGTTCCGTTATTTATTATTACATTGGAATAACTTTGTGCTCATGCGGTCTATCGCATGCCTGGTGATTTCTTTTGTTATTCCATTCTTTATTATACTAAGTTGGTTAAAGTTTTGACTTCTATACTCCATGAAAATATTGGAATATCCTTGATATTTGCGCTTCATCCAGTATCTTTTCATGGAAATATTCTTCTGAGCATTCTTGAATTTTACTCTACAAAGAAGTATCATGTTGACAATTTGGACGTTATTGGTTCCTGGATAAATTAATTCTTGAACTTGTTTTATTGAATTCTTATATCTTTGTCATCATCCTCATGTTTATATTATGTTGAAAGTCATCCGTGGCCTGTAGTGCATAGATGGACTTGGTATGATTATGACCATAGATTATTCGGTATAATCATGACCGTAATGTTACAAATGATGTGGTAAAAGTCCTCATTGGCATGTAGTGCATTGATGGACAGTTGTTGGCATGATCATGACCATTGATGAATACACGAATATCCTTGGCCTGTAGTGCATGGATAATTTGTGGTCGTGATACTAATGAATATCCTTGGCCGTAGTGCAGGGATGATGTGGATTATTTATTAAGCTGAGTCTCAGTGATAAAAGTGATGAAAAACATTTTTAAATCATAAAAGATAGTAGATTTTATTCTCTACTTGACTCTTTTAATGGATTACTTGTTCCGCTGCACTTAAACTTGATGTTTGTTATATTGTATCAGTTTAACACCGTTGAAGGCTAACGATAATTTATTTTGTATTATTTTAGTCATAACATTTCTTACTGGGCTAGTTGAGCTCACCCTTTTACTTTCATTGTTCTCTTCAGGAAATGAGAACGTAGCAGGGACTAGTCGGGGAATGGAGTGACGGTCCAGATAATAACATTAGTAGTTCTCACTATTCTGTTAAATAGTGTGATAATAAATGTAATGAGGACTCAATTGAGTGTGGATATTGTCTAGAAGATAATATTTGTATTAAAACTCATAGCATATGTTTTGTCGTATTTTACACGACTGTTGTATAATTAAGTTGTATTTGAATTTGTACCATGTATTTGGTGACTCAAGATGGGTGATGTATACCTATTTTGGGGGCGTCACACATGGTACATAAATAAAATACAAACTTAATTATACAACGATAAATGTAAAATCTTTACACAAACATATAATCGAGAGTTTAAACAGGAATGTTGTCTTCTAGAAAATATCCACTCTCAAATAGAGTTCTCATTACATTTATTGTCACACTATTTTATAAAATAGTGAGGACTACTAATACACCATCTCGGCCCATCACTCTGTTCCCCGACTAGTCCCGGCTACGTTTTCATTTCCTGAAGAGAATAATGAAAGCAAAAGGGTGAGCTCAACTAGCCTAGTAAGAAATATTATGACTAAGATAATGCAGAATAAATTATCTTTAGCCTTCAACAGTATAACAACTAATAGACTACAAAAGACAACAAGTTCTAGATCAACAACTGCAACAGAAATAAGACATCCATTAGAAGAGTCAAGTAGAGCATAAAATCTACTATCTTCTATGATTTAAAAAGTTTTTCATCAACTTTATTGCTGAGACTCAGCTTAATAAATAAACCATATCATCGAATCATCCCTGCACTACGGGCCAAGGATATTCATGTAATCATCAATGGTCATGATTATACCGAATAATCCCTGGTCATAATCATACCAACAACTGTCTATCAATGAACTACAGGCCAATGGGGACTTTTACCACATCATTCGTCACATTACGGTCATGATTATATCGAATAATCCCTGTTCATAATCATACCAAGTCCATCTATACATGTAAGCCAAAGATGACTTTAATCGCAATATAAGCATGAGGATGATGACAATGACATAATAATTCAAGGATAAATTTTAAAGATTTATAATTTAATTTATCCAGAAATCAATAACATCCAAATTGTCAACATGATACTGTTTTGTAGAGTAAAATTCAAGAATATTATTCATGTACCAAAAATAATTTGGACAGAAAAGAATCAATTTTTCATCGTGAATAGTACCCCGTGAATAGTACTTCAAGAATAGTACCTCATGAATAGTACCCCGACATGAAAAGTACTCCAAATACCCGAGTGAATAATATTTGGGTGAATAGTAATTTGGGTGAATAGTAACCCATGAATAATAACTTGTGAATAGTATTCCGGCATGAAAAGTGTCCCTAATACCCGAGTGAATAATACTAGAGTAAATAGTAACTGGGTGAATAGTAACTCATAACAAAAAATACCAAATAAAATGATATTTCATGACGAGTATAAAAGAAATGATATCTCATATGAGTATAATAGAATATACGAAAAAGCAAATGGATTTTCATTTGCCATGGGGTAATCTACGTAAACAGATCATTTCCACAATTTAATAAAGAATGAATACGAAGGATCATTCATCATGCATGTGGAAATCCACATAGACAGGTTATTCCAACAGAACAATAAGGAATGGAGTTACAGAAGAATTCACCAGGCATGCGATAGATACCGCATAGACAGATTATTCCAACTGAATAATAAATAATGGAATAACAGAAGAATTCACCAGGCATGCGATAGACCGCACAGACAAGTTATTCTAATAGAATAATAAATAATGGAACCAGGTTATGCGTAAATGCACCGACAGGATATTCCAACAGAATAATAAATAATGGAACCAGGTCATGCGTAAACGCATAGACATGATATTCCAACAGAATAATAAATAATAGAACCAGGTCATGCGTAAACGCACAGACATGATATTCCGACAGAATAATAAAGAATGGGATAATAGAAGAATTTCACCACGTATGCGGTACTTCACACATACAGGTTATTCCAACTTAATAATAAAGAATGGAATAAAAGAAGAATTTCATCATGTATACGGTAGTCCGCGTATACAGGTTATTCCAACAGAATAATAAGGAATGGAATAACAATAGCTCTCTTCATGAATACGAAAGAAATAATACCCCTTACGTAAAAAGAAGACTGGATACTGGAATAGTGAGGTAGCAAACTTTTCTTCTTCTTTCTCTCTATAATTTCTCTCTATAATAATTGCTTTATAGCTTTAGTGAATTGGTGAGAAATGAAGGAAGAATGAGCTTCTATTTATAAGAAAATATAGTTTCAATAATTGCACGTTTTGGGGCTCAAAATATTACAGTACAATACCTCCAACTTTTATTTTATTTTTAATTTAGTCCTGCAAGTATTATCAAACTTGTACCACCTACCCTAATAGTAAATAATGTGAATCAATAGTTCAAACATATGAACCAATAGTTATAATCATGTGAAAATACGAATTACAGTATAGTACCTCCATCTATACATCCATTTTTAACTTAGTCATGCAAGTATTATCAATCTTGCACCAACTCCCCTAATAGTAAAAGAATGTGAATCAATAGTACACATATGTGAACAAATATTTATATAAGCATGTGAATAAGTAGCAATTAATTGCTCATTTATCCGATTAATTACCCAATTTATCAATATAACCCCCAGACATCAATTATCATCGAAATAAATGTCAATTTCCACTAACACTAATAATTCACACACAATGGAACTATCAATTTCATCTTTAATCAAAACGAACTTATTCATCATTAATATTATAATTCACAATATTTAACAACCAGGTCGTTCCCAGGAAAGAGGGGGTTTTCCGATATGGATTTCTCATTATTGGAGCGCAATTATGTGACCAAACCTCTCATTGACAGAACTTCTAGACATTTTCAATATTCCAAATAATAATATGAATAACTTTGTCGTCTCAATTATTGATTTAATAATATAACATATTATACAGATGATACTGTGACAATAATTGAATCAATAATATGAGAGATATGATGCAGCAATTACTGTAGCAATAATTGAGTATAACTGAGTGACTTTTTATGTAAGCATCAATAATCAATACCGTGTGCTACTATGCAACCACGCGTATTACTGTACTTTTACTATCAGGTAGTTCAACAGTTTTAACGGTAACACTTTCGCCGTTATAAAAAGATAATTCTATCATTTTCTTACTAAGACAATACACCCGTTGTGGGGTCCACCAATGATTGTGTCGTCGTACAAATATTTCCTGTTAAAATGAATATTCCCCGACTAATCGAATATTTTATAACAACTTGCTTACTTTGTAAAATTTATAAATATTACCCACAACTATAACATTATATCAAATCTACACCATAATATTCAAAAAAATATTTTGAGAAATTTAAATCTTTATTCATAAAATTTGGGGTCTCACACAACATATCAATTCTATATCAAATTTTTGAAACTACGTACTGACTATAAATGAGGATCAGTCGACAGACTATGAATATTATTTTTAATTTTCGCTAAGGTTTAGCAGAACTTCATCCGCAAACAGTCATAACTTACGGGCGCGAAGGTGTTTATCCCAATGTGCCCTGTATTGATCAATACTACATACAAGAACGATATTTTTGTTCAGCACATCCGCCTTAGGCGCATAAAAGTTTCCTAGATTCGTGATATTCATACTAGTTTAGAATTCGAACCAAAATAATTTGATTGGATACAATAAAGTGCTATCATGTTCAACGATATTTTTAAATCTGTGTCTAGCTGGGTCAAATATTGTAGACGGTTTTTAATTGATGTATACATACTGGAAATCAATATCTATATATCAACATGTGATTAAATACAATAATTATCCAAGTGAGGTCACTTGTATAACCATGCTTAGAAATTAACGAATAGAATATATATCTTGATCAATAATAAAAGAATTAATGAACTTGTACAACAGATTATGATCTAATAACTTACTTATATAGAATCATTGCATAAGTATATACAAAGGTTAAGATATTTAAAAAATGAAGAATAATAATTCAGATACTCGCTTACGCATGTCCATTGAATAAAGTAAATGCAAAGATATGATACTTGCATGGTCTGCGGATTATAGTTACGAAACTTAGTTTTATCTTTTATTTAAGACCTATCATTGATAAGATCATTCTATCGATTAGAAATACATACTATAACACATAGTACTGCTATTTGTAGTCAGCACATAACCTAATCACATTGTCGCATATATTTATACCAGTCATTGGATCACAAACAAACATGCATACAAATAATTTATATAAGTCCAAATCAATTTCTAAAATATTTCGGTGTACCGATGACTTTATCGGGTAATTGTAGAGTCTAAAACTCTATTCTATAGTTCAATATCACTTTAAATAACTTAAATATCAGTTATATTATTTTCAAATAACTTATAATAATTTTTAAATAATTATTACAATTTATCATGATTTTTCAAACTTTGGAATCATTATAAAATGATTTAAATATTAACTAATTCTATTATCATTAATATTTAAATAATATTAAACTATTAATGAAACCATTGCAAAAATATTAAAGTTATTTATAATAACTCAAAATATTTTTGAAGTACTTAATTAACCCTTAAATGATTTTTAAAATAATTAAAATCATTTTTAAATAATTACCATTAATATTTTAATATTAATGTACTATTCATCAAAATATTAAAAGTTTTTAATTATAACTTAAAATATTTTTAATTCATTTATTTCCTTTTTAAATGATTTTTAAATCAATAAAATCATTTTTAAACTATTTATTTAATGTAATTATTAAATAAATTTAATATCATTAATATTAAAATATTAATAATTTTTATGACAAAATATCAAAAGCTATATTTTATAACTTAGGATATTTTTATATTCCTTAAATCATTTTTTATAATTTTTAAATCATTAATTCTATTTTTCCATAATTTATTTAATAAATTTATTAAATAAATTAACTATCATTAATATTAATTTATTAATGAAATTTATCACAAAATATTAAAAGTCATTAAAAATAACTTAAAATATTTTCTTATACCATACTATAATTTTAAATAATTTTTCTAGTATTAAAATTATTTTAAGTAATTAATTAATATAACAATTAAATACCTTTAATATTCCAAAATATTAAATATTTATGAAATATATTCAAAATTATTAAAATCTAATTATTAGGCTTTAAAAAAAATTTAGTAATTTATTTTGTATTTTTAAGAATTAAAAACTATTTTTCTTTAATTATTTAATAAAATAATTAATTTTAGAAATAAATTATCGCTAAAGATCGCTTTATAGCTTACGAGCAAAATCCGCATTATATAGGTGTTCTTTATGTTCTTCATCAAACTCAGAACATTCATGTCAATGAACGAGTGAGCAACTTTGACCAAGATTGATTGTCAGATCATGAAGTTTTTGGGCAGGATAAGGGTTAGATCTTGTAGTACTAGTGTAATATTACATGATCCAGTAACAAACAAGGTCATACTGCCTCATAATAAGGAGATCTAAGCCCCACAAATCTTGTCAGACACTGTTCTTCAATTTCTGGGTTTTCCAGAATTGAAGAACAGTTCATGCTACCACTTTTGGGGCTCTAAATCTTGGCGTTCCAGCCTTAGTTTGTAGGATCTAATGATTCGATCCAATAGTCCATATGTTAAGCTATAAATAGCATGCATTATAACAGTCTAACAACATATCATGAGAGAAATATAAGCCGGTCAAAGCACTATCAGAATCATGTTCTTCACGAATCTGGGTTTTCCAGAAATGGAACCTAGGCAGTTGGTCAACCTAGGTTTGACCTTTTATAATTTTGATTTCGTTAATCATTTGGGTGATCTAAAGGCTCAGATGTGTAGTTCATATGTCAGACTACAACAAAAATACAACAACTTGGCCAAACTGTTAAACCACAACAAGATCTAGGGTCTCAAAAGTCACTGTCAGACCATTCTGGGTTTCTAGGGTGCCCAGAAACGAGTTGGTCAATGCCGGTCAACTCTCATTGACGGCTCATATCTTGAATTCTAGACATGATCTGGCCGTGTTTTCAGTTCCAGATCATAGTCCACATGACAAAGAACATATACATAACATAAAACATAACAAACCAAAAATAGAGAAGGATCTAGGGCCTCTAACATTCGTTGTCAGACAACATTTTTAAACTTTTTTCAGATTTTTAAAATCATCAAATCCGAGCCTATAGATGTTATGGATCTAACATCTATCAACCCAGATTATCAATATACACTATAAACAACATGTTTTAACACTAAAATACAAGATCTAACATAAGATTAAAGATCAGATTCTAGGGTTAGGTTTTATACCTTTCTATGAACTAACTTGAATCTGAGCTTTTGATTTGTTATGGGTGATAGTGGGGCTTGGTTTGGGAGCTGATATACTACTATATTTCATTGGTTAGAGAGAGAGAGGGTCTTGGATGAGTGTGGTGATCAAATGAGCTAGAATATGACTTTTTCTCTCTTTGATCTTAAAAATAAGTTGGATATAATGCAATGGCTGAGATATTTCTTATGATTTGTGTTATTTAATGTCACATGGTTGGTCAACAGTTGGCCAACAACTCCATATTTTGGCAAGATACACAAGCAACATAATAAAGAATGCACATAAGGGTATTTTGGTCAATTGCATTATAAATTTAATGGCAAAAATGTAATCTTGATAAACCCTTAGGGTTTGACCCTAAGGTTCTAAAAAAATTAATTTTCTAGGCTTTTATTTAGGGTTTAAAAATGTAAAAATTTTAGTTTCTAAAATGGACAATTAGGGTTTCTTAATTAACATAGGGAATCTAATTACATTATACATGAACATTAGGAAATTCCACTAATTAGCATTAAGCTTTATCTTTAAGCGATTAGGGTTCCTAATTTAGTAATTAGGATTTCCCCACTTGAAAATTAGGGTTCCAAATTTAGAAATTAGGTTTTTCCTAATTATTATAAAAATGTATAATACCTGACATTAGACACATTATCACAGTATCACAACTACAAAATGACTTAACAAATTCTTAAAGTCGAAAATGACATTCGAATTAGGGTTTATAATAATTAGGGTTTTCCCTAATTAAGACTAAATTCTATAATACATGTCATTATTCATATAACACAATCATTACACAGTCTTGAATCTCCCGTTTGAGTTTTAATAGGGTTAAACAAATTAATGTTAGGGTTTGGTCATAATACACCATAATTGGCCAACAATTATTAGTCCACACATATAGTACATATTTATAACACTGAAATATAATTAATATAATATTATAATTCTCTTTCCTTATTCCAAATCCAGAATTAGGGTTTGGATTCCATATCTGATTTATCTTGCATATATAACATTATTAATTAAGTTACAATAATTAAGTTAATAATCTGAACTAAAATTCATATAATAAAATAATTATTATAATAGTTCTATAATCATTTCATATATTATTTGAATAATATACAATCATATTTTCATGGAAAATAAATAATAAAAACATTTTTACTACAAAATTAATTATAAAAATATAATTTATAATGGTCAATAATTCTAAGAAAATTATTTAAAACTATTCATGTAATAAATAAATTTTATTTATCACATATAAACATATACTTTACCTTGCACATATTTCCACCTTTATAAATAAATAATTAAATTTATACGCAAAATTTCTTATTTATTTATATAGAAAATATCAGGTTATTACATCAACAATGATGGAAAGACGTCAGCACCAGCACCCATTGATAAAGAAGGAGAACGACCACCGATCGTATGCTTCAAATGCGGAAGGGAGGGACACATCAGTCCAAACTGCACGATGCAGTCCAAAGCGTGTTACTAATGCGAAAAAGAAGGCCACCTAGCTCGATTTTGTCGTGCAGTGAAGCCAAGTCCAGTTAGGATGGTGACACCAAATGCCATCCCAGAGAAGTCAAAGTCGGTAGTTTAAGGGAGAGTGTTTGTCGTGACCTCCCAAAAAGCGAGGAACCCGAACGAAGTCATCACGGGTAAGCTAATCATAAACTCTAGTGAAGTCTATACCTTATTTGATACTGGTTCTACCCATTCTTTTATTTCTCCTACTTGCGCTCAACGTTTAAATTTAACTCCAGAGAAATTAGACTTTGACTTATCTATTGAAACTCCGTTGGGAGAAACCTTCATTACATCCACTGTTTATAAGTCTTGTTTGATTCAAATCGGTAACCGCACGTTACCTGTTTATCTCATCTCTTTGAAAATACTTGCATTTGATGTGATTTTAGGGATTGATTGGTTAACTACTCATCATACTAAAATTGATTGTTTTCAAAAGGATGTTACTTTTCATATTCCTAACCAACCTATTATGTGAATTCAAGTAACCAAACCACTAAAGTTAATCACTGTCATATCAAGCCATAAAGCTATTCGTTTATTGAAAAATGGATGTCAAGCTTTCTTAGCCCATGTCACAGATTTAAACAAAAATACGTCAGATTTGAATGATATTTCTATTGTTAATAAATTTCCTGACGTATTCCCTGAAGAACTTCATGGACTACCCCCGGAACGTGAAATCGAGTTTGGTATTAACCTTGAACCTGGTACAAAAGCCATTTCCAAAGCCCCATATTGAATGGCTCCTATTGAATTTTAGGAGGTAAAAACCCAACTACAGGAATTGTTAGACATCGGTTTCATTCATCCTAGTACGTCTCCTTGGGGTGTCCTTGTTCTATTCGTTAAGAAGAAAGATAGAAGTATGCGACTTTATATTGACTATCGGGAGTTGAATCATGTCACCATCAAAAATAGTTACCCATTACCTCGCATTGATGACCTTTTTGACCAGTTGCAAGGCGCCAAATTCTTTTCAAAGATCGATCTTCATTCCGGATATCATCAGTTAAAGATTAAAACCAATGTCATTCCAAAGACTACTTTCAGAACTCGCTACAGGCATTACGAATTCCTAGTCATGTCTTTTGGATTGACTAATGCTCCTGCTGCCTTCATGGATATGATGAACCGAGTATTCAAAGAATATTTGGATCATTTTGTGGCCGTCTTTATTAATGAAATCTTCATATACTCCAAAAGCTGTGAAGATCAAGAACAACACTTGAGGCTGATACTCCAAAAGCTTCGTGAAAACAAGTTATATGCCAAGTTGAAGAAATACGAGTTCTGGCTTGAGAAAGTAGCATTCCTTGGTCACGTGATATCAAATCACGGAATATCTGTTGACCCAGCAAAGATTGAAGCAATTCAAAGCTGGGAGCAACCTAAGTCGATGGATCAAGCACGTGAGGTTTTGGGCTTAGCTGGTTGTTATCGAAGATTCGTGGAAGGATTTTCTCGAATCGTTACTCCATTAACTCAGCTGACTCGAAAAGATACAAAATTCGGTTGGAGCGAGGAATGTGAGAAGTGTTTTTAAGAACTCAAGAGGAGGCTCATTTTAGCACCTGTTCTGACAATACCATATGGTTCAGAGGAATTTGTTATGTACAACGATGCTTCAGGCAAAGGGTTAAGATGTGTTCTCATGCAACATGGGAAAGTCATAACCTATGCTTCACGACAACTCAAAAAATATGAGAAGAATTATCCTATTCATGATCTAGAGTTGGCAGCAGTCATTTTCGCACTAAAGACCTGGAGACATTACCTGTATTGTAAGACCCCAACTTTTTAATAAAGATGATTTTTTCTATAAATATTATTTTTAAAAATTCTGGAATGAATTTGATATAATGTTATAGTTGTGGGTAATATTTATAAATTTTACAAAGTACGCAAGTTGTTATAAAATATTCATTTGGTTGGGGAATATTCTTTTGTGAGGGGAATATTAAATGACGACGACACAATCATTGGTGGACCCCACAACGGAATTATTGTCAGAGTTAGAAAATGACAAAAATATTTTTATGAAAATAACGGCGGAAGTGTTACCGTTAACACTATTGGAATACGTGGTGGTTAAAATACATTAACACGCATTGTTGCACAGTAGCACACGGTATTGCACAGTATTTTTTGAATTATTGATTCTTACGTAAGAAGGCACTACTCAATAATTATTACAGTAATTACTGTTTAATATTTTATTGATTCAAGAATTGCTACGTTGATATTTTTGATTCAATAATTATCATTACAAAGTATTTCAAATTATCAAATCAATAATTCATTTAAATATAATATTATAATAGTATATTATAGTAGTATGATGTGATTATATGATAGTATGTTTTTTTTATAATTTGAATGGCAACATTATTATAGTAAATTCATGGTATAAAAGTAAAATGAGGTGGAAGAGAACAATTTGAATTTGAATTCTGATGATGTAAGAGATGATGTCATCGGAACGATGAGGTAAACAATGATGTCATCGGAAGGATGATATAAGCAATGATGTCATTTGATCGATGATGTAAGCAATGATGTCATATGATCGATGATGTAAGCGATGATGTCATAAATTATGGCGAAAAGACTATTTTATCCTTACTCTACCAAGCTTATAAATAGAAGCTTATTCCTTCATTATTTTTCATGAATTCCCTAAAGCTATAGAGAGAGAAAGAATAGAGAGAATAAGAGAGAAAGAAGAAGAATCTTCTGTTACTACAATATTGCGGTATACAATTTCCTACTAAGGCAAGGGGTATTATTTCTTTCTTATTCATGAAGAGAACTTCTGTTATTCCATTCTTTATTATTCTGTTGGAATAACCTTTATACGCGGGCTACCGTATACTTGTTGAAATTCTTCTGTTATTCCATTCTTTGTCATTATGGTGGAATAACCTGTCTATGCGAAGTACCACATACATGGTGAAATTCTTCTGTTATTCCATTTTTATTATTCGGTTGGAACATCCCGCCGATTGCACGTATTTATGACTGGTTCCGTTATTTATTATTCTGTTGGAACATCCCGCCGTGCGTGCGTTTACGCATGACTGGTTCCATTATTTATTATTTCGTTGGAATATCTTATCTCATTCGCTTTGCATGCGACTTTGGTTCCGTTATTTATTATTCTCATTTGAATAACTTTGTCTATGCGATCTATCGCATGCCCGGTGATTTCTTTTGTTATCCCATTCTTTATTATACTGAGTTGGTTAAAGTTTTGACTTCTATACTCCATGAAATTAGTGGAATATCCTTGATATTTGCGCTTCATCCAGTATCTTTTTATAGAAATATTCTTCTGAGCATTCTTGAGTTTTACTATACAAAGAAGTATCATATTGACAATTTAGACCTTATTAGTTCCTGGATAAATTAATTTTTGAACTTGTTTTATTGAATTCTTATACCATTGTCATCATCCTCATGTTTATATTATGTTGAAAGTCATCTGTGGCCTGTAGTGCATAGATGGACTTGGTATGATTATGACCAGGGATTATTCGGTGTAATCATGACCGTAATGTTACAAATGATGTGGAAAAAGTCTTCATTGGCCCATAGTACATTGATGGACAGTTGTTGGCATGATTATGACCATTGATGAATACACGAATATCCTTGGCCGTAGTGCATGGATAATTTGTGGTTGTTATACTAATGAATATCCTTGGTCAGAAAAGTGGGGATGATGATGTGGATTATTTATTGTCGAGTCTCAAATGATAAAAGTGATGAAAAACCTTTTAAATCATAAAAGATAGTAAATTTTAATCTCTACTTGACTCTTTTAATGGATTGCTTGTTCCGCTGCAGTTAAACTTGATGTTTGTTATATATTATCAGTTTAACATTGTTGAAGGCTAATGATAATTTATTCTGCATTATCTTAGTCATAATATTTCTTACTGGGCTAGTTGAGCTCACCCTTTCTTTCACTGTTCTCTTCAGGAAATGAGAACGTAGCCGGGACTAGTCGGGGAATAGAGTGACGGTCTAGATGATAATATTAGTTGTCCTCACTATTCTGTTAAATAGTGTGAAAATAAATGTAAAGAGAACTCTTTTGAGTGTAGATATTGTCTAGATGACAATATTCTTATTAAACTCTCAGTTTACGTTTTGTCGTATTTTACACGACAGTTGTATTATTAAGTTGTATTTGAATTTTGTACCATGTATTTGGCGACTCAAGATGGGTGATGTATACCTATTTTGGGAGCGTCAAAGTTGGTATCAAAGCTTAGGGATATGATCCCTGGCTTTGATGTGAGACAAGAACTAGGAGGGAAGAGACGGGGAATTCCTTCGCTAGTATGACCTACCTAAGTTTATTTGGTATTTAATTTGTCGGTCAGGGTATAGGGATAATATGTGATATGTTAATTAACCCTTGTTTTGTGGCAGTATTTGAAAATGACATCCGAGAATGTTGAGAACATCAATGGAGCACAGGAGACCGTTGAGTCTCCACAGATCAATAATCAGGACAATGTGCATCAGGAAGGCGACAATCCTCAGGCAAACAACAACACAGACCAGATGATGAATGATGGAATGTTCAGAGGCTTTATGAAATTCATGCAACATCAGGCAAGAGCAGCTCCTGTCCAAAATGCAAGTGGAAACACTGGAAACTCTCAGACGGTCATCGCTAAGCAGTTCAAGGAACTGGAACCACCAGAGTTTTTTAGAGAGCTAAAACCACTTAAGGCGGAGACGTGAATAAAGCAGATCAACAAGATATTTGATGTCTTGGGATGCTCCGAGGAGCACAAGGTTCCCTTTGCCACCTTCATGTTGCGGGCAAAGGCAGATTACTGGTGGGAATCTGTAAAGCGTACTCAACATGCCGCACTGAAGATGTCTTGGGAGAAGTTCCAAGAACTATTCAACGACAAGTACTTTCCCAAATGTATTCATCACATGAAAGAGGTAGAGTTCATCAAGCTGGAGCAAAACAACATGACCGTGTCGTAGTACGAAGCCAAGTTTGCCGAGTTGTCCCAGTTTGCATTTCATTTGGTTGATAATGAGGAGAGAATGACGCGAATGTTTCTTAGAGGTTTGAATCCCGAGATACGTCAATATCTTATCTCTCATAAACTGTGTTTGTATTCAGATGTTGTTAATAGGGATCAGTTATTGGAGCGCGATAATGAGTCAACCCAACCAAAAGAGAGCAGCTGGCAAAATGATAATACTAGTGATAACTATGACGCTCCCAAAATTCAGACACCCATATCTCGAATTTGGTGCATCACGTACAACTACGAATATCTTACTAAATCATTAACAACGGAAAAATAATAGAATAATTTACATTGATATAATATAAATATTCGCGTCCCAAGGTACCGTAACCATTACTACGACAATTCAGTGATTAACTTAAACATAACTTAATCATTCTTGAATACATCATAACAAGCATAATAATAATAATACTTCTAGTCTTAAGGACTAAGTTATTCTGTCGCCTTGCCCTTTCCCTTGTCTTGTCCTGAAGTACCGCCTTGCTCTGCCTTAACTGTAATGTTTTAGGAAGCAAGAATGAGCAACAAGTTTGCCCAGCAAGTAATATAGCCAGAAGGACGAGCAGTTATAGTATTTAAATCTTTCAAGGGTATAATAATAATAAGTAGTTCAAGGATATCAAGAAATATCACGAGTATTCAATAGGTGTCATTATAGACTGAAGTATATCAACAAATTTCAGGATTTATTCATTTCGAGGTTCAACATGAATGAGTACTGAGCAGTCACTAAGGACTAAGAACTCTTACTAGAATTAACAGTATTACACTGTAATCCAAAATAAACGAGTACAACAGGTGATCAGCCTAAAGTACCCTACATTATGCATAACATTTAATCATACTTGTAATGCACGCGTCGGTTTCAGAACCATATATAATTTCCTTCAATGAGGGTTGTTCATCTCAAAGAATTACTATAGTTCGCACCAAGTCAATTGGTTTGGATAGCTTTAACGCAAAATAATAGTCTAGTCGAATCAAAGGCTTAGACAATTTTTATAATGCATTTAAGAACGATAAGTCCAATGCTTGCAACAACGTCAAGGTATATAAATGATTTTCGAATAAAAACAGATATTTGCTTGAGACAACAATTCGAAGGTATATAGTGTAAGAAGTAGGAACTTGCCTCGTTCGTCGATTATGTTACCTTGACACCTCGTCACGTATACTGCCTATGATATAATAATATAGCCGTACAAATTAGTGGTTGTTGAAAAACCGACTTACTTAGCTATAAATCGCATGCCTCCTAGTTCAAGGTACAAGTCTCTCATAAAAATACTACATTTCTTACTTGCTACACATTTATGCTCACAAATAAGAAAACTAAGCACATAACATTTATTTATTAAACTGTTGCTCAAATAGTTATCCGAACTAATTTTTATTAATTAGAGTTTTAAATGACATTACACTATTCCGCATTTACCATCATAAACCCTTACTTACTTTCTTTTCAATTTTTACATGTTAGTAATGTCACATTAGAATGTAGTGTAAAGGTAATTATTTCCCCTCTTGATAATTATATTACTTTTTATTAAAGGTAATACACCTACCCTATTCATTACTTCCCTTAAAAATATAAGCACATAGTGTCAATAAAATTTTTAATGTCACTATTAATATTATTTATTATTTTTTTATTTTATTTTATTTTTCTTCATGCATAATTGCAGCCGAAAATTTGCCTAACAACAGTAGCATTTCTATAACAAAAGATCATGCATGCTTATTGTTTACTAGGTATATCCTACCCGCCCCCTCTCACCTCAAGACATGCTTGCTTTTTGCTTTTGTGTTTTTTTTTTGTTCTATACATGCTAGCAATATCCTAATGCAAAATCAAAAGTAACAAGGAGCACCCAATAAGCTACACCCACGCAGCCCCCTTTTGTAAACATGCTTTGGTTTTTTTTTTTTCTACGAAAATAATTATGCATTCATGAAATATAATTTATTTATTTTGAGAGCACATGGTAAATATTAATTTAGCATGCACACATTTAATTTAGCATATTAATTTACAAGCAACACAATATATCCATATTACTACAAAAAGAAGAAAAAGGGTGTACTAGAAAAATTTTATTTAACTAATTAATCTATATATACCTTAGATTGAAGAAACAATAGAATTGGTTGCCAAGAACACTACTGCTGCCGACCACCTTCTCTACTTGATTCTTGTGTGTTTTTTTTTTTTGTAAGAGACAACTAGAGCATGGGTTATATATACCAAGAAGAAAAGTGTATACATTTATTAAAAGCATGCATGGCCATCCCCCTACTATACTCTATAGCAACCTAGAACTCTTATTATATCCCATCACATGAGTCAAGTACCACCAACTACCAACAAGACACACACGCCAGCCCACTCTTTTTTTTTTTTTTCATAGATACAAGGTTCTAATGGTAGCCTACAACATGGGAAATACCTAATACTAGAACTAGGCTTGTTAGAATTGAGTCATATATATTTACAAGGCAATTGACTTTAACCAACATAGTTGCTACTAATACATGTTGCCACCATACTAACTGCCGAAAATGAGAAAAGAAGAGAAGGAAAAGAAAAAACATGGTGCTGCCGAAATAACATAAAAATGGGTAGACAAAAATATTTCATGGCTACCGAAAAAAATAACATGGGTAACAAAATGTCACATGGCTACCAAAATAAATGGGTGGGTAAAATAACTCTCATGGTTAGGTACTATCATGCAAATACTTAATTATTATGGAAGTAGACTAATTAATTTAATTTACCCAAATAACACTAAATTATACACCACCTTAATAATTATTAATAAGTTGGGTTATTTCACATAATTCAAGTTACTCACAAAAATGATTTAGTCTTTCTAGATAAGCTTTTAAACCAATTCAATGATTTATTATTACTCTGGTATAATTAAATAAATTAATTATACACCACCTCTCTTATTAACATCTTTTACTTAGCAATGCATTCCTTCATTAATTGCTCCTCACTAATTCCATTATTGTCTCACACAAGACATTTCATAACTTATCGTAATTCTCCACATCTTATCAATTATTAAAAGTTCAATTAATTTAATAAAATTACTCACCTCATGCTATGCAAGCATTTATAAAATAAATAATCACAGGCTCTAATTATATAAATATTAATATTAAATCATAAAATTTGCGGTTATTACAATAACAGTCATCGAAGCGGTGACAATAAGCGTGGAGGGAATCAACATGCCAGAAATGGTAACCACTTCGGTGGTAATCATGGCCAAAACAATAAGAATGGACATTTCAAGAAGAGGAGATTCAACAATGATGGAAAGGCGCAAAGATATTTTTTGTCATTAAGGAAGGAGAACGACCACCTATCATATGCTTCAAATGTGGAGAAGAGGGACACATCAGTCCAAACTGCACGATGCCATCCAAAGCATGTTACAATTGTGGAAGAGAAGGTCACCTGGCCGAATTTTATCGTGCACCAAAGACAAGTCCAGCTGGGATGAAGGCATCAAAGGTCGTCTCAGACAAGACAAAACTAGTAGTTCAAGGGAGAGCGTTTGTCGTGACCTCTCAGAAAGCAAGGAACCCGAATGAGGTCATCACGGGTAAGCTTATCATAAACTCTAGCGAAGTATATACCTTATTTGATACCGGTTCTACCCATTCTTTTATTTCTCCTACCTGTGCTCAACGTTTAAATTTGACTCCGGAGAAATTGGACCTTGACTTATCTGTTGAAACTCCATTGATGTAAACCTTCATTACATCCATCATTTATAAGTCTTGTTTGGTTCAAATCGGTACCCACACATTACTGGCGATCTTATTTCATTGAAAATACTTGCATTTGGCGTAATTCTAAGGATTGATTGGTTAACTACTCATCATGCAAAATTGATTGTTTTTTCGTAAGGTTGTTAGCTTTCATATTCTAACCAACCTATTATGCTAATTCAAACAACCAAACCATTAAAATCAATCATTGTCATCTCAAGCCATAAAGCTATTCGTTTATTGAAAAGCGGATGTCAAGCTTTCTTAGCTCATGTCATCAGATCTAAACAAAAATACGTCGTTTTGAATGATATTTCTATTGTTAATAAAATTCATGACGTATTCCCGGAAGAACTTCTGCTACTACCCCAGAGCGTGAAATTGAATTTTGTATCGACCTTGAACCCGGTACAAAACCCATTTCCAATGCTCCATATCGAATGGCTCCTATTGAACTTCAGGAGTTAAAGACCCAACTACAAGAATTATTAGACATTGGCTTTATTCCTCCTAGTACTTCTCCTTGGGGTACTTCTCCTTGGGGTGCTCCTGTTCTATTCGTGAAAAAGAAAGATGGGAGTATGCGACTTTGTATTGATTATCGGGAGTTGAATCATGTCACCACCAAAAATAGGTACCCATTGCCACGTATTGATGACCTGTTTGACCAGTTGCAAGGTGCCAAATTCTTTTCAAAGATTGATCTTCGTTTTGGATATCATCAATTGAAGATTAGAACCGATGACATTCCAAAGACAGCTTTCCAAACTCGGTACGGGCATTATGAATTCCTAGTCATATCTTTTGGATTGACTAATGCTCCTGCTGCTTTCATGGATATGATGAACTGAGTATTCAAGGAATATTTGGATCACTTTGTGGTCGTCTTTATTGATGACATCCTTATTTATTCCAAAAGCCGTGAAGATCATGAGCAACACTTGAGGCTGATACTCCAAAAGCTTCGTGAATATAAGCTTTATGCCAAGTTAAAAAAATGCGAGTTCTGGCTTGAGGAAGTAGCATTTCTTGGGCACGTAGTATCAAGCCCTGGAATATCTGTTGACCCAGCAAAGATTGAAGCTATTCAAAGCTGGGAGAAACCTAAATCAGTGACTGAAGTACGTAGCTTTCTCGGCTTAGCTGGTTATTATAGGAGATTCGTAGAAGGGTTTTCTCGAATCGCTACTCCATTAACTCAGCTGACTCGAAAAGATACAAAATTCGGTTGGAACAAGGAATGTGAGAAGAGTTTTGAAGAACTCAAGAGGAGACTCATTTCAGCACCTGTTCTGACAATACCATCTGGCTCGGAGGGATTTGTCATCTACAGTGATGCTTCGGGCAAAGGGTTAGGATGTGCTCTCATGCAACATGGGAAAGTCATAGCCTATGCCTCTCGACAACTCAAAGAATATGAGAGGAATTATCCTACTCATGATCTAGAGTTGGTAGCTGTTGTTTTCGCACTTAAAATTTGGAGGCATTACTTGTATGGGGAGAAAGTGGATATCTTTACGGATCATAAAAGCCTCAAATATTTCTTCAATCAAAAGGAACTCAACATGTGACAACGACGTTGGCTTGAACTATTGAAAGATTATGATCATACCATCCAATACCATCTTGGAAAAGCGAACGTGGTAGCTAACGCATTGAGTAGAAGATCATATGCGAGTACAAGTGCGATATTGACAACGCAAAGGCCCATTTTGTGTGACTTGCAGAGGATGGAAATAGAGTTAAAGACTCCAGGGACCCATGCGATGATGGCGAATATACGAGTAGAACCGACTTTAATTGATAAAGTTAAATCTGCTCAAGTTATAGATCTGGAGCTGATGCGTTTGAGGAAGAAAGTGCAAGAAGGTGCTATGCCGGAAGCAAGAATCGATGAAGAAGGAATACTTCGAGTCAACTCCAGACTTTGTGTTCCTAACGACCCTGATTTAAAGTATAAAATCATAATGGAGGCGCACAACACAGCATTTGCAATCCATCCTTGGAGTACCAAAATGTATCGTGATCTTCGTCATACATTTTAGTGGAGCAATATGAAAAGAGAGAGATAACGTTGTTTATCTCAAGGTGTCTAACTTGTCAACGAGTCAAGGCGGAGCATCAAGTACCAAAAGGTCCATTACAACCACTTAAAATTCCAGAATGGAAGTGGGAGCACATTACCATGGATTTCGTTACTGGTCTTCCCAAGGTTTCTCAAGGCATAGATGCAATTTGGGTCATTATTGATAGATTGACCAAGTCTGCTCATTTCTTACTAATACGAGAAACTTATACACTTGAACGTCTTGCTCGTATGTACATAAACGAGATTGTAAGACTGCATGGTATGCCAATATCTATAGTTTCTGATCGAGACCCAAGATTCACTTCACGATTTTGGGTTAGTTTGTAAAAAGCTATGGGCACAGACTTACGATTTAGTTCGGCATATCATCCTCAGACGAACGAACAATCTGAGAGGACTATTCAAACTCTTGAAGATTTATTAAGACTTTGTATCCTTGACTTCAGGGGAAGTTGGGACAAGTTCTTACCGTTGGTGGAGTTTTCATACAACAACAGTTATCAAGCAAGTATTGGCATGGCTCCATTCAAGCGTTGTATGCAAGAAAGTGTCGTTCTCGGTATCTTTGGGATGAGGTGGGTGAAACAGCGTTGTTGGGACCAGAGTTGAGTACGATATGACTACGGAAAAGATTCAAACGATCCGACAACGTATAAAAACCTCACAGGATCGACAAAAGAGTTATGCTGATCTTCATCGAAAGGACGTGGAATTTGATATTGCAGATCATGTGTTGTTACGTGTTGCTCCATGGAAAGGAGTTACGAGATTTGGAAAGAGAGGAAAGCTCAATCCTCGATTCATCGGCCCATTTTTAATCCTCGATCGAGTAGGAACTGTGGCGTATAGACTCGCTTTACCGCCAAGTAAAACCTGTCTGTGTGTTTGCGCATGACCTGGTTCCGTTATTTATTATTCTGCTAGAATAACCTATCTGTGCGGTCTATCGCATGCCTGGTGATTTCTTTTGTTATCGCATGCCTTTGCGCTTTATCCAGTATCTTTTCATGGAAATATTCTTTTGAGCATTCTTGAGTTTTACTCTACAAAGAAGTATCATGTTGACAATTTGGACGTTATTAGTTCATGGATAAATTAATTCTTGAACTTGTTTTATTTAATTCTTATATCATTGTCATCATCCTCATGTTTATATTATGTTGAAAGTTATCTGTGGCATGTAGTGCATAGATGGACTTGGTATGATTATGACTAGGGATTATTCGGTGTAATCATGACCGTAATGTTACAAATGATGTAGAAAAAGTCCTCATTGGCCCGTAGTGCATTGATGGACAGTTGTTGGCATGATCATGACCATTGATGAATACACGAATATCCTTGGCCGTAGTGTATGGATAGTTTGTGGTTGTGATACTAATGAATATCCTTAGCCGTAGTGCAGGGATGATGTGAATTATTTATTAAGCTGAGTCTCAGTGATAAAAGTGATGAAAAACCTTTTAAATCATAAAAGATAGTAGATTTTATTCTCTACTTGACTCTTTTAATGGATTGCTTGTTCAGCTATGAGTTAAGCGTGATGTTTGTTATATTTTATCAGTTTAACATTGTTGAAGGCTAATGATAATTTATTCGCATTATCTTAGTCATAATATTTCTTACTAGGCTAGTTGAGCTCACCCTTTCTTTCACCGTTCTCTTGAGAAATGACAACGTAGCTTGAGGACTAGTCGGGGAGCGGAGTGACGGTCCAGATGATAGTATTAGTAGTCCTCACTATTCTGTTAAATAGTGTGAAAATAAATGTAAAGAGGACTCTTTTGAGTGTGGATATTGTCTAGATGACAATATTCTTATTAAACTCTCAGTTTACGTTTTGTCGTATTTTACACGATAGCTGTATTATTAAGTTGTATTTGAATTTTGTACCATGTATTTGGCAACTCAAGATGGGTGATGTATTCCTATTTTAGGGGCGTCACATGTATGGGGAGAAGGTGGAAATCTATACCGATCATAAAAGCCTTAAATATTTCTTCAACCAAAAAGAACTCAACATGCGACAACGACGTTGGCTCGATCTGTTAAAAGATTATGATCATACCATTCAATACCATCCTGAAAAAGCGAATGTAGTAACTGACGCGTTGAGTAGAAGATCATATGAGGGTACGAGTACGATATTGTCAACGCAAAGGCCTATTTGGTATGACTTACAAAGGATGGAGATAGAGTTAAAGACTCCAGGGACCCATGTGATGATGTCAAATATACCAGTAGAACCGAATTTATAGATAAAGTTAAAGTTGCTCAAGCTACAAACCTGGAGCTGATGCGTATAAAGAAGAAAGTGCAAGAAGGTGCTATTTCGGAAGCAAGAATTGATGAAGAAGGAATACTTCGAGTCAACTCCAGACTTTTTATTCCTAATGATCCTGATTTAAAGTATAAAATCATGATGGAGGTGCACAACACACCATTTACAATCCATCTAGGGAGTACCAAAATGTATCATGATCTTCGAAATATATTTTGGTGGAGCAATATAAAAAGAGAGATCGCGGAGTTTATCTCAAGGTCTCTAACTTGTCAATGAGTCAAGGCGGAGCATCAAGTGCCAAAACGTCCATTACAAGCACTCAAAATTCTAGAATGGAAGTGGGAGCACATTACCATGGATTTCGTTACTGGTCTTCCCAAGGTTTCTCAAGGTATAGATGTGATTTGGGTCATTGTTGATAGTTGACCAAGTCTGCTCATTTCTTATCTATACAAGAAACTTATTCACTTGAACGTCTTGCTCGTATATACATAAATGAGATTGTAAGAATGCAAGGTATGCTAGCATCCATAGTTTCTGATCGAGATCCAAGATTCACTTCATAATTTTGGGTTAGTTTACAAAAAGCTATGGGCACAGATTTACGATTTAGTTTGGCATATCATCCTCAAATGGACGGGCAGTCGGAGAAGGCTATTCAAACTCTTGAAGATCTATTAAGACTCTGTGTCCTTGACTTCAAAGGAAGTTGGGACAAGTTTTTGTCATTGGTTGAGTTTTCATACAACAACAGTTATCAAACAAGTATTAGCATGGCTCCATTCGAGGCGTTATATGGAAGCAAGTGTCGTTCTCCAATATGCTGGGATGAGGTGGGTGAAGCAACGTTGTTGGGACTGGAATTGGTACGCATGACAACAGAAAAGATTCAAATGATCCGACAACGTATAAAGACCTCACAAGATCGACAAAAGAGTTATGTTGATCTTCATCGAAGAGACGTGGAATTCAATATTGGAGAGCATGTGTTGTTACGTGTTGCTCCATGGAAAGGAGTTACAAGATTTGGAAAGAGAGGAAAGATCAATCCTCGATTCAATGGGCCATTCGAAATCATCGATCGAGTAGGAACTGTGGCCTATAGACTCACCTTACCGCCAAGTATGTCTTGTGTTCATAACATTTTTCATATATCTATGTTACATAAATATATGAAAGACCCGAACCACATTATTGAATTAGAACCAAATGAGATAGCGGGAGATTTAACGTATAAAGAGGTACCTGTTAAAATCTTGAACAAGAAGGATCATATTCTACGCTCCAAGGTTATACCTCAAGTCAAAGTTTTGTGGAGAAACCACGACGTGGAGGAAATGACCTAGGAGTTAGAATCTAAAATGAAATCAAGGTATCCTAACCTCTTCGACATACCAGGTACGTACCCCAATTTCGAGGACAAAATTTCATAAGAATGGGAGGTGTAAGACCCCAACTTTTATGAATAAAGATTAATTTTTCTTAAAATATATTTTTGAATATTATGGTGTGGATTTGATATAATGTTATAGTTGTGGGTAATATTTACAAATTTTGCAAAGTAAGCAAGTTGTTATAAAATATTCGATTGGTCGTGGAATATTCATTTTAACAAGGAATATTCGTACGACACAATCATTAGTGGACCCCACAATGGAAGTATTATCGGAGTTAGAAAAAAGACAAAAATATATTTTTATAAAATTAACGGCGAAAGTTTTACCGTTAACTATTGAAATACCCAGTGGTAAAAGTACAGTAATACGTGTGGTTGCATAGTAGCACACGGTATTGTATAGTATCTTTGATTATTGATGCTTACGTTAGAAGTCACTCAGTTATACTCAATTATTGCTATAGTAATTGATGTATAATATCTCTCATATTATTTATTCAATTATTGTCAAAGTATCATTTGCATAATATTTTATATTATTAAATCAATAATTGAGACGACAAAGTTATTCATATTATTATTTGCATTATTGATAATGTTTAGAAAGTTCTGTTGAGGAAAGGGGTTTGCTCACCTAATTGCGCGCCAATAGGGAGAAATCCTTATCGAAAAGTCCCATCTTTCCTGGGAATGATCTAGTTGTTAAATATTGTGAGTTATAATATTAATGATGAATAAGTTCGTGTTGATTAAAGATGAAATTGATTTTTCCATTGTGTTGGGATTATTAGTGTTAGTGGAAATCGACATTTATTTCGATAATAATTGATTTCTGGAGGTTAAATTAACCAATCGGGTAATTAATTGGATAAATGAGCAATTAATTGCTATTAGTTCACATGCATATAACTATTTGTTCACATGAATGAAACTATTGATTCACATGTATCTACTATTGATTCACATGCATATACTATTAGAGGAGGTGGTGCAAGTTTGATAATACTTGTAAGACTAAATTAACAGTGTAGGAAAAGATGAAGGTACTATACTATAATAATTCGAGCCCCAAAATGTGCAATAATCGAAACTATGTTTTCCTATAAATAAAAGCTCATTCTTCTTTCATTCTCACCAATTCACTAAGACTCACAAGAGCAATTATAGAGAGAGAAGTTATAGAGAGAAAGAAGAAGAGTATTCTACTACTTTACTATTCTAGTATCCAGTCTTCTTATAAGGTAATGGATATTATTTTTGTTCAATATTCGTATGAAATAATATTTTCTTCCATACTCTGTAGTATGTAAGTAATATTATTTCGTTTCATATTCCTAATTCTACACTCATTCGGTTAAAGTATTGCTTCTATACTTCGTGAAATTAGTATAATATCCTTGAAATTTGCACTTCATCTAGTATAGTTTCACAAGGATATTTTTCTGAACATTCTTGTTAAATTTTAAGCTTTTCATACCGGAGTACTGTTCATGAGATACTATTCACAAAGTACTATTCATGAGTTACTATTCATAAAGTACTATTCATGGGGTACTATTCATAGAGTACTATTCTCAAAGTACTATTCATAAAGTACTATTCACGAGTTACTATTCACTCAAGTACTATTCACCCAAGGTACTATTCATGACAAAAATTGATTTCTTTTCTGTCCAAATAATTTTTGATACAATATTATTCTTGAATTTTACTCCACAAAGCAGTATCATGTTGACAATTTGGAAATTATTGAATTATGGATAAATTAAATTATAAAAATTTAAAAATATATCCTTTGCTTTCTTTTAATTGAATTCGTATATCATTGTCATCATCCTCATGCTTATATTATGATGAAAGTCATATGTGGCTTACGTGCATAGATGGACTGTTGATTAGTATAATTATGACCAGGGATTATTCGGTATAATCATGACCGTAATGTTACAAATGATGTGGTAAATGTCCTCATTGGCCCGTAGTGCATTGATGGACAGTGGTTGGCATGATCATGACCATTATTGAAACACGAATATCCTTAGCCTATAGTGCATGGATAATTCGTGGTTGTGATACTAATGAATATCCTTGGCCCGTAGTGCATGGATAATTCAGTGATGTGGATTATTTATTAAGCTGAGTCTCAGCGATAAAATTGATGATAAACTTTTTAAATCATAGAAGATAGTAGATATCAAGCTCTACTTGACTCTTCTTATGGATTGCTTGTTCCGCTGCAGTTAAACTTGATGTTTAATGTATTTTATCAGTTTAACACTGTTGAAGGCTAACGATAATTTTTCTGCATTATCTTAGTCATAATATTTCTTACTGGGCTAGTTGAGCTCACCCTTTTGCTTTCATTGTTCTCTTTGGGAAATGAAAACATAGCCGGGACTAGTCGGGGAACAGAGTGATGGTCTGAGATGGTGTTATAGTATTCCTCACTATTCTATGAAATAGTGTGATAACAATTGTAATGAGGACTCCATTTAAGTTTGGATATTGTCTAGAAGACAATATTCGTGTAAAAACTCTCAGCTCATGTTGTATAATTAAGTTTGTATTTGTATTTTGTACCATGTATTTGGCGACCCAATATGGGTGATGTATACCTATTTTGGGGGCGTCACACAGTGGATAATACGTGGTCACCCCTCTTAACCAGTCAGGGGTAGATAGTCCATGCCAACCGCATGAGTAATAAAGCTATATGGAGAGCTGAGTCCTGAACAGGGTAAGATCGTAAATGGATCCTTGATCACTTTTAGAAAAGCCAACCAGGATATTGCATCTGTACAATCAGTCAGCTAAAAAGAATAAGGCATGGCTATCTCATGAGTAAAATAGTACCCATGATGTTTAAAAGTGTTGATCGGTCCCAAATGTGTCATAAATCACACGTATAATAATATGACATTCCCCTAAAGAACCCCACAGGATGGGTATGGAAAAATGTGGCCGACCTCAAGGTGTCCGCCAATATCATGGGTAAGATGGTACAACCCTCTCTGAGAGCACGAACCATTGTGATCAGGCCAATATCCAGATGGTCCATGTATAGTGGCATGTAAAAATATGTTGTGACGCATATCAACAGAATATCTACACTGGCAATTTACCACTCATCTGTAGTGATGGTGAAGTCTCCTAATTGCTATACATAGTTGTCAAGCTATCCAAATTGATAAATCAAGAAATCCAAGGACACCACATGCCCTGAAGTGATCCCATCAACGATCACTATGCGCCGTAAGCCAGTCAGGGTCATAAATTATCGTCTCATATCGCCAATAGTCATCCTAGCACAGGACTGGTCCAAGGGTAAATTAGTAATGCGCTCATACTCCTCTAACGTAGGAGTCAGCTCATGAATATCAAAACTGAAGACCTATCTCTCAGGTATCCAACAAGATAGCATGCCCTCTACAAAGCTCAATGGTACCTGGAATGTCAAGATGGTCATGGAATGTCTCAACATCTAATCAACTTTCACCCAATTTGTGGGATGCAAATTATCATACCATGATCTCAGAGAAGATGCTATCAATGTGGGTGTTGTGTGCTTAATCCGACTGACGGTAGATGAAGACATATGCAGAACCGTATCATAAGACCATACAGGGGTTAATGTTAAACTCACCTATATAAATGCATATCCATGATACAATGCATGCATCATGATAAATGACAATGATAAATGATAATAGGATGCAATAGATAGGAAATATTATGCATACATTCCTAAATACAACATCTAATAAAGATTAAATACATCATCTCTGTCTACAATTAAAAATAAAAAGTACAGGAAAATGGGGAACATCCGCCCAATATCTAACAGAGGCCTATCAAAATATATAACGAGAAATGGGGCACATCCACCCAATATCTAGCAGAGGCCTATCAAACGATATAACGAGTGTTAGAAGAAATCTATGATGGCTGCATCATCCAATCGATCCACCTACTGTAACTCCTCCTGAGTCACTTAATCTCTACCAGAAGGGATGTCAGATCGATAGAGAGGGGGATTTGTGCCAATAAAGCTTTCGAAATATGGACCACCTAAGGGGCCAACGTTGGAGCTAGATGGATCAAAAGAATCTGCCTCTAAAGGATCTCTGCCAAGGTGTCTGATGAAAAAGTGTGCCCGGTCCAATCACTGACAATCTACTCCAAGTGAGTGGGCTCTCAAACGGAGGAAATCCATTTTGTCCTCCTCACAGACCCGGGAACCATATCCCAAATAAACTGAGTGGCACGGGTCTAAGCTCCAATGGTGCAAGGAGTCCACCAGCGATTGAAGGCATCCTGAGTGTAAGGGCCCTCTGATAATGTGAAGCCATCCAAGCCCATCATGGGAATCTCAGTGACTGGCTGAGATAAAGACTAATGTCGTCTAGCAGGAGGAAAGAATGGAATACGAATCTCCCATGTAATGCTCCTGATAGCACGCTCTCCCAAGTAGAGCTCCCAGCCTCGATCAGTCAAGAGAGGGATCCGACAAGTGGATAATACATACTCTACCCCGGTCGGAAAGCCACCCTCAAAACCTACTGTCAAATGATCCTCGGTGTAAGGAACCCATGTGATGACATTGGAAGTCAGCAACTCCAACTATAATAGAGAATGGGTAAACCCCTCTACCACGGGAACCTCTGCCAAAGTGGAGTGGTGTCGGCGTCGTCCACGTGGATAGGTCTCCAGACCTAATGTAGTAACTGGGCGAAGGAAAAGAAGCCTATCATAGGCCCAAAATAAAAAATGCAAAGATTAAATGGCATCAGTTATGAAGATTGATTGCCCAAATAGAGAAAATTGGGAGATAAAGAAAATTACTCACTAGCAGAAATGGGTAAAAACCTAGCCAAGCCTCTGTCACGCCCTCTAACCATAGGCGCATCCCACGAAGAAAGTAGGCAAAGGTGAATGAGCCCCAGTCAAAATCCCTGATGTGATCCACATTATGAGTAACGCTAACCAAAGCAAAAGAGACCGTCGAGGAGTTATCCGCTAGGAAACAACCCCTGATGATGACCAAGAACAATCGCCAAAGAATGTGATCTCTAAACCTCTGATCAACAGGAAAAAGGTTCAGTCAAAGCCCCACTCGTGGTATCCACACTCAAGGGTCTAGAGCGGACAAACAGACCCTTGAGGGTCGTAGCAGGAACTCCCAAAAGGGATCTAACTGCAACCAGTGAAATTTCAACCACCAAAGGCACTGACTCCCTTGTAAACTCCAACCCTGTGATGAACCACCAGTCCATGGGTGTCATTATCACCTCATAATCCAAAAAATGGACAGACTGAGTTTGGTGGAACCATCGCTTAGATAAAGCCCAAAGATAACCCCATGGGCAGCGACGGGGAGGAATAGAGAAGAAGGCCTCAAAACCCTAAGAGTGAACGATGGTCTAGTACTCCGAATGAAGGGTCTGGTACAAGGAATGAATACTAAACCAGTTCCTCTTAGGCTGAGTAAAGCCAGGAACCTACATCAAATTGCAAATCAAGATTAAGCCATTGTTCTGAAAGTGGGAAAAGGAAGAAAATCTAGAAACAAAAGCTTATATTACCTCATTAGCATGCAGATAGATCGAAGGATGGCGTCGCAAATCATCCAAAAGATCTGGAATCGTCACGTTGATAGTTGGAAGCTCCTGATACGGGGTAGTAGAAGAATAAGTAGCGGGGTCCACAACAGGAACATCCTCCTCCTAATCCACGACATCCGAGTTATTAACTTGGATAAGATTAATCACTAACTCAGTTAACCGGCGAAGTTGTCGGGCTAGACCAGGCCAAGGGACATCATAAGTTATATTCCTCACACCTGCGGAGACCCTGCGAGAGCTTCTCGATATATCTGAATCCTAACCTGAGCAAAATCTCTAAATCACCTCAGAAAGGGGGACATAAGTTTCAAACTTAAAGCTTATTAAAGTTAAATCATTGCTTCATACCTAATTTAAGTCCTAAAGCATGCATTAAGTTAACATACATCCCTAGTAGAGTTAATTGCATGTTCATTAAATTCTTAGGCTCATGAATTTTTTTTGCCAAAGTCTCCTTTGTAAAATGGACTATCCACATGCACATAGGCATGACTAGGTGGCCATTCAGTAGCACACCGACCCAATATCAAAGATAAATATATTAAACATTAAAAGTAAGTCACAATGGTAGCCAAATTACCATGTGCATTTTTTTGAAAAACTCGTGCTCATTTGTCCTCAAATAAGATAAATAAACTAGAAAAAAGGGTGTCAAATGACTGTCTCAGAAATTAGTTTTTTTCACATCAATACGTTCTGCATGGTAAAATATGAGCATTTATTAAGTTTAATAATTTTTATCAAGTCATATGAGCATGCATATTCGCTATGTTGTGTTTAGAAGCATTCTATATGAAATGTAACGTTCTAATGGTCAAAACATGAAAAGAAAAGATGTATACGTTACCAAAGTTGTGCGGAACGATTGTACAGTGATGAATTTTGCACAAAGCAGCCCGAACTCAGTAGATTTGAAGAAGAATTTTTAGATTTTCTATAAAGTTTAAGATGACTTATAAAAGGAACGGGGGAGCTAAATAAACCCGCAGGGAGTCGCAGGTCAACCCGCGGCAGCCGCGGGTCTACCTGTGGCCACCTAGGGTGGTCCCCACCCCCTCCGGCTTGATCAAATTTGAGTTATAACAGAGTTTTTGGAAGTTAAAAAGTCAAATCAGGGAAAAAGGTTCTATACGATTGAGCATAAAAGGTCAGAAACCCTGAATTCAGGTACCAAACTTCTAATGAAAGAATATCTTCTTGTAAGTCATTGGTATTGACCCTAATGTAGGGTTTAGAAATCCGATGATAGAGATTGTTGAAAACTACCCTTGTCAAAGTATCGAGTAGGTCCGGTGTCAGGAACCATTGGTCTTGGATGCATCAAAATATCCAGATTTGTTCAAGAGTATAACTTGTTAGAAAAATACCCCCAACAAGATATCAGGCATGTTTGATATTCCAAACCATTGGCGAAAACTGCAGCGTAACATCGAGAAAGATCCGGTGATGTAAGCCAATGAGAACTACTTCAACGAAGGTCATAGTGTATGATATTGTAAACTGTTGGCGACAACTCCAGCGTAGCATCGGAAAAGATTCGGTTATGTAGTCCATTAAGAACTGCTTCAACAAAGGTAAGAGTGTCTAATATTTCAAATCATTGGCGATAACTCCAGTGTAGCATTGGGAAAGATCCCGTGATGTAAGTCGTTGATAACTGCTTTAACGAAGGTCAGAGTATTTGATATTTCAAACCATTGGCAACAACTCCAATGTAGCATTGGGAAAGATCCGTTGATGAAAACTGTATGCATCAAGGAGGACCGATGATGCAATTTATTATATAAATCCCCAACCGAGGCACCGTGAAGGTTCTGTGATTTCCAGACCATTGTAAACTACTATTTGAGTAGGCATTGGAAGGATGTTTTGGAAATTACCATTGTAAGCTCAATCTCCGACAACAACATCAGCATCAATTGGATAAGAATCCAAATCATTAGTGACAGCCCCATCATAGCATCAGGAGGGATCTGATGATGTAAACCAGTGTAAACTATCATCCAAATAGGCATCGAGAATCCCCAATGAGGTCATTCATCAGAAGAGGAACAACCCCAGTGGAGGTAAAGTCAGAAAGCGTATCTGAAGACAAAGAACGGTGGTGACAACCCCAAAGTCGAATTAAGAAAGGTCTAATGGTATCAGCCATAGGAAAGTCTCCCCAAAAGGGATATTGAAAAAATCTCGACAACATGTCATCGAATCAGTCTCAATAGCACTGACGGACATTTTAAACAGTTGGCTTCAACCCAATGTAACATCAGGAAAGATCAGGTGATGAAATCTTTTGAAACTACCATTCGATTAGACATCAAGAAAGTTTGGTGATGAAAGGCTGTGTAAACTACCGTTTGAGTAGACATCAAGACAGTTCAGGGGAGACCATCATTGACAACTCCATCCCCAACAAAAATGGCGAGAGGAGTAAGTGATAGAATACCGTTGGAGGTAACTCCAAACAAAAATGGTCAGAGTCCATAACATCAAATTGTGCTGCATTGCATGGCATCATTTAATCTTGTCATATTTCAAGTGTCTAGTAATATTTATTGTGTTCATTAAATTACATAAACTTGATATAGAGGGGCATCTGTAGACACTCAAAAATTTTGCATTCCTGTTACTATCCATGCAGGAGGGCAGAATCGTCTTTTATCTTCCATAACAAGCCTGAAATTCAAAATCATCAAGTCAAACCCCGGTGATAACCCCGGGAGATCAAGCCAAACCCCGGTAACAACCCCGAGAAATTAAGTCAAACCCTGGTGTCAACCCTAGGAGATTAAGTCAAACCCCAGTGATAACCCCGGTGACAACTCCGGGAGATCAAGTTAAACCCCGACGACAACCCCGGGAGATAAAGTCAAAACCTGGTGACAACCATGGGAGATCAAATCAAATCCAGGCGATAACCTCAGAAAATCATAAAAACAACTTCAGAAAAAATCCTGAATACAAACAGGAAGCACTAACAGTCAAACCTCAGAGATAACTCTGAGGAAAATAGATGCCACTACGTTAAGCCCAGAACCAACCTGGGAGGGAAAAAAAAGTAATTTTGCTAACTCAACATCAAATCAAGTCAAATCACTGCCATGAAGGTCATGAAGAACCATGACGTCAATCCCGAGTGAAAACAACACAAGAAAGCTCAATGGACGAACTTTGAAGACTTGAAGATCTGGTCATGTACCCGACTTCCCGGATTCGAAAAAGGTCAAATCCCATGTCATTGTGTAGCTCTCGAAAAGGGATTTCCTGAAAGGTATAGCACGCCTCCGTCAGATTCCCGAATTAAAAGTTGTGAAGGTTCGAGTAGACAGGACGTTGGTCGGAGTGCATGTACTTTGAGACAAATGGACCAACGAGGTGTGTATATATATATATATATATATTAATTGTTTATTGTGATTAAAAATCAGTTTTAACAGTTCATTCAATGTAAAACTATAATATTTAAAATTTGTGGATTAAATTTATCTAAATCTAGCCATATCTAACTTTGAACCGGTTCAAAAGTTGCAAAACTGGAACCGTTGAGCTAGAATGGCTAAGATTTATTTAAATCTAGTTTTCTTTCTAAGTTTTGAAAATATTAAGTGACTACGCGAAATAGGAAGCTTGGCTACTTGCATACAAGGATTTAACTGGTGAATCCTTTGTTCTGCGATGTCTAGATTTTATTCTGCAGTTTATTTCAATATTTGTTGTGCAAGCTTCTCAATGATATTTTGTGAGCCTAGGAATCATGGGATCTATGATCAATTACCTTGATTTGGATTCGATTCTCATGATGGAAAAAATTCAAACTGTATAGACAGCTTGCAACCCATTGTAAATGTAATATTGGGCCTTAAAGCGGGGATACAGATTTAAGGCCCTCACATAATCAAATTGTGGTTTGTGGTGCTCAGATCACTTCGATGACTTTCATGCCCATAAGAGGCCCGACACTAATATATATTATTTTGTTGAAGATGTTCACATCTCGAGAATAAAATCAGGATAAGCCAAATACGAAATAAAAATGAAAGTATCAAAGGCCTCAATTACTATGTGAGCATAGGGTTTGAAAGCATGTTTTTGAAACATCATTTCTCTATATTTTGCTTAAAATTGAACTTTTATACAAGTTAAACCCATTGTATATAGGAGCAAAAGAGGTATAACACTACTTTCAAACAGAGCACTTAGGCCCAATTAAATACACACACTTAAAATAATTAGGGAATTGAAAAGACGCGGTAACGGTGTTTTCACGGAAGTCGGGGGGTGCCTAATATCTTTCCCCGACTTAAGCAACCCCCCAATGTAAGACCCCAACTTTTTATGAATAAAGATTTAATTTTCTTTAAATATTATTTTGAATAATAAGGTGTGATTTGATATAATGTTATAGTTGTGAGTGATATTTACAAATTTTGTAAAGTAAGCAAGTTGTCATAAAATATTTGTTTAGTCGGGGAATATTCTTTTTGTCGGGAATATCCGTACGATGGCACAATCATTGGTGGACCCCACAACAGAATAACTGCTGGATATAGAAAGCGATAGAAATAACATTTTTATAAAAATAACGGCAAAACTTTTACCGTTAAACTGTTGAAATACCCGGTGATAAAAGTACAGTAATACACGTGGTTGCATAGTAACACACGATATTGTACAGTATCTCTGATTATTGATGCTTACATAAGAAGTTACTCAGTTTTATTTAATTATTGCAACAGTAGTTGCTGCATAGTATCTCATATTATTGATTCAATTATTGTCACAGTATCATATGCACAATATTTTATATTATTAAATCAATAATTGGGACAACACAGTTATTCATATTATTATTTGCATTATTGACAATGTCTAGTGTGACACCCCCAAAATAGGCATACATCACCCATCTTGGGTCGCCAAATACATGGTACATAAAACAACTACAACTTTATTATTACAATTGACGTGTAAAATACGACAACACATATACTATGAGTTTAAATACAAATATTGTCTTCTAGACTATATCCACACTCAAATAAGTTCTCATTACAATTATTGATACACTATTTTACAAAAATAGTGAGGACTGCTAGAACAATTGTCTAGAACCATCATTCTATTCCCCGACTAGTTCCAGCTATATTCTAGCCCAGTAAAGAATATTATGACCAAGATAATGTAGAACAAATTATCGTTAGCCTACAATAAATTAGATAAAATATAATGGACAACCAGTTTTAGATCAATATTCGCAGCGGAAATAACAATTCAGTGGAAGAGTTAAGTAGAGAATGAAATCTACTATCATCTGTGAATTTAAAAGTCCATCATCAATATTTTATCCCTGTAACATCAATCAATATACATCTTGAATCAAATATTCATCTTTGTACTATGAGCCAAAGATATTCATTTGTATCACCAGTTGGTCATGTTCATTTCGACACCTGTTCATCTTTGCACAACGGGTCAAAGATATTCATCAGGTAATCATTCATCTTTGCACTACAGGCCAAAGATATTCAGTTATATCACCATTGAGGACTGATGATGATGAAAAATATCTTAAAGAAAATGAATCCAGTGAGATAACAGATCAAAGATTAGGGATTCATATTTCGGTTTATCCAAGTTTAAAGATACTCCATAATAATCAATTGTGGAGCAGAATTCAAAAATGAAGATCAAAACATGGATACAATCAAATATAGTAACCATAATCGACATCTTAGACAAAAAAGAGAAAATTTCATTTTTTTTTGTGAATAGTGCCGTATTCGTGAATAGTGTTGTATACGTGAATAGTGTCATATACGTGAATAATAACCCCAACACAAAAAGTTCGAATTTCCACAAGAAAAATCATACTTCGTGAATAGTATTCTGTGAATAGTACCATATTCGTGAATAGTGTCGTATAAGAAAATAGTGTCGTATACGTGAATAGTAACCTCGACATGAAAAGGTAAAAATTTCACAATAAAATTCATACCAATATTTCGGTATAATGATATTGAAGAAATAACATCATTTACGAAGAAAATAACATCTCTTACCTCAAAAGAATAATACTTATGGCTGAAATATTGGATATAACGCTGAAAAAAACTTGCAGTGAATATCAACTCTCAAAGTATTTAAATACTCATAAAACACGCTCGATATTATATAGAGAGAAAAATTCAGATTCTGGTGTGATTTTTAATTCTAACTAAGCACCCTATTTATAGGAAAATGCCAGAATGCCAAAGTAGACTAAAATTTAATAAAATATTATTTTATCAAAAATTTTCACGCACGCCACAATTGATCAAATTTCAGCACACCGCAGTGGGGCCCACAAAATTTAGAATTTCCACACCAACCAAAAGTGGGGCCCACCCATGTTTTTAATTAAAAAACATTTATTTTCAAAAATTCAATAATTCATAATAAATAGCCCTTTTATCAGAAAAAATTGAACCTCATGTCTATACTACAGGAAATTTAATTCTCTACAACTTTGTAGGAGAAATTTTTTCCAAAATCTAAACAGAAAATGACCAAAATCCATATACAGACGATTTTTAATACCTCCATTCTGACAAAATACTGATAAAACACCCCCATTCTAACAAAATATTGATAAAATACCTCAGTATTAATTCCTTCATTTATAACCACATAAAATAAATATTTTTTTATCATATAAATCAATAATTAATTATTCAAAAATAATATTATAGAATCACAATTATGACAACTAGGTCGTTCCCATGAAAGAAGGGGGCTTTCCAATAAGGATTTCTCCTTACTAGCGCGCAACTAGGTGACCAAACCCCTTTCCTAGACATAACTTCCTTAGACATTGCCAATAATGCTATTTAATAATATTATTCAAATAATATGAATTATTTGTGACACCCCGAAATCTAGGTACTTCATTCCCACAAGATTTGGTGTTCAATATCCAATCATTCATATCTATCTACCCAAATAAAATAACATTTAACCATAAATCCTCCCTTTAAATAGGGTTACATTAATAAATAAAAATCTTCCCAGTTTGTCTAACCTTAAACATCATACAAGTGCGGAAATCAATTATTACATCACGTCATTAGATAAAAGTCTATCATTATAACAATAAAATTATAAGTCTTCATCACTTGTACATTTTTCCCTTTCCTTTGCTAGTTGCAGGTTCGTAGACCTTCTCAACTTTAGCTGCAATGAGTGTATATATATGCAAGAGTGAGCAAAACAATTGCTCACTAGATATAGCAATGAATCAACATGATAATAACAACTGCCAATGAGTAGGCTCATCAAAACTAAATAGTACTTTATCAATGATAACCAAAGACTGGAATCAAAATATGGAATATATATCTAAGGGTCATGAGACCACGAACTATGTCCACAGTTGTGAGTAATCTTTCAACTCCAACTTTAACAGTCATAAGACTATAAGGACGTACAATGTATTGTGCACAAATATTTTAACGCTACGCGTAAGTCATCCCCTATATTAGGGTTGTTCATCTCAGCATTTAGAATACGAGTCCGCACCAAAGTAAGTTTGGTTTGGATAAGTTTGAAGGTAATTTAGAGTTTACGAACATCAACTAAGGATTAGTTGAATAAAACTATAATAACATTATGCTATGGAATAATTCATAAGTGAATCAACATTGTGTACTAAGGTCATGCTTTAGGAATAATCTAAGACCATAATTATTGAATAATGTAACATACCTTCCTTGAACAATGTTAAGCTAAGGTTAAAACCTTATGTAGAGTTAAATCTTAAGCATGCATAACAAATAATAAGTTGAATGATAAAACTTATTCAACATTAGTATTAGAATGTAGAAATTTGCATGCTAATTAACAAGTTAAAGATTGGCTCAAAATCAAGAGATAAGGTTTAGGAGCTTGCACGATATAATTAGGGTTAAGAAACTTGCACAAAGAAAGCTTAGAGTTAGGAAAGCTTGCTCCAAGATAGTTTAGATACTTGCACAATTATAAAAGTAGAGTTAGAGAACTTGCTCAATGTAAAAAGATAAGTTTAGAAACTTGCCTCGAGCGTAGGTTAAACAATCACTACTCACGTTCACCACAAGTCCTACACATACCATATGTATTGACAATACACATTAGTTACACTAACATTACCTTCATGAGTTGCTGTCTAACTTTTAGTATAGCTACTAACTAAGTTTAAGTTTAAACAACATCACATCTTTTCATGAACATTACTTTTTACCTTTATTATAACTACTTATGTAATCATATCATTGCACCACATACACATTAACAACTTGATACAACATCCTATTATATGTCCAACAAGTTATAATTAAGTTATATTAACACACTAAGGATTGCACTTGCATTCGCGCATCCCGACGCCCTCTGATTCGCTCCAAATACACAACAATCCTAATGGCCAGGCCATTTTTACCTTTCATAAAATTTTCAAATTGAAAACCTTAAAGCATAAAAGTTATAGGCATATTCGTCCTCGTTCGGAATCATCTTGAATCACCTCTATCGGAGTTCGTATGAAAATGTTATGGCCGTTTTACTACAAGAGGTTAAATCGTCTAAAGCTGGACTATAATTCCGTGGTTGGGGCGCGAGAACTCGATCGACGATTAGTATTGGGTAGCGAAATTTAGTGTTGGGCATGAATTTCGGTCTTTTTAGGTAAGTTCGATCTTGGAGCGAAAATCAGTGAGCTGAGGCGCGCCAAAATTCTGAGTAACCCAACCACGAAAAACAGAACAACTAAATTTTAGACTGATTTACACTAATAACATCTAAATTAACACTTATAATTTATGTAATTTACACATAATCATTACTAAGCATACATATACTAGTTTAACACAACTAAACAACGATTTTTAGAAAACTTAAATTCTTGAAAGCACTATTTTAAAACCAAACTCCATTATTGATGTTGTTTGACAAAGTTTAACACTGAAATTCCTATTATTCATCAACTTAGTCCATTCCAACTATAATCTCTTCGTTTCTTACCAAGTTAATATCTTCAGTGTTCAATTTCACCATTAATTCACCAACAAACTATTATAGACGATTACATTATATTAATTTTTGGTATTTTTACCAGTCATTTTTGAACATCTATATACTGTAAACAGTTTCTTCCTTTTTAAACAAGACTAGCATACAATCCCTTATCTAAACATAAACTCTAGCATTACAATTACCTACAAGTGCAATTATTGAGTTTATACAACCATTCAAGAGAATTTTAACTTCAAGGAGAATTTATAAAGAATTTTATACACAGTGAAACTCAAGAAAAATTATGCCATAACATATATATTAAGGGTTATATAACATACCTTCACTTGCTTGACCACTACTTGCTAAAACTTAGAACTTGCTTTGGAATCACAGACTTGTCTTTCTCTCAATTCTCTCAAGTCTCTCAATTTTCTTCTTTTTTTTCTTAGTTATCAGTACAGGCCAAATACATTTGACGTAACAAAACGTAAAAAGAAACGTTTATAGTCATAATAAACCTAATAAGTATTATCAGTTACCAAATATAACGTATAGGTTATAAATATATTTTATTTATTATTTTAATTTATTTTATTTATATTATTAATAATTCAAAAATCAAAAATCCAAAAGCCATAAAGCTCCATTTGGCAAAACCCTTTAAAAATTAAAGACTTAATATATTTAAGCCTTGTTTGGCAAGACTAAATTAAACTCCTTTAATTTATTTTAATAACTCCTTTATAATATAGTTATTTGTCACACTTTATTTAATTAAGTTTTCATACTTAATTTAATTAATTCTAATAACAATTTTTTGAATAATTCATTTAATCACATAACTCAATACAAATAATTAACCATCAAATTGAAATATCAATATAATAATAATTTCCTTAACTCATTAATTATTTATTTTAAAAAATAATTAACCACATCAAATCAAATCAAATTGAACAATTATTTATTCAACAATAAACACATCCATTAAATACTTATATAATTCAATAAATATTTAATATTACAATTTAAAATTCTAGAATGTTACATCATTCCCTCCTTACAAGGATTCTGTCCTCAGAATCACAACTCAAACAAATCATTCGTCACATTCTTTCCTACTTATAAGGATTCTGTCCCCAGAATCGAAGACACAAACTAAACAAATAGCTCAGGGTAATCTTTCATCATTTTATCTTCGAGTTCCCACGTAGCTTTATCAGCATTGTGGTTCCTCCATATCACCTTCACGGAAGGTATTACTTTATTCTTGAGCATCTGTTCTTTCCTATCGACTATTTGGATAGGAACCTCTTCATAGGATAAATCTTTATCAAACTGCAATGGTTTGTACTCGATCACGTGCTTGTAATCGGATTTATACGGTCGTAACACCGAAACGTGAAAAACATTATGAATGTTTTGCAATTCTGGAGGTAGAGTTATCTCGTAAGCCACCTCTCCAACTCTTTACAACACTTCGAAGGGTCCAATAAACCTCGAGCTTAGTTTACCCTTCTTGCCGAAACGAATTTTCCCCTTCCAAGGAGAAAGTTTCAAGAACACGAACTTTCCTACTTCAAATTCACGACTCTGCCTATGTTGATCAACATACTTTTCTGTCGATCTTGAGTAGCTACCAATCTTGATTTGATGAGTTTGACAATTTCAGCGGTCTGTTGTACCAGTTCCGATCCTAACAGTTGACGTTCACCAACTTCATCCCAGCAGAGTGGAGTTCTGCACCTCCTACCGTATAATGCTTCATAAGGCGGCATGCCGATGCTTGCGTGGTAACTGTTATTGTAAACAAATTCCACCAATGGTAATTGATCTTCCCAGCTCCCTTTGAAATCCGTGATGCATGCTCTCAGCATATCCTCCAATGTCTGGATTGTTCGTTCGCTTTGGCCATCTGTTTGCAGATGATATGTCATACTCATTCACAACTGTGTTCCCATACATTCTTGTAGTCTCTTCCAGAAGTTTGAAGTGAACCTCGGATCTCTATCTGACACAATTGACACTGGAACTCCATGTCTCGTCACGATCTCTTTAATATATATCTTTTCCAGCAGATCAAGATTGAATCTAATCTTTATCTGTCCACTATCACCCATATCGCATCGTATCCTTTCTGAGTCATTGGAAGACCTACCACAAAATCCATTGTGATATGCTCCCATTTCCATTCCGGTATCTCTAACGGTTGAAGTAATCCGCTTGGCCTTTGATGATCGGCCTTAACTCGTTGACATGTCAAACATTTTGCCATACATTCTGCGATGTCCCTTTTCATATTTGGCCACCAAAAATGTCGGCATAAATCTTGATACATCTTCGTACTTCCCGGATGAATCGAATTTCTTAAGCTATGAGCTTTCTGTCAAGATGTCTTCTTTAATATCTTGTACTGCTGGAACCCAAATTCGTCCCTCGAATCTCAGCATTCCCTCAGTATCAACCTTGAACTTCACTTCTTTTCCTTCGACCATAATTTCTCTTATTTTTCTGCATTCCTCATCCTACAGTTGAGCGTTCTTCACTTTGTCCACCAGAGTTGGACTGGCTTCCATCTAGTATAATTTTTCATCGAATTCTTTTGGAAGTTTGATTTCCAACTCCAACCTTGCCATTGCTAAAATAAGCTCCTCCTTATCAGTAAACAACATCAACTTTTCTCTGCCTTTCCTACTCAAGGCATCTGCAACCACGTTTGCTTTGCCCGGGTGATAAAAGATCTCGCAATCGTAATCCTTTAACAATTCCATCCATCTTCTTTGATGCATGTTCAGGTCTTTTTGAGTGAAAATATACTTCAGACTCTTATGGTATGTGTAGATCTCACACTTCTCTCCATAGAGATAATGTCTCCATATTTTCAAAGCAAACACAACCGCAGCCAACTCTAAATCATGAGTCGGATACCCTTTTTCGTAGTCTTTCAATTGCCTTGATGCATAAGCGATGACTTTGTCGTTCTTTATAAGGACACATCCTAATCCCTTGTGTGAAGCATCAATATACACCACAAAATTTCCTGTATTATCTGGTAATGACAACACAGGTGCCATACTTAACTTCTTTTTTAATTCTTGGAAACTTCCTTCACACTTCTCCGTCCAAACAAATTTTACAGATTTTCTCATCAAATTTGTCAACGGAGTGGCAATCTTGGAGAAATCCTTGATAAACCATCTATAATACCATGCCAATCCCAAGAAACTTCTCACTTCTGATGGAGTTCTTGGTTATTACCAATTTATCACAGCTTCAACCATTGATGGATCCACTGATATTCCATCCTTGTCAAGTATGTGCCCAAAAAAATGTACACGTTTTAAGCAGAATTCACATTTAAAAAATTTCACGTATAATTTTTCCTATCTTAGCGTCTCCAGCGTCAGACGTAAGTGCTCCAACCACCACGAAGCACCTCCATGAGGGATCGAAATGTAAATATATAAAAAGCGGTAAATATATATATATATATATATATATATATATATATATATAAAGATGTGATCAACCACCACGAAGCATCTCCATGGGGATCGAAATGTAAATAAAGCAATAAATGCGATCAACCGCCACGTAAGTAAACTCCAAAGGAGTTGAATGTAAATAAAGCGGTAAAAAGGCCACGGAGTAAACTCCAGTTCTGATAAATATATATATATATATATATATATATATATATAAGTGGTAAACACACATGATATCGATCCCATTTCGTTTATCATTTCAATTGATTTGTCATATATATATATATATATATATATATATATATATATATATATATATATATATATATATATATATATATATATATATATATATATAAAGCAAATAAACGCTCAGGATGTGAGTCTGTGCTCAATCGAGGCATAACTCGATAATGTTAGTCCATATGTATATATATATATATAAGTATATATATACAGACAGAAATGAAAACTACGGATCGAAGTCCGGGCATACACACACAACACGACTCTCAACGTGAAGAAGAATGTGTGCAAAGATGAAGAGAAAGGCTTTATAATGTGTAAGAAGGCTTACAGTGGGCTGCCAAAGAAGACTTCTATAGCTTTAAGTGGATAAACACTCGATTCTTGTTGGTAAAAATATAGTTATATGTGAGCTCACAAGTGTTTAAAATGAGAAAGCACTCAATATAGGGTGTGTACAGAGCATATTTGACAGGGCTTCCTCGCCTTTTTCTCTTAAATATGGCAACCCCAAACCTTCTATTTATAGAGGGAAAAGCGCGTAGTGTACTGCTGGCGATCATGCAGATGCACTGCGGTGCCGCAAAGTGCCCCCAGCTCGTGGGTCCCTATCGTCTCAAAGTACGTGTACACGTGCAACGTGATGTCCATTCGATCTTACAGAACTTCAATCCGAGCATCTGATTGAGGTGTATAAAACCTGTTTTAGACTGCCGTTGTCGAGAGCTACGTAGTGACATGGGATTAGAGGTTGTACGAAGTCAGGAAGATGGAACCATGTCCTATCTCTTCAAGCTTCAAATTCTATCCGGTGTTCTGCCTTGCATAGTAGTCACTCGGGATTGCAACTCCTCAGTTCTTGTGGTACATTGTTGTGTAGAATGTATGTTGACTGTTGTTTGTTAAGACGACGCCATATGGGGTTAAGGTGGCAATTTGACGACTTCACTCTTCACCGGGGTTATCTCTGGTTTTGGCAGATAAAGCAGATGTTGCTCAGGGTTATCTCTAAGATTGGGCTTCTGCAAGTGTTAAATTCCCTCGGGGTTGTCTTTGAGGTGTGCCTGTCCTCCCGCGGTTATCTCCGGGTTTGTGAATTGAGTGCCTCGGTGTAAGTCTCGAGGTTGAAGCTGACTACATGGGTTGAAACGAGCATATCCGGGGTTATCTCCGGAACTGCAACTGCATCCCTTGGGGTTATCTCCAAGGTTGATATTGTCTTTCCCGGTGTTATTTTCAGGACTGAGACTGAACATCTCGGGGTTATCTCCAAGATGAATCAGCCTTCTCCGGTGGAATTTCCGGTTTTTGCACTACTTTCCCTAGGGTTATCTCTGAGGTGGGAAAATGATACTTCTGATGTGTTTTTCGGGGTTGAAACTAAACTTCCAGTGGTATTTTCAGGATTAAGCTGAGTTGTCTTCCAGAGTTATCTCTGAAAGAAGATTCTACACTTCTTGCAATGTTAGTAACAGGTAGGCAAAAAATTTTGAGTGTCTACAATACCGGTTCTACCCATTCTTTTCTTTCTCCTACTTGTGCTCAACATTTGAACTTGACCCTTGAGAAATTAGATTTTGACTTATCTGTTGAAACTCCATTAGGAGAAACCTTCATTATATCCACTGTTTATAAATCTTGCTTGATTCAAGTTGACACCATCACATTACCTGTTGATCTTATCTCTTTAAAAATACTTGCATTTGATGTGATTTTAGGGATTGATTGGTTAACTACTCATCATGCTAAAATTGATTATTTTCATAAGGTTGTTAGTTTTCATATTCCTAACCAACCAGTTATGTAAATTCAAGCAACCAAACCACTAAAGTCAATCACTGTCATATTAAGTCATAAAGCCATTCGTTTATTGAAAACGGATGTCAAGCTTTCTTAGCCCATGTCATGGATTTAAATAAAAATACGTCAGATTTGAATGGTATTTCTGTTGTTAATAAATTTCTTGACGTATTTCCTAAAGAACTTCATGGCCTACCCCAGAGCGTGAAATCAAATTTTGTATTGACCTTGAACCCGGTATAAACCCATTTCCAAAACCCCATATCAAATGGCTCCTATTGAACTTCAGGAGTTAAAAACCCAACTACAAGAGTTGTTAGGCATTTGTTTTATTCGTCCTAGTACGTCTCCTTGGGGTGCTCCTATTTTATTCGTAAAGAAGAAAGATGGGAGTATGCGACTTTGCATTGACTATTAGGAGTTGAACCTTGTCACCATCAAAAATAGGTACCCATTACCTCGCATTGATGACCTGTTTGACCAGTTGCAAGGTACTAAATATTTCTCAAAGATCGATCTTCATTCTGGATATCATCAGTTAAAGATTAAAACTGAGGACATTCCAAAGACTACTTTCAGAACTCGGTACGGGCATTATAAATTCCTAGTCATGTCTTTTGGATTTACTAATGCTCCTGCGGCTTTCATGGATATGATGAACCGAGTATTCAAGGAATATTTAGATCATGTTGTGGTGGTTTTTATTTATGACATCCTCATCTACTTAAAAAGCTGTGAAGATCATGAGCAATACTTGAAGTTGATACTCCAAAAGTTTTGTGAAAACAAGTTATACGCCAAGTTGAACAAATGTGAGTTCTGGCTTGAGGAAGTAGCATTCCTTGGGCATATGATATCAAAGTATGGAATATCAGTGGACCCGGCAAATATTGAAGCAATACAAAGTTGGGAGCAACCTAAGTCAGTAACCGAAGTACGTAGCTTTCTGGGCTTAGCTGGTTATTATCGGAGATTCTTATAGAATCGCTACTCCATTAACTCAACTGACTAGAAAAGATACAAAGTTTGGATGGAGCGAGGAATGTGAAAAGAGCTTCTAAGAACTCAAGAGGAGACTCATTTCAGCACCTGTTTTGACAATACCATCAGGTTCGGAGGGATTTATCATCTACAGCGATGCTTCAGGCAGAGGCTTAGGATGTGTTCTCATGCAACATGGGAAATTCATAGCCTATGCCTCAAGACAACTAAAAGAATATGAGAGGAATTATCTTACTCATGATCTAGAGTTAGCAGCAGTCATTTTCGCACTAAAGATCTGGAGGCACTACTTGTATGGGGACATAAAATTTGTATTTTTTTTGATAAAAGGGTTATTTATTATGAATTATTGAAGTTTTGGAAATAAATGTTTATAATTAAAAACATGGGTGGGCCCCACTCTTGTCCTTTGTTGTTGAGAAATGTGCTGAAATATTATTTCAAAAGTGGTGTGCTTATTTTTTTTCAAAGATGGATGCGTAGAAAGGATTTTGTCAATACTAGTGTGCCACACTTTTCCTATAAATAGGGTGCTTAGTTAGAAATGAAAATCACACCAGAATCAGAAGTTTTCTCTCTCTATAATATCGAGCGTATTTTTGTGAGTATCTAGATATCTTGAGTGTTACTATTCAGTGCAAGTTTCCTTCAGTATTATATCCGTTATTTCAGCTAGAAGTATTATTCCTTAGAGGTAAGGGATGTTATTTTCTTCGTAAATGATGTTATTTCTTTTAATATCATTATACCAAAATATTGGTATGAATTTTGTTATGAAATTTTAACATTTTTATGTCGAGGTTACTATTCACGTATATAGCACTATTCACGAATACGGTACTATTCACGAGTACGATTCACAAAGTATGATTTTTCTTGTGAAATTTCTACATTTTCGTGTCAAGGTTACTATTCACGTATACGGCTCTATTAACAAAAAAATTAAATTTTCATCTTTTTTTCCAAGTTGTCTATTATGGTTACTATCTTTGATTGTATCCATGTTTTGATCTTCATTCTTAAATTCTGCTCCACAATTGATTATTATGGAGTATTTTTGAACTTGGATAAACCGAAGTACGAATCCCTAATATTTGTTCTTTTATCTCACTAGATTCATTTTCTTTAAGATATTTTTTCATTATCCTCAGTCCTAAATGATGATATAACTGAATATCTTTGGCATGTAATGCAAAGATGAATGATTACCTGATGAATATCTTTGGCCGTGGAGCAAAGATGGACAGGTGTTGAGATGAACATGACCAACTGGTGATACGAATGAATATCTTTGGCCCGTAGTTCAAAGATGAATATTTGATTCAAGATGTATATTGATTGATGTTACAGGGATAAAATATTGATGATGGACTTTAAAATCATAGAAGTTAGTTGACTTCATTCTCTACTTAACTCTTCTAATGAATTGTTGTTTCCGCTGTAGTTGTTGATCTATAACTTGTTGTCTATTGTATTCTATTAGATTTTTCCCTATTGAGGACTAAGGACAATTTGTTCTACATTATCTTAATCATAATATTCTTTACTGAACTAGTTGAGCTCATCCTTTTTTTTGTTCCATTTTCTTCTCAGGAGGCGAGAATATAGCGGGAACTAGTCGGGGTGTAGAATGATGGTTCGAGACAGTTGTTTTATCAGTCCTCACTATTTTGTAAAATAGTGTATCAATAATTATAATAATGACTTATTTGAGTTTGGATATTATCTAAAAGACAATATTTGTATTTAAACTCACAGTATATGTGTTGTCATATTTTGCACGACAATTGTATTAATGAAGTTGTAGTTATTTTTGTACCATGTATTTGGCGACTCAGAATGGGTTGTGTGGACCTATTTAGGGGGCGTCACATTTGGTATCAGAGCTTAGGAATATGATCTCTGATGGAGATCTAGGGTTAGAACTAGGAAGGGAGTGACGAGTAAATCCTTCGCTAGTGTGTCCTACCTAAGCTTATTTATTATTTAATTGGTCGGTTAGAATATAGGGATAATATGTGGCATGTCAATTAACCATTATTTTGTGACAGTAAAATGGCATCTGAAAATGTTGAGATAAGCAATGGAGCACATGAGGCCATTGAGTCACCGCTAATCGATAACCAGGATAATGTGCATCAAGAAGGCAATAATCCTCGTGTAAACAACAACACCGACCAAATGATGAACAATGGTATGTTTAGGAACTTTCTAGAATTCATGCAAAACCAAACGAGAGAGACTCTTGTGCAAAATACAGGTGGAAACACTGGCAACTCATGGATGGTCACCGCTAAGCAGTTCATGGAGCTGGGACCACCAGAGTTTTTGGGAAAGCCAAAACCACTTACGACAAAGATGTGGATAAAGTAGATCACCAAGATATTTGATGTCTTGGGATGCTCCTAGGAGCAAAAGGTTCCCTTTGCCACCTTCATGTTGCGAAGAGGCAGATTACTGGTGGGAATCCATAAAGCGTACTCAGTTTGCCGCACTCAAGATGTCTTGGGACAAGTTCCAAGAATTGTTCAATGATAAGTACTTTCCCGAAAGTATTCGTCACATGAAGGAGGTAGAGTTTATCAGACTGGAACAAAACAACATGATTGTGTCCTAGTACGAGGCTAAGTTCGCAGAATTATCTAGGTTTGCACCTCATTTGGTAGAGAATGAGGAACGTATGACGCGAATTTTTCTGGGAGGTTTGAAACCCGAAATACGTTAATACATCATTTCTCACAAACTGTGTTTGTATTCAGATGTAGTGAATAGGGCTTAGTTATTGGAGCGGGATTATGAGTCAGCTCAACCAGAAGATAACGATCAACAACATGATAATAATCGTACCGATGGCAACAGTCATCAGAACAATGAGAACCATCATGGAGGAAATTATCATGCCAGAAATGGTAACCACTTCAGCGGTAATCATGGCCAAGATAATAGAAGAAATGATTCAAGTGGAAAATTCAAGAAGAGAAGATTTAATGATAACGGGATGACGTCGGCAGCAGAATTAGCACTAGTAACAACAACAAATTTTAGGGGAGGAGAACGACCGCCAGTTAGATGCTACAGATGCGGAGAGGAGGAACACATAAGTCCAAACTGTCCACAATCTTCCAAGGTATATTTTAGTTGTGGAAAAGACGGTCACATAGCTCAATTTTGTCCTGTAGCGAAATCAAGTCTTGTAGCGAAATCAAGTCTAGCTGGGACGGTGGCACCAGAGGCGGATCGAATTTTGTATTGACCTTGAACCCAGTACAAAACCCATTTTCAAAACCCCACATCGAATGGCTCCTATTGAACTTCAAGAGTTAAAAACCCAACTACAGAAATTGGTACCCGAGCCTCTTATTGGTGACTTCCTTTGTGGAATGCATCGAAGCTAGACTCTCTGTAGGGGACACCATATTCGTGTGGTGGTAAACTGATAGGTGCCATTGTGATGTGCTATCCAAGATTGGGATATGAGTCAGAGTTGAGAGCAACCTAAGTCAGTAATTGAAATACATAGCTTTCTAGGCTTAGCTGATTATTATCGGAGATTAGGGGAAGGATTTTCTCGAATCGCTACTCCATTAACTCAGCTGACTCGTAAAGATACAAAATTCAGATGCAACGAGGAATGTGAGAAGAAATTCCAAGAACTCAAGAGGAAACTTATTTCAGCAACTGTTCTGACAATACCATCCTGGAAAAAAAAAAAGCAAACGTAGTAGCTGACGCGTTGAGCAGAAGATGACATACGGATATGCGTGCGATATTTTCAAACACAAAGACCCATTTCGTATAACTTACAAATGATGTAGATATAGTTAAAGACTCTAGGGACCCACGTGATGATGTCAAATATACGCATAGAACCGACTTTAATTGATAAAGTTAAGGCTGATCAAGCCACAGACCCGGAGCTGATGAATATGAAGAAGAAGGTGCAAGAAGGCGTTATTCTAGAAGCAAGAATTGATAAAGAGAGGAAATATCAACCCTTAATTTATTGGTCCATTTGAAATCCTCGATTGAGTAGGAACTGTGACCTATAGACTCGTTTTACCCCCAAGTATGTCTCATGTTCATAACGTTTTCCACATATCCATGCTATGTCTCGTGTTCGAAACGTTTTCTCCTTACTGGCGCGTAATTATATGATCTAACCCCTTTCCTCTACAGAACTTTCTAGACATTGTCAATAATGTTATCTAATAATATCATTTCAATAATATAAGTTACTATGACGTGACAATTATTGAATCAATAATGCAAAATACTATTCAATTATCACTGTAGCAATTATTGCACCAATAATATGAAAAACTGTGCAATTTTAACTGTATCAATTATTGAGTGACTTCTTACGTAAGAATCAAAAATCAGAGATATTGTGCAATACTGTGTGCCACTGTGCAACCATGCGTATTACTGTACTCTTATCGCTGGGTATTTCAATAATTTTTTAACGGTAAAAGTTTTGTCGTTATTTTTATAAAAAAAGTTATTTCTGTCGCTTTCTATATCCGACAGTTATTCCATTATGTGGTCCACCAATTATTGCGCCATCGTACGGATATTTTCGACAAAAAGAATATCTCCCGACCAAAAAGAATATTCCCCGACAAAACGAATATTTTATGACCACTTACTTACTTTATAAAATTTGCACATTTCACCTATAACTATAGCATTATATCAAATCAACACCTTATTATTCAAAAATAATATTTAGAGAAATTAAATCTTTATTCATAAAAAGTTGGGGTCTTACAATTTGGGTCTATAAATAAGACCCACATCACCCATAAAACGTAGAGAAAAAAGCACACTGTAAGATTTTTTCAGATTTGAAGCTTTCTACTGCATTAATATATATATATATATATATATAAACTATTTATTGTGTTTAAATATGTGTTTTAACTGTTCATTCAATGTAAATTAATAATATTTAAATCTGTGGACTAGATTTATCTAAATCTAGCCATATCTAACTTTTAACCAGTTTAAAAGTTATAAAACTGGAACCATTAAGCTAGAATGACTCAAATTTATTTTAATCTAGTTTTCTTTCTAGTTTTTTTTTTGTAAATATTGAGCAACCACGTGACCCTAAATCTGTATCTAGAGGGAACGAGAAGCTTGGCTACGCGTAGACAAGGATTTAACTGATGAATCCTTTGTTTTGCGTTGTTTAAATTAAATATATGTTTTATTCAAGTATCCTCGTTAGGCATGATATGAAAGTAGTATGCATACAAGTCAATCATGCATGATGATAAAGCATATACTTTGTGTGAGACCCCGACTTTTATGAAATAAAAGTCTAATTTAATTTATGATTATTATTCTAAAATTGTAAAATGTTTAATTGATAAATGGTCAAACGAACATTAATCTGATAAATGAGAAAATAGAAGAAATTCTTTTTAGCAATGTGGGCGGCTGAATGAGGAGTATCACGGATGGAAATAAGAAATTGAAAAAAGAAGAGAAAGAGAGAGTGGGTAATTGTGGAAAGAGATGGGGGGGGCAAGGAGATGTGGGAAAAAGAAGAAAGGAAGAAAAGAAAGAAAAAGAAGAAGAAAAAGAGGGAGAGAGAAAGGAAAGGAGAGAGAAAGGAAAAGAGAGAGAAAAAGAAGGATAGAAGAAAGTAATGATATACACCCTTCCACTTCCATTTTCCTTCCTATGCAAAAACTTCAGCAAAAAATAGAGCAGAAATAGAGAGAGAGAGAGAGAGAGAGAGAGAGAAGAGAGAAGAAGAAGAAGAAAAATAAGAAGGAAATAAAGAAGAAATCAAGAAACGTATTTTTAAAATCTTTGATTTATTCTTTGATTAATTCTTAGATTTATGAATTTTATAGAGTACATACTTATGTATGTATCGGATGATTTAAACTTGCATAAACATGAATCAAATGAGAGAAATCTAGAAATTAAATGAAAAAACAAAATTTGGAAATTTTTATAAAAAATAGTTTAATACTTGATTTGGTAAAATCCATAACTCTTTGTGTATAATGAGTTAGGAGATGAGCCATATATCAAAAGAAATCCCTGGAAGTAAGCTAAACGCAAAAATTTGAATCACCCAAAAATTCTTTGTGGATTTTTTGTGGTGATAGTTTGAGTGAAACTGATCCGAAGGAGTTATAGCTCGAAAAATTAGTTTTATTAAGCTCTATTGCGTGAGTTATAATTTTTAATCCGACCATTGGATCGTTGATATTTTTGGATATGTTATGCATATATAAGTTGAGTGTATTTCTACAAATTTTAAACCGTTAAATATTAACTTATGATTTGTTATGAATTTTAAGAGGTGACTGATTCAGAAATTGTTGTAGCAGAAATTTTCGGTAAGCCTTCTCTCTATGTTAGAGTCAGAATTTGGAAATACTTTCTTCTACAAAGTTGTAAAGAATTAAATTTTACATAGAAAGCTCATAAGATCCATATTTTTCTGATAAAATAGCTAATTATTGTGAATTATTGAAGTTTCTGAATATGGGAATTTATAATTAATTTATCAAAATATTTATTTGGGCTGAAATATTTTTACAGGAAGCTTATTATATCATATTAGAATTTATGTAAAATTTTGATGAATTATTGAAAACCAGAAGTAATTATTATGTTTTAAACTATTTATAGTTAGTTTGAAAATAGAAGAAATTCATAGAAAATTCTATGAATGATGAAAAATTATGAAAGTTGGTGAAAAATCTAATAATGTTATTTTATAATTTCTGGACAGTTTTAGAAAATTATTGAATAACATAAATATTTATTGTATTTTTAAGCTATTTATGGATAGTTTAAAAATAGAGAAAAATCATAGAAAATTCTATGAATGGTGGAAAATTATGAATTCTGCTGAAAAATATTATAATAATGTAAAATTAATATTGATAATGTTTTAAAGATATAAAAGTATGTGAAGTTAGTATTTCTATTTTGAAGCTATTAAATGATAGTTTTTATAAATAGAAATAATTATAGAAAATTGTTGGATAATCCAAAAAATGTGAAAATTATTTAGAAAGTTCGGAATACTATTTTAAATATTTTAGATGTGTTAGTAAGCTCATGAGGTGTCAGAATGTAAACGCACAAGTAACGAATGAGTTATGATAAAAACAAAAATAATATTTTTGTTAAAGTAAAAATGGTGATAATATCAGAATAGTGGATTGTCTTATATGAGATTTTAGATTTCTCAAGTTTTATTATTCACTTCTAAAGTTTTGGAATATGAATAATGATATTATGCGATAAATAAAGATAACTTGAATGAATAGTGAATTATTAGTTGGTTTATATGTTATTCGAGATAAATATGATTTGATGTTGATCCCTACTTTTAATAGAATTTAAATTGTTTGTAGCAAGGTATTGATTTGATTCTTACGTAAGAAGCCACTCAATATTTTATTTAATAATTGACATTGTATTTATTGCACAGTGATTTATATTATTGATTCTTAATTACGTAAGAAGTCACTCAATATTTATTTCAATAATTGCCATAGTAGTTATTGCATAGTAACTCATATTATTTGATATGATATACTTAAACCAGTTGGCAGTATTGTGATTCTTTGTTAATAATTATGAATAATTGTTGAAAGATTGAAGATGCGTAAATAATTGATGAATAAAAGGTGTTGATTAAAGATAAGTATGATATACAGATGTTTGTTCAATTATTTTCTTTTTACAAAAGTAAGTTTGGCATGACTTGTCGACACTCTACTTTTTCTAAAGTAGTATGGACCATAACTCTATTATTGAACAAATTTTGTTAAAACGTGTACAAGTTGGTTTAATTTTCTCGGTGGGACCATAAATTCCACTGCCATTACTATATACCTCATTTGGTTATTTTGTCAAAGCAGGTGTGCTAGTTGTTTACTAAATTTTTAGTATAAATAAGTTGCTCGGTTGAGTAACTAAACACACACCATCACTACACTAAAAATATAGAATTCTTTTACTACAATATTATGAGTACTATAATATTGTGAGTATTTTTATTGAGTGTAATGTTACTCCAAGTGTAGATAAGGAATGCAAGCATTGTTTAAATTGATCAATTTCACAGAAAGCAGAATCAAGTCACATGCTAAGGTAAAGGGGTATCATTATTATGGTAAGAGGGTATCATTTTTATGATAAAAGGAATATTATTTTCTTTCATACTCCATATTATGGTAAGATATTATTATTTATTTATTCAGTTTATCATTAAATGGTGAAAAGTCCTGAAAAGGATTAGAATATCCTTAATAGTTTGTGCTTCATCTAATATTATGTTAGCAATTTGGACTTTGGATAATTAAGTTGAAAATCACTAAGATCTATGTTATCATATTATTCTGATTATTTATGTTTATTCATTATATATATCATTGTCATCATCCTCATGCTTATATTGTGATGAAAGTCATCTTTTGCCCGTAGTGCATAGATAGACTTGGTATGATTATGACCAAGGATTATTCGGTATAATCATGACCGTAATATTACAAATGATGTGGTAAAAGTCATCTTTGGCATGTAGTGCATAGATGGACTTGGTATGATTTCATGGATTATTCGGTATAATTATGACCGTAATGTTACAAATGATGTGGTAAAAATCCTCTTTGGCTTACGTACAAAGATGGACAGTTGATTGGCATGATTATGACCAAGGATTATTCGATATAATCATGACCATTGGTGAAAACACGAATATCCTTGGCCCGTAGTACATGAATAATTTGTGGTCGTGAATTGAGCTAAGTCTTAGCGTTATTGGTTTTATAGTTGTTGTCTTAGACTCGTATTGCAAAGATGGACTGTTGATTTATCTAATTATAAATATGAATTATGAATTTAATTATAATCTATGGTGGTTCAGGTGAAGACAGGTGATGAGAGTTCTTTCTGTCTTGGGTATAACAAAGAACTGTTGATGTGTATTACAGGAATGAAATATTAAAGATGGATTTTTAATATAGAGGATATAGTAGACATTATGTTCTACTTAACTCTTCTAATGGATTGTTGATTCCGCTACAATTATGGTTGAAAACTTTTATCTTCTACCATATGTTCTAAATATCTGAATTATTATTGATGAATGTTATTGATAATTTAATTATCTTAAGTCATGATATTCTTTACTGGGCTATTTGTGCTCACTCCTTTTACTTCACCACCCATTTCAAGTAATAAAAGTGTAGCTGGGACTAGCAGAGAGAACATGGGTATAAAGTGGTGTTATGAATTAGTCAGAATCCTAATCAAATTATGAAACGGTGTAACATAATAATTGTACTGAGAACTTAAAATGTCTGTGACTTATTTTATACATCATTTAATATTTAATTTTGGTGAACAATAATAGGGTGAGGCGAACTCGAATTTGGAAGCGTCAAAAATGCAGTCCATTAGAATGAGGAGGACAAAAATCTTCTCGTGTTTCTTTGGGGACTTAAAATATTTGTTGTTGTACTTTAGATGACATTGTAATAATTTGAGTATGAATATTGTCGTATTATATACATAACAATATTTGTATTGAAACTCACAGCATATGTACTGTCGTATTCTGCACGACAGCTGTATAAATGAAGTTGTCAGTAGTGTATTTTCTGGCGACCCAAGATGGGTGATGTATACCTATTTTGGGGGCGTCACACTTTGTAATCAATCTTATTTATTTATTAATAAAAGAATTATTTATTAAAGGTATTTTATTATCTACATGGTGCTGTTTTAATAATATGTGATAAACCCATAGTTTTAAGCAATGCTTTTAGAATCATGATGAGATCATGCTAATGAGATCTAAATTCTTAGATAGCTTAAAACTAAAATATTCCCAATCAATGGATTACTAAAAAGGGGATTAGTGAATCTGGATAGATTGGTACATACGTTGCATGCTCATTGGATGAAGATGATTGATCTCATGATCATTTGTGTGGAGACACTAAAGCAAGTATGTAGGTGCTTATTAGAGAATAAGTTCACTGAATATGACTCACTAAGGAATACCTAATGGAGTTTTACTTGTTTGTCAATAGGAATTCCTGTAGTGATAGTAGTACAAATGATCCTTAGACTTGAGATCATCATAGTATCTTATACATAATGAATTACACTTTGACTTATTCCTTAATACTCTTAGAGTATATCAAAGGGTATGCTTGGGTGTAATAAGTTATATATGGAGATAATGAATGATCAATAAAGAATCTACCACTTCTAGTAAAAGAAGCGAAATGTCATATGTGATTCAATAAATGACAACCCAAGAATCCTTGGCCAAGGTGGAATGGAATTAGAAACTAGTTTCTAATTTGCATTCATTAGGAGTTGTGCATTTGGGAATCAAAATACATATAATTGAATAAAATAAGAATTGATAGTAATTCCATGTCTTATATTTAATTGGAACATTGTATGGTGGAAGAATTGAATTATACGGTAACTATTTACTCAAAGGTTCTTTTATGATTAATGTTGAAATATATATTATCTGGAAAGTCGTTGATCGCTAGGGAGGCTTATCCCTATTTTAGAATAAATATTATTTATTTAAATAAATTAATCGTTTAATTTATTTATTTAAATAATATTAGAATTGTTCTAATTGATTTATTCACAACCGGTTTAATATGGAGAACCTAAAGGGTCACACACCATAAAAGAAAGAATAATTATTTAAGAAGTTAATGGCATAATCATAATAATATGTTAACTATATTTAATTTAATCTATGGTGATATGATAAATTAAATAGCTTAATATTTATTATTTAATATTTTGAAATATTAAATATAAATTAATAAGAGGAGTCTTATTAATATTATTATAATTATTATTATTTTAATTTCTAAAAGAGTTTAAGAATTAATTTAATATAAGTACTCTCATTTATTCCTAATAGGATTAGGAGGGAAAATTAGTTAGAGTTTAATTAATTATCCCTAATAAGATTAGGGAGCCCATTTAATTAAAAGAGTTTAATTAAATAAATAATACCTTATTTTAATTAAATAGGGTTACCTGATATCTTTATAAGAGGAGTCTTATATCAGGTATCAGATATACGCAATTCTAATTGTTGGAGAGTACGTCCCCTTTTCCTATAGAGATAGAAAAAACTAGGGTTTGAGCCAATACACCCTTCTTCTTGAAAATTCTTCTTCCTTGGTGGATCACCTCTAGAGGTCATACACTTGGGTGGCTAACATTGATCAAAGGAAGGAATCTACCTGGAGATTCAAGGAGATCGCGGAGAAGTAGGAGCTGAACTCGTACCTGAGGAAGCTCGTATCTACAAGGGTATGATTCCATAACTTCTTGTTCTTCGTTTTAATTAATAATATGTATAAAGGATGATCCGAGTAATTGATTTGTGAAAAATTTTAAAATCTGATTTTACTTTGCTTCCGCTATTTTTGCAATTTGATTGCTACTTTAATTTTCACAAAACCTAACAGTGGTATCAAAGCCAAACTTTATGAAAATTATTAATTATTTTGATTCAATATATATATATATATATATGGGTATATATTTAAAATAATTTATTGAGCATAATTTGTTGTATAAAATTTATTTAGTAATAAAAAAAATGAAAAGCCGATATTATTCGCAAATAATGTTTTGAATTTCGGTAATCCTATTTTTTTTATCGCGAAGTCCATGGCTGTGTTGATTCACGTTAACATATATATATTAACCAAGCTTGTCCCAGTTTTTGAATTATGCACGGATATTAGTGGATGAGTTCAGGATCATCATTTGAAAACTTTATCTTGCATCTTGTAATACCCGAGAATTTCCATGTATTACTAAACAAATACATTAATGGAAATAAATATCTAATTGAATATGAACGATTTCATGTTATGAAATGAGATAACTCAATTATATTAAATAACTGAATAATTGAGGATATGTGGGGTTTTGTGATGAACTCATTGAAGCCTTGTGTGGCATGGTAATGGGAAATATTAACAGTAATATTAATTAACAAGGGAATTATAAAGTAAATAATTAAGTAATATTAATTGTTAATTGTCGTGGTAGTATATTTATGGATTGTTAATTGATGTTGATGAGGTTGATTAGTATGTGATTATTAATTGATTATTTAATTATTAATAGGTGATTATTATATAGATAAGTAATGATTATGGAAATCCATAAATATATTATTGGTGTTAGTTAATTAAGGAAGTGCATGATTTAATTACTTCGCATAAATGAGTAAGTTAGTAATATAATAATATTATATTGACAATTATGTGCACATGAGTAATAATACAACTACACCATATAGTGTAGTGTGACATTGTGTGACTATATAATAAGTTATATAGAACTATATTGTATGAACATTGTGACTGAATATGTTGGGACTATATGTAATAAATACATTATCTAGGTGACAATATGTATGTGGGCAGATATTAAAATAATATACCATGAGCATACTGTAAATTGGTATTTTAATAAATGTATTAGTGTGATAAAATGCACATGGATTATATGTATATTACATTTCCATATTTCATCTACTACCTTGAAATGTTAAAACATGTTGTGACATTAAGTTATATTATATAGTTGATATTAGCAAGAGTGAGAATTTGTATAACTATACATGATGGTTGAGTTAGTCCCAAAATGATTGTCCCAATTACCTCTCATTTCTCAATCACGTGAGTAACAAAAAGGCTAGCCTATGTTCTTCATTTTCTTCCAACTCCCTAGCTCATGATCATGGGGGAGTGGGGATTATGATGAGTTCCAACAACCAATCTAACAACTCCTCCATAACCTTCATGCAATCCTAAAATCTCTTGGTTTAATTTCTTGGATAATGGCTTGGCATGGTTAGTAAGTTTTCTATAAATTGAGCACTCTATTTCATGTGTTATGTTGCTGAGAATTACTTGCTTAGTTGCTATAAAGAGTGGGAGGCAGTAATCTGATTTTGAGCTAAGTCCTTTCTAATTCAAAGCAAAGGTATAAAAATTATGTTCTTAGTTTGAAGTTTGTCAAATTCAAAAATTTGTTGGATTCTCTGCTAATTGATGTAGAATAGCATGCCATTGTGTTATTTGAGTTGATATACATGTCTTGGAACATGGTAGCTGGTCTGATTGCAGGAGTAGCATCTCTTGTGTTAAGGCTCTGCTTCTGCATAGCCATTTTTTTTCAATCTGTTCAAAGTGGCGCGGTCGCGCCACTTCCATAGGCTAATACCTCGCAGCCGCACGTGGTGCTGTTCTTAGATAATGATTTGAGGTTTTTGATTTATTTTGAGCATGCTAGAACGTCATAACTTATAATACATGACTAATCTAATGCAAACATGAGTTGTTGACATGTGGATCATATAGTTTTGTTCAAACAATTAAACATAAGAAAATTATGAATTTAGCCTTTAAAGTCTTGAGTAAATAAGAATAGGTGGTGACCTATGATAATGTTATGATATGTAGTCAAACTTGGTTATCCACCTACTAACATGTGTGTATTGCTTGGTTATTTATGAATATGTCAACCATGTATGCTTGACCTTTTCCGCAGAGTAGCTACTCTGGGTTTGAATCGAGAGTCGCGACACCACGCGTCTCCTTAGTACAAACTAAGCGGCGCCACGCCATCTATGATGGGATCGATTTTTGCTATTAATTTGTAGGAGTTGCATACTTGTATTATTACTCTAGCATGTATTATATGACCAGTACATGTCCAATGTGTTAAGAAGCAAGCTAGATAATATGAGTGAATGTTTAATGATGTGATTATAGACTTTTAAGTGATAAGTCCAAAACGTATTTGCAAACTATAAAGCAACGATTAAAGACTATGTTAATTGATTTTCATGGTGACTTACAAAATGATTTTTTGTTATAAATATGTAAGGTATGAAATGAAGTATGTGAAGAGTATACAACTAAGTTAGATGTTTAAGTATGCATTTAAACTTACATATCAAGCATGAGCACATTTAACTAATGAATATCTTATATACATATTACATTATGTTAGGATTTGAAAGAGTATTGTTAAACGATATTTTGGTAAACTGCGTTTGAAGCCAGTATCCTAAACCTTTGCATTACTTTATTCGACGAATACCGTAAGCTTATCCCTTTGAATACAAGTTATATTACTTTCTTGTTCAAATGAGCTAGTATGTTAAACCCTTGTGAAAGCTATTATTCATGTTGAAATTGGTATTGTCTTTAAATATTGTAAAAGAGTTGATGCCACTTGATTCGGCTAGACTATGTGCATGTTTAGAAAAGTTGTTCAAACCAACTGATTGGTGAAAAAATCTTGAAAACTGAGTTGGAAAACCATTTTGGTAAGGGGAGTGCATGTTGTTGGAAACCCAACACATGAATAAATATTATTTTAGTGTTATGCATAACGTGAAGTATTGTAGACTGATCATCTATAGTAGTTGATATTTTGGGTTATCAGTTTAATATTGGTAACTCTAGTGAAAGTTCAATGGTCCTTAGTGACTGCTCGATATAAATTACTTATCCAGTTGGATACATTGTTAGTCGTTGAATTCATATATATTTGTTGATTTATATTGAATTGTCATATCGCTTATTCATGATGTTATTCTGACACTTTAAACTATCCTAGAAATAACCCTTCGATATTTCAAACCTTGTGATATTATATCCTACGCCCTTGTTGTATATTACTTGCTAGGCAATTTGTCCTCATCCTTGCTTATTTAAAACCTTTCAGTTAAGGAAGAACAGGGAGGTGTCTCTGGAACAGACAAGGGCAAGGGTAAGGCTACCGACTAGCTTGTCCTTTTTTATGTTTAAAGTCTATTATGATGTATTATGACTGTTTCAGACTATGTTTAAGCTTAAGTAAGATCATGTAATAAGTCTTTATTAAATATTATTATGTAATCTATTAAGCACTGTAGGTTGCGAGACTTGGGGGAATAATTATAATAAATCATTGTATGTTATTTTAAAGTAGATTTTCCGTTGTGTATGCGTTATTTTAGTTATTATGGTTTTACCATGAGAACGTGATGAACCAAATTCGAGTGACCAAGTGGAGGTCCAAATTTGGGGGCGTCACAAGTTGGTATCAAAGCCGTAGTTATAAACCTTAGGAGCGAATGTCCTTAGATTATAACTCGGGAGAACTTAGAAGTTAGGAAGGAGATAAAACTCATGTAGAGTTTTCCTTAAGAGACTTAGTATGTTATGAAATATAACTTCATTCTATACAATGAACTTATGTTTGTTTAACATTCTAATGGAGTTGTTGTTTGTGTTGTCTTATATTGGTGATTGTAGGATGACTGACATTGGAGGACCTAGCCAAGTGGTAGAGGAGGAGCCGCGTGATATCCACGTAGTATTTGAGACACCCTTGATAGCAGAGCCTATTTCAGTAATAGCCCCTTATGATGATGACGATGAGGAAGAGGTGGAGTCTTACCCTGAGGAGGAGCCTGAGCCTGTGGAGGACTCCGACGAGGCTGCTTTTGAGGATCGGATGTTAGGAGAGTATGAAGAACATATTTTAGAGTTGGGATGTAGAGTGGAGGAGCTAGAGGCTGAGGCTAGGGAGAGGGAGTCTGCATTCCAGAAGTTGAGGGACGAGGACCATCAGAGGCAACTAGTGATGCTGGAGATGGAGGTAGAGATTGCTCATTGTAAGGAAGCAGGCATCCAGATGGGAACTTTGTTTCATCGAGCGGTGGCGAGGAATGTTGAAGCGGAAGGAAAGCTAGAGGAATTAGAACATAAGGTTTTGAGTGAGAAGGCGGAGAAGGAGGCTCTTCGAACTCAATTAGAGATGGAGGTGATTGATAGGATTCATTTCGAGGAGAAGTGGGAGGAAGCCAATGATAGGGCAGATGACCTAGAGGATGAGGTGCGGTGCAAGAGGAGGAAGATGAACAAGATGGGCTATGCTCTTCGCACGGCCATGGAGAGATTGATCGATGGGGTTGTTGCCTCTTTTTCAGTTCTAATAAAAAAGTTCTAACTCATTCAAGCATACATGTGTCAACAAGTAATACAGAGTAAGTAGAGTATCGATCCAACAGAGAAAGTTGTCAAATTTAAACTACTATGCATCAATTAAATCACTATACTTATATGCTTAAACTAATGACTATAATTGGTGAATTGCTCTAATTGCATATAACAACTAAAATAGGAATAATAATGAAATAAACCAAGTCTGGAAATAATGGGATCCTAACTTCATTTAACACTTCATCTAATTACGACTATCATGCAAGAATTGATCACATATCACAGGAAAGTAGCCACGAGCACTAATAGAGTCATAGCCATTTTTCAATGCACTAAGACCTACTTACACAACATCCATAAATGATAGACTCCATGTAATCATCAATATAACCAAAATCACTATATGTCTATGTGAAGTTGCAATCATACTGAATTTAAGCACAAGCCCTTATTTTAAATTATACGGTGAAACAGTATATGTCTATCTGGTTCACGAAATACGCAAGCCATATAAAACAACCCCATATACGTATGCTATCATAATTATAATCCATACTTGCATGTTCATTGTTAATTCCATACAAGTACTGAAACGAATGGTGATTAAGCATTCATACATGCAAAATAATCATGATAGAAATTCCATATGATATGTAAAACAGCCCCAGCAATCAAGCATGCAACTACATATTAAAATCCGTTAGAATCCCATAATGGAGGTTTGTTCATGACTGAACCAAAAGCCATTATGGGATCAAAGCTAAACATGGTTAATAAGCAAACAATTGAAAGATGAAGGATAGAAACGATCAAACCCAATTGCTGATTATAGACCAATATTAACGTTCAAATCCTCATATAAATCCAGCAAAATAATAATGATAATCCACAATGATAGAAAATCCCAAGAAGAATTGGAGAAATAGGTGTTTAAGCTTCGTTCTACATTGGAATCTCCCTCAACGTGTAAACCCTAGTTCCTACTATGAAAAATACGTCAAAAGTAAACAAAGATATGTCTGACACCAGTCAGATATCGTTTTAATCAAATTACAACCCTTTTAATTAAAAATTAAAATAAAACAAATCGTGACTTCAGTATCGCATGCCGCAAGCGCGCCCTCCATGTAATACTTCATGAGCGCGAGACTTGCAAATGTGTCATGTTGTCATTTGGTGTCTTTGCATGCGCCAAGATCCCCAACCTTGTTCTCGCATCACGGCGGCCACGCGGCTTGCAATCTGTGGATTCTGGTTCTGCTGTTGCAACTGATCTGTTTTGCTGCCCTTTTCCATCCATGCTTAGTCTTCTGCTCCACTTAATCCTCATGCCACACATATCCCAGCTTGTGCCCCGCTTCATGCGTCCATTAGCCTTGTGCCCTCTAATACCACCAAATTAGGTTGTTTCCTGCATTTTTTCATCAAAAGTAGTTTTAAGTAAATGCAATGCAAAATAACATGAAATGCAACTAAAAACACACTAAAATGTACTTGAGATAGGCATAGTTCGCATGAATTGGTATTCAATAAGTAGGTATAAAATCCACTTATCAAATACCCCCAAACTTGAACTGTTGCTTGCCCTCAAGCAATGCATAATAATGAACAATGAAAAATGCAGCTACAAAACTATGCAACTAAGCTATGATGCACACTAGTCTCACATAGTTCCAGCTCTAACAGAATTTCTGTGACGCCCCCAAATCCGGGTCTCTTCCAACCCGACAGATGGTGCTACACGGTACTACCATTCATTCATTCGTTCACCGGAATAGTCACAAAAGGACTAATATAACTTCTATATATCCAAAATAATATTACATTTCCCAGGTTCTTTGTAACATATTCGTTTGTTCTTGTCATAATATCAAATATATTACAATCGTTCACCTATACTATTACATAATTAATCTTAGGGTTCGTCTTCGCCTTGCCCTTGTCCTTTCCCGAGCCTTCAGTCCGCTCGATCTTAGCTGTGTTCATATGGTTCAAGCAAGAGTGAGCATAACTAGCTCAGTAAGTACTATAATTCTAATAAACAACATGCTTGAAACATAGAACTAATATATCTTCAATAACTGAACAATAGTTACGAAGTACTATCGATAATTCAAAATAGCACTTCTTTTCCTTCAAAACATTTTACACAACCATACTCATTGGAATAACAATTATGGCTCAAGTCAATGAGCATATCATAAGTTCTTTTGAAAAAGACAACCCGACACTAAGTCCGTAAGTCCGGCATAGCTTACGAGCACTTCTGAGTGATCAACTCATAGTACTCTATGTTGATCAACACTACATTCATTAAACGTGTATACGTTTAAGTTGTGGCAACTTCACATGCCTGTCGTTAAACGACAAAAACATTTTAGCATACTTGGTCTTCGATTGAAAACCATGCCAATATAACTTGATAACATTAATCATGCTTGATATATTCATAATATAAGTCTAGCCGAAAGAATTGGCTTTAGACGTCATGCGAAAGAATACATGAATTACAAAGCTTGTCCAGACTGAACTAGAACAAGGGTTAGAATACTTGCCTTTAGCGTCTGCTTACTGGTTAATACTCATACAATACTTTAAGTCTTTATGATTCTACAATACATAATCATATAACGTACCACATTAGGTCATACACAATCAAGTATGATTACTATTATATCTTACCCTTCATCTCAATGTAATTCCTAATTTAGATTCGTTATTTAGGGTTTCCAGCTTTCGTTATGTCATTCTCATTCTGTTAATCTTCGATTGATTATTAACTCTTAATCAACATGCATTACTGACTTACAAATACCTTACAATGTCTTAATCATGTTATGATTACATCTTAATACATTACTATTAAGTTCCCTTTCCTTCCACACTTGAAATCTTTCTTCACTATCAACTTCCTTGGACTAGCGCCGCAGCGCCAAGGATTGTCTTGTGACTCGCGCTGCGATGCGAGTTAGCAGTGCACAATGGTTCGGCCTCACACCGTGGCACGGGCAATTAGGTTTAGAGTCGCGCCGCGGCGCGGACTTTGTGCCTTAGAAAATTTTACAGTTTTGAAAATTTTTACAAACTTCCCGGACGCATAACTTCTTCGTTTTAAGTCCAAATTGGTCCGTTCAAAAGCCTACGGTTCACAAATTTCATAATCTATGCGTTCATGCAAGAATTTTATCTATTTGACTTCATTTGCTCAAAATTCACCTATGAGTTCATTTTTAACGAAAACGATAAACGTTCGTGAACGTTCAACGCTCGTTTCTTCGTTTTAAGTCGGAATTCGGTCATTTTTGAGTCCGCAACTCTATAATGACTAAAATGACTTGTCTCCATCGAAAACCAACATTTCCAACTTCAAACACAAAATACGACTTCCATTCCGAGAATTTCACGAATTCGACGATAATCGTCCAATCGTGTGAAGTCCGTCAAATATTCATTACTAATCATTCTAAATGGATTTTAATTAACATAATACCATTACAAGTTACTTACTATACCAACTTATAATCAAAGTAGGTTTTGACTTATTCTCATAAGTCATTTAACTTATTTAGCTTATGAACTAGAAATCTTCATACACATGGCTTATTAATAATTTAAGTCCATTAATCAATGTTTTCATGCTATAATCATCATATTAATCATCATATGGCAACACATGATACGTTCTTCATGATTCTAACAACTTATTAATATTCAAGTTGCTTATTCAACTTATTCGGCTTAAGTTCATTCCTTATAACTTATTACATGTTATCATCCAACCCTCCCCCTTCTCTATCAATCCTATCATAGAAGAGATGAAGATATAAGAGATGAGTCTTACCCTTGAAGACTAAGACTTCAATTCACTTTGGAAAACTAGCAAAGGATGAAGTGGTTTATTCTTCTTAAACAATAAGTAGCTTTATATTGAGAGGAAAGTTGGATGAAATAACAACCAACAAAATTGAAATGAGCTTGGTATTTATAGGCTATCAAAAGCTAGGGTAGAATGGTCATTAACACATCCCACCTCCTTATTTCCACCTCCTCAATTACCCTCATTAATTCCACCTCCTTACTATTCACAACTTAACCTTCAAGTATTCTTGCTAGCCACTTCTTTTACTTGTTCACCACAACACTTGGTCATCACACAAATTGTTTGCCCATCAAGCTTACCCACTTCCTACTTGGTTTGACCCATGGATCAAGGCTTCTCATTGGGCTTGGTTAATTAATCTAACTACTTTCTTATTGGGTTGTGCTACAAATAGATTGGACTAATGATTAACAAGCACTTGGGCTTGCATATCCCTTCCTATTAGACTTCTATCAATAAGCTAGCAATTCTACAAGTCCATTACCTTAAATTACTTAACTTAACAAATATACCCCACGTATAATTCTTATATGCTATCTCGTATATTAATTTGCAATATACGTTATTTCATTCTTCATACAAAATAGTACAATATTATACTATATTCTTTACTTCATATAATGTCTACACAATATACTATCACAATTCCTTCTTTTACGCTTAATAACATAACGTTCTCAAATCACGTCCGCATGCGAAATATTACATTTTCTATACTTAGATTATTATTACATAATCGATATCATCTCCATATTATAACATTACGTATTTCTTGGAAGTTCAAAAATAATTCCCGAGCAGAAATCGATGAATAGTGTTTTTCGGAAAATTTCTCGGAAAACTTTTATTTTCGTTTTAGAAATTCAAACACTTTAATTCTCTCACGTAGTTAAAATACTACGACATTCCGACGTTTCTAGGTTATAGAACGACCTTCATCTTCTCAACACATGATAATAATAAATAATATTATTTTATTCATTATTAAAAGTAATTACAAAATATTCGATTTTCTGGGGCATTACACTCTCTCCCCCTTATAAGGATTCTGTCCCCAAAATCTCGCTAAAAAAAATTTACACAAATAATTGAGGGTAATTCTTTTTCATCATTTCTTCTAACTCCCACGTTGCTTCTTCTGCATCGTGGTTCTTCCATATCACCTTCACGGAAGGTATGACTTTATTCCGCAGAACTTGTTCTTTTTTATCGATAATTTGAATCGGCATTTCCTCGTACGTTAAGTCCTTCTCGACATGGATAGGCTCATATTCTATCACGTGTTTATAATCTGGCTTATAAGGACGCAATACCGACACGTGAAATACATTATGTATTCGTTCTAGGTCTGGAGGTAACACTATCATATAAGCTACCTCACCCACCCGTTTTAATACTTCAAAAGGTCCTATAAACCTCGGACTTAACTTCCCTTTTTTCCAAAATGTATCTTTCCTTTCCAGGGGAGATACTTTTAGAAATACGTACGAACCTACTTCAAACTCTCGATTCTCTCTATGCGGATCCAGTAAACTTCTTACGTCTCATCTTGATGCTAGAAGACGATCTGAATCTTCTTGACAATATCCATCGTCTGTTGCACCAATTTCCGTCCCAATATTCGACGTTTCTCCTACCTCATCCCAATAAAGTAAATGCTCGTGATTTTCTCCCATAAAAGCTTCGTAAGGTGGCATACCTATGCTTGCATGATAACTATTGTTATACGCAAACTCCACTAATGGTAGATGATCATCCCAACTATCCTTGAAATCCATGACGCAAGATCTTAGCGTATCTTCTAACGTCTGAATTGTCCTCTCGCTCTGTCCATCCGTCTGTGGATGATACATTGTACTCAGCTTCAACTGCGTTCCCAACTGCTCTTGTAGACTCCTCCAAAAGTTTGACGTGAATTGTGGGTCACGATCTGACACAATCGATACTGGCACTCCATGTCTAGAGATTATTTCCTTAATATAAAGTCTAGCTAATTGGTCTAAGTTATACTTAACCCTAATTGGAAAAAAGTGAGCCGACTTCGTCAACCGGTCCACTATTACCCAAATCGCATCATACCCCTTCTGAGTAGTCGGAAGTCCAACCACAATATCCATCGTGATATTCTCCCACTTCCACTCCGGAATTTCCAATGACTGTAACAAACCACTTGGTCGTTGATGTTCGGCCTTAACTCTCTGATAAGTCAGGCACCTACTAACGTACTCGGTAATTTCTCTCTTCATGTTCGGCCACCAGAAACTCTGTTGAAGATCTTGATACATCTTGGTGCTACCAGGATGTATCGAAAACCTTGAACTATGAGCCTCTTGTAGAACCTTCTCCTTTAATTCCGTCTCACTCAGAACCCAAATTCTTCCTTCAAATCTCAATAATCCCTCATTATCAAGACTGTACTTAGTATCTTTTTCATTAGTCAGCCGCTCCTTCATCCGGTCACACTCATCTGTTTTGAGTTATACCTCTTTAACTCTCTCTACAATGGTAGATTGCATCTCCGTCGCAAACAACATTTGTCCCACTTCACTTGGCAGCTTCACTTCCAGCTCCATCCTAGCCATCTCTGTTATTAACTCAGTTTGAGCCATTAACACATACAACTTTTCCCGACCCTTCCTACTTAAGGCATCAGCAACTACATTGGCTTTTCCAGGGTGATACAGGATTTCAAAGTCATAATCCTTTATCAACTCCAGCCATCTCCTCTGCCTCATATTCAACTCCTTCTGTGTGAAGATATATTTTAGACTTTTGTGGTCCGTGTATATCTCACATTTTTCTCCATAAAGATAATGTCTCCATATCTTTAGAGCAAAAACTACTACGGCCAGTTCGAGATCATGAGTAGGATAAACTTTCTCATAATCCTTCAATCGCCTAGATGCATCATACGTAATGACCTTGCCATGCTGCATGAGCACGCAACCAAGTCCTCTATGCGAAGCATCGCTATAAACTACAAAATTTCCTGTGTCATCGGGTAATGACAAAGCAGGCGCTTCACTCAACCTCTTCTTCAATTCCTGAAAACTATCCTCACATTTCTCCGTCCACGCATACTTCACCGTCTTCCTCGTCAAGTTAGTCAATGGAGTAGCTATCTTCGAAAAATCCTGGATAAATCTTCGATAGTAACCCGCTAACCCTAGGAAACTCAGCACCTTAGTCGGCGTTTTTGGTTGTTCCCAATTCATCACGGCTTCCACCTTCGCTGGATCCACTGAAATTCCCTCCTGGTCAATGACATGACCTAAAAACTGCACCTTCTCTAGCCAAAATTCACACTTCATGAATTTCGCATACAACTTCTCCTTTCTTAATGTCTCCAACACTAATCTAAGGTGTTCAGCATGATCTTCTGGCGTCTTAGAGTATACTAGAATATCATCGATAAACACCACGATGAACTTGTCTAAATATTGTTTGAACACCCTGTTCATCATATCCATGAATGCAGCTGGTGCATTTGTCAACCCAAACGACATCACTAAAAACTCGTAATGACCATAACGAGTCCTGAATGCTATCTTTGGCACATCCTCCTTCCTAACCTTCAGTTGGTGATACCCCATTCTTAAATCTATTTTAGAAAAATACTTAGCCCCTTTCAATTGATCAAAGAGATCATCGATCCTGGGCAATGGGTATTTATTTTTTATCGTTAACTTGTTCAACTCTCTATAGTCGATACAAAGTCTTAACGATCCGTACTTTTTCTTGATAAATAGTATCGGTGCTCCCCACGGTGAGACACTCGGTTGAATGTATCCATGCTTCTTGCAATCGCACCATCAACTCCTTCATCTCCTTTGGCGCCATATGATACGGTGGTTCTAGAAGCTGGTGCCGCTCCCGCACAATGTCTATCACTTAATTCGTCTCCTATCCAAAGCAGAAGACCGGGCAATTCACTCGGAAATACATCGATTTAATTCTCTCACTATAGGTATTTGTTCCATGGTTGCTACCACTCTGGGTATCAACAACACGGCATGTATAACCCACGCACCCCTTCCTCAATAATTTCCTAGTTTGTGTCATGGTTAAACAACACGAACGTCCCGGCGATCTATTCCCGTAAAATACTACCCGAGGTTGTTCTAACGTCTTAATGTTCACACATTTCTTTTGACAATCTATAATTGCCCCATGGTTTACTAACCAATCCATTCCGAGAATTACATCGAATTCTCCTAACTTTATTGGTAATAAATCTACCGATAATTTATAACCCCGTATATCAACACAACAACTCTTGTGAATTTTTTCAACAGGAATTATCTCTTTGTTTGCTACCTTAATATTTAAAGGTATAGGCAACTTTTCGGGAAGTAATCCTAATCGTCTAGCAAAATCGCATGCTATAAACGAACAAGTAGAACCCAAATCAAACAGCACATACGCATTGATATCGTTGATCGTAATAATACCTGCGATGACGTCCCCTGATGCAACCGCATCTTGGACTGTCATGTTAAAGGTACGACCCATCGGCCTACCCGGCTGTGCTGGACCATTAATAACTAACTTACCGCTATTAGTGCCCCAGTTCCCGTCCGTCCCCTTCTTCGGGCAGTTCTTTGCCATGTGGTCAGTTGATCCACACACAAAGCATCCATGGTTCTTCTTCGGACTTGGATAGTTAGGCGCAATGTGCCCCTCCTGTCCACAGTTGTAGCAGACGGCCTTCCCCTTGAGACAGACTCCTAAGTGAGTCTTCCCACAGGTCTTGCAGGCCTCCATTCTTCTCTTTGGGTCTCCTTGCTTCACTCCGGTATTCCCAGAGCTAAATACCTTCCTCTTCTGACCCTCGCCACTTCCACTGGCTCCCTCAATCTTGACTCTCCTATCAACCTTTCCCTTATTCTTCTTTTCTTTGTGGTATTGGCTCGACACCTCACTACCACCTTTGGCGATTATCGCCTTCTCTAAAATGGTTCCAAAAGAAGTACTTTGGAACACTGATATACAGTTATAGAGCCAGGGTTTCAAGCCCTGCTCGAACCGTTGTTCCTTCCTCACCTCGGTATCCACTTGATGCGGAGCGAACCTCGCTAGTTCATTGAACTTGGCAGCGTATTGGGGAACAATCATGTCCCCTTGTTTCAACTCGAGAAACCGCATCTCCATCCTTCCTTGTATGCTCGTGGGAAAGTAGTTCTCGAAGAATATCTCCTTGAACCTATCCCACGTCAAATTCGCTATCCCAACCCTAGCCCGATTGGCTTCCCACCAAAAATTGGCCTCTCCCTTCATCATATAGGTAGCAAAGGCAACCTTCTGGGCTTCGTAGACATTTGCAATTATAAATGCCTTCTCTATTTCCTTAACCCACGTTTGGGCTTCGATCGGGTCCGTAGTTCCTTTGAACTCCGGCTGACCCACGCTTTTAAAATCCTTAAAGGTCGTAGCTCGTGCTACTCCCGGATTTACGGGGATATTAGTCCCTGTTCTATTAAATGTGGCGGTTATTAAGTTAACAAACTCCTACATCGGATTAACCGGACCTCCCTCCGGTTGATTTACGTTCGTTTCTTGGTTACGTTGCACTCTTCTCGACGGAATTTTACTGATACAATAACCACATTACGTTATTATTTCTTTCTTCATTGGTTAATGTTAATATTAAACAATAACGTCAACATTCATAACACATTGCTTTCCATAAAAAGATCTTTCTATTCATTCTCGTAGTATAATACTACATTGGTTACATATACAGCCTAAGCTGCTTACATTACTTTCCCGCTATCACTTTCCAAAAATTGGGATTTACAAAAGACTACCCTTTACTATACAAAAAGGCTTTACGTCACTACTACTTACAAAATATTATATACTACCTTAAATACCACTAATCTACATCTGCCTCAAGGCATTCTTGAAATCTGCCTTGGCAAGACCGGCAATGATATCACGGCTAATAGTATGTCGTGTTTGCCCCACCTCTACAGGATATCTAGCTACCTGCTGGTGAAAATCTGGATGAGAACTCCTATAGATATAGGACATTCTCCCTATCTTCTGCACCTTAGTCTTTAACCCCTCCTTGAGCTCAAAGACCTCGTGCTTTAAATCATGGACTTTGTCCTTAGTCAAAATCCGTTCATCATGCTCCTGCTCCCACATGTACTTAATAGATTCATAATATAAGTCTAGTCGAAAGAATTGGCTTTAGACTTCATCATTCAAGACTTCATACGAAAGAATACATGAATTACAAAGCTTGTCCAGACTGAACTGGAACAAGGGTTAGAATACTTGCCTTTAGCGTCTGTTTACTGGTTAATACTCGTATAGTACTTTAAGTCTTTATGATTCTACAATACATAATCATATAACGTACCACATTAGGTCATACACAATCAAGTATGATTACTATTATATCTTACCCTTCATCTCAATGTAATTCTTAATTTAGATTCGTTATTTAGGGTTTCTGGCTTTCGTTACGTCATTCTCATTCCGTTAATCTTCGATTGATTATTAACTCTTAATCAACATGCATTAGTGACTTACAAGTACCTTACAATGTCTTAATCATGTTATGATTACATCTTAATACATTACTATTAAGTTCCCTTTCCTTCCACACTTAAAATCTTTCTTCACTATCAACTTCCTTGGACCGGTGTAGTGCTGCGCCAAGGATTGCTTGTGATTTCGCCGCTGACGCCTTGAGTTAGCGATTGCACAATGGTTCGACCTTGCATCGCAAATATGGGCAATTAGGTTTAGAGTCGCATGGCATGGCATGGACTGTGCCTTAGAAAATTTTGCAGTTTTGAAAATTTTTACGAACTTCCCGGATACATAACTTCTTCGTTTTAAGTCTGAATTGGTCCGTTCAAAAGCCTACGGTTCACAAATTTCATAATCTACGTGTTCATGCAAGAATTTTATCCATTTGACTTCATTTGCTCAAAATTCACCTATGAGTTCATTTTTAACGAAAACGATAAACGTTTGTGAACGTTCAACGCTCGTTTCTTCGTTTTAAGTCAGAATCCGGTCATTTTTGAGTCCGCAACTCTATAATGACTAAAATGACTTGTCTCCATCGAAAACCAACATTTCCGACTTCAAACACAAAGTAAGACTTTTATTTCGAGAATTTCACGAATTCGACGATAATTGTCCAATCGTGTGAAGTCCGTCAAATCTTCATTACTAATCGTTCTAAATGGATTTTAATCAACATAATACCATTAAAAGTTACTTACTATACCAACTTATAATCAAAGTAGGTTTTGACTTATTCTCATAAGTCATTTAACTTATTTAGCTTATAAACTAGAAATCTTCATACACATGGCTTATTAATAATTTAAGTCCACTAATCAATGTTTTCATGCTATAATCATCATACTAATCATCATATGGCAACACATGATACGTTCTTCATGATTCTAACAACTTATTAATATTCAAGTTGCTTATTCAACTTATTCGGCTTAAGTTTATTCCTTATAACTTATTACATGTTATCATCCAACCCTCCCCCTTCTCTATCAATCCTATCATAGAAGAGATGAAGATATAAGAGATGAGTCTTACCCTTGAAGACTAAGACTTCAATTCACTTTGGAAAACTAGCAAAGGTTGAAGTGGCTTATAAGTGCTTAAGTGGCTTATTCTTCCTAACCAATAAGTAGCTTTATATTGAGAGTAAAGTTGGATGAAATAACAACCAACAAAATTGAAATGAACTTGGTATTTATAGGCTATCAAAAGCTAGGGTAGAATGGTCATTAACACATCCCACCTCCTTATTTCCACCTCCTCAATTACTCTCATTAATTCCACCTCCTTACTATTCACAACTTAACCTTCAAGTATTCTTGCTAGCCATTTCTTTTACTTGCTCACCACAACACTTGGTCATCACACTAATTGTTTGTCCATCAAGCTTACTCACTTCCTACTTGGTTTGACCCATGGATCAAGGCTTCTCATTGGGCTTGGTTAATTAATCTAACTACTTTCTTATTGCGCTTGTGCTACAAATAGATTGGACTAATGATTAACAAGCACTTGGGCTTGCATATCCCTTCCTATTGGACTTCTATCAATAAGCTAGCAATTATACAAGTCCATTACCTTAAATTACTTAACATAACAAATATACCCCACGTATAATTCTTGTATGCTATCTCGTATATTAATTTGCAATATACGTTATTTCATTCTTCATACAAAATAGTACAATACATAGTATTATACTATATTCTTTACTTCATATAATGTCTACACATTATACTATCACAATTCCTTCTTTTACGCTTAATAACATAACGTTCTCAAATCACGTCCGCATGCAAAATATTATATTTTCCATACTTAGATTACTATTACATAATCGATATCATCTCCATATTATAACATTACGTATTTCTCTGAAGTTCAAAAATAATTCCCGAGCAAAAATTGATGAATAGTGTTTTTCGGAAAATTTCTCGGAAAACTTTTATTTTCGTTTTAGAAATTCAAACACTTTAATTCTCCCACGTAGTTAAAATACTACGACGTTCCGACGTTTCTAGGTTATAGAATGACCTTCATCTTCTCAACACGTAATAATAATAAATAATATTATTTTATTCATTATTAAAAGTAATTACAAAATGTTCGATTATCTGGGGCATTACAATTTCACCCCCTTATAAGGATTCTGTCCCCAGAATCTCGCCAAAAAAAAAATTACACAAATAATTGAGGGTAATTCTTTTTCATCATTTCTTCTAACTCCCACGTTGCTTCTTCTGCATCGTGGTTCTTCCATATCACCTTCACGGAAGGTATGACTTTATTCCGCAGAACTTGTTAGAAGATTTCGGTTGGATGATTTCGGTTGTTGGAGTGGTATGTGTTCTAAAACTGTCCTTGATCTTTCTTGTAATTGCCCACATACTGTACCGACTCCGAGCTGATAGCACATTGATCCGTCAAGTGTGACCCTACACAAATCTTACATATGAAAGAAAATGTTTTCACTTTGCTCTCTGCAAGTGTATCTATCTTCTTTGCCATCGCTACCATCTGTGCCGACAACTGGGTAATAGCATTAACCTCCAACACACCTGCAATCTTGGGCTGCGGCATCCGAGCTGTAGGATTCTGGTAGTCATTTATAGTCATAGTCTCGATAAGTGTATAGGCCTTGTCATAGCTCTTTGCCCATAATGCCCCTCCTGCGGCTGCATCCACAATAGGTCTCGATTGCCATCCCAATCCATTGTAAAATGAGTTGATCACCATCCAATCTGGCATACTGTGATGCGGACACTTCCTCAACATCTCTTTATATCTCTCCCATGTTCATATAAGGACTCGCCCTGTTATTGCTCAAACTGAGAGATAGCCGTCCTCATCTTTGCAGTCTTAGCCATTGGGAAGAACTTGGCTAAAAATTTATGTGCTAAGTCCTCCCATGTGGTGATTGATCCTGACGGCAAAGAATGTAGCCAACTTCTAGCCTTATCCCTCAATGAGAATGGGAATAGCCTAAGTCTGATAGCATCCTCCGTCACACCGTTGTATCTAAATGTATCACAAATCTCAATGAAACGCAACAGGTGTTCATTCGGATCATCCGTAGCAGCACCCCCAAACTGTACCGAATTCTGCACCATTTGAATAGTGCCCGATTTAATCTCAAATGTATTGGCTGCTATCGTCGGTCTGACTATGCTAGACTGTAGTCCATTTATATTTGGCATGGAATACTCCCTTAGAGCCCGGTGCTCTTCTCTTTGCTTAATTCTCTATTCTTCTGCCATTCTAGCTGTTGTACTTTCTAACTGAGCTTGCAAATTTCTCTGCACACTTGCTTTCCAACCTCTTCTGTTAATGTTATCCTGTGCTGGTGTTAATTCTGAGTTGGATGATCTCGTGTGCGTAAAAATCTACAAGTACCTGAAACCAAAAACAAAACAAAAATAGAAATGAGAAACGATCAGAATTGTCTAAGTCATACAATATAACTTGAAACTGATGATAATTATTTAAATTAACGCCTTTTCCTGGCAACGGCGCCAAAAACTTGTTGCCTCTTTTTCAGTTCTGATAAAAGAGCTCTAACTCATGCAAGCATACATGTGTCAACAAGTAATACAGAGTAAGTAGAGTATCGATCCCATAGAGAAAGTTGTCAAAATTAAACTACTATGCATCAATTAAATCATTATACTTATATGCTTAAACTAATGACTATAATTGGTGAATTACTCTAATTGCATATAACAACTAAAACAAGAATAATAATGAAATAAACCAAGTCTAGAAATAATGGGATTCTAACTTCATTTAACACTTCATCTAATTACCGCTATCATGCAAGAATTGTTCACATATCACAGGAAAGTAGCCAAGAGCACTAATAGAGTCATAACCATTTTTTAATGCACTAAGACCTACTTACACAACATCCACAAATGATAGACTCCATGTAATCATCAATATAACCAAAATCACTATATGTCTATGTGAAGTTGCAATCATACTGAATTTAAGCACAAGCCCTTATTTTAACTCATAAGGTGAAACAGTATATGTCTATCTGGTTCACGAAATACGCAAGCCATATAAAACAGCCCCATATACGTATTCTATCATAATTACAATCCATACTTGCATGTTCATTATCAATTCCATACAAGTACTGAAATGAATGGTGATCAAGCATTCATACATACAAAACAATCATGATAGAAATTCCATATGATATGTAAAATAGCCCCAGCAATCAAGCATGCAACTAAACTACATATTAAAATCCGTTAGAATCCCATAATGGAGTTTAGTTCATGACTGAACCAAAAGCCATTATGGGATCAAAGCTAAACATGGTTAATAAGCAAACAATTGAAAGATGAAGGATAGAAACGATCAAACCCAATTGCTGATTATAGACCAATATTAACGTTCAAATCCTCATATAAATCCAGCAAAATAATAATGATAATCCACAATGATAGAAAATCCCAAGAAGAATTGGAGAAATAGGTGTTTAAGCTTCGTTCTACGTTGGAATCTCCCTCACCGTGTAAACCCTAGTTCCTACTATAAAAAATACGTCAAAAGTAAACAAAGATATGTCTGACACCAGTCAGATATCGTTTTAATCAAATTACAACCCTTTTAATTAAAAATTAAAATAAAACAAATCGCCAGACTTGAGCATCGGCATGACCGCAGCGCCCTCCGATGTAATACTCGCTGTGAGCTGCCGAGACTTGGCAATGTGTCATGTTGTCGATCGGGTGCTTTCATGGCGGTATGCATCCCCAACCTTGTCTGTCGTCATGTGGTGCAGCTTGCATTCTCAATGGATTACGGTTACTACTTTGTTGTGGCGATGCATTTTCTTTGATCCTTCCCTTTTCCATCCATGCTTAGTCTTCTGCTCCACTTAATCCTCATGCCACACATATCCCAACTTGTGCCCCGCTTCATGCGTCCATTAGCCTAGTGCCCTCTAATACCACCAAATTAGGTCATTTTCTGCACTTTTTCACCAAAAGGAGTTTTAAGTAAATGCAATGCAAAATAACATGAAATGCAACTAAAAACACACTAAAATGTACTTGAGATGGGCATAGTTCGCGTGAATTGGTATTCAATAAGTAGGTATAAAACCCACTTATCAGGGGTACATCATTACCCAGCTGAGCAAGGATAGACCCAGCATACCATAAGTTAGGACATGGTGGTGCACATCACACAGAAGGAATATCAGAGCGCCGTTGAGCGTGGGATATTAGACTAAGTCTAGAGGAAAGAGCTTATTAGTATAGTGCTTTTATTTATGTGTTATTAAAATGTTGTTGTAATCTTAGTCTTTTGTGTAAGATGTGAGATAGTGGTAAACCCCAAACTTCAGAAAAGTGTTAGAGGGGTAGTAAGTTAGTATGTCCCCATTTTTTGTAATATTAGGGGATATGTGTTATCATTTATAGCAGTATGCTAGAAAAAGAACATGTAATGTAAACCTTTGGCATATGAATATAAATGATCTTATTTCAGAAACGTGTTATAAACTTATAGTTCTTTTCTATTGAGAAATGTCAAGGTATTAAAACTAGAAAATTTTGTGATGTAGAAAATGCCGCCCAGACGTAGAATAATTGTCCCAGAAGAGTCAGTTCATGATGAGAGAAGTCATGTAGATACGATACAGAGACTGGTAGATTTATTGGGAGAAGCTCTGAGGGGAAGAAATAAACCTGTACCACCCATTCCCCAAGCTGTCCCAGTAACGACCTTCAAAGATTTTAAGAGTGTAGGACCCCCAGAGTTCGCGGGAACCACTGACCCTATAGTTGCGCAAATCTGGATTAAGGAGATCGAGAAGGAATTCACTATAGCTCGCGAGGGAGAAGACCAGAAGACAGTATTTGCCACATATATGATGAGGGGCGAAGCGAACTATTGGTGGGAAACTAACCAGCAGAGAGCGGGAAAAGGAACGATAACGTGGGAGAGGTTTACTACGTTGTTCTTCGAGAACTATTTCCCGAAGAGTATGAAAAGTAGGATGGAAGTAAAATTTCTAGAATTAAAACAAGGTGATATGACGGTGGTGCAGTACGCAGCTAAGTTCAATGAACTAGCACGATTTGCAGAACACCAAGTAATGGATGATGAGAGGATGGCGAGACGTTTTGAACAAGGGTTAGAACCATGGTTGTACAATAAGGTATCGGTCTTCCAGATTGATTCCTTTACGACATTTTTGGAGAAGGCAATCATTGCGGAAGGTGGCAGTGAGGCCTTAAGTCTGTATCATAAGGAGAAGAAGAATAAGAACGCTGGTAGTGAACATCGTGGAGGGAGCAGCAACGGAGGAAGTAACTCCGGAAAGAGGAAATGGGAAAACAATAAGAACAACAGAAATAATAACTAAGGTGGGAGTCACCAGGGAAATTTCAAGAAGAGGACCAAAGCTTGCAACAAATGTGGAAGAAACCATCAGGGAGAATGCTAGAAGAGAAAAGCACTTGCTATAATTACGGCCAAGAGGGGCACATATCGCCAAACTGCCCGAAGCCGAAGAAAATCAGAGGATGTTTTGCTTGTGGATCAACAGAGCACCAGATAAAGGATTGCCCAAAGAAAGGAAGCGGTGGAGATAGCGGAAGCCAAGGAGGAGGAAGTAAGTTGATGATTGGTGGACCTGCGTAACCCAACCGATCGACCGCTCAAACCTTTAACATGACCGTCCAAGATGCCGTAGCTGCAAAGGACGTGGTGTCAAGTATAATCCCAATCAATAATATAAATGCTTATATATTATTTGATTCGAGTGCCACCTGTTCATTTGTATCCAAAGAATTTGCTAATAAACTTAGTACACCCCGAGAACATTTAGAAGATCCTTTGAACATAGAAGTTGCGAATAAGGAAATAATCCCTGTAGAATTCATCTATCGAAATTATCGCGCAAACATTAGAGAACATGAACTGAGCGTAGACTTGATTCCTATTAGACTAGGAGAATTTGATGTAATACTGGGGATGGATTGGTTATATGACCATGCAGCAGTAATTGACTGTCAGAACAAATGTGTGAACCTTCAGACTCTGAGTAAGTCTAAGGTAGTGTTTTATGGTAACTCATCGCTTAAGCAATCGTGTTGCGTTACGATGATGCAGGCCAATAAATTGTTAAAGAAAGGATGTGTAGGTTATTTAGCTTACGTTGTGGATACTCGGAAAAAGGGAGTAAAGATTAAAGATATACCCATAGTGAGTGAATTTCAGGATGTGTTTCTGGATGATCTGCCTGGCCTCCCGCCAGAAAGAGAGATCGAATTCATAATAGATTTAGCACTGGGAACGACACCAATTTCAAAAGCTCTATATCGTATGGCACCGGTAGAAATGAAGGAATTGATGATATAACTTTAAGAGTTACTGGATAAAGGTTACATTCGACCGAGTGTGTCTCCTTGGGGAGCACCAGTGTTATTCATTAAGAAAAAGGACGGATCAATGAGGCTCTATATCGATTATCGAGAATTGAACAGAGTTACGATCAAGAACAGATATCCACTACCGAGGATAGACGGCTTATTTGATCAACTAAAGGGAGCGAAGTGTTTCTCAAATATCGACCTGCGGACGGGATATCACTAACTAAAAGTGCGGGATGAGGACATACCAAAGACTGCGTTTAGAACCCGTTATGGGCATTACGAGTTTTTGGTAATGTCATTCGGTTTAACTAATGCTCTGGCAGCATTCATGGACTTGATGAATCGAGTTTTCAAGCCATATTTAGATAAATTCATAGTAATTTTTGTCGATGACATTTTGATCTACTCGAAGATGGAGGAAGAACACGCCGAACAACTGGAGATTGTTTTGGAAGCAATACAAAAAGAGAAGTTGTATGTGAAGTTTTCTAAGTGCGAATTTTGGATGAAGAAGGTTCAATTCTTAGGCCACATGGTGGATGAGAATGGGATCTCAGTAGACCCCGAAAAGGTCAAAGCAGTGAGTAATTGGGAACAACCAAGAACTCCGACGGAGGTGAGAAGTTTCTTAGGGTTAGCTGGGTACTATCAAAGATTCATCCAAGATTTTTTCTAAGATAGCAACCCCGTTGACTAATTTGATGAGGAAGACAGTGAAATTTGTATGGACCGACAAATGCGAAGAGAGTTTTTAAGAGATGAAGAAGAGATTAAGCGAGGTGCCTGTATTATCATTACCAGATTATATGGGAGGATTTGTGGTGTATAGTGATGCATCGCATAGAGGACTGGGTTGTGTGCTAATGCAACACGGCAAGGTCATTGCGTATGCATCACGACAATTGAAGGATTACGAAAAATGGTACCCTACTCATGACTTAGAGTTAGCGGCAGTAGTTTTTGCGTTAAAGATATGGAGACATTACTTGTACGGAGAGAAATGTGAGATATACACGGACCATAAAAGTCTAAAATATATCTTCACGCAAAAGGAGTTGAATATGCGTCAGAGGAGGTGGTTAGAATTAATCAAAGATTATGACTGTGAAATTCTTTATCACCCGGGGAAGGCAAACGTAGTTGCCGACACTCTGAGCAGGAAAGGAATGGAGAAATTGTTTCAACTAACGACTCAGAAGGAATTAGTAAGAGATATGGAGAAATTGGAAATAGAAGTGAAGGGACCCGAGAGGTCTGAAGAGAAGTTATTTATAATGGAAGCTTGTCCGATATTGTTGGATAGAGTAAAGGAAGCTCAGGAGAAAGATGGAGAATGTGAGAAAATTAGAAGAAGGATCACGGAAAAAGAGGAAGAAAAATTTTGAATAGATAAGGATGGTATCTTAAGATCCGAATGGAGAGTGTGGGTACCGGCAGTGGCCGAGTTAAGAGAGGAGATTTTGTATGAGGCTCATAATACGACGTATTCCATTCATCCGAGAGGCACAAAGATGTACTGGGACTTGAAGCAACATTTTTGGTGGCCAAATCTAAAATGGGAAATTACGGAGTACATTAGTAGATGTCTTACGTGTCAACGTGTAAAAATAGAGCATCAGCGACCGAGTGGTTTACTACAACCATTGGAAATACCATAGTGGAAATGGGAGCATATTATGATGGATTTCGTGGTAGGACTTCCAGTCACACAGAAAGGTTTGGATGCCATTTGGGTCATCATGGATCGACTTACGAAGACTACACATTTTCTACCTATCAAGATCCGCTACAGTTTAAATCAATTAGCGAGTCTGTATGTAAAGGAAATCGTTTCACTACATGGAGTGCCGGTGTCGATTGTTTTTGACCGAGACCCGCGTTTCACGTCAAAATTTTGGAAAAGCTTGCAAGAGAGGATGGGAACACAGTTAAGATTGAATACTGCCTATCATCCTCAGACGGACGGACAAAGTGAGTGAACAATACAAACGCTAGAGGACATGCTTAGGACTTGCGTGATGGACTTCAAGGGAAATTGGGATGACCACTTACCCTTAGTCGAATTTGCGTATAATAATAGTTACCATGCGAGTATCGGCATTCCATCGTATGAAGCTCTTTACGGAAAGAAGTGCAGAACGCCATTATGTTGGGACGAAGTCAGAGAATGACGAATGCTCGGGCCAGAGTTAGTATAACAGACTACGGATGTGGTGAAAGTGATAAGGGCCGACATGGCGACTCAAGATCTCGGAAGAAAGCACGCAGACTTGCATCGACAAGACCGAGACTTTGAAGTCAGCGAGCTTTGTATTCTTGAAGGTATCTCCGTGGAAGGGAAAAATCCGTTTCGGCAAGAAAGGAAAACTGAGTCCAAGATTCATAGGACCGTTCGAGATACTACAACGAGTGGGCGAAGTAGCGTACAAAGTTGCATTACCACCTGAGTTGGATCACATCCATAACATGTTTCACATATCTGTGTTGAGTTCGTACAAGCCTGACTACAAGCACGTGATTTCATATGAACCCATTCAAGTGGAGAAGAACTTAGCGTATGAAGAAATTCCTGTCCAAATTCTAGATAGGAAAGAGCAAACTTTAAGAAACAAAGTCATTTCTTCTGTAAAAGTGATTTGGCGTAACCACGATGTCGAGGAAGCAAACGTGGGAGTTAGAAGATAGGATGATGCGAGATTATCCCCATCTGTTTATGTAACCTTGTAGCAATTCCGGGATGGAATTTTTATAAGGGGGGGAGGATGTAATACCCGAGAATTTCCACGTATTATTAAACAAATATATTAATGGAAATAAATATTTAATTGAATATGAACGATTTCGTATTATGAAATGAGATAACTCAATTATATTAAATAACTGAATAATTGAGGATATGTGGAGTTTTGTGATGAACTCATTGAAGCCTTGTGTGGCATGGTGATGTGAAATATTAACAGTAATATTAATTAACAAGAGAATTATAAAGTAAACAATTAAATAATATTAAGTGTTAATTGTCGTGATAGTATATTTATGGATTGTTAATTGATGTTGATGAGGTTGATTAGTATGTGATTATTAATTGATTATTTAATTAATAATAGGTGATTATTATATAGATAAGTAATGATTATGGAAATCCATAAATATATTATTGGTGTTAATTAATTAAGGAAGTGCATGATTTAATTACTTCGCATAAATGAGTAAGTTAGTAATATAATAATATTATATTGACAGTTATGTGCACATGAGTAATAATACAACTATACCATATAGTGTAGTGTGACATTGTGTGACTATATAATAAGTCGTATAGAACTATATTGTATGAACATTGTGACTGAATATGTTGGGACTATATGTTATAAATACATTATCTAGGTGACAATATGTATGTGTGTAACGACCGAGAAATTCGGATCTTATTATAAAATGATTTTATTAGATTAAATAATAATAAAATTATATTCTATGTGTTATCAAGATGGTTGTCATTCTATAACCTATTGATATTGGAATGTCGTAGTATTTGAGCTATGTGAAGGAATTAAAGTGTTTGAATTTCTAAGATGAAAATGAAAGTTTTTTGAGAAATTTTTTGAAAAACACTATTCATCAGTTTTTGCTCGGGAGTTATTTTTGAATTTCCGAGAAATACGTAATGATAGAATATTAAGGTAAGATGGATTATGTAATAATAATCTAGTTATGGAAAACATAATATTTCGCTTGCGGACTTAAGTTATAAACGTTAAGAAAAGCGAAGTAAGTAATAATTGTACAATACTTTGGTATTGTGCAAAGGAATGAAAACAAGTGTAATACGAAGTATTATATGAGTTTATATGAAGGATGAATTATTGTATATAAATTCTATATGAATTAGAATACGAGAATGATGCATAAACTATATGTATATGTATTATGTAATATTAATGGACTTGTAAAGATTGGTTAGGATTTTGTACAAGCCCAAGTCAATTAAGGTTAAGGCCCAATTATTGAATTAATAAGCAAGTGAGTGTTTGTTAAAGCAAAGCCCAAGGATTTATGTAATCCAAGCCCAAGCTAGAATCCATGAGTTGGCAAATCCATGGGGTAAACCATATTAATGTGGTAAATGTGTGGTTACCAAGTATTAAAAGTGGTGACCAAGTTAAGTGGTAACCAAGTTAAATGAGTAATGACCAAGAAAGGGATAGGTTTTGTGCCTCGCAAGTAATGAATAGTAAGGAGGTGCAAAAGGAGGTGGGATGATGGAATTGACTAAATTGCCCTAACCTTGGGAATTCTATAAATAGTGAAGGTTGGCAAGTCATTTAATAGTTGTTCAAATAATCCACACATTCTCTCTCAAAGTGCTTAATTGTTAGGAAGATTAAGTTGCAAATAAGCTACTTATATAGGAAGAAGAAGACTATTTACCAAAGACTTCAAATGTAAGACTCCTTCTCCAATTATCTTCTATCTCTATCATGATAGATTGATAAGAAAAGTTTGGATTAAGGAACATGAATGATAAAAAGTAAGAAGTATGTGTAAGTAATGAACTTAAGACATATAAGTTGGTAATAAGTCATTTAAGCTAGCATAAGTTATAAACTTATGTGAAAGTATTATGAACTTGTAATAAGTTTATTAGTGAAGTAATATTGGAGTAAAAGAACTTGTATGATCATATGTATCAAGTATACATAAGTAAAGCTATATGTTGAGAACATATAGGTATGATGCTTGAGAAACTTTAATTATCATAAGTCATGAATGATAAGTTCATAAGTAGTTTATAATTTATCAAGTTATGAGCTTATGAAGAAATAAAGTCAAACTCCAACCATGTGTATAAGTTGTTGGTATAAGTATATTAAGATGTTCACATGATGAATAGAATTCATTTGTAATGTTGAACAAATCATAAGAATGAAGATTTGCCAGAAATCGCACGATTAGACGATAATTGTCGAATTCGTGAAATTCCAGGATTAGAAGTCAAATTTTGAGTTTGAACTCGGAAAGGTTATTTTCCAATGGAGACAAGTCATGTTCGTCATTTAAGAGTTGTGGACTCAAAAATGAGCGAATTCCGACTTAGAACGAAGAAACGATCGTTGAATGTTCATGAACGTTTATCGTTTACGTTAAAAATAAACTAATAGGAGAATTTTTAACAAACGAAGTCGAATAGATAAAATTCTTGCATGAACGCGTAGATTACATAATTTTTGAACCATGGGCTTTTGAACGAGCCAATTCGGACTTATAACGAAGGAGTTATGCGTCCGGGAAGTTCACAAAATTTCCTGTTGAATTTTACGGTGCATGAGAGAGTTGGCTGCTATGGCCAACCCTAGAACAAATTAGTCATGCCTTAGTCACGACAGCAATGCCGGCGGTGTCAAAGCACTGCTGGAAACTCGTACCAGAAGCGTGAACCTTAATCTTGTTGTGTACCATGGCGCCATGCTCTGGGACCATGACATATCTTTGGAAACTAAGCTTGCATGACCAGATTAAGTAAGGACTCACGCCGCAACGCCAAGTCCGGGACTCCCATATCATTGTTAACTTCATGCATGCCATGCCTTTATGAGTTATAAAGTCGGCATGGCATAATGGGTCTTTGATGGAAGATAGTGAAGAATATACATGAATGCAAAGCAAGAAAATGTAATTAGTTTGAAGTAAACCTACCTTAAGGAACTTGAAGTAACATTATTAAAACATTGTTAGACCTTAAGAGTAATGTGTAAAGGTTGATAATAACTTTTCCATTTATGAATGCAAATAGAATGATAAAGATGGAACAGGTAATAACGAAATCTAATACACAATTAGATTGAGATGAAGGGTAAGATATAATCAGATACATACTTGATTATATGTGACCTAATGTAAGCCATTATGTGATCATGTATTATAGAGACTTGAAAGACTTGAACGTAAAGTAATTAAACAGTAGCAGACGCTAAAGGCAAGTATTCTAACTCTTGTCTCAGTTCAATCTGAACAAGTTTTTGAAGTTCATGTATCCTTACGCATGAATTGAAGTACAATGAAGTTAAAGCCAAATCTTTTGGCTAGACTTAACATATTAAGTGGATTTTTGATAATCTATTCATCTGTTATCAAATGTTATTATCTTTTGTCAACTACTTGATATGGTTTTCAAAAGAAGACTGAAATGTTAAGCAAATATTTTTGTCAGTTAAACGACAGGCACATGAGGTTGCCAAATGATTAAACGTACATACGTTTAATGGATGTAGTGTTGATCAACATAGAGTACAATAGGCTGATCACCTAGAAGTGCTCATAAGTAATCACCGCTTACGGACTTAGTTAAGGTTGTCCTTTTCAAAGAAAGAATGAATACTCGAGGTCTTTGGCCAGGAGTGAATGTTTTCTTGAATATTATTCATTGTGAAACATTTTGAAAAAGAAAGATGAAGTGCTTTTTGATTTATCAATAGTACTTCATAACTATTGTTCAGTTATCGAAGATATACGATTCATATGTATCAAGCATGTTGTTATTGAAATTTTTATACTTGCTGAGCTAGTTATGCTCACTCTTGCTTGAACCATATGAATGTAGCTAAATGAAACGTCTAGAAGGATCGAAAAAGGATAAAGGAAAAGCTAAAGTGATTATAAAAATTTGTTTTGTAATAGTATAGGTCTATTGTTGTAATGTAAGGAATATTATGACAAAGAACCTTTATAGTGAATGTATAGAACACAGGAAATGTAAATATTACTTTTAATATATAGACGTTATGTTCGTTCTTTGAGACTTTTCAATGGAATAAATGTATGAAAGTTTGTATAGTATAGCACCATTTGTCGGGTTGGAAGATACCCAGATTTGGGGGCGCTACAATGTGGGTAGATATTAAAATAATATACCATGAGCATACTGTAAATTGGTATTTTAATAAATGTACTAGTGTGATAAAATGTACATGGATTATATGTATATTACATTTCCATATTTCATCTACTACCTTGAAATGTTAAAACATGTTGTGACATTAAGTTAAAGTATATAGTTGATATATAGCCAGAGTGAGAATTTTTATAACTATACATGATTGTTGAGTTAGTCCCAAAATGATTGTCCCAATTACCTCTCATTTCTCAATCACGTGAGTAACAAAAAGGCTAGCCTATGTTCTTCATTTTCTTCCAACTCCCAAGCTCATGATCATAGGGGAGTGGGGATTATGATGAGTTCCAACAACCAATCTAACAACTCCTCCATAAACTTCATGCAATCCTAAAATCTCTTGGTTTAATTTCTTGGATAATGGCTTGGCATGGTTAGTAAGTTTTCTATAAATTGAGCACTCTACTTCATGTGCTATGTTGCTAAGAATTACTTTCTTAGTTGCTATAAAGAGTGGGAGGGAGTAATCTCCTTTTGAGCTAAGTCCTTTCCAATTCAAAGCAAAGGTATAAAAATTATCTTCTTGGTTTGAAGTTTGTCAAATTCTAGATTTGTTGGATTCTCTGCTAATTGATGTAGAATAGCATGCCATTGTGTTATTTGAGTTGATATACATTTTTTGGAACATGGTAGCTGGTCTGATTGCAGGTGTAACATCTCTTTTGTTAAGGCTCTACTTCTGCATAGCCATTTTTTTTCAATACATTCAAAGTGGCGCCATGGTCATATACTTTCATAGGTTAATCTGCATGGCAATTTGTAGCGTGGTCATTCTTAGATAATGATTTGAGGTTTCTGATTTGTTTTGAGCATGCTATGATAGTTAGGTTAAGCCTATAAATGACCCTATCATGTGGTTAAATATTTTTTTGAATATGTTATGTTGTTTTAGCTTGATTTGAGCTAAGTTTTCAAGAAAACTTCATGTTTTGGAAAAGCTAGAAATGGTAAACTTGAATAATGCATATTCTGATCTTTCAAGCATGTTAGTATGGTTTTGAAATACATGTCGGACATACTAACTTAAGTATATGAATTTCATATTGAAGCATGAGCATGTTAGGCTTATTAGTAAGTTTTACTAAATGAAAATATGAACTTTGAACGTGAATGTGATGTGCTACTTTGAAAGTTAGAATCGGATGATTATGAGCACATTAGATGATACCCTTAGATGCATTCATATATATATATATATATATATATATATATATATATATATATATATATATATATATATATATACCATGCTTAGGTATCGTAATTCAAGGAAATCATAAAGCGAAGCATATTTCAAATATAAACTTGATAAACTATGTGCATTGAGTTAAGATTTTGAGCATGCTTGTGTAGTTTAATTTGTGCATATGAGATATCATGATTAGATATGTTATGCATGCAGAAATGATTAATACGAATGCCTAGTGAGCCTTATGCATAGTAAAACTAGTTAAATGTGGCTTAGAACAAGCATGGATGGACTAGAACGTCATAACTTATAATACATGACTAATCTAATGCAAACATAAGTTGTTGACCTGTGGATCATATAGTTTTGTTCAAACGATTAAACATAAGAAAATTATGAATTTAGCCTTTAAAGTCTTGAGTAAATGAGAATAGGCGGTGACCTATGATAATGTTATGATATGGACTCAAACTTGGTTATCCACCTGCTAACATGTGTGTATTGCATGATTATTTAGGAACGTATCAGCCATGTATTCACTAACCTTACAGAGGAGTAGCTTGACTCTAGTTTGAATTTGAGAGCAGCCATGTGCACGTAGCAATCTCTTTAGTACAAACTAGGCGTCAGCCTTGATCTGTGATGAGATCGGTTTTACTGCTATTAATTTGTAGGAGTTGCATACTTGTATTATTACTCTAGCATGTATTATATGACCAGTACATGTCCAATGTGTTAAGAAGCAAGCTAGATAATATGAGTGAATGTTTAATGATGTGATTATAGACTTTCAAGTGATAAGTCCAAAAAGTATTTGCAAACTATAAAGCAACGATTAAAGACTATGTTAATTGATTTTCATGGTGACTTACAAATTGATTTTGTGTTATAAATACGTAAGGTATGAAATGAAGTATGTGAAGAGTATATAACTGAGTTAGATGTTTAAGTATGCATTTAAACTTACATATCAAGCATGAGCACATTTAACTAATGAATATCTTATATACATATTACATTATGTTAGGATTTGAAAGAGTATTGTTAAGCGATATTTTGGTAAACTGTGCTTGAGGCAAGTATCCTAAACCTTTGCATTACTTTATTTGACGAATACCGTAAGCTTATCCCTTTGAATACAAGTTATATTACTTCCTCGTTCAAATGAGCTAGTATGTTAAACCCTTGTGAAAGCTATTATTCATGTTGAAATTGGTATTGTCTTTAAATATTGTGAAAGAGTTGATGCCATTTGATTCGGCTAGACTTTGTGCATGTTTATAAAAGCTGTCCAAACCAATTGATTGGTGCAGAAATCTTGAAAACTGAGTTGGATAACCCTTTTGGTAAGGGGAGTGCATGTTGTTGGAAACCCAACACATGAATAAATATTATTGTGGTGTTATGCATAACGTGAAGTATTGTAGACTGATCATCTATAGTACTTGATATTTTGGGTTATCAGTTTTATATTTGTAACTCTAGTGAAAGTTCAATGGTCCTTAGTGACTGCTCAGTATAAATTGTTTATCTAGTTGGATACATTGTTAGTCGTTGAATTCATATATATCTGTTGATTTATATTGAATTGTCATATCCCTTATTCATGATGTTATTCTGACACTTTGAACTATCCTAGAAATAATCCTTCGATATTTTAAACCTTGTGATATTATATCCTACACCCTTGTTGTATATTACTTGCTGGGCAATTTGTGCTCATCCTTGCTTATTTAAAACCTTTCAGTTAAGGAAGAACAGGGAGGTGTCTCTGGAACAAAAAAAGGCAAGGGCAAGGGCAAGGCTACCGACTAGCTTATCCTTTTTATGTTTAAAGTCTATTATGATGTATTATGATTGTTTCAGACTATGTTTAAGCTTAAGTAAGATCATGTAATAAGTCTTTATTAGATATTATTATGTAATCTATTAAACCTTTGTGGGTTATGAGACTTGGGGAATAATTATAATAAATCATTGTATGTTATTCTAAAGTAGATTTTTCCGTTGTGTATGCATTATTTTAGTTATTATGGTTTTACCATGAGAGCGTGATGAACCGAATTCGAGTGACCCAGTGGAGGTCCGAATTTTGGGGTGTCACACATCTCAGGAAACCCTATATATATATATATATATATATATATATATATATATATATATATATAATTAGTTATATAGTATATATATATATATATAATCTTTTTTACGAATGATTCTCGTGATTCTATACTTGGAATATATTATATATATTATTACCTTGAATATGCAGGATCATAACTTTGGTAATATATATATATAATATTCTAAATAATTTTATAATTAAAATAAAGAGTTTATTTTAATCTTGAAATTGGATTTCATGCAACATAAAATTGCCCATTAAATAATATTCATATATATATGGAATGATTTTATTTATTGATACATATAATGATATGTATGATAATAAATGAGATTGATTATGGACTATTGACTAATGTGATTGGATTTATTTTGGTTGGATGTTTAAATGAATGAGTTTTATTAAATGAGGCCTGCGTACCTCGTCTTTTCTTATTTTCTTCTTGATGTAAATTCTATCTCTCTCTTATGTACTTCCCCTTGACTGCTGATCATGGTTTCTATTTAAATTAAATAGTTTATGTAATAGGATTAGTTAGAATTTTTTCAAAGAACCGAGGATCAAGGAGAAAGGAGCGCTCGAAGATTCGTTTGTAATGGAGCCCGGGTTTAAATGTAATATTCTATTTAAATATTTATTCTTGCACCTTAGGGTTTGACCTTTTGGTTCACTTGGTGGCTCTAGTGAACCAAAGTAGAATAAAAGTCAATAATCAATCCGGGTAGAATATAGTATTCTATATGTGCATGCTAGTATTATATATATTATATATTATGCAAACATGCTTCCCATGTTTAATAATATGACGCGTATTTTATATATATATTTGCATGCGCGCTAAACAAGATGAGACAAATAATAACAAATCCCTCAAAGTTTTTATATATTAAGTCTTAAGCGTTCAAAGATATTTAGAATATCGAGCGTAAGCCTTCTAGCATGATAAAATTAATAGAGTATTAAATATTTAATATGAGTTTGTTGTGTCACCACAAGGCAAGTATTAAATATTTAAGATGTTAATTTATCACATTTGATGCTTATAAAAAAATTGAACAATATTGTTTTGTTGTGTCACCACAAGGACAATATTTTTCTTTTTTGAATATATGGAAGTGCTAGGTTGGACTTAACTTAGATAATTTTGATTCGGATGTGCCACCACTTGATCAGAATAATCTACGAGGCAAAATATAAGGAGTTGCATGATGATGTAATTGACAAGGAGTTGTCTGCCTATTTATTTATATAGAGTTTGTTGTGTCACCACAAGACTATATATATTTGAAATGAGATCCTTATTCTCACTAGCAAAAACTTTAATTAGTAATATAGTTTGAAAAAAATAGTGGGAGATACCAATATAAAATAAGACCTAATTTATTTTGGTAATTAATTAAATGAATGTTTGCTAAAATATTGTCCTTTTACATGCAGAATTTTGAAAATGTTACATTCACTAATTTCACTGCGTAGCATACTTGATGTTAACAAACTAATCGAATCGAATTACATAGACTGGTTAAGGAATCTAAGAATTGTTCTCACTACTGAAAAGATTTCTTATGTCCTAAATTCACCCGTACCTGTAAAAATTGCAGAGACAGCCTCTGAGGAAGAGATTGCTACATTTAAATAGTGGCAAGATGATGCATCTGTGGCTCAATGCATCATGCTCACATCCATGAGTAACAAGCTTCAGCGTCAGCATGAAACCATGGATGTTCCTACTATGCTATTGCACCTTCAAGAGTTGTATAGTGAGCAAAGTAGGACTGCTAGATATGAAATATCTAAGGAGCTCTTCCGATCTCGGATGACCGAGGCTACTACCGTTGAGACTCATGTCTTAAAGATGATCAATCTGATTGAACATCTTGGACAACTTGGGTTCGTCATGGATGGGGAGTTGAGTCAAGATTTAGTCTTGCAGTCACTCCCTGACACCTTCTCGCAATTTGTTGTGAATTTTCACATGAATAAGTTAGATGTCGACTTGCACTCAATTACTTAACATGTTGAAAGCTACTTTGAAGGTCACTTCCCATCCAAGAAGAACCATGTCCTACTGGTGGATGATTCTTCCAAGAAAAGGAAGAGGCCCAAGGTATCTTCTGAAAAAAAGAAATCCAAGAAGGCTAAGGGAAAGGAAAAAATGAAAGATCAAAAGAAACCTGATCCAGCTAGCAAACGAATTTGCTTCCATTGCAACAAGCCGGGTCACTGGAAGAGGAACTGCAAGGATTATCTTGCGGAACAAAAGCAGAAGAAGCTTGGAGAAGCTTCGAATCCTAATCAAGGTTTTTTCATAATTGAAACTAATTTTTCTGAAAGTCAATCTTTTACTTGGGTTTTGGATACCGACTGTGGTTCTCATGTAACGCCCCAGAAAATCAAACAATTGTAAATACTTTTAATAATGAATAAAATAATATTATTTATTATTATTACGTATGGATAAGATGAATGTCGTTCTATAACCTAGAAATGTTGGAATGTCGTAGTATTTTAACTACGTGGGAGAATTAAAGTGTTTGCATTTCTAATACGAAAATAAAAGCTTTTCGAGAAATTTTTTGAAAAACACTATTCATAGATTTCTGCTCGGGAATTATTTTTGAACTTCTGAGAAATACGTAATGTTATAATATCAAGGTGATATGGATTATGTAATAATAACCTAAGTATGGAAAACGTAATATTTCGCATGCGGACTTAATTTGGTAATGCTAGGTTTATTAAGTGTTAAGGAAAGAAAGTTGTAATCATATGATGCGTATCCATTATACGAGGTAATGAACGTAAGTATAATACGACGTATTATACTATTAAGAATGGAGAATGAAATAACGTATATTACGAATTAATTTATGAGCTAGCATACGAGAATTATACGTGGTGTATATATATTAAGATTCTTAATTAAAGGTAATGGACTTGTAGGATTATTAGCTTAATGGTAGAATTCTAATAGAATGTGATACTCAAGCCCAAGTGTTTGATAAATCATAAGTCCAATCTATTTGTAGCATAAGCCCAACAAGAAATTAGCTTGATTAGTTAACAAGCCCAATGAGAAGCCATGATCTATGGAGCAAACCAAGTGAGAAATTGGTAGACTTGATGGGCAAATATTTTGTGTGGTGACCAAGTGTTGTGATGGCCAAGAAATAGAAGTAACTAGTAAGTTTACTTGGTTGCTAAGTTATGAATAGTAAGGAGGTGGATTAAGGAGGTGGAATTGAGGAGGTGCAATGCCTAAAAGACTAATAAGCCCTCACTTTGAGTTGCCTATAAATAGAAGGCTTAATTTTTCATTTGTTGGTTGTTTCATTTCATCCAAATTCTCTCAAGATTAATTAACTTATTGGTTAGAGAGAATAAGCACATAAGTCAAGAATAAGTCAATCTCCTTTGATAAATCTTCAAGGAAGAAAAGCACAAGTGCTTCTAGGGTAAGACTCATGTCTATTATATCTTTATCTCTTCTATGATAGAGAAGTGGGATTGTTTGATAATAACATATAATAAGTTGTTAATGAATGAACTTAAGCCGAATAAGTTGAATAAGCAACTTGAACTCTAATAAGTTGATAGAATCATGAAGAACTTGTCATATGTTTGTCATATGATGTTAGTATGTTGAATATAGCATGAGAACATTGATTAATGGACTTAAATTCATAGTAAGTCATAAGCATGAGAATTTGTAGTTAATAAGTTGATGAAGTCATTGACTTATGAGAATAAGTCAAAACCTACTTTGATGATAAGTTGGTGTGATAAGTAACTTGAAATTTTCATGTGTTGGTTAAAATCCATTTAGAATGATTAGTAATGAAGCTTTGCCGAAAGTCACACGATTGGACGATTATCGTCGAATTCGTAAAATTCTCGAAATGGAAGTTGTATTTTGTGTTTGAAGTCGGAAACGTTGGTTTTCGATGGAGACAAGTCATATTTGGCATTATAGAGTTGTGGACTCGAAAATGACCGAATTTCGACTTAGAACGAAGAAACGAGCGTTGAACGTTCACGGACGTTTATCGTTTTCGTTAAAAATGAACTCATAGGTGAAATTTTAGCAAACGAAGTCAAATAGATAAAATTCTTGCATGAACGCATAGAGTATGTAAATTGTGAACCGTAGGATTTTGAATGAGCCAATTCGGACTTATAACGAAGAAGTTATGAGTCCGGGAGTTTCAAATAAAATTTTCAAAATTGCAAACTATCGAGGCATAGAGTTGGGCCATGGCTGACAAACCTAAGGCAAAAAATTAAAGTGAAATGAAATACCGTAATAGTGTCTGAGACACGCTAACTTCTTTCATGTATAGCGAGATAAAGAACAAAGTGTGGCATACGGCGCGCCATGTCCAGGATGCAGGTCTACATAACTTTCGTTACCACAGTATGAGATGAAGAGTAATGGGTGGCCTTGGCATGACCCTAGGCAATGGGGCGATGAAATTATTACAAGTATGAGAATGAAAGGGAACTTTATAGTAATAAACTAAGGTATAAACATGACATTGTTAGGACATTGTTAGACACTTACGTATGATGATTAAGAATTAATAATCAATCGAAGATTAATGAAATATGAATGACGTAATGAAAGTCGGAAACCCATAATAGTAGATCTAAGTCAGGATTTAGATTGAGATGAAGGGTAAGATATAATAATATACCTACTTGATTATATAAGACCTAATGTGGTATATTATATGATCATGTATTGTAGAGACGTAGAGACTTAAAGTGTACGTGTGTTAATCGATGGCAGAATATTTGAAGGCAAGTATTCTAACCCTTGTTCCAGTTCAGTCTGGACAAGCTTTGTAATTCATGTATTCTTTCGCATGAAGTTTTAATGATGAAGTCTAAAGCCAATTCTTTCGGCTAGACTTATATTATGATTTTGTCAAGCATGATTAATGTTTACCGAGTTATATTGGTATGGTTTTCAATCGAAGACAAAGTATGCTAAAATGTTTTTGTCGTTTAACGACAGGCACACGTATACACATTTAATGAATGTAGTGTTGATTAACATAGAGTACTATGGGTTGATCACCCAGAAGTGCTCGTAAGCTATGTCGGACTTACGGACTTAGTGTCAGGTTGTCCTTTTCAAAAGAAATTATGAACTGCTCATAGTCTTGAGCCTTAGTTGATATTCTACTGAATATTGTTGTTGGAAAACGTTTTGAATGAAAAGAAGTGCTATTTTGAATTATCGATAGTACTTCGTAACTATTGTTCGATTCGGAAGATATATGAGTTCTATGTTTCAAGCATGTTGTTTATTAGAATTGTAGTACTTGCTGAGCTAGTCATGCTCACTCTTGCTTGAACCATATGAACACAGCCAAGATCGAGCGAACTGAAGGCTTAGGAAAGGACAAGGGCAAGGCGATAACGAACCCTTAGATTACTTATGTAATAGTATAGGTGAACGATTGTAATATATTTGATATTATGACAAGAACAAACGAATGGGTTACAAAGAACCTGGGAAATGTAATATTATTTTGGATATATAGAAGTTATATTAGTCCTTTTGAGACTTTTCAATTGAATGAATGTATGAATGGTAGTACCGTGTAGCACCATCTGTCGGGTAGGAAGACACCTGGATTTGGGGGCGTCACAGGTTGGTATCAAAGCATTAGGTTATAAAACTTAAGGGGGGACTAAAAAACCTTAAGTCATAACCTTAAGAGAAGTCAAAGATGTACAAGAAGAAAATAACCTTATAAAAATGCATTATGATTATGTTATGTGTTTTTATTATTCTACTGTCGTGTACTAATCAACTTAATTGTTTTTGTGTAGATGTCAGGAGTAAACAGAATTTATGTAGATGGTCAGGCCATTAGTGAAGAGTCGGTAAACCAAGTAGAGGTTATACCAAACCCCATAGCAGCAGATCCAGATATAGTGATTATTGAGTCTGGAGACTCGGATGAGGCTGACTACATGTCAGTATTCGATGGGATGATAGAGGAAGTAGAGACATTGTCCTTTAATCTAGTGGCTATAGCAGCGGAGATAGCTCCTGGGGGGGGGGGGGGGTCGATGATGTCTCTTTTCATGTCAGTGTTGGATAGAAATATCGATTACTATTAGGAAGTCAAGGAGCTGAAAGCAGAGCTCCAAATGGTTATAGAGGACAAGACTGATGTCGAGTCCATGTGGGAGCAGGAGAATGATGAATAGATTTTGGCTAAGGACAAAGTCCATGATTTAAAGCACGAGGTCTTTGAGCTCAAGGAAGAGCTAAAGACCAAGGTGCAGAAGATAGGGAGGATGTTCTATATCTATAGGAGTTCTCATAAAGATTTCCAGCAGTAGGTAGCTGGATATCCTGTGGAGGTGGGGCAAACACGGCATACTATTAGCCGTGATATTATTGCCGATCTTGCCAAGGCTGATTTTGAGAATGCCTTGAGCCAGATGTAGACTAGTAGTAGTTAGAGTAGTATGTAAATATTTTGTATGTAGTAGTGATGTAAAGCCCTTTTTGTATAGTAAAGGGTAGTCTTTTGTAAATCCCAATTTTTGGAAAGCAATAGCGGGAAAGTAATGTAAGCAGCTTAGGCTGTTTATGTAACTGATGTAGTATTATACTATGAAGAATGAATATAAGTCCTTTTTTTATGGAAAACAATGAGTTATGGATGTTGGAGTTATTGTTAATATTAATGATAACTAATAAAGAAAGGAATAATAACGAAATGTGTTTATTGTATCAGCAAAATGCCGCCAAGAAGAGTGCAACATAATTAAGGTGCTAACATAAATCAACTGGAGGGAGGTCCGGTTAATTCGATATAGGAGTTTGTTAAACGATAAGCACGCCTTTAATAGAACGAGGATAATGTCTAAAAGTAAATCCGAGAGTAGTACGAGCTACTACCTTTAAGGATTTCAAGAGCGTGGGTCGCCTTGAGTTCAAAGGAACTACGGACCCTATTGAAGCCCAAACGTGGGTTAAGGAGATAGAGAAGGCATTTGTAATAGCAAATGTCGACGAGGCCCAAAAGGTTGCCTTTTTGCGACCTATATGATGAAGGAGAGGTCAACTTTTGGTGGGAAGCCAATTAGGCTAGGGCGAGGATAAGCGAATGCGTGGGAGAGGTTCGAGGAGATATTCTTGAGAACTACTTTCCCACGAGCATCTGAGGAGGATGGAGATCACGGTTTTCGAGTTGAAACAATGGTGGTATATGACGGTTCCCCAATACGCTAAGTTTAATGAATTGGCAAGGTTCGCTCCACACCAAGTGGATCTTGAGGTGAGGAAAGCGCTGACAGTCGACGGGGCATGAAACCACAGCTCTATAACTTAGTATATCGGTATTCCAAAGTACTTTTCGAACCGTTTTAGAGAAGGCGATAATCGCTGAAGGTGGTAGCGAGGCGTTGAGTCAATACCATAAGGACAAGAAGAGCAAGGTTAAAGTAGACGGGAGAGTAAAGATCAAGGGAGCCAGTGGTAGTGGTGAGGGTCAGAAGAGGAAGGTATTTAGCTCTGGGAATACCGGAGTGAAGCAAGGAGACCCGAAGAGAAGAATGGAGGCCTACAAGACCTATGGGAAGTCTCACTTAGGAGTCTGTCTCAAGGGGAAGGTCGTCTATTACAATTGTGGACAGGAGGGGCACATTGCGCCTAACTATCCGAGTCCGAAGAAGAACCATGGATGCTTTGTATGTGGGTCAACCGACCACATAGCAAAGAACTGCCCGAAGAAGGGAACGGACGGGAACCGGGGCACTAATAGCGATAAGTTAGCTATTGGGGGTCCAGCGCAGCCGGGTAGGCCGATGGGTCGTACCTTTAATATGACAGTACAAGATGCAATTGCATCGGGGGATGTTATTGCAGATATTATTCCGATCAACGACATAAATGCGTACGTGCTGTTTGATTCGGGTGCTACTTTTTCGTTTATAGCATGAGATTTTGCTAGACGATTAGGATTACTTCCCGAAAAGTTGCTTATACCTTTAAATATTAATGTAGCAAACAAAGAAATAATTCATGTTGAAGATGTTAATAGGAGTTGTTGTGTAGATATACGGGGTTGTAAATTATCGGCAGATTTGTTACCGATAAAGTTAGGAGAATTCAACGTAATTCTCGGAATGGATTGGTTAGTGAACCATGGGGCAATTATAGATTATCAAAACAAATGTGTGAACATTAAGACGTTAGAACAACCTCGGGTAGTATTTTACGATAATAGATCGTTGGGACGTTCGTGTTGTCTAACCATGACACAAACTAGGAAATTACTAAGAAAGGGATGCGTAGGTTATCTGTGTCATGTTGTTGATACCCAGAGAGTGGTAGCAACCATAGAAAAATACCTATAGTGAGAGAATTCGCCGATGTATTTCTGAGTGAATTGTCGGGTCTTCCACCGGATAGGGAGACCGAGTTTGTGATAGACATTGTGCTAGGAGCGGCACCAGTTTCTAGGGCACCGTATCGTATGGCGCCAGTGGAGATGAAGGAGTTGATAGATGCGATTGCAAGAACTATTGGACCGGAAGTACATTCGGTAGAGTGTTTTGGTAGTGGGGAGCACCGATGCTTATTTGTCAAGAAGAAGGACGGATCATTATGACAGTGTCTCGACTACCGAGAGTTGAACAAGTTAACGATAAAGAATAAATACCCATTACCGGGATCGATGATCTCTTTGATCGATTGAAAGGGGCTAAGTATTTTCAAAAATAAATTTAAGAACGGGTATCATCGGTTGAAGGTTAGGAAGGAAGATGTACAAAGAAAGGCGGCATTCAGGACTCGTTATGGTCATTACGAGTTTCTGGTGATGTCGTTTGGGTTGACAAATGCACCAACTGCATTTATGGATATGATGAACAGAGTGTTCAAATAATATTTGGACAAGTTCGTCGTGGTGTTTATAGATGATATTCTAGTCTATTCTAAGACGCCAGAAGATCATGTTGAACACCTAAGATTAGTGTTGGAAACACTTAGGAAGGAGAAGTTGTATGAAAAATTCACTAAGTGTGAATTTTGGTTAGAGAAGGTGCAATTTTTAGGTCATGTCGTTGACCATGAGGGGATTTTAGTAGATCCAGCGAAGGTGGAAGCCGTGATGAATTGGGAACAACCGAAAATGCTGACTGAGGTGCGGAGTTTCCTAGGGTTAGCGAGTTACTATTGGAGATTCATCAAGGATTTTTCGAAGATAGCTACTCCGTTGACTAACTTAACAAGGAAGAAGGTGAAATACGCTTGGACTGACAAGTGCGAGGACAGTTTTTGAGAACTAAAGAAGAGATTGAGTGAAGCGCTTGTTTTGTCATTGCCTGATGACACAGGAAATTTTGTAGTATATAGCGATGCTTCGCATAGAGGACTTGGTTGTGTACTCATGCAGCATGGCAAGGTCATTGCGTATGCATCTAGGCAGTTGAAGGATTATGAGAAAGTTTACCTTACTCATGATCTGGAACTAGTCGCAGTAGTTTTTGCTCTAAAGATATGGAGACATTATCTTTATGGAGAAAATGTGAGATATACATGGACCACAAAAGTCTAAAATATATCTTCATACAGAAGGAGTTGAATATGAGGCAGGGGAGATGGCTGGAGTTGATAAAGGATTACGAATGTGAAATCCTGTATCACCCGGGAAAAGCCAATGTAGTTATCTACGCCTTAAATAGAAAGGGTCGGGAAAAGTTGTCTTTGTTAACGGCTCAAACTGAGTTAATAACAGAGATGGTTAGGATGGAGTTGGAAGTGAAGCAGGACAAATTCTGTTTGCGACAGAGATGCAATCTACCATTGTAGAGAGAGTTAAGGAGGTGCAACTCAAAACTGATGAGTGTGATCGGATAAGGGAGCGGCTGGCCAATGACAAAGATATTAAGTATAGTCTTGATAATGAGGGATTATTGATATTTGAAGGAAGAATTTGGGTTCTGAATGAGATGGAATTAAAGGAGCAGGTATTGCAAGAGGCTCATAGTTCGAGGTTTTCGATTTATCCTGGTAGCACTAAGATGTATCAATATCTTCGACAGAGTTTCTGGTGGCTGAACATGAAGAGAGAAATAGCAGAGTACGTGAGTAGGTGCTTGACTTGTCAGAGAGTTAAGGCCGAACATCAACGACCTAGTGGCTTGCTACAGTCATTAGAAATCCTGGAATGGAAGTGGGAGAATATCACGATGGATTTTGTGGTAGGACTTCCGACTACTTAGAAGGGGTATGATACGATCTGGGTAATAGTAGACCGATTGACAAAGTCGGCTCACTTTTTACCAATTAGGGTTAAGTATAACTTAGATCAGTTAGCTAGACTCTATACTAAGGAAATAATCTCTAGACATAGGGTGCCAGTATCGATTGTGTCAGATCGTGATCCATAATTCACGTCGAACTTTTGGAGAAGTCTACAAGAGCAGTTGGGAACGTAATTGAATTTGAGTACAGCGTATCATCCATAAACGGATGGACAGAGAGAGAGGACAATTCAGACGTTAGAAGATATGCTGAGATCTTGCGTCATGGATTTCAAAGGTAGTTGGGATGATCATCTACCATTAGTGGAGTTTGCGTATAACAATAGTTATCATGCAAGTATAGGTATGCCGCCTTACGAAGCTTTGTATGGGAGGAAATGCAGAACGCCACTGTATTGGGATGAGGTAGGAGAACGCCGAATGTTGGGACCAGAGTTGGTGTAGCAAACAACGGACATTGTTAAACTGATACAAATGCGTTTGGTAGCAGCTCAAGACAGACAGAAGAAGTTTACGGATTCGCATAGAGAGAATAGAGAATTTGAAGTAGGTTCGTATGTATTTCTAAAAGTATCTCCCTGGAAAGGAAAGATACATTTTGGAAAGAAGGGAAAGTTAAGTCCAATGTTCATAGGACCTTTTGAGGTATTAAAACAGGTAGGTGAGGTAGCTTATATGATAGCCTTACCTCCAAACCTAGAACGAATACATATGTATTTCACGTATCTGTATTACATCCTTATAAGCTGGATTATAAGCACGTGATAGAATATGAACCTATTCATATCGAGAAGGACTTAACGTACGAGGAAACACCGATTCAAATTGTCGATAGAAAAGAACAAGTTCTGCGGAATAAAGTCATACCTTCGGTGAAGGTGATATGGAAGAACCACGATGCAGAAGAAGCAACGTGGGAGTTAGAAGAAATGATGAAAAAGAATTACCCTCAATTATTTGTGTAATTTTTTTTATATAACGAGATTCTGGGGACAGAATCCTTATAAAGGGGAGAGAATGTAACGCCCCAGAAAATCGAACATTTGTAAATACTTTTAATAATGAATAAAATAATATTATTTATAATTATTACATATGGATAAGATGAATGTCGTTCTATAACCTAGAAACGTTGGAATGTCGTAGTATTTTAACTACGTAGGAGAATTAAAGTGTTTGAATTTCTAAGACAAAAATAAAAGCTTTCCGAGAAATTTTTTGAAAAATACTATTCATAGATTTATGCTCTAGAATTATTTTTGAACTTCCGAGAAATACGTAATGTTATAATATCAAGGTGATATGGATTATGTAATAATAACCTAAGTATGGAAAACGTAATATTTCGCATGCGGACTTAATTTGGTAATGCTAGGTTTATTAAGTGTTAAGGAAAGAAAGTTGTAATCATATGATGCGTATGCATTATACGAGGTAATGAACTTAAGTATAATACGACGTATTATACTATTAAGAATGGAGAATGAAATAACGTATATTACGAATTAATATACGAGCTAGCATACGAGAATTATACGTGGTGTATATATATTAAGATTCTTAATTAAAGGTAATGGACTTGTAGGATTATTAGCTTAATGGTAGAAGTCCAATAGAATGTGATACTCAAGCCCAAGTGTTTGATAAATCATAAGTCCAATCTATTTGTAGCATAAGCCCAACAAGAAATTAGCTTGATTAGTTAACAAGCCCAATGAGAAGCCATGATCCATGGAGCAAACCAAGTGAAAAATGGGTAGACTTGATGGGCAAACATTTTGTGTGGTGACCAAGTGTTGTGATGGCCAAGAAATAGAAGTAACTAGCAAGTTTACTTGGTTTCTAGGTTATAAATAGTAAGGAGGTGGATTAAGGAGGTGGAATTGAGGAGGTTCAATGCCTAAAAGACTAATAAGCCCTCACTTTGAGTTGCCTATAAATAGAAGGCTTAATTTTTCATTTGTTGGTTGTTTCATTTCATCCAACTCCTCTAGATTAAGTAACTTATTGGTTAGAGAGAATAAGCACATAAGTCAAGAATAAGTCAATCATCCTTTGATAAATCTTCAAGGAAGAAAAGCACAAGTGCTTCTAGGGTAAAACTCATGTCTATTATATCTTTATCTCTTCTATGATAGAGAAGCGGGATTGTTTAATAATAACATATAATAAGTTATTAATGAATGAACTTAAGCCGAATAAGTTGAATAAGCAACTTGAACTCTAATAAGTTGATAAAATCATGAAGAACTTGTCATATGTTTGTTATATGATGTTAGTATATTGAATATAGCATGAGAACATTGATTAATGGACTTAAGTTCATAGTAAGTCATAAGCATGAGAATTTGTAGTTAATAAGTTGATTAAGTCATTAACTTATGAGAGTAAGTCAAAACCTACTTTGATGATAAGTTGGTGTGATAAGTAACTTGAAATGTTCATGTGTTGGTTAAAATCCATTTAGAATTATTAGTAATGAAGCTTTGCCGGAATTCACACGATTGGACGATTATCGTCGAATTCGTAAAATTCTCAGAATGGAAGTCGTATTTTGTGTTTGAAGTCGGAAACATTGGTTTTCGATGGAGAAAAGTCATATTTGGCATTATAGAGTTGCGGACTCGAAAATGACCGAATTCTGACTTAGAATGAAGAAACGAGCGTTGAACGTTCACGGACGTTTATCATTTTCGTTAAAAATGAACTCATAGGTGAAATTTTAGCAAACGAAGTCAAATAGATAAAATTCTTGCATGAACGCATATTGTATGTAAATTGTGAACCGTAGGCTTTTGAACGAGCCAATTCGGACTTATAACGAAGAAGTTATGAGTCCGGGAGTTTCGTAAAATTTTCAAAAATTACAAACTATTCGAGGCAATTGAGTTAGCGCTTCATGAGGGCCAACCCAAGGCCAAATGAGGAGCCATAGTTATTGTAACGATGTCTCTGAAACCATCTTCGCTAACTCATGGCCGCAACGCGAGATAAAGAACAAAGTGTGTAAATGGCTAACATTTCATGTCCAGGATGCAGTCTAATTAACTTTCATGTACTGCAAATACGAGATGAAAAGTAATGGGTGGCATATTTGGCCAACCCTAGGCAATGGACAGTAAAGAATTATTACAAGTACAGAATGAAAGGGAACTTTATAGTAATAAACTAAGGTATAAACATGACATTGTTAGGACATTGTTAGACACTTACGTATGGTGATTAAGAATTAATAATCAATCGAAGATTAATGAAATGGGAATGACGTAATGAAAGTCGGAAACCCATAATAGTAGATCTAAGTCAGGATTTAGATTGAGATGAAGGGTAAGATATAATAATATACCTACTTGATTATATAAGACCTAATGTGGTATATTATATGATCATGTATTGTAGAGGCGTAGAGACTTAAAAGTATGCGTGTGTTAATCGAAGAAGCGCATGAAGGCAAGTATTCTAACCCTTGTTCGATTCGATGCGGATAAGCTTTGTAATTCATGTATTCTTTCGCATGAAGTTTTAACGATGAAGTCTAAAGCCAATTCTTTCAGCTAGACTTATATTATGATTTTGTCAAGCATGATTAATGTTACCGAGTTATATTGGTATGGTTTTCAATCAAAGACCAAGTATGCTAAAATGTTTTTGTCGTTTAACGACAGGCACGTGAGGTTGCCTCAACTTAAACGTATACACGTTTAATGAATGTAGTGTTGATTAACATAGAGTACTATGGGCTGATCACCCAGAAGTGTTCGTAAGCTATGTCGGACTTACGGACTTAGTGCCGGGTTGTCCTTTTCAAAAGAAATTATGAACTGCTCATAGTCTTGAGCCTTAGTTGATATTCTACTGAATATTGTTGTTGGAAAACATTTTGAATGAAAAGAAGTGCTATTTTGAATTATCGATAGTACTTCGTAACTATTGTTCAGTTACTGAAGATATATGAGTTCTATGTTTCAAGCATGTTGTTTATTAGAATTGTAGTACTTGCTGAGCTAGTCATGCTCACTCTTGCTTGAACCATATGAACACAGCCAAGATCGAGCGAACCGAAGGCTCAGGAAAGGACAAGGGCAAGGCGATGATGAACCCTTAGATTACTTATATAGTAGTATAGGTGAACGATTGTAATATATTTGATATTATGACAAGAACAAACGAATGGGTTACAAAGAACCTGGGAAATGTAATATTATTTTGGATATATAGAAGTTATATTAGTCCTTTTGAGACTTTTCAATTGAATGAATGTATGAATGGTAGTACCGTGTAGCACTATCTGTCGGGTTAGAAGACACCCAGATTTGGGGGCGTCACATCTCATATATGTAATAATATGTAGGGACTGGTCAGAAGTAGAATGTTGAGCAAGGATAAGGTCGTCCTACGAGTGGGAAATGGAGCAAAGGTTGCTGCATTAGCTGTAGGGAGTTATTGTTTAACACTGCCTACGGGCAAGTTCATTAATTTAAATAATTGTTATTTTGTTCCAAATATCATTAGAAACATTATTTCTATCTCTGTATTGGATATAGATGGTTTTAACATTATAATAAAGAACAACAGTTGTTCTATTTATAATGATAATGTTTTATATAGTGTTCGTAATTTGCGAAATGGACTTTATATACTTGACTTGCATGAAAATATACTTCAAATTGAACAAACTAAGAAAAGGAAAAGAGATGATGTAAGACCCCAACTTTTTTTGAATAAAAAATAATTTTTCTCGAAATATATTTTTGAATATTATGGTGTGGATATGATATAATGTTATAGTTGTGGGTAATATTTGAAAATTTTTGCAAAGTAAGCAAGTTGATATAAAATATTCGTTGTGCGAGTTAATATTCGATTGGTCGGGGAATATTCATTTTAATAGGGAATATTCGTACGACGGCACAATCATTGGTGGACCCCACAACGGAAGTATTGTCGTAGTTAAAAAACGATAGAAATATCTTTTTATAAAAATAACAGTGAAGGTTTTACCGTTAAACTGTTGAACTACCCAGTGGTAAAAGTACAGTAATACGTGTGGTTGCATAGTAGCACACGGTATTGATTATTGATGCTTACGTGAGAAGTCACTCAGTTATACTCAATTATTGTTATAGTAATTGTTGCATCATATCTCTCATATTATTGATTCAATTATTGTCACAGTATCATCTGCATAATATGTTATATTATTAAATCAATAATTGAGACGACAAAGTTATTCATATTATTATTTGCAATATTGACAATGTCTAGAAGTTCTGTCAAGGAGAGGTTTGGTCACCTAATTGCGCGCCAATAAGGAGAAATCATTATCGGAAAGCCCCCTCTTTCGTGGGAATGACCTGGTTGTTAAATATTGTGAGTTATAATATTAATGATGAATAATTGTTGAAGTATTAAGAATGTGTTTATTGAAGATAAGTGAATTACAAAAGTTAGAGGGGAATAATGCAAACTTGGAAAACTTTAGGGGTATTAAAGTGTAATAATAAGTTAAACCAATCTGGACCATTGATGGTGGTTTTAATAGTAAACCAATCCGGACCATTGATGTTGGTTTTAATAGTTAATCAATTTGGACCGTCGGTGGTGGTTTTAATAGTAAATCAATCTGGACCGTCGGTGGTAGTTTTAAAAGTAAATCAATCTAGACCGTTGGTGGTGGTTTTAAAAGTAATCAATCTGGACTATCGGTGGTGGTTTTAAAAGTAATCAATATGGACCGTCGGTGGTGGTTTTAAAAGTAAATCAATCTGGACCGTCGGTTGTGGTTTTAATAGTAATCAATCTGGACCGTCTGTTTTAATAGTAAATAAATATGGACTGTTCGTGAATTGGTTACTATTTAGTCCATTCTCCTATAAATAGAAGCTTAATTCTTCTTTCATTCTCACCAATTCACTGAGATTCATAAGAGACACTATAGAGAGAGAAACTATAGAGAGCAAGAAGAAGAGTATTCTGTTACTTCACTTTTGTAGTATCCAGCTTTCTACTAAGGTAAGGGAAGTTATTTTCGTTTGGTAAGGGATATTATTTGTTGTATTCGTAAGGGGTATTATTTCTTTCGTATTCATAAGGAATACTATTTTTCGTATTCATCCTTTAGTATGTCAGAATAACCTGTCTATGCAGATTATGTACCGTATGACAGGTGAAAATCCATTTGTAGTCTTCGTATGTTAATTCTTTTCATATTCTTAAATCTAAACTTACTATGGTAAGTATTGCTTCTATAATCCTTGAAATTAGTGGAATATCCGTAAGTTTTGCGCTTCATCCAGTATCATTTTATTGGAATATTGATATGAACTTTCTTATTAAATATCAATATTTTCACCCGAAGTACTATTCATGAGTTACTATTCACGGGTTACTATTCACCCAGTTTTACTATTCACTATAATATTATTCACTCGGGTATCCAGGGCACTTTTCATGCCAGAGTACTATTCACGGGTTACTATTCACCTAGTTTTACTATTCACTATAATATTATTCACTCGAGTATTCGGGGCACTTTTCATGCCGGGATACTATTCACAAGTTACTATTCACGGGTTACTATTCACCCGATTTTACTATTCACTAAAAACTTTATTTCTTTTCTGTCCAAATTATTTTTGATACATGGATATTATTCTTGAATTTTACTCTACAAAGCATTATCATGTTAAAAATTTGGACGTTATTGATTTCTGGATAAATTAAATTATAAATCTTTAAAGATTTATCCTTGAACTTGTTTTATTGAATTCTTATATCATTGTCATCATCCTCATGCTTATATTATGATGAAAGTCATCTTTGGCTTACGTGTGTGACACCCCCAAATCCAGGTACTCCATTCCCACAGGATTTGGTGCTTACTTATCAAAAACTATTATATCTAACTACCCATAATAAAGGACAAAGACATGATTAGAATAATTTAAACAATAATCTCTCCCATTAAAGGTTACATCATCATTTCAAATTAAATCCTGTGTAATCTAACCTTAAAATTATTACATAAGTTTCATGGAATACATCACATATTTAAACAAGTCTTGAAACATAAAACATAAAATTATCATAAGTCTTCATCATTTGGACATCTTGCCCTTGCCTTTTGCTAGTCGAATGGCTCATCAACTTTCTCCACTTTAATTGTAGTGTTAATTGCAAGAGTGAGCAAATAAATGCTCACCGATATAGAAACGTAGCAATGATAATAACATGAGAGTGAACAACGAAAATTTGAACAATAAGGAACTTGTTCTACAAATCAAACTAGAAAACAAGTTTGAACTTTAATTATCTCGAGGGTCTTAAGACCACGAACTATGTCCCCTAAGACTTAGGTATTATTACCCAACCTTATGATCATTTAGACTATATGGACCCTTCTTATCGTACTTAGGGGATCAACCCTTTGTACCATGTATTGTGCACAAACATCTAAACATTACACATACAATCCCCCTATGTTAGGGTTGTAAATCTCGGTTTGGATTTAGAATTTTCTCACTAAAGAAAGTTTAGTTTGGAACTAGCTTATCGGTGTTTCTAGAATTTTAAAAACACTATTCGATTTACATCAGTAAAGGTTTGATACAAGAGTTTCTAACTGAGCAAAACTATTTAGATCAAAGATTAATAACAACAGTATATATTTAGGTAAACATGGAATTCATGCAAAGTGATACATTCAAATGAGTTAGAACAATCTCATTTGAAGCAATGAATTAAAGCATTACAAATTCTGAATAATGAGAAACAGAAATGTGAAACTAATTCAAGGTAACGAAACAGGTCACAAGAGCTTATACAAACATATTCAAGATAGATTAGGCTTGCTCAATTTTAAGAACTTGCACAATAATATTATCAAAGTCAAAGATTGAATAACAACAATATATAATTGAGTAATCATGATATACATGCAAAGCGCTATAGAAGAGTTAAAACAATCTCCCTTGAATCAATGTATTAGAACATTTTATGCTTTGAATAATAATTAGGAAACTAAATCTCGCTCAATGTAACGAATTAGATTACATAAGCTTGTACAAACATACACAAGATAGGTTAAGCTTGCTCAAATTCATAAAGAATGTTAGAAACTTACAAAATAATAATATAGGAATGGAAACTTGCGTTCAATATGAAAAGAACAAAGTTCGAAAGCTTGCTCAATTGTAAAGAGATAAGGTTTAGAACTTGCACAATTATAAAAGTAGGGTTAGAGAACTTGCCGCGTGCGTAGGTTAAACAATCACTACTCACGTTCACCCCAAGTCCTACACATACCATATGTATTGACAATACACATTAGTTACACTAACATCACCTTCATGAGTTGCTTTCTACTTTTAGTATAGCTACTAACTAAGTTTAAGTTTAAACAACATCGCATCTTTTCATGAACATTACTTTTTAGCTTTATTACATCTACTTAAGTGATCATGTCATTGCACCACATACACAGTAACAACTTGATACAACATCCTATTACATGTCCAACATGTTATCATTAAGTCATACTAACACACAAAGGATTGCACTTGCATTCGCGCATCCCGATGCCCTTAGATTGGCTCTAAATACACAATAGTCCTAAAGATGGCCATTTTGACCCTTCATAACGATTTCAAATTGAAAACCTTAAAGAATAAAAGTTATAGGCCTATTCGTCCTCTTTCTGAATCATCTTGAATCACCGTAATCGGAGTTCATAGGAAAACGTTATGGCCATTTAACTACAGGAGGTCAAAACTGTCCGACCCAGACCATTTTTTCAAATAATGGTATGAGACAACAAGGCCGGGCGAATTTTGCGTCGGGCGTGAATTCCAGCACTGGGACACAAACTTCTGGCCTATTTTTACGCCGAGTATGAGAAATTTAGTATTTGGGGCTCAATTCTGTAACACCCAAAAAAAAAAAAAAAAAAAAAAAAAAAAAAAAAAAACAAGCTACTGTGTCTTAATTTCTAACACCAATTAACATGTGTAATCCATGTAAAGTACACATAAATATTACAAAGCATGTATGTACCAATTTAAACAACTAAACAAAAATTTTAGAAAACTTAAATTTTGAAAACACGGTTTAAAAACCAAAACTCCATAGTTGATATATTTTAACACAGTAAACACTGTAAATTCTAATAACAACCAATTTGTTTACTTTAACTAGAATTCTCTGAAATTTGTAACAAACGAATTAACATAATCACAGTTTAATTTCTCAATTTTCATGTTTTTCATATAAAACTCCATTTTTTATAGTCTGTCCAAAATCATCACTGTGAACTCGTTACTTGACCAAATCATTCCATTCAAATTACGTTATGTTCGTATCTCAATGAACTACCATATACAAGCATCAATTTACAGATTACTACACACATTGGACAAGAAATTTGGTACTTTCTGAGGCCATTTAACAAGAACACAAACACTGTGATTTTCCTTTTCTTCCTCAACCCAATTTCTCATGAATTTGATAATAGATAACATGTTTACATAATAATTAACAGAGTTTTGAAATTCTACAAGAACATGTATACATCACAATCTCGTGATTTCCAAATCATACCAAGAAGATATATACATATACAACTAAAACTAAAGAATAACAATAGGAGTAGTTTATACCTTAATCTTTGATGATATGATAGCCAAACTAAGAGAAATCCTTTCCCCAGAACCCTTCTTCTCTAACCCTCCAATATCACTGTGTTTTCTTCTTCCAAGCTCTCTCTCTCTCAACACTCTGATATTTTACCTTAGAAAAATAGACGCGTAGGAATAATATAACTGGCCTCCCACAAACGTCAGGTTGAAAAACAAAAAGGTAGCGTCAGTTGAATAATGCCAAAGGCCATAAGGCCTTGTTTGGTTAACCAACTCTCCCAACTAAATTATTTTAATAACATTTATATTATATAGTTTTATGTCACACTTTTAGTTGATTAATTTAAATAGCTTAGTTTAGTTAATTTAAATAACTTATAATACTAATAATAATAATAAAAATCTTATTATCATTAATAAATAATTATATATCTAATTTAATTATTAAATTAGACACATCACTATATTTAATTTATTTATTTCCTTTAAATTAAACAATTCATTTAATTTAACTAATTTCTTAAATATTAAGCAATTGATTTAATTTAATTATCTCCTTAATTAAATCCAACAAATAAAATTATCATTACTCGATTCAATTAGCATTAATTAATTTAGTTACTAAATTAATTCATCACAATTCATCAAATATTTATTTATTTTTCTCAACAACTAAATTATTTAAAATATTTATTTAATTCAATAAATATTTTAAATTAAATCACAAATTTCTCGATCGTTACAACGGGCATAGATGGACTATTGATTGGTATGATTATGACCAGGGATAATTCGGTATAGTCATGATCATTGATGATTACACGAATAATTCTTGGCCTGTAGTGCAAGAATAATTTGTGGACGTGATACTAATGAATATCCTTGGCCTATAGTGATTAAACTTGGGATGATTCGATGATGTGATCTATTTATTTCAAGAAATGAGTTAAATAAACCCATAAAAGATGACTCAAAGTAATATTAATGAAACAAGATTAAAATAAAGATTAAATCGAGAATTTAAAAAAATAATTAAATAAATAATGGAAAGGTTAAATAATAAACCTAGACATAAAAAATAAGTGTATGGATTTGACATTTTTGGAAAGAATTTTATTATGGATTTAAAATTTTTGAGGTGAATTATTCAGAGGATTAAGTGAATAAGTGTATATGTTACGTGTATATGGTTGTATATGTGTACATTATGTGGTGTGATCAAGGGTTGACCAGATAACTATATCAGTGTCCAAACCCTAAGTATATATTTAGAACGTCAACGTTCAGTTAGAAAATTCTTACGATTTATATGAAACCCTAGAAATCGATTCTGGAAACACTGATTTCAGTTTCAGGAATTTGAAACCCTAATTCGGATTATCAAAATCCTAAGTTGGAATTTAAATGCTATGTATAAAGATTTTGTGTATTAATTACAATATAATTAGGGATAACCCTAATGATTATTTAGAAATTCTAATAATTAGAAACCCTAATTATTAGAAACCCTAATTTGTAAATTTGAAACCCTAATTGGTAATTAGGTCATTTTAATTTTAATTAGAAATCATTAATCCTAATTAGTAAGCTTGAAAATAATTAGTAAACTTTAATATAATTAGAAAATACTAATTATAAATCTGAAAGCTTAATTTTCCATTTTTAATATCTTAATTTGAAAATCCTAGATTTAATTTTTGAAATCTTAGGTTTTAACCCTAAGGGTCAAATCCTAAGGGTTATAGCCAATGTCTAATATGCCATTAAATTTAGAAAACAAATGACCAATTTGCCCTTTTTGTGCATTATTGGAGGAAACATGTGAATCTTGCCAAGATATTGGGTGTTGACCAAATCTAGCTACCCCATATGACTAAATTCAGCAAATATCAGCCCCTCATACCAGCCATTTCATTTGCATCCAATTATATAAATAATTGAAGAGAGAGAAAGTCATTATATAGCTTCATTTGTCCACAAACATTCAACTGACATTTTCTCTCTCTAGACCCCCGTAATTCTAAAGTGATTCACTCCCTTGTATGATCCATAGCAAGTCATGATCAGATCATGAGGATCAGAATCAAGATCAAGCATGAATAAGGTATAAAAACCCTAAATCTTAAAATTTTATGATCTGATGTTAGATGTTGTTAATGATTGGTTAGATATGTGTTATAGGGAGTCTTTTAATGATCTGGGTTGTTGGATCATGGATCCATAACATCTAGATGCATGATTTTGAAGTTTTTAAAAATCTGGAAAAGTTGGAAAAGATGGTCTTACAGCCATATGTCAGGGCTCGTAGATCAGTGTTTGTTAAGTGTTATGTGTGTTTTATGTAATGGATCTGTAGTATGCCATGTGGACTAGGATCTAGAACTGAAATCAGGTTCAGATCATGTTTATATTGCAAGTTATGAACGGTCAAACCTAGCTGACCGATCACGAAACTTCTTTCTGAGCAGCCTAGAAATTCCCAGAAACTCTGACAAGCATGTTCTAAGCTTATGATCTTGCTGTGTGTTAGTAGTTAGGCCATGTTGTTGGTTGATCTTTGTAGCCTATCATGCAGACTACATATGAAAGCCATTAGCGTACTTGGATCTTGATCAGTATCGAAATTAAGTAAGGTCAAAGTACGTTGACCGATTCGCCTTATGAAGGTTTCTGGGAAACCCAGAACCTTCAAAAGCCGAACCTTCTAGCATGGTTTGACCGTATTATATCTCTCATATGTTTTGATAAAATGCTATAATAGTGTTTGATAATTGTTGCCTGATATATGAACTACAAAATGGAACCTTTATATCACCCAAAACAGATCTAGAGCTCAAGTTACAAGAATCGAAAGGTAGGACCACATAGAATCGTTCTTCATTTCTGGAAAACCCAGAAATGAAGAACAGTTCTGACATTAGTTTTGGGGGCCAAAATCTCTCGATTTTGTTATGTTATGGATGGTCATGAATGTTGTTGTAGGTTGTAGTACTACATATATTATATAATCCTAACAACAGTTCAAGTCAAGAATCCTTGTGACCAAGACTCGGCATGTGGTCAAACATACCCACTTGCTAATGACATGCATGCATATCGGGTTTAGGCTCAAGAACACGAAGAACACCTATAATGATAGATTAACGTAGCTATATAAGCACCACTAGCGACAGTTTCTTAATAAATTAATTATTTTAATAAATAATTAGAGAAAAATAGTTTTTATTATTAAAAATTCAAAATAAATTCTAAAAATTATTTTAAAGCCCTGAAAAATTAGTTTTAATTATTTTGAATATATTTCATAAATATTTAATATTTTTGGAATAATAATGGTATTTAATTTATTTAATTATAATATTAAATAAATTATTTAAAAATGATTTTTATACTTGAAAAATCATGAAAAATTATATTATGGTATAAGAAAATATTTTAAGTTATTTTTAATGACTTTTAATATTTTGTGATGGATTTCATTAATTAATTAAAATTAATAATAATTAATTTATTTAATAAATATATTAAATAAATTATGGAAAAATAGAATTAATGATTTAAAAATCATATAAAAATGATTTAAGTGTTATAAAAATATTTTAAGTTATAAAATATAACTTTTGATATTTTGTCATGAAAATATTAATATTTTTATTATTAAAAGCAATTATCGGATAATGAATTTAAAGGTTTAAAAATCATATAAATGTGATTTTAAGGTATTAAAAATACTTTGATATATTATAAATATATTATAATATTATGATATTTCATTAATATTTGGTATTAAATAAATATTAATGATAAAGGAATTATGTGGTATTTAATTCATATAAATACGATGTTAATGATTGAAAAATCATTTATAAATGATAATAATTATCTGAAAATTATTACGAGCTTATGAAAAATATTTTGACTGATAATATAATTATCTAAGATAATCGTTAAGTGTTAGGCAGAATTTAATTGAACTTAAACTCGATATTTATCCGACTAAGCCGTCAGGATGTCAGAATGGTGCCGAACTCGATTCAGACTATAAAAGTTTGACTTGAGGTTAAGTTTTATGTGTTTTATAGACTAATAGGATTATGTGATACTGTGTTTAGGTTATTTTAAATATTGTGATGATATTATTCTAATTTATAGATCGATATTATTTATATTAGGTTTTCAGTCAAAGCTAAATAGATTGCGTAATGGTAAACATCGGAACAGGCAAGTTTTTCTTAACTCGACCTCGAGTTGTTTCATTCAGATATACTTGTGGTTAATCATTACTGATTGCCATGTGTATGAATTATTTATTCGCACTCTATGCATAATGCATGTATTCATCAGGTATGAAAGGTTGATCACCTTCATTACCATTCGGTCCAGATATAATTGCTATGTTCATGTTCAATGTTCGTTCATCTATGAAAGTTTGTTCATGCTAGTTCTCAATTATATTGTAGAATTATAGCCAGCTTATTGTTCAATTCTTTCCATCATGATATATATATCCTTAAATAAATTTATACTTGTTAGGCAAACTTATGCTCACCCTTGTTATATCATGATTAACATTGCAAATTAAGAAGCATATGTCAGATACAGGAAAGGATAAAGCCAAGTTCAGCTTGGGATTTTTATGTGCCGCTTAATTGTAATAGTATAGTATGATAATAATGTTATATGTTAGACAGGTTATGAATTGTGTATAAGTTAAGGTTACTCGACCTTGGGGAATAATGTGTATGTTTAATGTATAAACAATTTATATTTATATCTTCCGCAATAGTTATAGAAATAGAATGATTGTACCGGATCCGCGGTGATTCGGGACCCGGATTCGGGGCTTTCACAGTTGGTATCAAAGCTGTTGGTTATAAACACTCGAATAGAGTTAGTGTGTCGGTAATTTTCAAAGATGTATCTCGGGGGGTTATGAAGACACAGAGTTCCCTAAATTTGATAATAAAAGTGGATAGTAATGGTGGATAGATAGAGTCTAAAAGACTAAAGGTACATGGATAGGAGATCGTCAAACAAAACGATCGTAGTATAGAAATGAATCGTAATATATACGATGAGATCACCCCATGATCTGATATGGATCAATCAAATGATTGACAAGTTTACGGCAAGAATGTTCTGTGACAGTTGTACTATGAATTGGTACAGATTCAGGAAAGGATTATGAATACGAGTTAAATGAAATTTGTATTGAGAAGAGAGTTAAGATTAGGTGGGGATTTCAATCCAGGACTCATGTCAGCAGCTGAGTTGTATGATTCCTTGTTATGGGCGGGGAATTGTACTTGGTGTAAAAACCACTTAGTTCTGGCACTGATAATCATTGAAAGGTTTGTGTCACGCTACTTCCTATATGCATGTTAAGAGGGTGATTCCTTTCTCATTGGTGTAACAAATAAATAGGTTATAGGTAGAGAATATAAGGTTAAGTTCGAGTTCTTAAAACTCATACTTATGGTAAGTTTGTGAATCATAGTTATATGAAATGTTTATGAACCCCTCAGCGAATGGACGCCAAAGGTCTGACTAGGACAAGTTCTTAAACTCATATGATTGTGGAAATTTCATGAATTCATAAGTGTGGTTTGACGAACTGGGAATAGTTATGTGTGAAAGAAGTATTAAGGATAATAGGAATAGATAGACTGTTTAAGCAAATGATCATTAGTGGATACATTAGGTTTTCCAAAATTCCTAGCTATGCTAGACTTTGAACTTTTTGGACATCAAGCTAAATACGCACTATGTGCCTTTTTGAAAATGAATTTTTATTCTCAACTCTTGGTGACTATTGTGTATGTCTGGGCTTCGGGCCACCTACACCTAGTTACTTGTTGAGATGATAAAACAGATTTACAAAGATTTTTGAACAGTTTAAAGTACAGTCTATGCTAATTGTTTTGGCTAGACAATAATGATTTGAAATATCAAAATATATTTTTATTTATCACTTATGTACCATGTAACCTGGTGCAGGGATGATAAAAAAAATGATGGAGTTGTAAATACAGGAATACTTAGTGTTGAATTTGATCTAAAAATCGTTATTCCACTATTGTATGATGTGTTATGACAAAGACATATAATGACAGCATCCTCAAACGGACTGTTAATACAGTACGGCATCATGACGTCATTCTCAAACTATTTTCAAAATTTTAATTTGCCAACGGGGTTTGGTTATACTTTAATATTTCGTTTGAAATTGATTATCAATATGAGTCTAAGCTATTCGATTCGGCTAGACCAACGTTTATAAGAACTCTAAGCGTTCTTTGAAAATTTTCCTGAACCAAATTATTTTGGTGCGTATTTCGATAAAGACTGAGGTAAGAAATTTGTACGCTTAAGGCAGATGGAATAGAAGGAACGGGGAAAAATTATTCCAACCAGCAGTACTTGGCCAGTACAGGGCATATCGGGCTAATCACCCTTTTATGTCTGTAAGTTAAGACGGTTTGCGGATGAATATCCATAAAACCTTTGTGAAAATGAAAATTCATAGTCTATATGACTCCTTAGCACAATTTGAAAACTTTTACTCTTGTGAGGGATGTTGTGGGTAGCATGTAATGATGAGTATGAAAGGTATAAGGTGTAAGTTGAATTTTGGGAACGAAATTCTTAGAAGAAGGGGTGAATGTGACAACTCGAGAATTTAGAAATATAATTAAATCTTAAATGATGGATTAAAGGTTAAATAATAAACCTAGACAGAAAATAAGTGTATGGATTTGACATTTCTGGAAAGAAATTTTATGGATTTAAAAATTTTTGAGGTGAATTATTCAGGATTAAGTGAATAAGTGTATATGTTCTGTGTATAGGGTTGTATATGTGTACAATATGTGGTTAAGGGTCAAGGGTTGACCAGATAACTATATCAGTGTCCAAACACTAGGTATATATTTAGAACGTCAATGTTCAGTTAGAAAATTCTTATGATTTATATGAAAACCTAGAAACCGATTCTGGAAACCCTAATTTCAGTTTCGAGAATTTGAAACCCTAATTCAGATTATCAAAATCCTAATTTGGAATTTAAATGCTATGTATAAAGCTTTTGTGTATTAATTACAATCTAATTAGGGATAACCCTAATGATTATTTAGAAATTCTAATAATTAGAAACCCTAAATTGTAAATTTGAATCCCTAATTGGTAATTAGGTAATTTTAATTTTAATTAAGAATCATTAATCCTAATTAGTAAGCTTGAAAATGATTAGTAAACTTTAATATAATTAGAAAAATACTAATTATAAATCTGAAAGCTTAATTTTCAATTTTTAATATCTTAATTTGGAAATCCTAGATTTAATTTTTGAAACCTTAGGTTTTAACCCTAAGGGTTAAATCCTAAGGGTTATAACCGATGTCTAATATGCCATTAAATTTAGAAAATAAATGACCAATTTGCCCTTTTATGCATTATTGAAGTAAACATGTGAATCTTGCCAAGATATTGGGTGTTGACCAAATCTAGCTACCCCATATGACTAAATTCAGGAAATATCAGCCCCTCATACCAACCATTTCATTTGCATCCAATTATATAAATAATTAAAGAGAGAAAAAGTCATTATCTAGCTTCATTTGTCCACAAACATTCAACTGATATTTTCTCTCTCTAGACCCACGAAATTCTGAAGTGATTCAGTCCCTTGTATGATCCATAGCAAGTCATGATTAGATCATGAGGATCATAATCAAGATCAAGCATGAATAAGGTATAAAAACCCTAAATCTTAAAATTTTATGATCTGATGTTAGATGTTGTTAATGATTGGTTAGATATGTGTTATAAGGTGTCTTTTAATGATCTGGGTTGTTGGATCATAGATCCATAACATCTAGATGCACGATTTTGAAGTTTTTTGAAATCTGGAAAAGTTGGAAAAGATGGACTGACAGCCATATGTCAGGGCTCGTAGATCAGTGTTTGTTAAGTGTTATGTGTGTTTTATGTAATGGATTTGTAGTATGCCATGTGGACTAGGATCTGGAACTGAAATCAGGTTCAGATCATGTTATATTGCAAGTTATGAACAGTCAAACCTAGTTGACCGATCACGAAACTGCTTTCTGGGCAGCCCAGAAATTCCCAGAAACTCTAACAAGCATGTTCTAAGCTTATGATCTTGATGTGTGTTAGTAGTTAGGCCATGTTGTTGGTTGATCTTTGTAGCCTGTCTTGTAGACTATATATAAAAGCCATTAGCGTACCTGGATCTTGATAAGTATCGAAATTAAGTAAGGTTTTAATTATTTTGAATATATTTCATAAATATTTAATATTTTTGGAATAATAATGGTATTTAATTTATTTAATTATAATATTAAATAAATTTATTTAAAAATGATTTTTATACATAAAAAATCATGAAAAATTTATATTATGGTATAAGAAAATATTTTGAAGTTATTTTAATGACTTTTAATATTTTGTGATGGATTTCATTAATTAATTAAAATTAATGATAATTAATTTATTTAATAAATATATTAAATAAATTGTGAAAAACTAGAATTAATGATTTAAAAATCATAAAAATGATTTAACTGCTATAAAAATATTTTAAGTTATAAAATATAACTTTTGATATTTTGTCATGAAAAACATTAATATTTATTATTAATGGCAATTATCGGATAATGAATTTAATTGTTTAAAAATCATATAAATGTGATTTTAAGGTATTAAAATACTTTGATATATTATAAATATATTATAATATTATGACATGTATTTCATTAATATTTGCTATTAAATAAATATTAATGATAAAGGAATTATGTGGTATTTAATTCATATAAATACGTTGTTAATGATTGAAAATCATTTATAAATGATAATAATTATCTAAAAATTATTATGAGCTTATGAAAAATATTTTGACTGATAATATAATTATCTAAGATAATTGTTAAGTGTTAGGCAGAGTTTAATTGAACTTAAACTCGATATTTGTCTGACTAAGCCGTCGGGTTGTCAGAATGGTGCCGAACTCGATTCAGACTGTAAAAGTTTGACTTGAGGTTAAGTTTTATGTGGTTTATAGACTGATAGGATTATGTGATACTGTGTTTAGGTTATTTTAAATATTGTGATGATATTATTCTAATTTGTAGATAGATATTATTTATATTAGGTTTTCAGTCAAAGCTAAATAGATTGCGTAATGGTAAACATCGGAATAGGCAAGTTTTTCTTAACTTGACCTCGAGTTGTTTCATTCAGATATACTTTTGGTTAATCATTACTGATTGCCATGTTTATGAATTATTTATTTGCACTCTGTGCATAATGCATGTATTCATCAGGTATGAAAGGCTGATCACCTTCATTACCATTCGGTCCAAATATAATTGCTATGTTCATGTTCAATGTTCGTTCAGCTATGAAAGTTTGTTCATGCTAGTTCTCAATTATAATGTAGAATTATAGCCAGCTTATTGTTCAATTATTTCCATCATGATATATATCCTTTTATACTTGCTGGGCAAACTTATGCTCACCTTTGCTATATCATGATTAACATTGCAGATTAAGAAGCATACGTCGGATATAGGAAAGGATAAAACCAAGTTCAGCTTGGGATTTTTATGTGCCGGTTAATTGTAATAGTATAGTATGATAATAATGTTATATGTTAGATAGGTTATGAATTGTGTATAAGTTAAGGTTACTCGACCTTGGGGAATAATGTGTATGTTTAATGTATAAATAATTTATGTTTATATCTTCCGCAATAGTTATAGAAATAGAATGATTGTACCGGATCCGTGGTGATTCGGGGCTTTCATAAGAGCTATCGGATTATGAATCATATCCAACTTGTGAATCTTGTCTCATGGGCAAAATGACTAAATCTCCTTTTAGTGGAAAAGGAGAAAGAGTTACAGAGTTGTTAGCATTGGTACACAGAGATGTATGTGGACCTATGATATTTGCCATGCGATGAGGGTATTCTTATTTTATTACATTCAATTTGCGATCACTCAAGATTTGGATATGTGTTTTAATGAAATACAAATCTGAATCATTTGAAAAGTTCAAAGAGTTTGAAGTGAAGTAGAGAAGCAAAGCTGGTAAGAGTATTAAGATTCTTGATCCGATCGAGGAGGAGAATACTTAAGTGGTGAGTTTCTCAATTATCTCAAAGAAAATGGTATAATCTCACAATGGACTCCACCGGGGACGCCCACAGATGAATGGTGTATCTAAAAGGAGAAATCGAACATTGTTTGACATGGTTCGATCCATAATGAAGCTTACTGACCTTCCGGTTTCCTTACGGGGATATGCCCTAGAATCCAGGTTGCATACCTACTTAACAAGGTACCTACAAAATCCATCCCCAAGACCCCATATGAGTTATGGACAGGGAGGAAACCAAATCTTAAGCATGTTAAGACTTGGGGTAAGACTTGGGGTTGTCCAGCTTATGTCAAAAAGTTTGAAAATGATAAGCTATAGACTAGATCTGACAAATGTAGATTTGTGGGATACCCTAAAGAAATATCGGGGTATTATTTCTATCATCCAACTGATCAAAAGGTGTTTGTTGCGAAACATGCTGCCTTCTTAAAAAAGGAGTTTATCCTTGAAGGGGTCAGTGGGAGTAAGATATATCTTAAAGAGGTTCAAGAACCACAAAATACTACAGATCAAAGTGAGGTACCTAACCAAGTAGAGAGTCCTTCTGTACCACACCCTATTCATAAATCTGGAAGAGTACCGAAGATACATGATAGGTATGGACTTGTCATAGAGGATGACGATGAGGTACGCATCATAGATGATGATGATCCATTGAATTACGAACATGCTATGAGTAGTAAAGACTCAGAGAAGTGGCAAGAAGCCATGAAATCCGAGATGGACTCCATGTATAAAAACCAAGTATGGACTTTGGTTTCACCACTTGAAGGCATTAAGTCTATTGGGTGTAAATGGGTCTTTAAAAGAAAGACTGGAGCAGATGGAAAGGTAGAGACCTATAAGGCCCGACTGGTCGCAAAAGGTTTCAAACAAAGACAAGGAGTTGACTATAACGAAACCTTCTTACCAGTAGCAATGCTCAAGTCCATTCGGATTTTACTTGCGATTGTAGCTTATCATGAATACGAAATCTGGCAGATGGACATGAAAACGGCCTTCCTCAATGGGAAACTTGAGGAGGATGTGTATATAACACAGCTAGAGGGATTTGTTTCAAAGGTTGGAACAAATCAAGTCTATAAGCTACAACGACCCATTTATGGATTGAAGTAAGCTTCTCGTAGGTGGAACATCCGTTTTGATGAGACAATCAAAGAGTTTGATTTTATCAAAAATGAGGATGAACTATGTGTGTACAAGAAGGTTAGTGGGAGCGCTGTTTCATTCCTCGTATTATATATTGATCATATATTACTGATAGGGAATGATATTCCTATACTACAATCAATTAAAATCTGGTTATCTAAAAACTTCTCCATGAAGGACTTGGGAGAAACATCTTATATTTTGGGGATAAAAATCTATAGAGATAGATCTAAAAGGATGCTTGGCTTATCCCAAGGAACGTACATTAACTCGATGCTAAAGAAGTTTAGCATAGAATATTCCAAAAGAGGTCTCATGTCGATGAGCCATGGAGTACATCTCTCCAAGAAACAGGCCCCAAGGAAACCTGAAGAGAGAGACCGTATGAGTAAGATTCCTTATGCTTCAGCAATAGGATCTATTATGTACGGTATGATATATACTAGACCGGATGTCGCTCATGCACTTAGTGTAACAAGCGGATATCGGTCGAATCCAGAGAAGAAGAACTTTGGAAGGCGGTGAAAATATCCTAAAGTACTTAAGAAGAACTAAAGATGTATTTCAGTGTCTACGGTGGGTGCGAATTGAAACTAGAGGGCTTCACAGACTCAAGTTTTCAAACGGACCAAGATGATAGTAAATCCATTTCGGGGTATGTGTTTACCTTAAATGGTGGCGCAGTGAGTTGGAAGAGTTCCAAACAACAAACAGTTATTGATTCAGTGACAGAGGTAGAGTACATAGCTGCAAGTGAAGCTGCAAAGGAAGTTGTTTGGATGAAGAAGTTCATTACCGAACTTGGTGTGGTTCTTAGCATTACAGGACCAGTACCTTTATTCTGTGACAACACCAGAGCTGTTGTGCAAGCTAAGGAACCCAGGTCTCATCAGAAATCCAAACACGTGTTGCGGCGGTTTCATTTGATCAAAGAGATCATTGAAAGAGGAGACGTCACCCTGGAGCGTGTGGACTCTCAAGACAATATTGCAGATCCATTTACTAAAGCGTTAACACAACAGTAGTTCAATCAACACTTAGAGAAGATGGGTATGTATGACGCCCCCAAAATAGGTATACATCACCCATTCTGAGTTGCCAAATACATGGTACAGAAACAACTACAACTTTATTAATACAATTGTCGTGCAAAATACGACAACACATAAAATGTGAGTTTAAATACAAATATTGTCTTCTAGACAATATCCACACTCAAATAAGTCCTCATTACAATTATTAATACACTATTTTACAAAATAGTGAGGACTACTAAAATAACTTTCTAGAACCATCATTCCATACCCCGACTACTTCCCGCTACATTCTCGCTTCCTGAGAAGAAAAATAGAACAAAAAGGAAAAGGGTGAGCTCAACTAGCCCAGTAAAGAATATTATGACTAAGATAATACATAACAAATTATCATTAGTCCTCAACAGGGGAAAATCTGATAGAATATAATAAACAACAAGTTTCAGATCAATATTCGCAATAGAAATAACAATTCATTAGAAGAGTTAAGTAGAGAATGAAATCTATTATCTTCTATGATTTAAAAGTTCATCATCAATATTTTATCCCTGTAACATTAATCAATATACATTTTGAATTAAATATTCATCTTTGCACTACAGGCCAAAGATATTCATCAGTTGGTCATGTTCATCTCAATACCTGTTATTCTTTGCACTACGGGCCAAAGATATTCATTAGAGAATCATTCATCTTTGCACTACAGGCCAAAGATATTCAGTTATATTATCATTTAGGACTGAGAATGATGAAAAATATTTTTTAAAAAATGAATCCAGTGAGACAAAAGAATAAATATTAGGTATTCGTACTTCAGTTTATCCATGTTCAAAAATACCCCATAATATATCATAGTAGAGTAAAACTTAAGAATGAATATCAAAACATGGATACAATCAAAGATAGTAACAAAAATAGACATCTAGGACAAAGAAGAGAAAATTTCATTTTTCGGTGAAGAGTGTCGTATTCGTGAATAGTGTTGTATACGTGAATAGTGTCGTATACATGAATAGTGCCATATACGTGAATAGTAACCCCGACACAAAAAGGAAATAATTTCACAAGAAAAATCTTACCAATATTTTGGCATAATGATATTGAAAGAAATAATATCATTTAAAAAAAATAGCATCCCTTACCTCAAAAGAATAGTACTTCTAGTTGGAATATCATATATAATGCTGAAGGGAACTTGCACCGTATAGCAACACTCAAAGTATCTAAATACTCACAAAATACGCTCGATAATATAGAGAGAGAAAACTTCAAATTCTGGTGTGATTTTCAATTCTAACCTAAGCTCCCTATTTATAAGAAAATGCTTAGAACACCAAGGCAGAAAATTTAATAAAATATTATTATTTTTTAAAAATTCCTACGCCCACTTTGAATAATCTGATTTTAGCATGTTTAACAACAAGTGGAGCCCACCAATCATAACAAAAACGTTTTTCTTTAAAAAAATTATTTAAAATTTCAAAAATCAATTATTTTGGAACTTCAATAATTCATAATAAATAGCCCTTTTATCATAAAAATTTGAATCTTATGTCCATTCCATAGAAAATTTAATTCTCTACAACTTTGTAGCTTTAAGATTTTCCAAATTCTAAACAGAAATTGACCGAAATCCACATACGGACGATTTTATAGGCTATAATTAAATTTCAGTCAAAAATAGGGCCCACCAACATGTTTAACATGTTTTTATCATTTATTGTAACAAAAATACTCTTCCTCCTTAATTAATCATATATCACACATTCATTGTAAAAATATCACCATTATTATATTATTATATTATCACATTATACAATTGTAATATAATAATATAGATAAAATTTTAATTTTCAACAATTGTCACTTTTCTAAAAATTTCTCCATTTATATCCACATAAATAAATATTTTCCTTATCATATAAATCAATAATTAATTATTCACAAATAATATTACAGAATCACAATAATGACAACCAGGTCGTTCCCAGAAAAGAGGGGGCTTTCCGATAAGGATTTCTCCTTATTGGCGCATAATTAGGTGACCAAACCCCTTTTATAGACAGAACTTCCTTAGATATTGCCAATAATGTTATCTAATAATATTATTCAAATAATATAAATTATTGATCTGATAATGGGAAATACTGTGCAATGACAATTATAGAAATGACAATAATATAAAATATCAACGTAGCAATTATTGAATTAATAAAATAAAATATTGAACAGTAATTACTGTAACAATTATTAAGTAGTGCCTTCTTACGTAAGAATAAATAATTGGTGCAATACCGTGTGCTACTGTGCAACACCGCATATTATTGTGTTTTAACCACCGGGTATTCCAATAGTGTTAATGGTAACAACTACGCTGTTATTTATAAAAACTCATACTTGTCATTTTCTTCATCCAATCGCTTTCCGTTATGGGGCCCACACAAGGTTGCGCCATCGTACGAATACTTCCCGACAGTAAGAATATTCCACGACCAAACGAATATTCCCCGACAACAATGAATATGTTATAACCACTTGCTTATTTAAGATATTTGCGCATTTTACCCATAACTAACCACATTAATCAAATCAACCCTTACTATTTCAAAATAATAAATAGAGAAAATTCAATTTCATTTATAAAAAGTCGAGGTCTTACAACCTCCCCTCCTTATGAAATTTCGTCCTCGAAATTGACGTATGTACCTGGTATTTTGAAAAGGTGAGGATACCTCGCTTTCATTTTTGTTTCCAACTCCCAGGTCATTTCCTCAATAGCATGGTTCATCCACAAAACTTTGACTTGTGGTATGACCTTTGTACGTAGGACATGCTCCTTCCTATCCAAGATCTTGACAGGTACCTCCTCATACGTTAAATCTTTGGCTATCTAAATGCAGTTCTAACTTCGATAATGTGGTTTGGGTCTTTCACATATTTATGAAGCACAGATATGTGAAAAACATTATGAACACGAGACATACTTGGAGGTAACGCGAGTCTATAGGCCACATTTCCTACTCAGTCAAGAATCTGAAATGGACCAATAAATCGTGGATTGAGCTTTCCTCTCTTTCCAAATCTTTTAACTCCCTTCCATGGAGCAACACACAACAATACATGATCCCCAATACTAAATTCGATGATGATCCGCATAACTCTTTTGTCAATCCTGTGCCGTTTGAATACGTTGTCGAATCATTTAGATCTTTTTTGTAGTCATACGTACCAACTCTGGTCCCAACAATGTTGCTTCACCCACCTCATCCCAACATATTGGAGAGTGACACTTTCGTCCATACAATGCTTCGAATGGAGCCATACCTATACTGCCTGATAATTGTTGTTGTAGGAGAATTCCACCAATGGTAAATACTTATCCCAACTTCCTTTGAAGTCTAGGACACAGAGTCTTAATAGATCTTCAAGAGTTTGAATAGTCCTCTCTGATTGTCCGTCCGTTTGAGGATGGTATGCCGAACTAAATCGTAAATCCGTGCCCATAGCTTTTTGCAAACTAACCCAAAATTATGAAGGGAATCTTGGGTCACGATCCGAAATTATGGATACTGGCATGCCATGCAATCTCACAATCTCATTTACGTACATACGAGCGAGACGTTCAAGGGAATAAGTCTCTCGTATCGGCAAGAAATGAGCAGACTTAGTTAATCTATCAACAATAACCCAAATCGCATCTATGCTTTGAGAAATCATGGGAAGACCCGTAACGAAATCCATGGTAATGTGTTCCCACTTCCATTTCGGAATCTCAAGTGGTTGTAATGGACCCTTTGGTACTTGATGCTCCGCCCATACACGTTGACAAGTCAAACACCTCGAGATAAACTTCGCGATCTCTCTCTTCATATTGTTCCACAAAAATGTATGTCGAAGATCACGATACATTTTGGTACTTCTAGGATGGATTACAAACGGCATATTGTGTGCCTCCATCATAATCTTGTACTTCAAATCAGAGTCGTTAGGAACACAAAGTCTGGAGTTAACTCAAAGTATTCCTTCTTCATCGATTCTTGCTTCTAGGATAACACCTTCTTGTAATTTCTTCTTCATACGCATTAGCTCCGGGTCTATGGCTTGAGCAACTTTAACTTTATCGATTAAAGTTAGTTCTATGTGTATATTTAACATCATCGCATGGGTCCCCGGAGTCTTGAATTCTATCTTCATCTTTTGTAAATCACACAAAATGGGCCTTTGTGTTGACAACATCGCACTCGTTCCCGCATATGATCTTTTACTCAATGCGTCAGCTACCACGTTCGCTTTTCCAGGATGGTATTGAATGGTATGGTCTTAATCTTTCAGCAGCTCAAGCCAACACCGTTGCCGCATGTTGAGTTCCTTTTGGGTGAAGAAATACTTGACGCTTTTATGGTCTGAATATATCTCCACTTTATCCCCATATAGATAGTGCCTCCAGATTTTTAACGCGAAAACGACTTCTGCCAACTCTAGATCATGAGTATGGTAATTCCTCTCATATTCTTTGAGTTGTCGCGAGGCATATGACCTTTCCATGCTGCATGAGAACACATCCTAACCCTTTGCCTGAAGTATCGCTGTAGATAGCAAATCCATCCGAACCAGATGGTATTGTAAGAACATGTGACGCCCCCAAATTCGGGTATCTTCCAACCCGACATATAGTGCTACACGGTACTCATAACTATACAGTCATTCCAATTAAAACACAACATAATGAATGTAATTACTATCTTCTTATTACAATCAAAGTGAAATCCTTTCCCAGGTTCATAAACTGATTACATCATTCGTTGTTCTTAAATATAATACATACAATTATACTAATCTATTACAAGATGGTTAACTATCCATCTTAGCCTTGCCCTTATTCCTCTTAGCATTCTCAGTATACTCGGCTTTAACTGCAATCATATAATTCACGCAAGAAGTGAGCATATCAAGCTCAACAAGTCTAACAAAGAATAATATCAATACCACATTCGTGAATTATATGAAAATCTTCTAGGTATTACTTACGAGCACTTCTAGGTGATCAGCCTATAGTACTCTATGTTAATCAACATTCATTTGTTAAACGTATTTACGTTTAAGTTTTGGCAAACTCACGTGCCCATCGAATAATCGATGAAAAATACTTTTGTTTGTTGATAAACAAACTTACCTTTGAATCCGTACCAAATACTTGGCATAGGATAGTGTTATCATTTCTATATAGAAAGATATGTATACAAATCAATCTATTTCTTACGAATAGTCTAGCCGAGTTAAAACTGGTACTGACCATTTCTTTAAAATCATTCATGCAATTCAGTACAATGAATCACAGAAAACTCAACTAACACGAAGGTTAGACAAGTGTTAAGAAAAATTGCCTTCAAGCGTCTTTAAATAATCTATTCGACTGTTCTCACCATTACAGAATCTACATGATATATTCATATAGCACACTGTAATTAGCTACCAAACAATTAATCACATTATTTCTACCAACTTCTTTCTCTTCTATGTCTTAGTTGACTTTATCTCATTAATAATGTCAATTCGACTTACTACCCTTCATCCCGGCTTGCTAACGATCTTACGTTATTAACCGGACTCGATCATCATTGGTGAAGTACCAATGTCGATTACCGTTCACGGTTTATTTATTAACACTTCGTGTTCTTCGTTACCATACTAACAACTCGCATTCAATTCCTAAGTTTATCACCATATACATTAGTATATGTAACATAGAAATAGTTTTAGTATGCTTATTAAGTATATAAACTTAACTTATACAGGTCTTGAAACAATTAGAGTTCAAACCTAACTTTTCTAACAAATGCCACCTTTTCGGTGGCTTGGCATGGCCTCTATACATAATAACGGCACATGGCCACCTTATAGTCTAAAGCTCTTGCCTCATCTGCTAAGTAAAACCTATACCTGTGAATGGAACTGCGGTGCCACTCTTCAGTAGGTTATTACACTGTGCACGGCGCTGTGGCGTGGCACAAGAAGCCTTGTCTAGCGCCGCGGCGCCAGACCTCAACACCAGAAAATTTTTATAGATAAAATTTTTAGTGAACTTTCCGGCTTCATAACTTCTTCTTTATAAGTCCGATTTGGTCCGTTCAAAAGCCTACAACTCATAAATTACATACTCTACACGTTCATATAAGAATTTTACAATTCTGAATCCGTTAACTCAAAATTCAATTCTAAGTTCATTATCGAGCGTTCGTTAAACGCTTTCGAGCGTTCAATACTCATTTTCTTCATTTTAAGTCAGAATCCGACGACTCTTAAATACCCTATCTCACGTGTTGACATTGAAAACCAATGTTTCCAATTCACACGGCAACTTTCGACTACTAATCCAGAATTTCTACATTTTCAACGTTTAACGTCTATTTCTGTAAAATTCGTCATAACTTCGTTACTAGTGTTCTACATGCCAAATTAAATGGAACACTCCATTGATTTCATATCTACATCCTAACCAAGAAAGATGCACATATCTTAATAGTGATGGTGTTCAATTTGTTCATCAACAACAAAGTTCATTAATCAATATTTCCTACGGTTTTAACTTATGTAAACCCATATGATTTTCATTTACACATGACTTATAAAGGTTTTACATATTACAAGCCATCCTTATTCCTCCATAAGATGCATGCTCCGCCAATCTATGATTCTTTATAATAAAGAAATCAAAAGGGATGGAAAACTAATATTAAGGGAATATTACCTTTCCGATCTTGGTGTTCTTGCTAAAAACTTTAAGGTTTTGCTTCAAAGTGTTATGATCTCTTGTTTCTAGCTATTTCTCTCTCTCAATATATGTTGGATGACTCTTGGAAAACCAAAAATAACCAACTTAAGCCTTCTATTTATAAGCAAATCAAATGGTGGGCTCTTTGGTCAATTCTCCCCACCTCCTTACTATTCACTACTTCATCACCAAGTAAAATACTTGGTGATAAAGTAGATCACTTTACTTGGACATCAAGTGGCCAGCCCACATGCCCATGGGTCATCCCCATGGGTTTCCCCATGGGTTTTACCCATTGGGTGACCCATCGGTTCGATCCACGGTTCGGTTTCTTGGATCGGGCTTAATTAATTCTAACATTGGGCTTAAACACATAATCCATTGGGCTTGATTACTCAATCACTTGGGCTTGGTATAATCCAAATCCAATTGGATCATATTAAGTCGTTAACCTATAAATCCAATAATACCAATCGTATTCCACACGTATAATTCACGTATTCTCTTCGTATAATACTCGTACGATAATCGTATTGTACTTCGTATTAAATCTTCATATTATACTCGTATACTAAATAGTATTACACTCATATAACGTACGCATACTCATTATCGTAACTCATTATACGAATCTCATTTCCTTCACAGAAATCATTCTTCTCAACCCTTAGGTTTTAAGTCCGCAGGCAAAAACTTCGTTTGCCATAAATGAAATATTATTAAATATTCCATCTCATCTTCATATTATATCATTAAGTGTTTCTCGGAATTTCAAACTTAATCCCCGAGCAGAAACGGATGAATAGTATTTTTACATAAATTTCTCGGAAAACTTTTATTTTTGCCTTGAAAATTTAAAACAATTAATTCTAGCACATAGCCAGAATACTAACCACATTCGCATATTCTAGGTCATAGAAGGACATTCACATAGCTTACTCACATAAACAATCAATTAAATTCATTTAATTCACATAATCAAATAAAAATTTATTTCTCATATAAATCTGATTTTCTCGGTACGAGCACTTCTAGGTGATCAGCCTATAGTACTCTATGTTGATCAACATTCATCCGTTAAACGTATTTACGTTTAAGTTTTCGCAAACTGGAGTGCCCGTCGAATAATCGATGAAAAATACTTTTGTTTGTTCATAAACAAACTTACCTTTGAATTCGTGCCAAATACTTGGCATAGGATAACATTATCATTTCTATATAGAAAATATGTATACAAATCAATCTATTTCTTATGAATAGTCTAGCCGAGTTAAAACTGGCATTGACCCTCTCTTTAAAATCATTCATGCAATTCAATACAATGAATCACAGAAAACTCGACTAACACGAAGGTTAGACAAGCGTTAAGAAAACTTGCCTTCAAGCGTCTTCAAATAATCTATTCGACTGTTCTCACCTTTACAGAATCTATATGATATACTCACATAGCACACTGTAATTAGCTACCAAACAATTAATCACATTGTTTCTACCAACTTCTTTTTCTTCTATGTCTTAGTTGACTTTATCTCATTAATAATGTTAATTCGACTTACTACCCTTCATACCGGCTTGCTAACGATCTTACGTTAGTAACCGGACTCGATCATCATTGGTGAAGTACCAATGTTTTTCGTTACCATACTAACAACTCGCGTTCAATTCCTAAGTTTATCACCATATATATTAGTATATGTAACATAGAAATAGTTTTCGTACGCTTATTAAGTATATAAACTTAACTTATACAGGTTTGAAACAATTAGAGTTCAAACCTAACTTGTCTAACAAATGCCCGCTTTGCGGTATAACGTGGCCTCTATATTAACAACATTGGCGGCCATGCTTATTTCTAAAGTTTCAAATACCTAAGCCCCGGTCTCGCAACTGTGACGACTGAAACCTATACATGTGAATGGAGCTATGGCGCCACTCTTCAGTAGGTCATTACACTGTGCATGGCGCTATGGCGCGGTACAACAAGCCTTGTCTGGCGCCGCGGAACCAGACCTCAGCACCAGAAAATTTTTATATATAAATTTTTACTAAACTTCCCGGCTTCATAACTTCTTCGTTATAAGTCCGATTTGGTCCGTTAAAAATCCTACAACTCATAAATTACATAATCTATGTGTTCATATAAGAATTTTACAATTCTAAATCTGTTAGCTCAAAATTCACTTCTAAGTTCATTATCGAGCGTTCGTTAAACGCTTTCGAGCGTTCAATACTCGTTTTCTTCGTTTTAAGTCGGAATCCGACGATTCTTGAGCCCACAACTCTTAAATACCCTATCTCATGTGTTGACATTGAAAACCAATGTTTCCAAGTCACACGGTAACTTTTGACTACTAATTCAGAATTTCTACGTTTTCAACGTTTAACATCTATTTATGTAAAATTCGCCATAACTTCGTTACTAGTGTTCTATATACCAAATCAAATGGAACACTCCATTGATTTAATATCTACATCCTAACCAAGCAAGATGCACATATCTTAATAGTGATGGTGTTCAATTTGTCCATCAACAACAAAGTTCATTAATCAATATTTCCTACGGTTTTAACTTACGTAAACCCTTACAATTTTCATTTACACATGACTTATAAAGGTTTTACATATTACAAGCCATCCTTATTCCTCCATAAGAGGCATGCTCCGCCAATCTATGATTCTTCATGTGACAACCCGAGATTTCAAATAATCAAAATTTTACGAATAAATTTTTTTTTTAATATTGGCGTTATTTGTTAATAGTGTCTTTGAGAATTAGTGAGGCGAGTCTAGAGAATTAGTCGATATATGTTTTGATTGAAAAATTAGAGTAGAGTTGTGCTTATGACTTTAGAAAACCCTAACCCTAATTTTCGGATAGGGATTGATAGAAAATACAATTAAAATAATTGTATTGTTGATTATGTGTTTGTGTTGTATATAGAAATGTTGATCGATGGTTGATGGATAAGGTTTAATATTAATAAACCTTAATAAAGGATTTAAAATCCTAATCTTAAATTTAGAAAATAAATTGTACAATTAAAACCCTAATTATACTGGAAACCCTAATTTCAAAAGCAGAGAATTGTAAACCTAATTAGGTAACCCTAATTTTTATTAGCATGCCTAAAGTGTTTGTTAAACTTAAATATGATTAGAAATCTCTAATTATATTTTTGTATATTAATTTTCTATTTAGAAAACCTAATTGCATTTTAGGAATTTTATTTTCTAATTCCTAAACCCTAAAATTGAAAATTGTGGGAGCTAGAAATTTTAAAACCTAAAGGGTACAAAACCTAAACCCTAGATTGTCCAAACCCTACACCCTAAGGGTTTCATCTAATGCAAAAATCTAAAAATAGAAGGAAAAGACTAAAATGCCCTTTTTATTTATTTTAGAGAGTTAATTTGTAAGATTTGGTTTAGCTTTAGTTGGTCACCAACTATTTTGACATTTGTGGCATTGAAAATCTCAGCAAATCAGCTCCATGTGCCAGCAAGATCAGATCTAACCACTAAATATGCTATATAAAAGATTCAAGGGAGAGAAAATCCATTTTATTTGCCATTTTACATGCAAGCTCTCACCAACTCTTATATCTCTTTCAACCTCCGAAAATTTCTAAGTATTGGGTCCCTAACTTCGGCCCTAGATCAATCATAAGCAGTTGGAGAGCGAGAATCAAAATCAAAGTTCAAAAGAGGTAAAAACCCTAATTTTGAAATCCTTCAATTCCTTGTTAAATGTTGTAATTGATTGTTCAAAGATATGTAATAAGGTGTCAATTGAAGTTACGGGTTGATAAATTCATGACCCATAACATCAAAGTGCGCAATTTAGAGTTTTCAAAATCTGGAAAATGGAAATCTGTGATTTTCGGTCAAATGTCCGATTTTATAACTCCTAGTGTGTTACGTGTTTTGATGTTTAAAACTTGTAACATGTAGTAGCATGTTGTGTGGCCTTTAAGTTTCAAAAGAATCGGTGTCATTAGATGTGCGGATCGGGAGATATAAGCGGTCAAAGACCGATTGGCCAAACTACCATAATCGAATTGGTCTACAGGTAACCCGAGCGTGATAAGCGATGTCGACAACGTTTTGTAGCGATCGGATCATCGATATTTTCATGTTTTGATGTTTTTGTTGTACCTATTTTGTAGATGGTTATTTTTTACTATAACTTTAGGTCTTTATATCACTTATAAATGCAGCGGATCGATCGTGACGAGTGGTGAAAGTAGATCATTCGATGCATTTTGATGTTTTCTGGAAAACCCGAAAAAAGCAGTATGAACTCCGTTTCATCGAGTTTGGACAGGACTAATCTAGCGGTGTGATGTTGGTTAAATGATACATTGATTTGTACATGTTCCTTGACACATGGACTACATGTTCAAACTTTTATATCACATAAACAATGAGCCAAAGCGAAATAATTGAGGTTGAATATGGCGACTTCGAGCTATTTAAACCGGAAAAATTCCAAAAGCAGTCGACGGTAGGTTTAGCGCTCGAGATCTTCATATTATGTGATGTTATGGTGAAGTAATGGTGATTATTGTAGTATTACGGTTTGTCTACATGATCGATTAATACAAGGTAGCTAAGAACACGAATGAGCGAGAAAGTTACAAGCGATTGACGTGGACCCTTGATCTGCTGTAGGTTGTCGGTGTTCTTGAGCTCAAGAACACCAACAATGACGCTTTATGTCGCTATAGGCTTTATGACGGATTAATTAAATTATTTTCTAATTTTTTGGTAATTAATTAAAAATAGAAATAAATTCTAAAAATTACCAAAATGGTTTTAAAAATTATTTTAAATTATGAAAAATAATTTACGACCAATTGGAATATTTTTCTTTAATATTTATAATTATTTAAATATTAAAGGTATTTAATTTATTTAATTAGTGTATTAAATAAATTAGAGAAAAATGATTTAATATTATGAAAAATTATTTTAAATAAAAAATGTATTTAAAATATTTTGAGTTATAAAATGTAACTTTTAATATTTTTGGAGAATTTTTATTAATAATTTAATATTAATGATATTAGATTTATTTGATTATTAAATTAAATAAATAAGATAAAAATGATTTAAATGATTTAAAAATAATTGTTATTGAGAATAAAGTGTTAGAAAATATTTTAAATTATAAAATATAATTTTCAATATTTTTGGAGAATTTTCATTAATAAATTAATATTAATGATATTTGATTTATTTAATTATGATATTAAATAAATGAATTAAAAATGATTTTATTGATTTAAAAATCATTTAACAATGAGAAAATATAGTTTAAAAATATTTTAAGTTATAATTAATGACTTTTAATATTTAGATGATAATTTCATTAATATTTATATATTAATGGTGGTAATTTGAAAATAATTTTAATTACTTTAAAAATCATTTAAGTGGAATATTGTTGATTTAAAAATATTTTAAGTTATTGATAATAACTTTAATATTTTGACAAGTATGTTATTAATATTTTAATATTATTAAATATTAATAATGATAAGATTATTTGATAATTAAATCATTTAAAAATAATTAGATGTTTGAAAAATTATTATAAATTATAATAATTGCTTGATAATTATTATAAGCTTAGAAAAATATTATAATTGATAATTTACTTATCTAAATTAATATTGAAGCTTAGAGACCAAGTTTAATGGACAATCAATGTGTTAATTGTCGAATAGGGTGACGAGAACAGAGAATGGAATAGAAGTCCACTTGATGATATAGTTAGACTTGTTATGTGTTTATATAGGTTATAAACGAGTGTGGCTATGTGGTAATGTGCCTAGGAGAAGTTTGATTTGTGAACTACGATTGTTACGTGTTATGAATAATTGTGCTAAGCTGTAAGATAGATATTATTGGTTATAGGTCTTTCGAAAGCGAGATAAGTATTTTGTGTAGTATTTGTAATCGTGGAAAAGGCAAGTTTCCTAACTCGACCTTGAGTTAAATTTATTCAATTATTATAGTGGTTAATTATTGCTAATTACACCACATCCGAGGAATTTATTGTTGATTATTCGCGAGTTAGTGCATGCTTAATAATTCAAATTGAATTATTGATTGAAATATATATTTGTAGAATAAGCATGTTGTTGGATATTCATATCTCGTAGAAGTTAGAATTGACAATCTGAGATAATTTCTATTTATTGTCAAATTACATTGAGAAATGTCTTAGCTAATTATTCTAGCGAGGCGAATATTTGTTAGAACTTGATAAGTTTAGAAGAGAATTCAATTATTATTGATAGATCGATGCCAATTATTTATTTGGCTAAGATCGAGAAGTAAATGAAATTTGAAATCACAAGTATTTCGTTGTTAAATCAAAATCTTGATTCGAGAGGGTGAGAAGAACAACCTTTTATATAAAGGGAATATCATTAAATCGTATATTCGATCATTGCTTGACTTAAATATTATGCATAATATAGGGTATAATATGTTTGATCACTTGTTATACTGCAGAGAGGGTATGATTTAATCTTTACGGTTATCGATACACTGGGTATATCAAAGTATAACTTTGATAGTTATTCGAGAAGAGAAGTTCAAGATCCAATGGATCGCTCAGTATAAATCTAGAAAACATTCCACTTTGATATTTCGTAGAATTGATTCTTGATTATTCATTAGAATATCGTAGAAACTTTGAAAGCGTTGTACTCTTTCATTATTGAACTATTATGTTGTATAGAATACGAGAAGACTTGTTATTGAATAACGATTTGTTCAGTTATTTCAAAGTTCCCGAACTTTGGTTTCATTCTATCAAAATAGATAGTGCGGTGATTTGAATACTTATACATTTATTGTATGTATTAACTTTGCATGGGCAAATTTGTTGCTCACCTTGCTAAATAAAACATTTCAACTAGGGACGAAGTGGCGAGGAGAGTCTTTACTTGAAGAATAAAGGCAAAAGCGTTGTAATAAACTAGTTATGATTAACATATTTATTATATTGTATTTGAAAACCCTTTTGTATATCTAAAGGGTATGTTTGTAAAGTTAAGGTTAGAAAACACGGGTGATGTATTATAAAACTCGATAAAACTTATGTAAGATACTATCTATATAGATTATGGGTAGTTAAATGTTATTTATATTGTGGATCGTGAACACCAAACTGGAGTCGGGTACCTTGATTTGGGGGCGTCATGAGGTTAGTATCAGTTTGTAGTGATCAAGGTATCACCGGTGATATAGAGTCATAGGTTATAAACCTTAAGTGGGGTGGGAAAACCCAGGATCATAACCAAAAGCGAGATAGAGAATACTCAAATAGAGTACTAAGTGAGAGATTGCCAAAAGTGCAACGATAGTGAGAAAAGTGGACACATAGTGTGAGAAGTTTGTACTGGTGAAGTACTAATCAAGTTGTTCAAAATGATTATAGGATGTCTGAAGAAGGTAAAAAGAGTGCGGAGATGCTAGCAATTTGTTGCACGGTGCGATGGTGAGGGGTGCCAAAGACAAAGCGAATCAATTTAGAAGTTGGGAGAAGATGAACCAATGGTTAATCTTGGGAGTGATCATGACGATTATCCTGAGATGTATCTAAGTGGAGATGAGGAGGCAGAGTCTGAGCCAGTTAAGGTGGAACTGAAGAATAAGGTCAAGGTTGGTGAACAAGATCAGCTATCTGTGGAAGTCCAGGAACTCCGAAGCAAGGAATTTCTCTTGGAGGAGTTGTGGAAGACGGAGCGGGCATTACGTGAAATGACTGAAGAACGGAACGAGTTGAAGGCACAAGTAGACAAGATGAAGGCTGAAGGTGGTGTATCGTCTCAAGGAACTGCAAGAAGGACAAGAAGAAGAGAGAAAAGGGACAATGGCGAAGTAATGATTCGAAAAGTCAACCCAAGAAGAAGAGACAAGCTTGCGATGAAGTGTGGCAAGACTCACATGGGGAATGCATGATGTGGAAGAATGTCGCTTCAATCAGAAGTGAGGAAGGACATATCTCGTTGCATTGTCCTAAGCCGAATATGAGGAAGTGTTTTTCCTGTGGGCAAAGCAAGAGACACCGGATTCAATAAGTGTCTAGCAAGAAGAATTGGAGAAGGCGTTGGGTCGATAGATAATTAAGATATAAGTGTAGTATCTTTTGGTAGAAGCTTTTGATATTAAGCGTTGTAATATCGAGGATAATGTGTAAACATATGTAAATATATGTTTTATGAATAAAATCTTTATTTTCTATATGAATATAAGATTAAGATAAATTTGGGAGTTCTTAAAACTCATACTTATGATAAATTAATGACTCATAATTATATGAAATGTTTTGAACCCTCAAATGAATGGACGCCAAAGGTTCCGACTAGGATAAGTTCATACACTAATATAATTGTGGCAAGTTAATGAACTCATAAGTGTGGTAAGTTTGATGAACCTGGAAATGGTAATTTGAAAATGGAGAATGTCAACTTTTTGTGTAAAGTTGGAGAATTGCAACTTTTGTAAAGTTGTGAACGTAATCCTAAAATATTTTAACAGTATAGTAAAATGTGTTAGGTACTATAAGTACTATGTGCTATTTGAATACATATGCGATTAAATGAGAACTATGTGTTGAATTCTTATTGTGTTAAGAATTTGTGTATAGAAAGAGAATTAATATAAGATTTTATTTAAATCGGATCATGCCGCTTTAAGCGTATGTAATCATAATCAAAGAGAAGAGCAATCGGTGAATAACGAAGGAGGTCAAGACGGACCGATACAAAATTTCATGGATAAATGGCCCAAGCTATGGAAAATAGGGCTCAATATTAGGAAAAGAAAGAATCACCCAATAGAAAGATTGGCTAATTTTAAGGATTTTAAAGCGGTAGGATGGCCGGAATTTAAGGGACTAAAGATCCGATCGAAGCCCAAACTTGGGTGAAAAGAGATGGAGAAAGCGTTCGTGATTTGAGTGTGGCGGAAGAGCAAAAGGCGACTTTTGCGACATACTTAATGAAGGAGAAGCCAATTATTGGTGGGAAACCAATCAAGCAAGAGCGGAATACAATGAGTAGTAGCATGGACCGATTCAAGGAGTTGTTCTTTGAGAACTACTTCTCACCGAGTATCAAGTTTCGGATGGAAGTTAAGTTCTTGGAACTTAAGCGAGGAGAATTTATGCTTTTTGAGTATCTTTGCTAAATTCAACGAATTGGCGCGATTTGCACCTCATCAGGTGGATACAGAAGCAAGAAAAGCAAGAAGGTTTGAGAACGGATTGAAGCCAGGAATTTATAACAAAGTAGTTGTGCTGCAGATCAACACTTTTGCGGCTCTAATGGAGAAAGCATTAATTGCTGAAGGAGGAAGCGAGGCTGCATCTCGTTTTCATCAGGAGAAGAAGAAGAAGACCAATGAAGGTGGAAGCAGTGGTGGTAGTAATCCAAACAAGAGGAAGTGGAGCGAGAATACCCAATCGGGTAGTAAAACTGAAGGGAATAGGAAGGGGGGAGAACCATGCTCGAATTGTGGAAAGAACCATGCTGGAGTTTGTCTAAAGAAGAAGGGAGTTTGTTACAACTGCGGACAAGAGGGGCATATGTCGCCAAATTGTCCCAATCCGAAGAAGATACAAGGTTGTTATGCCTGTGGATCAACTGATCATTTGGTAAGGAATTGTCCGAAGAGAAATGCTGAGAAGAAAAGCGCCGATAAGGGACCTTTAGTAGTGGAACCTTGGCAATCCGAGGACACACATGACCGGAAGATCAACCGCCCGTACATTTAACATGATGGCGGTACTGGAGGCGATGGATACTCGGGAGGTGGCGAATGCGATTCGTTTAGAAATTTAATTCTGTGAGTAATATTGGTTTATTATGACTGTGAATTATTTTCTTAAGTCATGGGTTAGAATATAAGACACAAATGAATATTGTGTTGATAAAATGAATTGATGATACAACTTTAAAAGATTGTAGAGAATAAAGCGGTGATTCCGAGGGCGGAATCATGTTAAGAGAGGGTGAATGTGATAACTTGAGAGATTTGAATAATCAAAATTTTACGAATAAATTTTTTTTTTAATATTGACAGTGACTGTTAATAGTGTACTGAGAATTAGTGAGACGAGTCTCGAGAATTAGTCAATATATGTTTTGACTGAGAAATTAGAGTAGAGTTGTGCTTAACAACTTTAGAAAACCCTAACCCTAATTTTCGGATAGGGATTCGATAGAAAATACAATTAAAATAATTGTATTGTTGATTATGTGTTTGGACTGTATAGAAATGTTGATCAATGGTTGACTGGATAAGGTTTAATATTAATAAACCTTAATAAGGGATTTGAAACCCTAATCTTAAATTTAGAAAATAAATTGTACAATTAAAACCCTAATTGTACGCCGGGAAACCCTAATTTTAAAACCAGGAATTATAAACCCTAATTAGGTAACCCTAATTTTTATTAGCATGCCTAAAGTGTTTGTTAAACTTAAATATGATTAGAAAGCTCTAATTATATTTTTGTGTATTAATTTTCTATTTAGAAAACCTAATTGCATTTTAGGAATTTTATTTTCTAATTCCTAAACCCTAAAATTGAAAATTATGGGAGCTAGAAATTTTAAAACCTAAAGGGTACAAAACCTAAACCCTAGATTGTCCAAACCCTAAACCCTAAGGATTTCATCTAATGCAAAAATCTAAAAATAAAAGGAAAAGACTAAAATGCCCTTTTATTTATTTTAGAGAGTTAATTTGTAAGATTTGATTTAGCTTTAGTTGGTCACCAACTATTTTGACATTTGTGGCATTGAAAATCTCAGCAAATCAGCTCCATGTGCCAGCAAGATCAGATCTAACCACTAAATATGCTATATAAAAGATTCAAGGGAGAGAAAATCCATTTTATTTGCCATTTTACATGCAAGCTCTCACCAACTCTTATATCTCTTTCAACCTCCGAAAATTTCTAAGTATTCAGTCCCTAACTCAGCCCCTAGATCAATCATAAACAGATTGGAGAGCCAAGAATCAAAATCAAAGTTCAAAAGAGGTAAAAACCCTAATTTTGAAATCCTTCAATTCCTTGTTAAATGTTGTAATTGATTGTTCAAAGATATGTAATAAGGTGTCAATTGAAGTTCTGGGTTGATAAATTCATGACCCATAACATCAAAGTGCACGAATTTAGAGTTTTTCAAAATCTGGAAATCTGGAAATCTGTGATTTTCAGTCAAATGTCCGATTTTATAACTCCTAGTGTGTTACGTGTTTTTGATGTTTAAAACTTGTAACATGTAGCCTGTTGTGTGGCCTTTAAGTTTCAAAAAGAATCAGTGTCATTAGATGTCTGGATCGGGAGATATAAACGGTCAAAGACCGTTGATTAAACCCATAAAATCGGGTCGAATTTCAGGTAACCCGAGCGTGATAAATGATGTCGACAACGTTTTGTAGCGATCAGATCTGTCAGTATTTTCATGTTTTGATGTTTTTGTTGTACCTATTTTGTAGATGGTTATTTTTACTATAACTTTAGGTCTTTATATCACTTATAAATGCAACGGATCGATCGTGACGAGTGGTCAAAGTAGATCATTCGATTGCATTTTGATGTTTTTCGGAAAACCGTAAAAGCAGTATGAACTCCGTTTCGCCGTCGAGTTTGACCGGGACTAATCTAGCAGGTGTGATGTTGGTTAAATGATCTGTTGATTTGTACATGTTCCTTGACACATGGACTACATGTTCAAACTTTTATATCACATAAACAATGAACCGAAAGCAGAAATAATTGAGGTTGAATATGGCGACTTCAACTATTTAAACCGGAAAAATTCGAAACTATGATTCGACGAGAGGTTTAGCCGCTCAGATCTTCATATTATGTGATGTTATGAGTGAAGTAATGACTGATTATTGTAGTATTACAGTTTATCTACATGATCAGTGTCTAAGGTAGCTAAGAACCTGAATGAACAGAAAGTTACAAGCGGTCAAACGTGGACCCTTGATCTGCCGGTTGTCAGTGTTCTTGAGCACAAGAACACCAACAATGACGCTTTTGTAATATATAGGCTTTTAGCGACGGATTAATTAAATTATTTTCTAATTTTTAGGTAATTAATTAAAAAATAGAAATAAATTCTAAAATTACCAAAATGGTTTTAAAAATTATTTTAAATTATGAAAAATAATTTCGATTAATTGGAATATTTTCTTTAATATTTATAATTATTTAAATATTAAAGGTATTTAATTTATTTAATTAGTGTATTAAATAAATTAGAGAAAAATGATTTAATATTATGAAAATTATTTTAAATAAGAAAATGTATTTAAAAATATTTTGAGTTATAAATGTAACTTTTAATATTTTGGAGAATTTTCATTAATAATTTAATATTAATGATATTAGATTTATTTGATTATTAAATTAAATAAATAAGATAAAAATGATTTAAATGATTTAAAAATCATTGTTATTGAGAATAAAGTGTTAGAAAATATTTTAAATTATAAAATATAATTTTCAATATTTTTGGAGAATTTTCATTAATAAATTAATATTAATGATATTTGATTTATTTAATTATGATATTAAATAAATGAATTAAAAATGATTTTATTGATTTAAAAATCATTTAACAATGAGAAAAAATAGTTTAAAAATATTTTAAGTTATAATTAATGACTTTTAATATTTAGATGATAATTTCATTAATATTTATATATTAATGGTGGTGATTTGAAAATGATTTTAATTACTTTAAAAATCATTTAAGTGGAATATTGTTGATTTAAAATATTTGAAGTTATTGATAATAACTTTAATATTTTGACAAGTATATTATTAATATTTTAATATTATTAAACATTAATAATGATAAGATTATTTGATAATTAAATCATTTAAAAATGATTAGATGTTTGAAAAATTATTATAAATTATAATAATTGCTTGATAATTATTAAAAGCTTAGAAAAATATTATAATTGATAATATTCATTTCATTTGATTTAAAACACTTTTTACGTTCATTAACACTTATCACGGCGTTTGACGTTTATTAAATCCTATGCTTGCCCAATTTGTCTCTCTTGTGTGTGCTTAGTATGCGTATACAACTTATCTAATATATCATTTATTATTGTTAAGCATCATTATAATTCATAATATTCATGTTCTATAACTTAGGCCAACATCTATTATAAATCGACATCACTATACTTGTGTATGTGCATGTCGGACGCCTCCGATTATATAGAATCACGATCAGTCACATAGATGACAATTTTGACTACTGTTCCCGATCTCAAATTGAAAACCTTAAAGAATAAAAGTTGTAGGTCTATTCGTCCTCGTTCCGGATCATATTGAATCACCTTAATCGGAATTCGTATGAAAACGTTATGATTAATTTACTAAAAAATGTCAAAATAGTCACACCTGACATAGTTTGGTAGCAATTGCGCTTAATTAAATTAAGACACGGCAGACATAGCAACAAACGCCCCAAATGACTTAGGGCACACAGTATGACTTACGTCAGATTAGCGTAAACAGGACTCAAGCAAGCTTTTCTCGCGATTTTTGACCCTTTTTCTCCTACTAATCTTCATAACTTGAGTTATACACATCCAAATTAGTCCATTTTTGATTCTATGGATTCATAATTCATAGAACTACAACATACTAGAATTCTAATAATTTATAAAAACATTAACCAACCTAAAATTTGACCCAAAATACATGTTCATACTCTATTTTCATGTTTTAACATCTCCAGCGAATTCGATCGCCACGACTTCATTTCTTAATCAATTGACACGATTTAAACTATGTTGTTTTCGTTTTTTCATATACTACTAACATAATCCAACATCAATTTACAGATTATAACACATATTAAACATGAAATTTTATACTTTCTAAAGCTATAACATACATATTTCATTAAGAACACAAGTTCTTCATCTTTAGCATAGTTTCATGAGTTCAATTACCTAAAAATTGCTTATAGATGATATATAACATAATATATATATTCATAAACATATACAAATTGTACTTCAACAAAAACCAAAAACTAGAAACTTAGGAATTTACATTTGATTCCTCTAAGCTCTTGTTAGATAATTGAAAGTCCTTATTTAATCCTCTTTTTCCTTTTGATTCTCAGAGTGTCTCTTCCCTCTTCTCAATTTCTTTCTAAGCTCCATCTTTCTCTCTATTTTGCTACTCCACGTAAACAAAATAAACTGATGCCTTACTGTGGGTGTTACAAAGGCAAAAGGTCACAGGGCCATGTTTGGCTAGAACCATTAATGTCCTTTTAATTTATTTTAATAATTCTCCTTATCATATGGTATATCTTCTTTTCTCTAAATGTCACATTTTAACTATGTTGCTAAATTATTTAGCTAACTGCACTGAATACAATTATAATATGTATAACTATTACTTTATATATTACGAAATTATATTCATAACATCTCAACTTAAAATAAACCTTTCCATTAAAATAATTAATATTTATTCCATTAATTATTTTAATTAACTCAAATGAATCATGCAATAATAATATATAATTATTTAATTCCTTTCTCGCATAAATTGTCTCAATACAATTTATTTAATCCATACATCTAATCACTACTTAAATATTAACTCAATTTATTAATCTCTAACCAATAATTATTTATAGGTATATTGGTTTTCTTCTCTCACCATCAATTTATATTTTATTAACATCATTCAAGGTACTAAACCTTTTCATATATTACCATGACCTGTAATATATATTAAGAATACCAAATTTAAGTAGCAAAACTCATATATTAACTCACTATTTAATTAATGAATTAACTCTTTTATCCACTTTACTACAACACCACAACCAAGTAAGGTTTTAATATTCAAACAATATTATTCCATAATATAGTTTCAGCTTAATTTAAATTACCCAATATTTATAGGGTTAATTTCCCTTGCAACCAAATTCCTTGTCGTGACTAATTTCTTTTATTTCCTTTAATAGTTTAATCAACTATTAAATCTCATAAAAATTTCATATTTTTTTTCACACCAAGATACATAATTCAAAATATATACATCTCATAATAAGAATTTTTAATTATTAAATTCTTACTTTAATAACTTTTAAAAATTCGGGTTGTCACATCTTTCCCCCCTTATAAGGATTCCGTCCTCGGAATTACCGAAACCCTACCTTATTAAGGTTTTCACAAAATCTCTTTCACAATTATCGTTGAATAACTTCAACACGTTAAGTTAGAAAAAAGTTTTACATATATATATACTCCATTCACTTCTTCAACAACTTTTAGGTTTTATTACATAACCTTCAATTAAACACAGTCATATATCAAATATTATATATTTTTTAATCCATTCATTTCTTTTTCTAAGGATCGTTATCATAAACACTCGAGATATTACATTCACTCTTTCTTCTAAGAATTTCGTCCTTAAAATTTTTATTTATTAATCTTTATTCATTCAATCTATCAAAATAGATTTTTGCGTTAATACTTTATTCATTCATTCCATTTATCAAAATAGATTTTATGTTGATATCTATTTATTCATTAGGTTCTGCAACCAAATACTTTCTCTAAGGATCTTTCTAAGATCATCATATTCATCACCTCTTCCTCTTCTAAGAGTTTCACATTTCTCTTCTTTTTGGAGTTTCAATTCTTTCTTGAAATTATTATGTTTTGCTTAAGTTTCTCATCCTTTCCACTTTCACCTTTTAGAATAATAAGAATCTTCCAAAATTGCTCAATAATTGGGAAGCGATATGAATAACAGGAATTTAAAAGATTCCAAATTATGTTGAGGGGTCATAAGACCTTGAACTACGTCCACGGTTATAAGTACTCTTTCAACTTAAACCTTAACAGTCATTAGACTATAGGGACTCCCGTACTTAGGGTGTTAAGCCCTTCGTACGATGTATTGTGCACAAACATCTAAACGCTATGCGTATATGTCCATAGTTATAAGTATTCTTTCAACTTAAACTTTAACAGTCATAAGACTATACGGACTCCTCGTACTTAGGGGGATCCGTCCTTCGTACCATGTATTGTGCACAAACATCTAAACGCTTCCGCGTAATCCCCTATAAAAGTGTTGTTCTTCTCAGCTTTTCAACATCTGAATCCTCACCAAAACAATTTGGTTTGGCATAACTTATCAAGAAACGCTTGAATTTCATGAACATCTTTCAATATTCGTCTATCTAAATCAAATAGCATAGACTTTTACAACAATTCTGACATCAATCGAAATATACATATACATATATATATATATATATATATATATATATATATATATATATTATCATATCTTAAAGAAATCTCAAAAATCTTTTATGACGTCATGATACCGCACTGTATTTACAGTCCGTTTGAGGATTCTGTCATTTGGTGATTTTGTCATACTACATCATACCACAGTGGGCTGACGATCCTTAGATCACATCCAACACTAAGTAATACTACATTGATGACTCCATTATTTTTGTTTTCATCTCTGCACCAGGTTCCATGACACATTGATGATATAAAAATACATTTTGATATATTTCAAATCATTTTTGTCTAGCCGAAGCAATTAGCATAGACATACGAATAACGGTATTATTTTTAAAACTCATTGGTTTCATCATTTGATCCAATGTTTTTTAAGAAAATAGAAGTGCAAACATCCGCACGAAGTCAATAAATTTCGAAAGTCTAGCATAGCTAGTAGATTTAGAAAACCAATGTCTCCACTTTCTATACTGATCCGTTGCTTAATAATTCTATCTATTCCCATAATCCTCAATTCTTCATTCATAACTTATCTATACCCCAGTATAGTTCATCAAACTTAACGCACATTGGAAGTTCAGGAACTTGCCACAATAGTATGAGTTTAAGAACTTATCCTAGTCAGACCATAGGCGTCCATTCGCTGAGGGGTTCAAAACATACCATATTATTGTGAGTCACGAACTTACCATATGCATTAGTTTTAAGAACCGCACCTAATCCTAATAATATCTGACTAATCTTAATAGTTTCTGACTATCAAATATACCCATGAGAAAAGAATCACATTTTCACCACACATACATTGATAGCGCGACACCGACATTCCAATGATTATCAATGTGATAAAATGAGTACAAGCACAGAACCCTTGCCCATACAAAGGTTTGTACAACTCAGCCATCACATGAGTCCTCAATTGAAATCCAACCTAACCCTATTTTCCTCATAACTTGCTCTTTGCTCGATACGAATTTCTCGTATCACATCATCTATAACTCCTCGTGAGTTATCTCGTACTATTTTATAGTACATCACCTTCATAGCATCAAGCTATAATTATTCAACCATTAAAGACCATCTTTCCTTTATAACTTAAACAGATCACGTCGTGATCTTATTCTATAATCATCTCCCTTAAAATTCTTTTCTTAACTTGTGATCGTTTTGTTTTACGATCCTCTTTCTTTCCTTTTTCAGCATTTACGACATTATTCGTTATTTTGGCTATTGGAGTTAGGGAACTCCCATTTCTTATCTCTATATCACTTCAAGATTCTTCTTTGAATTTTCTTGTTTATATAACCATTCTTCCTTTAAAAATTTCTACCTTCATTTACATTGCTCAACATTTCATTCGAGTTCCACATTTTCATCATACGTATCCATTTTCCATATTTGGTACACATCGAGTCTCTAATAGTTTCAATATGGTACGCTGAGTGGTTTCCCACAAACAACCAACAAACTAGGTTCCGAGTTGCTAGTTCGTATATACCTCCGCTCTATTAAGGAATGGTTTAGCCCAGATACCATACATCAATTATTAAAGAGAAGAACTGTACCATACTTAAATATAACTTTTTGATTCTTAACTTCTTTATCATCTTCTCCTTTATTCTCTAAGGTTATAGCCTAGGGTACTCTTACCTAAGGTTTAGAACCTACAGCTTTGATATCAACTGTAACAACCCCAAAATTCAAACAATTTAATTATCAACTTTGGTCATTAATAACACATCTACCTTCCGGTTTTACATCATTATTCGACGTTAAACTTTATATAATACAGAATAATTTAAACATTTATGTCTTCTTATTTTAATTCCCTGAATCAAAACCTTTATCATCTACATGTCTTTGAATCAATCTTATTTTATGATTTTCTTTATCACTGTTATTATATAAAATTTTACATTTCAATCCGATAACCTTTACATATTAGATAACTCTAACATTAGCTTTACAACTCAACATAAAACTATACATCATAAAACATTTAGTACATCTCGTGAATCTTAATCATGGTATAAAGAAATAACAACTTTAGCTAAAATATTAATCTTCGTGTATTATTTCTGATCCACGTCATTCAAGTAGCACATAGTGTTACCTTCAATCCTTAACCTGCAAAAATGGTTATTTGCAAGGTTGAGCTCGACAGCCCAACAAAATCTAACAGTTTTCATGCATCACATAACACATAATAACATGTTCAACATATATCTCATAAACATTGGACTAACATAATATACATGTTACAGTTCATATAACAAGTATAAAGATTGAGTTCCTGACTCAATCAACATGCTTTACTCAATCAACGTAGTCATAAGTTGACTTTAACATTTCATACATTCAACATATATGTAACACATCATGCTCTTTGCAATAAAGATTTAAAATAGTTAATCACCAAGTTCACATAGCAAATAGGAACTGAAAGACTTGCCTTGATCGTTGTTTACCAATAACAGTTTAACAACTTACAGCTATCTGCACTTCACGTGCCCTACATGTGACGCCCCCAAAATAGGTATACATCACCCATCTTGAGTCGCCAGATACATGGTACAAAATACAAATACAACTTAATTATACAAACGTCGTGTAAACAATACGACAAAACATAAACTAAGAGTTTAAACAGGAATATTTCCTTCTAGACAATATCCACTCTCAAATAGAGTCCTCATTACATTTATTATCACACTATTTTACAGAATAGTGAGGACTACTAATACACCATCTCGGACCATCACACCGTTTCCCGACTAGTCCATTGCCACGTTCTCATTTCACGAAGAGAACGGTGAAGGAAAAAGGTGAGCTCAAACTAGCCCAAAGAAGAAATATTATGACTAAGATAATGCGTAATAAATTATCATTAGTCTTGACCAATGTTAAAGCGATAAAATACAATAGACATTAAGTTTAAGCTGCTGCAATGAACAAGCAATCCATTAAAAGAGTCAAGTAGAGAATAAAATCTACGATCTTTTATGATTTAAAAGGTTTTCATCACTTTTATCACGAGACTCGACTTAATAAATAATCCACATCATCCCCGCACTACTACCAAGGATATTCATTAGGGTCACGACCACAAATTATCCATGCACTACGGGCTAAGGATATTCGTCTATTCATCAATGGTCATGATCATGCCAACAACTGTCCATCAATGCACAACAGGCCAATGAGGACTTTTACCACATCATTTGTAACATTACGGTTATGATTACACCGAATAATCCATAATCCTTGGTCATAATCATACCAAGTCCATTCATGCACTACAGGCCACAGATGACTTTCAAAAAAAATATAAACATGAGGATGATGACAATGATATAAGAATTCAATAAAATAAGTTCAAGAATTAATTTATTCAGGAACTAATAAGTCCAAATTGTTAACTTTATACTTCTTTGTAGAGTAAAATTCAAGAATGCTCAAAAAAATATTTCCATGAAAAGATACTGGATGAAGCACAAATATCAAGGATATTCTACTAATTTCATGGAGTATAGAAGTCAAACTTTATCCAACTGAGTATAATAAATAATGGAATAACAAAAGAAATCACTATGCATGTGGTACTTCAGATGAGCAAGGTTATTCAACGAGAATAATAAATAACGGAATCGGTCAAAGTAAATTAGACCAAGCGGGATATTCTAACGAGAATAATAAAGAATGGAATAACAACGAAATCACCATGCATGCGGTGCCAGACAGATGAGTTATTCAAGAGAATACTAAATAACGAAAACGGTCGGCGAAATTACACCGATAGGATGTTCCAGCGAGAATAATAAAGACGGAACCAGTGCGGCGTAAAACGCATGCATGTGATAGGATATTCAAGAATAATAATAAAAGGCGGAACCGGTCGTAAAACGCATGCATGAGGATATTCCAAATGAATCATAAAGAATGGAATAATGAAGAATTTCACCAAGTATAGGGTAGCATGCGTATCTGAGTTATTCAAGCGAATAATAAAGAATGGAATAACTGAAGTTCTCTTCATGAATACAAAAGAAATAATACCCCTTACACGTACAACAAATAATATCCCTTACCTTATAAAGAAGAGTACTCTGATGGTAGGGCGGGCATATACTTGAAGAAACTTGCACTACGATCAAAGCTTTCTTAAACGCTAAAGAAATACGCTCAAGATAGAAGAATAATTCTCTCTACAGTTTCTCTCTCTAGAGTTTCAGTGAATTCATAAGAAATAATGAAGGAATGAGCTTCTATTTATAGAAGAATAGACTGAATAGTAACCAATCCATGAACAGTCCAGATTGATTTACTTTAAACGGGTGGTCCATATTGGTTTACAATAAAATATAATATATTCTATTTATTGCCTAATAAAACGAATAACTTTATAAAAGTATTCTGTTTTATATAAAAAAAATTTTACTATGCAAACACTATGCATAATAAAATATAATATATTCTAATTATTGTCTAATAAAATGAGATAACTTTATAAAAGTATTACGATTTATATAAAAGATTTTACTATTAGCCTAATAAAGCGAATAACTTTATAAAAGTATTTTGTTTTATATAAAAGTTTTTACTGTTTTATTACATTAATAATACTAATAAAACAAAACTTATATATATAATATATATATATAACAATCAACAATAATTGAATCAAATAACGTGAGATACTTCGCAAAGCAACCATTTGTAGTAATAATTGAACAAAAAGCTGGTGACTTCTCACATAAGCATCAATAATCAATACCGTGTGCTTCTTATGCAAACCGCGTGTATTCTTCGTACTTTTACTACCGAGTAGTTCAACAGTGTTAACGGTAAAACTTCCGCCGTTATTTTCATAAATATATTTCTGTCATTTTCTCATTCTGACAATAATTCCGTTGTGGGGTCCACCAATGATTGTGTCGTGGTACGAATATTCCCCGACACAAAGAATATTCCCCGACCAATCGAATATAATATAACAACTTTCATACTTTGCAAAATTTATAAATATTACCCATAACTATAACATTATATTAAATCCACACCATAATATTCAAAAAAAAATTCGAGAAATTTAAATCTTTATTCGTAAAATTTGGGATTTTATAATCTCCCCTCCTTATGAAATTTAGCCTCGAAATTTACATATACATACACAGTATGCCTTAAGCAGATGAGGACACTTCATCGATTCTAACTCTTGAGGTATAACCTTTAAGCGTAGAATATATTCCGGGATTTTAACAGGTACATCTTCATACGTTAAATTATCCGCTATCTCATCCGGTTCTAAATCAATAATGTGGTTCAGGTCGTCTACATATTTACGTAACATCGATACGTGAAAAACGTTATGAACACGCGACATACTTGGCGGTAAAACGAGTCTATAGGCCACAGTTCCTACTCGATCGAGGATTTCAAATGGGCCAATAAAATCGAGGGTTGAGATTTCCTCTCTTCATTGACTCTTGCTTCTAGAATAATGCCCTCTTGAACCTTCTTTTTCGTGTTCATTAGCTCTGAGTATTTAGCTTGAGTGACTTTAACTTTATCTATCAAAGTCGATTCTAATCGTATATTCATTATCTTCACAAGGGTTCGTATATTCGCACTCGTAAACGCATACGATCTTCTACTCAACACGTTAGCTATCACGTTCGTTTTCCCACTATGGTATTGAATGGTACGATCGTAATCTTTAACAGCTCGAGTCAACGTCTTTGGTGCATTATACGTTCGTTTTAGTTAAAGAAATATTTAAGGGTTTTAGAAATGAGGTTTTGTACTGGGGTTAGTACAAAATTCGATTTCACGCTCTAGGGTAGACCAGGAAGTCTTCAAGAATACGTCAAGAAATTTATTAACAATAGAAATATCATTCAAAACTGTGACTCTCATCCAAGACTTGGATAACACGTCACATTGATACCTATCAACTTGCCATCGTTACTCACAACGTCCCCTACGGAAAGTCTGGCTTCGGTGCATTCCACACAAGGAAGTCAACAACGAAAGGACCGGGGCTCTTTACTTATGGCTTAATATGACAATAATTAACTTTAGTGGTTTGGTTGCTTGAATTCACATAATAGGTTGGTTAGAAATATGAAAGCTAACAACCTTACTAAAAGCATGATGAGTAGATAACCAATCGATTCCTAAAATCACATCAAAGGCAAGTATTTTCAAAGAGATAGGATCGACAGGTAACGTGAAAGTGTCGATTTGAATTAAACAAGATTTATAAATAATGGAGGTAACAAAGGTTTCTCCCAACTGAGTTTCAACAGATAAATCAAAGTCTAACTTCTCCGGAGTTAAATTCAAACATTGAACACAACTAGGTGAAATGAAAGAGTGAGTAGAACCGGTATCTAACACGGTATAGACTTCACAAGAGTTTATGATTAACTTACCCGTGATAATTTTATTCAGGTTCCTCGTCACAAAAAAAAAATGCTCTCTCTTAAACTACCGGCTTTGGCTTGTCTGAGACATCCTTTGGCATCACCATCCCAGTTGGACTTGACTTCACCATACGATAAAATCAAGCTAGGTGACCTTCTCTTTCGCAATTAAAACACGCTTTGGATTGCTACATACAGTTTGGACGGATTTGTCCCTCCTGTCCGCATTTGAAACATACGACCGGTGGTCGTTCTTCTTCCTTTGAAATGGGTGTTGGTGCTGCTGTCTTTCCATCATTATTGAACCTTCTCTTCTTGAAATTTCCACTTCTATTATCTTGGCCATGATTACCACCGAAGTGGTTACCATTCTTGGCATGATAATTTCCCCACGATGGTTATCATTGTTTCGATGGCCGTTACTTACTGAAGACGATTATTATCGTGTTGTTGGTCGTTGCCTTTTCGTTGTCTTTGACTCATTATCGCGCTCCAATAACTGAGCCCTATTCACAACATCTAAATATAAACAAAGTTTGTGAGAAATGAGGTATTGACGTATATTGGGTTTCAAACCTCTTAGAAACATTCGCGTCATTCGCTCCTCATTATCGACCAAATGGGATGCAAACAAAGAGACAACTCGATAAACTTATCCTCGTCATTTGCGACACGGTCATATTATTTTGCTCGACTTGATGAACTCTACTTCCTTCATGTGACGAATACTTTCGGGAAAGTACTTGTCGTTGAGCGACTCTTGAAACTTCTCCCAAGACATCTTGAGTCGTCGGTCTCGGTACATTTCTGATTCCCACCAATAATCGCCTCTTCACGCAACATAAAGGTGGCAAATGGAACCTTTTGCTCCTCTGAGCATCCCAAGACATTAAATATCTTGGTGATCTCGCTTTAACCACGTCTCGCCTTAAGTGGTTACGGCTTTCCCAAAAAATCTAGTGGTCTCAGCTCCTTGCGCTTAGCGGTGTGACCAACCGTGGGTTGCCATTATTTCCTTTATATTTTGAGCAGAGTCTCTTTTGTTGTTGCATGAATTGCATAAAGCCTCTGAACATTCCATCGTTCATCATTTGGTCAGTGTTCTTGTTTGCATAAGGATTGTCGCCTTCCTGATGCACATTGTCCTGATTATTGATCTGTGGAGACTCAATGGTCTCCTGTGCTCCATTGATATTCTCAACATTCTCGGATGCCATTTTCAAACAATGCCACAAAACAAGGGTTAATTAATAAATCACATATTATCCCAATACTCTGACCAATCAATTAAATACCAAATAAACTTAGGTAGGTCATACTAGTGAAGGAATTCCCCGTCTCTCCCCTCCTAGTTCTTGTCTCACATCTTAGCCAGGGATCATATCCCTAAGCTTTGATACTGTTGTGGCGCCCCAAAATAGGTATACATCACCCATCTTGAGTCGCCAGATACATGGTACAAAATACAAATACAACTTAATTATACAAACGTCGTGTAAACAATACGACAAAACATAAACTAAGAGTTTAAACAGGAATATTGCCTTCTAGACAATATCCACTCTCAAATAGAGTCCTCATTACATTTATTATCACACTATTTTACAGAATAGTGAGGACTACTAATACACCATCTCGGACCATCACACCGTTCCCCGACTAGTCCCAGCTACGTTCTCATTTCCTGAAGAGAACACTAAAGGAAAGGGTGAGCTCAACTAGCCCAGTAAGAAATATTATAACTAAGATAATGCAGAATAAATTATCATTAGTCTTCAACAATGTTAAACTGATTAAATACAATAGACATCAAGTTTAACTGCAGCGTAACAAGCAATCCATTAAAAGAGTCAAGTAGAAAATAAAATCTACTATTTTTATGATTTAAAAAGGTTTTTCATCACTTTTATCATTTGAGACTCGACTTAATAAATAATCCACATCATCCACAAGACTTCTACGAGGATATTCATTAGGGTCACGACCACAAATTATCCATGCATTATGGGCCAAGGATATTCATGTATTCATCAATGGTCATGATCATGCCAACAATCATCCATCAATGCACTACGGGCCAATGAGGACTTTTACCACATCATTTGTAACATTACGGTCATGATTACAAGAATAATCCTTGGTCATAATCATACCAAGTCCATCCATGCACTACAGGCCACAGATGACTTTCAAAAAAAATATAAACATGAGGATGATGACAATGATATAAGAATTCAATAAAACAAGTTCAAGAATTAATTTATTCAGGAACTAATAAGTCCAAATTGTCAACATGATACTTCTTTATAGAGTAAAATTCAAGAATGCTCTGAAGAATATTTCTATGAAAAGATACTGAATGAAGCGCAAATATCAAGGATATTCCACTAATTTCATGGAGTATAGAAGTCAAAACTTTATCCAACTGAGTATAATAAAGAATGGAATAACAAAAGAAATCACCATGCATGCGATTGCTTGCATAGGCAAGTTATTCAATAAAATAATAAATAACGGAATCGAAGTCGGCGAAATTCGCTTGCAAGCATGGATGTTCCAACGAGAATAATAAAGAGCGGAACCGGTGCCGCGAAAAACACGAGATAGGATATTCCAAATGAATAATAAAAGCGAAATCAGTCCGGCATAAAAGCGCATGAGACGAGGATATTCCAACATAATCATAAAGAATGGAATAATGAAGAATTTCACCAAGTATAGGGTAGCAGCGTATCTGAGTTATTCAATGAATAATAAAGAATGGAATAATAGAAGTTCTCTTCATGAATACAAAAGAAATAATACCCCTTACGTCTGACAAATAATATCCCTTACCTTATAAAGAAGAGTAATTCACCAGAGAGGCGGGGATATACTTGAAGAAACTTGCACTACGATCAAAGCTTTCTTAAGCGCTAAAGAAATACGCTTCAAGATAGAAGAATAATTCTCTCTCTGTTTTCTCTCTAGAGTTTCAGTGAATTCGTAAGAAATAATGAAGGAATGAGCTTCTATTTATAGAAGAATAGACTAAATAGTAACCAATCCATGAACGGTCCAGATTGATTTACTTTAAACGGACGGTCCAGATTGGTTTACAATAAAATATAATATATTCTATTTATTGCCTAATAAAACGAATAAATTTATAAAAGTATTATGTTTTATATAAAAAGATTTTTACTATGCAAATACTATGCAGGCATTATGCAAACACTATGCATAATAAAATATAATATATTCTAATTATTGTCTAATAAAATAGATAACTTTATAAAAGTATTTTGTTTTTATATAAAAGATTTTACTATTAGCCTAATAAAACGAATAACTTTATAAAAGTATTTTGTTTTATATAAAAGTTTTTTCTATTTTATTACATTAATAATACTAATAAAACAAAACTTATATATAATATATATATATATATATATATAACAATCAACAATAATTGAATCAAATAACGTGAGATACTATGCAGCAACTACTTTAGCAATAATTGAACAAAACTTAGTGACTTCTCACATAAGCATCAATAATTAATACCGTGTGCTACTATGCAACCACGCGTATTATAGTACTTTTACTACCGAGTAGTTCAACAGTATTAACGGTAAAACTTCCGCCGTTATTTTCATTAATATATTTTTATCATTTTCTCATTCCGATAATAATTCCGTTGTGGGGTCCACCAATGATTGTGCCGTCGTACGAATATTCCCCAACACAAAGAATATTCCCCGACCAATCGAATATAATATAATAACATGCATACTTTGCAAAATTTATAAATATTACCCACAACTATAACATTATATTAAATCCACACCATAATATTCAAAAAAAAATCGAGAAATTTAAATTTTTATTCGTAAAATTTGGGATTTTACACTACACATTTATATAATCATTCACATTAACTATTAGTCATATAGCAATGCATAGTATTTATAATGTAAACTTTACTCTACATCCTATAACCCTTCCTATTAATCAATACACAATGCTCAATTTGATTGTGTTAACTTTAGACTTATAACTCACTATATTTCTTCTTAATCAAACTCGAAGTTCATTCAAGTGTTCAAGTCTTGCTAGGACTACTTATTGGTTTTATATTAACCCTATTCAATATCTTATAATATTCATTTCATTTGATTTAAAATATTTTTATGTTCATTAACACTTATCACGGCGTTTCGACGTTTATTCGTCACACGCCCAATTTGTCTCTCTTGTGTGTGCTTACTATGCGTATACAACTTATCTGATATAGCATTTATTAATGTTAAGAATCATTATAATTCATAATATTCATGTTCTATAACTTAGAACAACATCTATCATCGTCGACATCACTATACTTGTGTATGTGCATGTCCGACGCCCTCTGATTGCCTCCGAATACGCATCAGTCACATAGATGACCATTTTGACTACTGTTCCAGATCTTAAATTGAAAACCTTAAAGAATAAAAGTTGTAAGTCTATTAGTCCTTGTTCCGGATCATCTTGAATCACCTTAATCGGAGTTCATATGAAAAGGTTATGACTATTTTACTAAAAAAGGACAAAACAGTCACACCTGACATAGTTTGGGCGCAGCTGCGCCCAATTAAGCCTTGGGCACAGCGTAGTTGTGCCCCAAATGACTTAAGACGCAGTAGCACTGCGTCAGATTAGTAGAAACAGGACGAAACTTTTGTTCTCGCGATTTTTGACCCTTTTTCTCCTACTAATCTTCATAACTTGAGTTATACACATCCAAATTAGTCCGTTTTCGATTCTATGGATTCTTAATTCATAGAACTACAACATACTAGAATTCTAATAATTTATAAAAACATTAATCAACCTAAAATTTGACCCAAAAGACATGTTCATACTCTATTTTCATGTTTTAACATCTCTAGCGAATTCGATCGCCACGACTTCATTTCTTAATCAATTGACACGATTTAAACTATGTTGTTTTCGTTTCTTCACATACTACTAACATAATCCAACATCAATTTACAGATTATAACACATATTAAACATGAAATTTTATACTTTCTAAAGCCATAACATACATATTTCATTAAGAACACAAGTTCTTCATCTTTAGCATAGTTTCATGAGTTCAATTACCTAAAAATTGCTTATAGATGATATATAACATAATATATATATATATATATATATATATATATATAAACATATACAAATTGTACTTCAACAAAAACCTAATTACAAAGACTTTAGAAAACAAAAACTAAAAACTAGAAACTTAAGAATTTACCTTTGATTCCTCTAAGCTCTAGTTAGATAATTGAAAGTCCTTGTTTAATCCTCTTTTTCCTTTTGATTCTCAGAGTGTCTCTTCCCTCTTCTCAATTTCTTTTTAAGCTCCATCTTTCTCTATATTTTGCTACACCACGTAAACAAAATAAACTGATGCCTTAATGTGGGTGTTACAACTGATGGCTTAATGTGGGTGTTACAAAGGGAAAAAAGGTCACAAGGCCATGTTTGGCTAGAACCATTAATGTCCTTTTAATTTATTTTAATAATTTATTTTAATGTGGGTGTTATGTTATGTTATGTTATGTTATGTTATGTTATGTATATCTTCTTTTCTCTAAAAGTCACACTTTAACTATGTTGCTAAATTATTTAGCTAATCGCACTAAATAATACAATTATAATATGTATAATTATTACTCTATATATTACAAAATTATATTCATAACATTTCAACTTAAAATAAACATTTCCATTAAAATAATTAATATTTATTCCATTAATTATTTTAATTAACTCAAATGAATCATATAATCATAATATATAATTATTTAATTACTTTCCTCGCATAAATTGTCTCAATACAATTTATTTAATCCATACATCTAATCACTACTTAAATATTAACTCAATTTATTAATCTCTAACCAATAATTATTTATAGGTATATTGATTTTTCTTCTCTCACCATCAATTTATATTTTATTAACATCATTCAAGGTACTAAACCTTTTCATATATTACCATGACCTGTAATATATATTAAGAATACCAAATTTAAGTAGCAAAACTCAAATATTAACTCACTATTTAATTACTGAATTAACTCTTTTATCCACTTTACTACAACACCACAACCAAGTAAGGTTTTAATATTCAAACAATATTATTCCATAATATAGTTTTAACTTAATTTAAATTACCCAATATTTATAGGGTTAATTTCCCTTGCCACCAAATTCCTTGTCGTGACTAATTTCGTTTATTTTCTTTAATAGTTTAATCAACTATTAAATCTCATAAAAATTTCATATTTTTTTCACACCAAGACACATAATTCAAAATATATACATCTCATAATAAAAAATTTTAATTATTAAATTCTTACTTTAATAACTTTTAAAAATTTGGGTTGTCACATCTTTCCCCCCTTATAAGGATTTCGTCCTCGGAATCACCAAACCTTACTAAGGTTTTCACAAAATCTCTTTCACAATTATCGTTGAATAACTTCAACACGTTAAGTTAGCAAAAAGTTTTACATATATATATATACTTCATTCACTTCTTCAACAACTTTTAGGTTTTATTACATAACCTTCAATTAAACACAGTCATATATCAAATATTATATATTCTTTAACACATTCATTTCTTTTTCTAATGATCATTATCATAAACACTCGGGATATTACATTCACACTTTCTTCTAAGAATTTCGTCCTTGAAATTTTTATTTATTAATCTTTATTCATTCAATCTATCAAAATAGATTTTTGCGTTAATTCTTTATTCATTCATTCCATTTATCAAAATAGATTTTATGCTGATATCTATTTATTCATTAGGTTCTACAACCAAATTCTTTCTCTAAGGATCTTTCTAAGATCATCATATTCCTCACCTCTTCCTCTTCTAAGAGTTTCACATTAATCTTCTTTCTGGAGTTTCAATTCTTTCTTAAAATTATTATGTTTTGCTTAATTTTCTCATCCTTTCCACTTTCACCTTTCAGAATTATAAGAATCTTCCACAATTGCTCAATAATTTGGAAGCGATATGAATAACAGGAATTTAAAAGATTCCAAATTATGTTGAGGGGTTATAAGACCTTGAACTACGTCCACGGTTATAAGTACTCTTTCAACTTAAACCTTAACAGTCATTAGACTATAGGGACTCCCGTACTTAGGGTGTTAAGCCCTTCGTACGATGTATTGTGCACAAACATCTAAACGCTATGCGTATATGTCCATAGTTATAAGTATTCTTTCAACTTAAACTTTAACAGTCATAAGACTATACGGACTCCTCGTACTTAGGGGGATCAGTCCTTCGTACCATGTATTGTGCACAAACATCTAAATGCTTCCGCGTAATCCCCTATAAAAGGGTTGTTCTTCTCAGCTTTTCAACATCTGAATCCTCACCAAAACAATTTGGTTTGGCATAACTTATCAAGAAACGCTTGAATTTCATGAACATCTTTCAATATTCGTCTATCTGAATCAAATAGCATAGACTTTTACAATAATTCTGACATCAATCAAAATATACATATACATATATATATATATATATATATATATATATATTATCATATCTTAAAGAAATCTCAAAAATCTTTTATGACGTCATGATACCGCATACTTGTATTTACTGATCAGGTTTGAGGATTCCGTCATTTGGTGATTTTATCATACTACATCATACCATAGTGGGCTGACGATCCTTAGATCACATCCAACACTATGTAATACTGCATTGATGACTCCATTAATTTTTTTTTCATCTCTGCACCAGGTTCCATGACACATTGATGATATAAAAATACATTTTGATATATTTCAAATCATTTTTGTCTAGCCGAAGCAATTAGCATAGACATACGAATAACAGTATTGTTTTTAAAACTCATTGGTTTCATCATTTAATCCAATGTTTTTAAAGAAAATAGAAGTGCAAACATCCGCACAAAGTCAATAAATTTTGAAAGTCTAGCCTAGCTAGTAGATTTAGAAAACCTATGTCTCCACTTTCTATACAGATCCATTGCTTAATAATTCTATCTATTCCCATAATCCTCAATTCTTCATTCATAACTTATCTATACCCCAGTATAGTTCATCAAACTTAACGCACATTGGAAGTTCAGGAACTTGCAACAATAGTATGAGTTTAAGAACTTATCCTAGTCAGACCATAGGCGTCCATTCGCTGAGGGGTTCAAAACATACCATATTATTGTGAGTCATGAGCTTACCATATGCATTAGTTTTAAGAACCGCATATAATCCTAATAATATCTGACTAATCTTAATAGTTTCTGACTATCAAATATACCCATGAGAAAAGAATCACCTTTTCACCACACATACATTGATAGTGCGACACCGACATTCCAATGATTATCAATGTGATAAAATGAGTGCAAGCACAAAACCCTCGCCCATACAAAGGTTTGTACAACTCAGCCATCACATAATTCCTCAATTGAAATCCCACATAATCCTATCTTCCTCATAACTTGCTCTTTGCTCGATACGAATTTCTCGTATCACATCATCTATAACTCCTCGTGAGTTATCTCGTACTATTTTATAGTACATCATCTTCATAGCATCAAGCTATAATTATTCAACCATTAAAGACCATCTTTCCTTTATAACTTAAACAGATCACGTCGTGATCTTATTCTATAATCATTTCCCTTAAAATTCTTTTCTTAACTTGTGATCGTTTTGTTTTACAATCCTCTTTCTTTACTTTTTCAGTATTTACAACATTATTCGTTATTTTGGCTATTGGAGTTAGGCAACTCCCATTTCTTATCTCTATATCACTTCAAGATTCTTCTTTGAATTTTCTTGTTTATATAACCATTCTTCCTTTAAGAATTTCTAACTTCATTTACATTGCTCAATATTTCATTCAAGTTCCACATTTTCATCATACGTATCCATTTTCCATATTTGGTACACATCGAGTCTCTAATAGTTTCAATATGGTACGCTGAGTGGTTTTCCACAAACAACTAACAAACTAGGTTCCGAGTTGCTAGTTCATATATACCTCCGCTCTATTAAGGAATCGTTTAGCCCAGATACCATACATCAATTATTAAAGAGAACAATTGTACCATACTTGAATATAACTTTTTGATTCTTAACATCTTTATCATCTTCTCCTTTATTCTCTAAGGTTATAGCCTAGGGTACTCTTACCTAAGGTTTATAACCTACAGCTTTGATATCAACTGTAACAACCCCAAAATTCAAAAAATTTAATTATCAACTTTGGTCATTAATAACACATCTACCTTCCGGTTTTACATCATTATTCGACGTTAAACTTTATATAATGCGGAATAATTTAAACATTTATGTCTTCTTATTTTAATTCCCTGAATCAAAACCTTTATCATCTACATGTCTTTGAATTAATCTTATTTTATGATTTTCTTTATCACTGTTATTATATAAAATTTTACATTTCAATCCGATAACCTTTACATATCAGATAACTCTAACATTAGCTTTACAACTCAACATAAAACTATACATCATAAAACATTTAGTACATCTCATGAATCTTAATCATGCTTTAAAGAAATAACAACTTTAGCTAAAATATTAATCTTCGTGTATTATTTCTGATCCACGTCATTCAAGTAGCACATAGTGTTACCTTCAATCCTTAACCTGCAAAAATGGTTATTTGCAAGGTTGAGCTCGATAGCCCAACAAAATCTAATAGTTTTTATTCATCACGTATGTAAGACCCCAACTTTTATGAATAAAGATGAATTTTCTATAATTATCATTTTTGAATGAATTTGATATAATGTTATAGTTGTGGGTAATATTTATAAATTTTGCAAAGTACGCAAGTTGTTATATAATATTCGATTGGTCGGGGAATATTCATTTTAACATGGAATATTAAATGCAATGCGGCACAATCATTAGTGGACCCCACAATGTAATTATTGTCGGATTGAGAAAATGACAAAATATTTTTATGAAAATAACGGCGGAAGTTTTACTGTTAACTATTGAAACACCGGTGTTAAAAATACGAGGAATATGCGTGGTTGCATAGCGACTACAGTATTGATTATTGATGCTTACGTGAGAAGTCACTCAGTTTTGTTTAATTATTGCTTCAGTAATTGTTGCATAGTATCTCACGTTAATTGATTCAATTATTGTTGATATTTTATATTGAGATAACGAAGTTATTAATATTATTATTTACAATATTAATGATGTCTAGAAGTTCTGCCAATGAGAGGTTTGGTCACCTAATTGCGGCGCCTGACAGGAGAAATCCTTATTGAAAAGCCCTTCTTTCACGGAACGACACAGGTCGATTAATAGTGTGAATAATAATAATGATGATGAAGTTTTGTTTTATTAGTATTATTAATGTAATAAAAATGAAAAGCTTTTTATATAAAATGAATACTTTTATAAAGTTATTCGTTTTATTAGGCTAATAGTAAAATCTTTTTATATAAAATGTAATACATTTATAAAGTTATTCGTTTTATTAGACAATAATTAGAATATATTATATTTTATTATGCATAGTGTTTGCATAGTGCATGCATAGTGTTTGCATAGTAAAATCTTTTTAAAAGTTATTCGTTTTATTAGATTATAAATAGAATATATTATATTTTATTGTAAACCAACTGGACCGTAGTTTAAAGTAAATCGATCTGGTCCATTCATGGATTGGTTAATTATTCATCCATTCTTCTATAAATAGAAGCTCATTCCTTCATTATTTCTTACTTAATTCACTAAAACTCTAGAGAGAGCGTAGAGAGAATTATTCTTCTATCTTGGCGTATTTCTTTAGCGGTTAAGAAAGCTTTGGCGTAGTGCAAGTTTATTCAAGTATATCCCCGCCTACCTACCATCGAAAGTACTCTTCTTTATAAGGTAAGGGTATTTTTTTCATATTCATGAAGAGAACACATTATTCCATTCTTTATTATTCATTGGAATAACTTTGTATCTGTGATCTACCCTATACTTGGTGAAATTCTTACGTTATTCCATTATTTATTATTACTCATTGGAATAACTTGTCTATCGCAATACCGCATATATGGTGAAATTCATTATTATTCCATTCTTTATTATTCATTTGGAATATCACGTGCATGCGTTTTACAGGACTGGTTCCGTCTTTATTATTCTGTTGAATATCATGTATGCATGCGTTTTACACGCGGACACTGGTTCTCGTTATTTATTATTCTGTTGGAATAACTCCGTCATGCGCAATACCGCATGCATGGTGATTTCGTTGTTATTCCATTCTTTATTATTTTGTTGGAATATTCCTGTCGGTGCGTATTCGCCCGACCCGGTTCTTGTTATTTATTATTCGTTGGAATAACCTATCTATGCGAAGTACCGCATGCATGGTGATTTCTTTTGTTATTCCATTCTTTATTATACTCAGTTGGTTAAAGTTTTGACTTCTATACTCCATGAAATTAGTGGAATATCCTTGATATTTATGCTTCATCCAGTATCTTTTCATGAAAATATTTTTCTGAGCATTCTTAAATTTTACTCTACAAAGAAGTATCATGTTGACAATTTGGACGTTATTAGTTCTTGGATAAATTAATTCATGAACTTGTTTTATTGAATTCTTATATCATTATCATCATCCTCATGTTTATATTTTTTTGAAAGTCATCTGTGGCCTGTAGTGCATAGATGGACTTGGTATGATTATGACCAGATATTATTCGGTGTAATCATGACCGTAATGTTACAAATGATGTGGTAAAAGTCCTTATTGGCCCGTAGTGCATTGATGGACAGTTGTTGGCATGATCATGATCATTGATGAAAACATAAATATCCTTGGCCCGTAGTGCATGGATAATTTGTGGTTGTGATACTAATGAATATCCTTGGCCGTAGTGTAAGGATGATGTGGATTATTTATTAAGTTGAGTCCTAGCGATAAAAGTGATAATAAACCTTTTAAATCATAAAAGATAGTAGATTTTATTCTCTACTTGACTCTTTTAATGGATTGCATGTTCCGCTGCAGTTAAACTTGATGTCTATTGTATTTTATCAGTTTAACATTGTTGAGACTAATGATAATTTATTCTGCATTATCTTAGTCATAATATTTCTTACTGGGCTAGTTGAGCTCACCCTTTCTTTCACTATTCTCTTCAGGAAATGAGAACGTAGCCAGGACTAGTCGGGGAACGGAGTGACGGTCCAGATGATAGTATTAGTAGTCCTCACTATTCTGTTAAATAGTATGTTAATAAATGTAATGAGGACTTATTCTGAGAGTGGATATTGTCTAGAAGACAATGTTTGTATTAAAACTCACAGTTCTCTTGTTGTATATTTAAGATTGTATATGTATTCTGTACCATGTATTTGGCGACTCAGGATAGGTGATGTATACCTATTTTGGGGGCGTCACAACGTAACATATAATAACATGTTCAACATATATCTCATAAACATTAGACTAACATTATATACATGTTACAGTTCATATAACAAGTATAAAGATTGAGTTCCTTACTCAATCAACATGCTTTACTCAATCAACGTAGTCATAAGTTGACTTTAACATTTCATACAGTCAACATATATATAACACATCATGCTCGTTGCAATAAAGATTTAAAACAGTTAATCACCAAGTTCACATAGCAAATAGGAACTAAAAGATTTGCCTTGATCGTTGTTTACCAATAACAGTTTAACAGTTTATAGCTATCTACACTTCACGTGCCCTAAACAATTATATAATCATTCACATTAACTATTAGTCACATAGCAATGCATAGTATTTGTAATGTAAACTTTACTCTACATCCTATAACCCTTCCTATTAATCAATACACAATGTTTAATTTGATTGTGTTAACTTTAGACTTATAACTCACTATATTTTTTCTTAATCAAACTCGAAGTTCATTCAAGTGTTTAAGTCTTGCTAGGACTACTTATTGGTTTTATATTAACCTTATTCAATATCTTATAATATTCATTTTATTTGATTTAAAACACTTTTTACATTCATTAACACTTATCTCGGCGTATCGACGTTTATTCGTCACACGCCCAATTTGTCTCTCTTGTGTGTGCTTAGTATGCGTATACAACTTATCTAATATATCATTTATTAATGTTAAGCATCATTATAATTCATAATATTCATGTTCTATAACTTAGAACAACATCTATTATCGTCGACATCACTATACTTGTGTTTGTGCATGTCCGACGCCCTCCGATTGCCTCCGAATACGCATCAGTCACAAAGATGACCATTTTGACTATTGTACCCGATCTCAAATTGAAAACCTTAAAGAATAAAAGTTGTAGGTCTATTCGTCCTCGTTTCGGATCATCTTGAATCATCTTAATTGGAGTTCGTATGAAAACGTTATAACTATTTTACTAAAAAGGGTCAAAACAATCACACCTGACATAGTTTGGACGCAGCTGTGCCCAATTAAGCCTTGGGCACAGCGTAGCTGCGCCCCAAATGCGGTGTGCCCGTAAGCAGAAACGGAACCTGAAGCTACTGTTCTCGCGATTTTTGACCCTTTTTCTCCTACTAATCTTCATAACTTGAGTTATACACATCCAAATTAGTCCGTTTTCGATTCTATGTATTCGTAATTCATAGAACTACAACATACTAGAATCTTAATAATTTATAAAAACATTAACCAACCTAAAATTTGACCCAAAACACATGTTCATACTCTATTTTCATGTTTTAACATCTCTAGCGAATTCGATCGCCACAACTTCGTTTCTTAATCAATTGACACGATTTAAACTATGTTGTTTTCGTTTCTTCACATACTACTAACATAATCCAACATCAATTTACAGATTATAACACATATTAAACATGAAATTTTATACTTTCTAAAGCCATAACACACATATTTCATTAAGAACACAAGTTCTTCATCTTTAGCATAGTTTCATGACTTCAATTACCTAAAAATTGCTTATAGATGATATATAACATAATATATATATATATATATATATAAACATATACAAATTGTACTTCAACAAAAACCTAATTACAAAGACTTTAGAAAATAAAAACCAAAAACTAGAAACTTAGGAATTTACCTTTGATTCCTCTAAGCTCTAGTTAGATAATTGAAAGTCCTTGTTTAATCCTCTTTTTTCTTTTGATTCTCAGAGTGTCTCTTCCCTCTTCTCAATTTCTTTTTAAGCTCCATCTTTCTCTCTATTTTGCTACACCACGTAAACAAAATAAACTGATGCCTTAATGTGGGTGTTACAACTGATGGCTTAATGTGGGTGTTACAAAGGGAAAAAAGGTCACAAGGCCATATTTGGCTAGAACCATTAATGTCCTTTTAATTTATTTTAATAATTCTTCTTATCATATGGTATATCTTCTTTTCTCTAAATGTTACACTTTAACTATGTTGCTAAATTATTTAGCTAATCGCACTAAATAATACAATTATAATATGTATAACTATTACTCTATATATTACTTAAATTATATTCATAACATCTCAACTTAAAATAAACCTTTCCATTAAAATAATTAATATTTATTCCATTAATTATTTTAATTAACTCAAATGAATCATACAATCATAATATATAATTATTTAATTCCTTTCCTCGCATAAATTGTCTCAATACAATTTATTTAATCCATACATCTAATCACTACTTAAATATTAACTCAATTTATTAATCTCTAACCAATAATTATTTATAGGTATATTGGTTTTTCTTCTCTCACCATCAATTTATATTTTATTAACATCATTCAAGGTACTAAACATTTTCATATATTACCATGACCGTAATATATATTAAGAATACCAAATACCCAATATTTATAGGTTTATTTTCCTTGCCACCAAAAATGACTAACTTTTATTTCTTTAACAGTTTAATTTAAGTTTGAGAATTATGATAATGATAATAAGAATGAATCAAATGAGACCATAACATTGGATTTAATAAATTTTAAGAATAAGGGTCTAAAAAAATATCTTTGGACTCTTGGAATTTAAAGAATTAAATTCATTTTTTTTGTGGCCAAAGATAACTTTCAACATAATTTAAGTCGAGAATTATGATAATGATAATAAGAATGAATCAAGTGAGACCATAACATGGATTTAATTTCAAGAATAAAGGTTTCAACAGATAACTTGGAAAAAAAAAAATGTTGAAGAAAGATTTAGTGAAATAGTATCTATGAACAAATGATAAACCATACCATATGAAAAGTGATGAAAAAGATCCGACATGAAAAGTTTCAAATTTAATAAGAAAGTTCGAGACCAATATTCTTGAAATGATATTAGATGAAGAATTTCTAATCATTTAAGAATTATAAAGCAATACTTACCATAGTAAGTTTAAATTTAGAATACGAGATGAAATAATATCGCTTACGTAATATGGAGTATGAAAGAAAATGATATTCCTTACGAATATAGAAGGAAATAATATCATTTATGAGTATTGAAAGAAAATAACCTCTTTTACGAAAAAAAAAATTATCCTTTACCATAGTAGAAACTGGATTTGACTGGAATATCGGATATTATTCTGAGAAAATCTTGCACAAAAAGCTACACTCAAAGTATCCTTATACTCACAAGAAATACGATCAATATTATAGACAGAGAATTTTCTGATTCTGGTGTGAGTTTCATTGTTAAACTAAGCAACCTATTTATAGGGGAGTGGTTGCACACCACTTCTGACAAAATTTCACATACGCATGATTTTTTGAAAAAACACCTAACTTGAATAACACCTTTTGAAAAAAACACCAACTTGCTCACCACCCCATTTATCACATGTGTTTGAAAATAAAAGAATTCAAATTCAATTTGAAAACTAATTCAAATTCAATTTGATCATCTTCACTCCATTTAATTCACATGCCAAAAATATAATAATATTACCATTCAAATTACTATTATATTATTACATTATTTTATGATAATGTAATATTATAATAATATATTTAAATAAATATACTATCAGAGAAGATAATTATGGTTTCATAGAAAATATAACAAATTTTCGACAAATGTCCCATTCTAAAATTCCTCCATTTATATTAAAATTTAAAGAAATATTTACTTATCAAATTCATCAATTATTTACAATTCTTCAATAATTATTTCTAATTAATATAATAGATTCACAATACTCATAACTAGATCGTTCCCAGGAAAGAGGGGGCTTTCCGATAAGAATTTCTCCTTACTGGCGCGCAATTATATAACCTAACCTCTTTCCTCAACAGAATTTTCTAGACATTATCAATAATTCTATCTAATAATATCATTTCAATAATATGAGTTATTGTGTCGTGATAATTATTAAATCAATAATGCAAAATACTATTCAATTATCATTGTAGCAATTATTGCACCAATAATATGAAAAATTGTGTAATTTTTACTATATCAATTATTGAGTGACTTCTTACGTAAGAATCAATAATCAGAGATATTGTGCAATACCGTGTGCCACTATGCAACCACGCGTATTACTGTACTTTTATCACCGGGTATTTCAACAATTTTTTAACGGTAAAAGTTTTGTCGTTATTTTTATAAAAAGGTTATTTATGTCACTTTCTATATCTGACAGTTATTCCGTTATGTGGTCCACCAATGATTGCGCCGTCGTACTGATATTCCCAATAAAAAGAATATCTCCCTACCAAAAAGAATATTTCCCGACAAAACGAATATTTTATGACCACTTTTGCTACTTTTGCAAAATTTGCACATTTCACCCATAACTAAAGCATTATATCAAATCAACACCTTATTATTCAAAAATAATATTTAGAGAAATTAAATCTTTATTCATAAAAAGTTGGAGTCTTACAACCTCCCCTCCTTATGAAATTTCGTCCTCAAAATTGATGTACGTACCTGGTATGTCGAATAGGTAAAGATACCTTGTTTTCATTTCTGATTCTAACTCCCAGGTCATTTCCTCAATATCATGGTTTCTCCATTAAACTTTGACTTGAGGAATAACCTTTGAGCGTAAAATATGTTCCTTCTTATCCAAGATTTTAATAAGTACTTCTTCATACGTTAAATCTTCTGCTATCTCGTCTGGTTCTAACTCAATAATGTGTTTGGGGTCTTTCACATATTTACGTAGCATGGATATGTGAAAAGCGTTATGAACACGAGACATACTTGGCGGTAAAGCGAAGTCTATAAGCCACGATTCCTACTCGATCGAGGATTTCAAATGGACCAATAAATCGAGAGTTGAGCTTTCTCTCTCTTTTGAATCTCGTAACTCCTTTCCATGGAGCAACACGTAACAATACATGATCTCCAACATTGAATTCTACGTCCCTTCGATGAAGATCAACATAACTCTTTTATCGATTTTGTGAGGTTTGTATACGTTTTCGGATCATTTGAATCTTTTTCAGTAGTCATGTGTACCAATTCGGTCCCAACAATGTTGCTTCACCCACCTCATCCCAAAGCATACTGGAGAGCGGCACTTTCGTCCATACAACGCTTTAAATGGAGCCATGCCTATACTTTCTTGATAACTGTTGTTGTAGGAGAATTCTACCAATGGCAAGTACTTGTCCCAACTTCCTTTGAAGTTTAGAACGCAGAGTCTCAATAGATCTTCAAGAGTTTGAATAGTCCTTTCTGATTACATGTTCGTTTGAGGATGATATGCAGAACTAAATCATAAATAAGTGCTCATAGCTTTCTACAAACTAACCCAAAATTGTGATGTGAATCTTGGGTCTCGATCAGAAACTATGGATATTTGCATACCATAAAATCTCACAATCTCATTATATACATACGAGCAAGACGTTCAAGTGAATAAGTTTCTCGTATAGGCAAGAAATGAGTAAACTTGGTTAATCTATCGACAATGACCCAAATTACATATATGCCTTGAGAAACCTTTGGAAGACCAGTAACGAAATCTATGTTGATGTGCTCCCACTTCCATTCTGGAATCTCAAGTGGTTGTAATGGACCTTTTGGTACTTGATGCTCCGCCTTGACACGTTGACAAGTTAAACATCTTGAGATAAACTCGACTATCTCTCTCTTCATATTGCTCCATCAAAATGTATGTTGAAGATGTCGATACATTTTGGTACTTCCAGGATGGATTATAAACGGTGTGTTCTATGCCTCCATCATGATTTTGTACTTCAAATCAGAGTCGTTAGGAACACAAAGTCTGGAGTTGACTCGAAGTATTCCTTCTTCATCGATTCTTGCTTACGGAATAGCACCTTCTTGTATTTTCTTCTTCATAAACACGTTTTCGGTCTAGAGCTTGAGCAACTTTAACTTTATCAATTAAAGTCTGATTCTACTCGTATATTTGATATCATCACGTGGGTACTTGGAGCCTTTAACTCTATCTCCATCCTTTTTGTAAGTTATACAAAATGGGTCTTTGTGTTAACAACATCGCACTCATCTGCCGATATATGATCTTCTACTCAACGCGTCGTACTACCACGTTCGCTTTTCTAGGATGGTATTAAATGGTATGGTCGTAATCTTTCAACAGCTCGAGCCAACGTCGTTGCCGTATGTTGAGTTCCTTTTAGGTGAAGAAATATTTGAGGCTTTTATGATCTGAATATATATCCACTTTCTCCCCATACAGGTAGTGCCTTCAGATCTTTAATGCGAAAACGATGCTGCCAACTCTAGATCATGAATAGGATAAATCCTCTCATATTCTTTGAGTTATCGCGAGGCATAGGCTATGACTTTCCCATGTTGCATGAGAACACATCCTAAACCTTTGCCTGAAGCATTGTTGTAGATGACAAATCCCTCTGAACCTGATGGTATTGTCAAAACAGGTGCCGAAATGAATCTCCTCTTCAGTTCTTGGAAGCTCTTCTCACATTCCTCGCTCCATTTGAATTTTGTATCTTTTTGAGTCAGCTGAGTTAATGGAGTAGCGATTTGAGAAAATCCTTCAACGAATATCCGATAATAACCAGCTAAGCCCAGAAAGCTACGTACTTCGGTTATTGACTTAGGTTTCTCCCAACTTTGTATTGCTTCAATCTTTGTCGAGTCAACTAATATTCTATACTTCAATACCACGTGCCCAAGGAATGCTACTTCCTCAAGCCGAACTCTCATTTCTTTAACTTGGCATATAACTTGTTTTCACGAAGCTTTTGGAGTATCGACCTCAAGTGTTGCTCATGATCTTCACGACTTTTGGAATAGATGAGGATGTCATCAATAAAGATAACCACAAAATGATCCAAATATTCCTTGAATACTTGGTTCATCATATCCATGAAGGGCAGTAGGAGCATTAGTCAATCCAAAAAAGACATGACTAGGAATTCATAATGCCCGTCATCGAGTCCCGAAAGCGGTCTTTGGAATGTCATCGGTTTTAATCTTTAATCGATGATATCCGAATGAAGATCGATCTTTGAGAAGAATTTAGCACCTTGCAATTGGTCAAAAAAGTCATCAATGCGAGGTAGTGGGTATTTTATTTTTGATGGTGACATGGTTCAACTCCCCGATAGTCAATGCAAAGTCGCATACTCCCATCTTTCTTCTTTACGAATAAAACAGGAGCACCCCAAGGAGATGTACTAGGACGAATGAAACCAATGTCTAACAGTTCCTGTAGTTGGGTTTTTAACTCCTGAAGTTCAATAGGAGCCATTCGATATGGGGTTTTGGAAATGGGTTTTGTACCGGGTTCAAGGTCAATATAAAATTCGATATCACGCTCTGGGGGTAGGCAAGGAAGTTTTTCAGGAAATACGTCAAGAAATTCACTAACAACAGAAATATCATTCAAATCTAACGTATTTTTGGTTAAATCCATGACATGGGCTAAGAAAGCTTGACATCCATTTTTTAATAAACGAATGGCTTTATGGCTTGATATGACAGTGATTTACTTTAGTGGTTTAGTTGCTTGAATTTGTATAACAGGTTGGTTAGGAATATGAAAACAAACGACCTTACGAAAACAATCAATTTTAGCATGATGAGTAGTTAACCAATCAATCCCTAAAATCATATCAAATGTAAGTATTTTCAAAGAGATGAGATCAACAGGAAATGTGATGGTCCCAACTTGAATCAAGCAAGATTTATAAACAGTGGATGTAATGAAAGTTTCTCCTAACGGAGTTTTAACAGATAAGTCAAAGTCTAATTTCTCAGGGGTCAAGTTCAAATGTTGAGCACAAGTAGGAGAGATAAAAGAATGGGTAGAATCGGTATCTAATAAGGTATAGACTTCGCAAGAGTTTATAATTAGCTTACCCGCGATAACTTCATTCGGGTTCCTCACCTTTTAGGACGTTGTGACAAATGCTCTCCCTTGAACCACCGACTTTGTTTTGTCCGTAGTCGCCTTTGGTGCCACCATCCCAACTGGACTTGTCTTCGCTACTGAACAAAATTGGGTTATATGACAATCTTTTCCACAACTGAAACACACCTTGGAAGGTTGTGAACAGTTTGGACTTATGTGCCCCTCCTCTCCGCATCTGTAGCATCTAACTGGCGGTTTTTCTCCTCCCCTAGAATTTTTTACTAGTGTTGGTGCTGCTACCAACATTTTCCCATCATTGTTGAATCTTCTCTTTTTGAAATTTTCACTTGACTTACCTTTCCTATTATCTTGGCCATGATTACCACTGAAGTGGTTACCATTTCTGGAACGTTGGTTATCACTGCTTTGATGATTGTTGACACTGGTATGACTATTATCGTGTTGCCGGTTGCTGTCTTTTGGTTGACCTGACTCATAATCCCGCTCCAATAACTGAGCCCTATTCACTACATCTGAATACACACAAAGTTTATGAGAGATAAGATGTTGATGAATTTTGGGTTTTAAACCTCTCAGAAACATTCGCGTCATTCGCTCTTCATTATCTACCAAATGGGATGCAAACCGAGATAACTCCGTAAACTTGGCTCGTATTGTGAAATTATTATATTATTTTTCGCTCTAATTTGATAAATTCCACCTCCTTCATGTGACGAATACTTTTCGGAAAGTACTTGTCGTTGAACAATTCTTGGAACTTCTCCCAAGACATCTTAAGTGCGGACAGATGAGTACGTTTTACAGATTCCCACCAGTAATCTGCCTCTCCGCACAACATGAAGGTGGCAAAGGGAACCTTTTGCTCTTCAGTGCATCCCAAGACATCAAATATCTTGGTAATCTGCTTAATCCATGCCTCTCGCCTTAAGTGGCTTAAGGCTTTTCCCAAAAACTCTAGATGGTCCCAACTCCTTGAATTGCTTAGCAGGTGACAAGTCGTGAGTTACCATTGTTTCCACCGCATTTTGAAACAGAGTCTCTCTCGTTGGTTTTGCATGAAAAATAGAAAGCTCCTAAACATCCCATCATTCATCATTTGGTTGTGTTGTTGTTGTTTACAGGGGAGGATTATTGCCTTTCGATGATGCACATTATCCTAGTTGTTGATTGTTTCGGTGTCTCAGCGGTCTCATGTGCTCCATTGCTCATCTCAAAATTTTTAGATGTCATTCTCAAATATCGCCACAAAACAAGGGTTAATTAAAGAAATTGACATGCCACATATTATCCCTATATTTCGTGAGCCAAACAAATAAGCTTTAGGTAGGACACACTAGCGAAGGATTTTCTCGTCTCTCCCCTCCTAGTTCTAATCCCAGATCTCCACCAGAGATCATAACCCTAAGTTCTTATACCAATTGTGAAGCCCACAAAATAGGTCCACATAACCTATTCTGAGTCGCCAAATACATGGTACAGAAAACAACTACAAACTTCATTATTACAATTGTCGTGCAAAATTCGACAACACATATACTGTGAGTTTTAATACAAATATTGTCTTGTAGACAATATCCAAACTCAAATAAAGTCATCATTACAATTATTTATACACTATTTTACAAAATAGTGAGGACTGCTATAAAAATCATCTTGAACCATCACTCCACACCCCGACTAGTCCCAGCTATATTCTCGCCTCCTAAGAAGAAAAATGGAACAAAAAGGAAAAGGATGAGCTCAACTAGCCCAGTAAAGAATATTATGACTAAGATAATGCAGAATAAATTATCCTTAGTCCTCAACAGGGAAAAATATGATAGAATACAATAGACAACAAGTTTTAGATCAACAACTGCAGCGAAAATAACAATCCATTAGAAGAGTCAAATAGAGCATGATGTCTACTATTTTCCATGATTTAAAAGTTCATCATTAATATTTTATCCCTGTAATATCAATCAATAATTATTTCCAATCAACGAATTATCTATGCACTATGGGCCAAAGATAATCGTTTGTATCACCAGTGGTCATGATCATGCCAAAGATATCAATCAACAGTTCATCTTTGCTCTACGGGCCAAAGATATTCATTAATCAACAGTTCATCTTTGCACTACGGGCCAAGGATAACTTTCAACATAATTTAAGTTTGAGAATTCTGATAATGATAATAAGAATGAATCAAGTGAGACCATAACATGGATTCAATTTCAAGAATAAGGTCATAACAGATAACTTGGAAAAAAATTTTTTTTTTTTGAATAGTATGTATGAATAATACATATGTATAACAATGCAGTATGAATAGTAACCGGACATGAAAAATTTTAAATTTAATAAGAAAGTTTTAGACCAATATTCAAAGTGAAATGATATTTAGATAATCCTTAAGAATTTCTAATCATTTCGTGAATTATAGAAGCAATACTTACCATAGTAAGTTTAAATTTAAGAATACGAGATGAAATAATATCGCTTTACGTAATATGGAGTATGAAAGAAAATGATATCCCTTACGAATATGGAAGGAAATAATATCATTTACTTAGTATTGAAAGAAAAATAACTCCTTTTTTAAAAAAAAAAAATATCCTTTTACCTTAGTAGAAGCTGATTTGATTGATGGAATATCGGATATTATTACGAGAAAATCTTGCACAAAAAGCTACGCTCAAAGTATCCTTTTAGTCACAAGAAATACGCTCGATATTATAGAGAGAGAATTTTTTGATTTTGGTGTGAGTTTCATTATTTAACTAAGCAACCTATTTATAGGAAAGTGGTAGCACACCATTTTGACGACAAATTTCACATACATGGATGATTTTTTGAAAAAAGACACCTAACTTGAAACCAGCTTTTCAAAACCAACTTGCTTTCACCATCATTTATCACATGTTTTTGAAAATAAAAGAATTCAAATTCAAAAAACTAATTCAAATTCAATTTGATCATCTTCACTCCATTTAATTCACATGCCAAAAAAATAATATTACCATTTAAATTTAAAAATTACTATTATATTATCACATTATCTATTATAATATAATATTATAATAATATATTTAATAAATATATATTATCGGAGAAGATAATTATGGTTTTATAAAAAATAACAAACTTTAAACAAATGTCTCATTCTAAAATTCCTCCATTTATATTAAAATTTAAAGAAATATTTACTTACCATATTCATCAATTATTTATAATTCTTCAATAATTATTTCTAATTAATATTATAGATTCACAATATCGATAACCAGATCGTTCCAGGAAGAGGGGCTTTTCGATAAAATTTTCTCTTCTGGCGGCGCAATTATATAACCTAACCCTTTCCTCAATGTAAAACTTTCTAGACATTATCAATAATTCTATCTAATAATATCATTTCAATAATATGAGTTATTGTGTCGTGACAATTATTAAATCAATAATGCAAAATACTATTCAATTATCATTATAGCAATTATTGCATCAATAATATGAAAGATTGTGTAATTTTTTTGTATCAATTATTGAGTGACTTCTTACGTAAGAATCAATAATAGAGATATTGTGCAATACCGTGTGCCCAATGTGCAACCACAGCAGACATCGTACTTTTATCACTTTGGGTATTTCAATAGTTTTTAACGGTAAAAGTTTTGTCGTTATTTTTAAAATAAAAGTTATTTTGGTCCGCTTATATATCGGATATTCCCAACAAAAAGAATATTATTATTTTATGTGGTCCATTTAATGATAACATTATATCAAATCGTGACGGATATTCCCGAAATTAAATCTTTAAAAGAATATCTCCGATCTAAAATCGAATATGGACCTTTTTCGGAACAAAAGCTTATATATATTTATGACCATTTGTTTTACTTTGCAAAATTTATATTATTTCACCCATAACTAAATACATTATATCAAATCAACACCTTATTATTCATAAAAAATAATATTTAGAGAAATTAAATCTTTATTCATAAAAAGTTGGGGTCTTAAATAAGCATCTAACTACCCATTCATATATGAATAGTATTACATAAGTCATTAATAGAGATTGTTAATACATAAGTCCCAAGTTCTCTAACCTTAACATTACACACATACCCTTTAGATATACAAAAAGGGTTTACAAATACAACATAATAATAATGTTCTTAACTAATTTATCACGATGCCTTTTCCTTTATCCTTCGTAGCACCTCCTACCACTACGTCCTTAGCTAAAAAGTTTTATTTAGCAAGGGTGAGGAAAAAATTTGCCCTGCAAGTTAATACATACAATAAATGTATAAGAATCAATAATAACATACTATCTATTTTGATAGAATAAAACCAAAGTTCGGGTAACTTTGAAATAGCTGAACAAATCTCCAACTTCTAACAAGTCTTCTCACAATCTATGCAACACAATAATTTGATAATGAAAGAGTACAACGCTTTCAAAGTTTCTACGATATTCTAATGAATAATCAGGAATCAATTTTACGCAATAACAAAATGGAATGTTTTCTAGATTTATGCTGAATGATCACACAAGATCTAGAACTTTTCTTCTCGGGTAGCTATCAAAGATTTACTTTGATATAAACTCAGGTGTATCAGATAACCATAAAGATTAAATCATACCCCTCTGCAAGTACTTGGAGCTGGCCAACTCCTTTTACCCTATATTATGCATAATACTTAAACATAGCGCACAATGATCGAATTTACGGCCAATAAAATGTTCCCTTTATATAAAAGGTTGTTCTTCTCAGTCTCAGAATCAAGATTTGATTTAACAACAAAATTCAATGATTTCAATATCTAATCACTTCTCTTCTCTTTTCTTCTCAAACCTATCAAGTTCTAACAAATGTTCGTCTAGCCAGAATAATTAGCTAAGACATTTCTTAACATAATTCGACAATAAATAGGAATTATCTGTACTGTCAATATTAGCTTCTACAGATATGAATATCCAACAACAGTTATTCTACAAGTATATTCTCAGAATCAATAATTCAATTTGAATTAATAAGCATGCACTAACTGCGAATAATCAACAATAAATCATTGGACGTGGTCTAATTAACAACAATTAACCACCATAATAATTGAACAATATTAACTCAAGGTTGAGTTAAGGAAACTTGCCTCTTCCGCTGATTACAGCTACACAAAATACTTATCTGTGTTCGTAAGACCTATAACCAATAATATCGGTCTTACAATTAGCACAATAATTTATAACACGCAACACTATATTCTATAGTCAAACATCTCTTAGGCACCTTATCACATAATCACATCAGTGTTTATAACCTATATAAACACTTAACAAGTTTAACTATTTTAGTCTAGTTGGACTTCGGTCCATTCTCGGTGTTCTGGTCACCCTATCTGACAATTAACACAGTTATTGTCAATTAAATTCGGTTTCTAAGCTTCAATATTAATTTAGATAAGTCAATTATCATTAATAATATTTTTCGGAAGCTTTTAATAATTTATAAGCAATTATTATAATTTATAATAATTTTTCAAACATCGGAATCATTTTTAAATGATTAAATACTAATTAATTCCATCATCATTAATATTTAATAATATTAAAATATTAATGACACACTTGTTAAAATATTAAAGTTATTATTAATAACTTAAAATATTTTTAAATCATCAATATTCTACTTAAATGATTTTAAAGTAATTAAAATCATTTTTAAATCATCACCATTGATATTCAAATATTAATGAAATTATCATTCAAATATTAAAAGTCGTTAATTATAAATTAAAATATTTTAAAATCATTTTTCTCATTTTTAAATGATTTTTAAATAAATAAAATAATTTTAATTCTTTTATTTAATATAATTAAATAAATCTAATATCATTAATATTAATTTATTAATGAGAATTCTCCAAAAATATTGAAAATTATATTTTATAATTCCAAATATTTTCTAACACTTTATTCTTATTTAAAATGATTTTTATAATATTAAAATCATTTTTCTCTAATTTATTTAATATAATAATTAAATAAATTAAATATCATTAATAATAAATTATTAATGAAAATTCTCTAAAAATATTAAAATTTATATTTTATTACTCAAAATACTTTTAAATACATTATTCTTATTTAAAATGATTTTTCATAATATTAAAATATTTTCCTCTAATTTATTTAATACACTAATTAAATAAATTAAATATCTTTAATATTTAAATAATTATAAATATTAAAGAAAAATATTCCAATTTGTCAAAAATTATTTTTCATAATTTAAAATAATTTTTTAAACTATTTTTAATAATTTTTATAATCTATTTTCTATTTTTAAGTATTTTCCAGAAATTAGGAAAATAAAATAAATAAAACTGTCACTATAGGCTATAACGACAGTAACCATCGTTGTTGGTGTTCTTGAGCTCAAGAACACTGACAGCTTAGTTATCAATCTGCCTTGTTTGACCACTTGAAATTCGTAGATTAAACATGTTCTGGGCTATCTCAAGCATTGATCTTGTAGTCAGTATATGTTACTACAATTCTCAATTCTTATCTCGGTCAAACAACATCACAACAAAGCGATCTGGACTTGCAAACATACTTGTCGAGGCGTTCTCGGGTTTTTAGAAACCCAGTACATTCGAATAGACGATTTCAAGTTTAATTTAATCTGCGTTCTGATCATTATTTTGGTTGTTTTAGGGTTCAAACATTTAGTATACATGACAAGTAACAATGACATATCCTCATCTCAGTCCAAATCTAACACACTAGCCGGATTTAATGCGGCCAAATCTTGTCAGAAGCTCATGCAAAGCCATTTCTGGAAATTCCAGAAATTCAAGTCATGGCCGAATGGCCTAGTTTGACCACCTGTTACTTTCGTTCTGATGACTATATTAATGTTATAAAAGCATGGATCTAGAGTCCATATATCAGGCTATAATCCAGATATAACAACAACATCAAATCTCTTAAAACCTGACAGATCCGGACCTTAGAAAGTATTGTCAGACGCTGTTTAACACTTTCTGGGTTACCCAGAATTTCTCTGGTCATGCCCGGTCAACGGCTTTTGACTGTTTATAACTCACATTCTAGACATTCAATTGCTATGATTCCTGTCCCAGATCACAGACCACATAACAGGCTACATATAACAACTTTAAAATAACAAAAATCTAAAACGAGCAATGATCTGTGGCCACTGACATTCGGTTGTCAGACCACAACCCATGTTCTTGGCAGTTTTGAAAATCATCACTTTTAAAGCATTTTGATGCTATGGATCCATGATAGATCAACATAAATCATCTAAAAACATCCCAAAACACAAGATTAAACACTTAAACATAAATTTTTTCTTAGCATAAATGATCAAAATAAAAGTTAGGGTTATACCTTCAAGCTTCAATTCTTGATCTTAGATCTCCTTATCTGTAAATGGTGTTTTAGAGAGGTGTTTTATGACTAAATTACTTTAGAAATTCGGAGGTTAGGAGAGAGAATGAGTTTGTGGAGAGTAAGATAGCAAAATGACTACTTTTATGGACATTCTCTCTATTTATCTCTTAAATCTAGATATAATGTATCTATAATGACTAGGTGGCAATGTTGGATCAGTTTATGGCTGAGACAAGAGTCAATTGGTTGCCTTTAGTTAGTCACCAACTAAAGGCTTATCAAATTTTACAAGTAATCTAATAAAAAATCCATAAAGGGCATTTTAGTCTTTTGTATTTTAAATTTAATGGCACACTTGACAATTGTACAAACCCTTAGGGTTTAACCCTTAGGATTTAACCCTAAGGTCCTAACCCTTAGGTTTTAAAATACTAACTTTCTAGGATTTTCTAATTAAGGTTTTTAAATTAGAAAATTAAGAGTTTAAAACTAAAATTAGGGTTTCCTAATTAAATTAGGTTTTCTTAATCATATTAGTGTTTAATAAACACATTATGCTCGCCAATTAGGATTAGGATTTCCTAATTTAGGGTTTAGGATTCTCGGATTTAGAATTAGGGTTTCTCGACTTTTAATTAGGGTTTCTAACTGCGCGTTAGGGTTTCTAATCCTGATATTAGGGTTTCTAATCTCTAATTAGGGTTTATTAGTTTTAAACCTTATCCGATCAATCATTGATCAATATTTCTATACAGTATAAACACGTACTCATCGATACAATTATTTTAATTGCATTTTCTATCGAATCCCTTTCCAAAAATTAGGGTTAGGGTTTCTAAAGCTATTAAGCATAACTCTACTCTAATTTCATAGTCAATACACAGATTGTCTAATTCTCGAGACTCGTATCACAGATACACAGTACAATATTAACAGTCAATATTAAATAAATAAAAAATTATTCGTAAATTTTGGATTATTCAAAATCTCGGGTTATTACATTCACCCCTCCTTAAAAGGATTTCGTCCTCGGAATCACCGCTTTCTTATTCTCTACAATCTTTTAAAGTTGTAGCATCAATTCATTTTTATCAACACAATATTAATTTATGTTTCAAATTCTAACCTGTGACTTGAATCTATAAAAGAAAACAGTTCATAGAAATCTCTAGCTTATAATTCTAGCGTAATTTAAATATTAAGTGAAATCATTACCTGCTACCACCTCATGGGTAGCCACCGTATCCTACGCCATCATGTTGAATGTACGGGGCGTTGGTCTTCCTGGCTGTGCAGGTCCTCGAATCGCCATGGTTCCATTTCCGGGTCCCTTGTTGTCACTCTCCTTCTCCGCATTCTTCTTTGGACAATTCCGAACCAGATGATTGGTTGATCCACAGGCATAAAAACCTTCTATCTTCTTCGGACTGAGATAGTTGGGTGACATGTGTCCCTCTTGCTCGTAGTTATAGCAGACTCCTTTCCTCTTCAGACAAACTCCTGGATGATTCTTTCCACAGTTCGCAAAAGGCTCTCCTCCTTTCTTATTCCCTTCAGTCTTACTACCCGATTGGGTATTCTCACTCCACTTTCTTTTGTTCGGGTTGCTACCGCCACTACTACCTCCTTCATTTGCCTTCTTTTTCTTCTCCTGATGAAATCGAGATGCAGCTTCGCTCCCGCCTTCAGCAATTAAAGATTTTTCCAATAAAGCCACGAACGTACTAATCTGTAATACGGCTACTTTGTTGTATATTCTCGGCTTCAATCCATTCTCAAACCTTCTCACTTTTCGTAATTCTGTGTCCACCTGATGAGGTGCAAATCTCGCTAATTCGTTGAATTTGGCAGCATACTCCGAAATCGACATATTTTCCTGCTTCAGTTCCAGGAACTTAACTTCCATCCGAGCTTACATACTCGGTGAGAAGTAGTTCTCAAAGAACAGTTCCTTGAATCTTCTCCACGTCACCACCGCTGTACCAGCTCGCGCTTGATTCATCTCCCACCAGTAATTAGCTTCTCCCTTCATCAAATACGTTGCAAAACCTGTCTTCTGCTCTTCTGCCACTCGCGCAATGACGAATGCTTTCTCCATCTCCTTCACCCAAGTCTGGGCTTCAATCAGATTTGTAGTCCCCTTAAATTTAGGCGGTTCCATCGCTTTAAAGTCTTTGAAGTTAGCCAATCTATCGGCTGGCTGATTTCTCGCTCTTCCTCTTGCAGCTAGAGCTCTATTTTCCATCACTTCGGCTATCATGTTTGCAAAGTTTTGCATCGGGTCAGCTTGACCTCCTTCATTATTCACCGACTGTTCTTCTCGTTGGTTTCGATTCTATCGTCTAGGCGGCATGATCTGATTTAAATAAAAATCTTATATTAATTCTCTTTCTTTACACGCATTCTTAACACAATAAGAATTCAACATATATTTCTCATATAATCGCATATTTATTCAAATAGCACATAGTACTTTTAGTACTTAACACATATTACTATCCCATTTTAAATAAATTTTAGGATTAACAACACAACTTTACACAAAAAGTTGCAATTCTCCAACTTTATACAAAAAGTTGCCATTAACCATATTCACATATATATATTCCCAGTTCGTCAAACTTACCACACTTATGAGTTCAGAAACTTGCCATAATTATATGAGTGTATGAACTTATCCTAGTCAGACCTTTGGTGTCCATTCATTTGAGGGTTCAAAACATTTCATATAATTATGAGTCATGAACTTACCATAAGTATGAGTTTTAAGAACTCACAAATTAATCTTAATCTTATATTCATATAGAAAATAAAGATTTTATTCATACAAACATATATATTTACATATGTTTACACATCATTCTCGATATTACAACACTTAATATCATAATCTTCTACCAAAAGATACTAACGCTCAAACTTAAGCTATCTACCGTCCACTCCCTTCACCAGTCTTCTTCTTGTTAGGACACTTGTTAAATCCGTGACCTGTTCTTCCACATGAGAAGAACTTCCTCATATTCAGCTTAGGATAATGTAGAGAAATATGTCCTTCCTGCATACAATTGAAGCATACGTTCTTCCACATCATGCATTCTCCCACGTGAGTCTTCCCACACTTGCTACAGGCTTGCCTCTTCTTCGGGTTTGAATTTTCAGAGTTGTCGCTATCTTTTTCCCTCTTTCTCTTATTCTTGCCCTTCTTGCTGGTTCCTTTAGACGATCCACCACCTTTAGTCTTTATCCTCTCCACATACGCCTTCAACTCGTTCCGTTCTTCAGTCATTTCGTGTAACGCTCGCTCCGTCTTCCACAACTCCTCCAAGAGAAATACTTTACTCCGGAGTTCCTGGACTTCTGCAGATACTTGATCTGGTTCTCCTACTTTGGTCTTACTTTCTTTCTCCACCTTGGCTTCTTCAGACTCCGCCTCCTCATCACCACTCAGATACATCTCGGGATAATCATCATGATCACTCCCCAGATTGACCATAGGTTCATCTTTTCCCACCTCTTCAACTGACTTGCTTTGCGTTGGCACCTCAGCTACTGGCACTGGTGCAACAGCCGCTAGCATCTCCGCACTCGTTTCACCTTCTCCAGACATCCTACTATCAGTTTAAATAACTTGATTAGTACTTTAATAGTACAACCTTCTCACACTATATGTCCACATATCTCATTATCGATACGCTTCGACGATCCCTCACTTAGTACTCTACATAAGTATTCTAGATTTTGTTTATGGTTATAATCCTAGGGTTTTCCCCACCCCACTTAAGGTTTATATCCTATAGCTCTGCTACCAACTTGTGACACCTTGGTCACTACAGCTTTGATACCAACCTGTGACACCCCCAAATCCGGGTTACCTGCCCCCCGATTTTGGTGCTCACAATCCACAATATAATAAGCATCTAACTACCCATTCATATATGAATAGTATTACATAAGTCATTAACAGAGATTGTTAATACATAAGTCCCAGGTTCTCTAACCTTAACATTACACACATACCCTTTAGATATACAAAAAGGGTTCACAAATACAACATAATAATAATATTCTTAACTAATTTATCACGATGCCTTTTCTTTTATCCTTCGCAGCACCTCCTGCCACTTCGTCCCTAGCTGAAAAGTTTTATTTAGCAAGGGTGAGCAAAAAATTTGCCCTGCAAGTTAATACATACAATAAATGTATAAGAATCAATAATGAAAGACTATCTATTTTGATATAATGAAACCAAAGTTCGGGGAACTTTGAAATAGCTGAACAAATCTCCAACTTCTAACAACTCTTCTCACAATCTATGCAACACAATAATTTGATAATGAAAGAGTACAACGCTTTCAAAGTTTCTACGATATTCTAATGAATAATCAGGAATCAATTCTACGCAATAACAAAATGGAATGTTTTCTAGATTTATGCTAAGTGATCACACAAGATCTAGAACTTTTCTTCTCAGGTATCTATCAAAGATTTACTTTGATATATACTCAGGTGTATCAGATAACCATAAAGATTAAATCATACCCCTCTGCAAGTACTTGGAGCTGACCAACTCCTTGTACCCTATATTATGCATAATACCCTAATGATGTTGGAATGTTGTAGTATTTTAGCTACGTGAAGGAATTAAAGTGTTTGAATTTCTAAGACGAAAATAAAAGTTTTCCGAGAAATTTTTGAAAAACACTATTCATCGGTATTTGCTCAGGAATTATTTTTGAATTTATGAGAAATACGTAATGATAGAATATCAAGGTAAGATGGATTATGTAATAATAATCTAAGTATGGAAAACGTAATATTTCGCTTGCGAACTTAATTTGAGAACGTTAAGGAAAGCGAAGTATTAGTGAGTAATTAATAAGTGCATGATACTTAGGTATTATACAAAGTAATGAAATTGAGTATAATACGAAGTATTATACAAGTTTGTATAAAGGATGGAATATTGTATATAATAAATTTCTATACGAGTTAAAATACGAAAATGATACATAGACAATATGTATACGTATTGAGCAATGATAATGGACTTGGAAGATTGGTTAGAATTTGTACAAGCCCAAGTGAATTAAATGGTGAGGCCCAACTATTGATTATTAAGCAAGTTAGTGTTTGTTAATGCAAAGCCCAAAGGTTAAGTAAATCTAAGCCCAAGCTAGGATCCAATAAGTTGATTGACCCATGGAGCAAACCATGTTAATGTGGTTAATCTTGGTGATCAAGCATAATGTGTAATGACCAAGCAAGGGATAAGAGTTGTATTAACCAAGTAATGAATAGTAAGGAGGTGGCTTAAGGAGGTGGGATTGGTTTATTGTCTAAACTACCCTAACCTTGTGAACTCTATAAATAGAGAAAGTTTGCTAGCCATTTAACACTTGTTCAAACAATCCAACATATTCAAAGTGCTTAAGTGTTAGGGAGAATAAGCCATAAATATGTTACTTTCACTTTCAAGAAGAAGAAGAAGACTACTTTGCAAAGACTTCAAAGAGTAAGACCTCTTCTCCAATTATCTTCTATCTCTACCATGATAGGTTGATAATAAAAGTATGGATTAAGGAACATGAATGTTAAGAAGTAAGAAGAATGTGTAATTAATGAACTTAAGCCACATAAGTTGGAAATAAGTCATTTGAACTTATAAAAGTTATGAACTTATTATAAGTTAACCTTGAATGTTAGTATGAAAACTAAGAGTTTATATGAATTTGTATCATTTATACATGAATGATATTATATGTTAAGAACTGGCAAGTATAGTGATTAAAAGACCTTAACTTTCATAAGTTATGAACAATGAAGCTATAAGTAGTTTATACTTTAATAAGTTATAAGCTCATGAAAGAATAAGTCAAAATCTAACATGAAAATAAATTGTTGTATTAGGTATGTTGAGATGTTCATCTGATGAATTGAATTCATTTGAAGTAATGAACAAATCATAAGTAATAAAGATTTGCTGAAAATTGTACGTTTGGACGATAAACATCGAATTCGTGAAATTCTCGGATTAGAAGTTAAATTTTGTGTTTGAACTCGAAAACGTTGGTTTTCGATGGAGACAAGTCATATTTGGTATTCTAGAGTTGCGGACTCGAAAAATGACCGAATTCTGACTTAGAACGAAGAAACGAGCATTGAACGTTCACGAACGTTTATCGTTTTCTTTAAAAATGAACTAATAGGTGAATTTTTAGTAAACGAAGTCAAATAGATAAAATTCTTGCATGACCACGTAGAGTATGTAATGTGTGAACCGTAGGCTTTTGAACGAGCCAATTCGGACTTATAACGAAGAACTTATGAGCCCGGGAAATTCGCAAAGTTAAAAAATTGTCCAAACTATTCGGGTGCATGAAATTGGTGGGCCTTGTACAAATTTCTAAACCATTTTGTCATGTCATGCACAGTCACGAGAATAAAACCGAGCATATTGAAACTTCGCATGTTAACGCTTAACTATAGAGTAAATGATGGCCAAGCAATACCATATACGAGACACGACCATCGCAGAGTGGCACCGCACAGCATGTATCCATCGAGTAAGGACTCGCCACATGCGCCAAGTCGAGGCATCCTCATCGTTAACTTTCATGCCTTGTTATGAGATGTAGTATATATATTTGGCAGCCAGCTTCATGACCTCTAGAATAAAGATAGTGATGAATGTTTACAAGCATAAAGCAAGGAATGTAATTATTTTAAAAATAAACACACCTTAAGGAACTTGAAGTAACATTGTTAAAACTTTGTTAAACCTTAAGGATAGTGCATAAAGGTTGAGATAACCTATTCAAATATGAATGCAAGTATAATGGTAAACCGGAATTGATAGTGAATAAATCTAATATATAATTAGATTGAGATGAAGGGTAAGATATAGTCATATACATACTTGATTATATATGACCTAATATGAAGCATTATGTGATCATGTGTTGTAGAGACTTGAAAGACTCGAACATAAAGTAATTATACCATAGCAGACGCTAAAGGCAAGTATTCTAACTCTTATCTCAGTTCAATCTGAACAAGTTTTGAAGTTCATGTATCCTTACACATGAAATGATGTATGATGAAGTTAAGCCAATCCTTTCGGCTAGACTTGATATATTGGTTGGATTATTGATAATCTATCCATCTATTGTCAAATGTTGTTATCTTTTGTCAACTACTTGATATGGTTTTCAAAAGAAGACTGAGTATGTTAAACAAATGTTTTGTCGTCATACGACAGGAACGTGAGGTTGCCACAAATTAAACGTACATACGTTTAATGAATGTAGTGTTGATCAACATAGAGTAGTATGATAGTCGATCACCTAGAAGTACTCGTAAGTAATCTTAAGACTACGGACTTAGTTCCGGGTTGTCCTTTTCAAAGAAAGAATGGAATACTCAAGGTCTTGGACCGGAGTTAATGTTTTATGGAATATTGTTATTATTGTAAAACATTTTGAAAGAAAGATGAAGTGCTATTTTGATACTTCATAACTATTGTTCAGTTATTGAAGATATACGATTCTTATGTGTCAATCACGTTGTTTATTGAAATTGTCATACTTGCTGAGCTAGTTATGCTCACTCTTGCTTGAACCATATGAATGCAGTTAAGACTGAATGCCCCGAAGGATCGAATAAGGATAAAGGAAAAGCTAAGGCGGATCGTTAAAATTTATCATGTAATAGTATATAGGTTTAATGTTGTAATATAGTTGATATTATGACAAAGAACTTTTGTAATGGGTTTAGAACTTGGGGAAATGTAAATATTATTTTGATTATATAGAAGAGTTATTCGTTCTTTTGAGGCTTTTCAATTGGATGAATGTATGAATGTTAGTACAGTATAGCACCATATGTCGGGTTGGAAGACACCCGGATTTGGGGGCACTACACTGTATTCTACAGTCAAACTTCTCCTAGGCACCTTATTACATAATCACATCAGTGTTTATAACCTATATAAACACTTAACAAGTCTAACTAGTTTAGTCTGGTTGGACTTCGGTCCATTCTCGGTGTTCTGGTCACCCTATCCGACAAGTAACACAGTTATTGTCAATTAAATTCTATTTTTAAGCTTCAATATTAATTTAGATAAGTCAATTATCATTAATAATATTTTTCAGAAGTTTTTAATAATTTATAAGCAATTATTATAATTTATAATAATTTTTCAAACATCAGAATCATTTTTAAATGATTAAATACTAATTAATTCCATCATCATTAATATTTAATAATATTAAAATATTAATGACACACTTATCAAAATATTAAAGTTATTATTAATAACTTAAAATATTTTTAAATCATCAATATTCTACTTAAATGATTTTTAAAGTAATTAAAATCATTTTTAAATCATCACCATTGATATTCAAATATTAATGAAATTATCATCCAAATATTAAAAGTCATTAATTACAACTTAAAATATTTTTAAATTATTTTTCTCATTTTTAAATAATTTTTAAATCAATAAAATCATTTTTAATTTATTTATTTAATATAATTAAATAAATCTAATATCATTAATATTAATTTATTAATGAGAATTCTCCAAAAAATATTGAAAATTATATTTTATAATTCCAAATATTTTCTAACACTTTATTCTTATTTAAAATAATTTTATAATATTAAAATCATTTTCTCTAATTTATTTAATATAATAATTAAATAAATTAAATATCATTAATATTAAATTATTAATGAAAATTCTCTAAAAATATTAAAAGTTATATTTTATAACTCAAAATACTTTTAAAAACATTATTCTTATTTAAAATAATTTTTCATAATATTAAATCATTTTCTTCTAATTTATTTAATACACTAATTAAATAAATTAAATACCTTTAATATTTAAATAATTATAAATATTAAAGAAAAATATTCAATTGGTCAAAATTATTTTTCATAATTTAAAATAATTTTAAAACTATTTTAATAATTTTTATAATTTATTTTCTATTTTTAAGTATTTTCCGGAAATTAAGAAAATAAAATAAATAAAATTGTCGCTATAGGCTATAACGACAGTAACCGTCGCTGTTGGTGTTCTTGAGCTCAAGAACACTGACAACTTAGTTATCAACTTGCCTTGTTTGACCACTTGAAATTTGTAGATTAAACATGTTCTGGGCTATCTCAAGCATTGATCTTGTAGTCAGTATATGTTACTACAATTCTCAATTCTTATCTCGATCAAACAACATCACAACAAAGCGATCTGGACTTGCAAACATACTGTTAGAGTGTTCCTGGGTTTTTCAGAAACCCAGGCTGTTCGACTAGACAGTTTCAAGTTCAATTTAATCTGCATTCTGATCATTATTTTGGTTGTTTTAGGGTTCAAACATGTAGTATACATGACAAGTAATAATGACATATCCTCATCTCAGTCCAAATCTAACACACTGTCGACGTCGAGATTTTTAGTTGTCCCTTTTCGTTACTTGTTCTTTGGTGTTCTCATTGTTATGTGAGATTTGTTTGAAAAAACAAGTGGAAAAGGTCCGACATGTGTAATGTCGACGATGGACTGTTAAGAGTCGCCAGTTGGTATTTTTAACTGGTTGCACCAACGCACCCGAAAAGGTTTTCACATTGACCCAGTGATTTGACACTGCTAAACGGGTCTGTGAAACCGAGATTCATATGGATCTGGGGGCTTGATTATGCGGAGGGAAGGTGTTAGGCACCCCCCGATATCCGTGTTGCCACGGTGACCGCCACTTTTCAAAGAAACTGTTATATGAATGTGTGTGTGTGTGTGTGTGGATCAATGTGCAATTATTTAAAAGTAGTGCGAGGCCTCGTTCGCACCTATATACACAGGGTTTGAATTTATAGAAAAATTCAGTTTTAGCAAGATATAACAATGAAGTTTTATAAAAAGAGGTTTTCCAAACCCTATGCTCAATAGGAATTGAGACCTTTTCATACTTCCATTTTATTGTTAAATGTTCGACTTGTTTGCTTTTATTTTCAAGATGCGAGGCATCTTCGAGAAAATAATATATAGCAGTGCCGAACTCCTCATGGGCATGATAGCCATCTAAGGAAATTCGTACACTGTAAATAGTGTACAGGCTGCATACAGCTGAAAAAAGGTCCATCATGGGAACCGAATCTAGATTCAGCAGACTAAATCTGTGATCACATGATTCCTATGCTCACATGATACTACAGTTTGTATGAAAAGCAGTAAGCAGTTATATATATAAAAGCGGTAAATATATATATATATATATATATATATATATATATATGCATGATCAACCATCACGAAGTAACTCCATGGGGGATCGGGAATGTAAATAAAGCAATAAATGCGATCAACCGCCATGAAGTAAACTCCAGGCGAGACCGAATGTAAATAAAGCAAAGAAAAGGCCTCGAAATAAACTACGAGGCCTAAAGAAATGTAAAATATATATATATATATATATATATATATATATATATATATATATATAAGCGAAGCGCACTGGATGTAAAATCCGGGCTCATCGAGATATATACGACAACAATTATATATATATATATAAAAGCGGTAAAGCGCTCGGGATATAAGTCTCAGGCTCAATCGAGGCATAACTCGATAATGTTAGTCCATATATAAATATATACATATGTAAGTATATATATACAGACAGAAATGAAAACCACGGACCGAAGTCCGGGCATACGCACACAACATGACTCTCAATGTGTAGAATAGTGTGTGCAAAGATGAAAGGAAAGGCTTTATAGAGTGTGAGAAGGCTTAAAGTGGGCTGCCAATGCAGGCTTCTATAACTCTAGATGGATAAACACTCAGCTCCCGCCGGTAAAATGTATAGCTATATGTGAGCTAACAGGTGTTTAAAAAGAGCAAGCACTCAATATAAGGTGTGTACATAGCAAATTGGACAGGGCTTTTTCGCCTTTTTTTTTTTAAATGGGTACCCCAAGCCCACTATTTATAGAGGGGAGCAGCAGTGTACTGCTGCGGCTACCCGGAATGCCCCAGGCCCATGGTCCGTCGTCTCGAAGTACATGCTCTCGTGCACTGTGATATCATCTTGAACTTGCAAAACTTCAATCCGAGCATCCGAACGAGGTATATAAGACCTTCTTCGGACTGCTTGTGTCGAGAGTTGCGCAATGACATGGGATTATAGGTTGTAAGAAGTCCGGAAGAGGGGACCATGCCCATGATCTTGAAGCTTCAAATTCTATCCGGTGTGCTGCCACGCGCAATAGTTACTCGAGATTGGAACTCCCTGTTTCTTGAAGGACATTGTTGTATGTATGTATTAAATGTTGAGACGGGCGCAGATGTTGAGGTAACAAGATGACGTTTGACTCCTCATTGGGGTTATCGCCGATTTGAGTTGAAAGCAGACGTTGCTCAGGGTTATATCTGAGATTGGACTGCTGCAAGTGTTTGAATGCCGCAATATTATCTGTGAGGGTGCCTGTCTACCCGGTGTTAGCTCCGGGTCTAAGGTATGAGTGCCTCAGTAGGAGGTCTGAGATTGAAGTTGATTGCATTTGAAACAAGCATTTCTGAGGTTATCACCGGAACTACAACAGCATTCCTTGGGGTTATCGCCAAGGATGAAACTCGGGGTTATCTCCGAGGTTGGAAATGATACTCCCAGTGTGTGTTTCGGGGTTGGAAATGATACTCCCGATGTGTGTTCCGGGGTTGAGAATGAACTTCCGGCAGTATCCGGAATGGATTGTGAGATGTCTTCCAAGGTTATCTCTGAAAGACGAATCTGCCCTCCTACAATGTTAGTAACAGGTGTGCAGAAAATTTCGAGTGTCTACACACTAGCCAGATTTAATGCGATCAAATCTTTTCAGAAGCTCATGCAAAGCCATTTCTGGAAATTCCAGAAATTCAAGTTATGGCCGAATGGCCTAGTTTGACCACCTGTTACTTTCATTCTGATGACTATATTAGTGTTATAAAAGCATGGATCTAGAGTCCATATATCAGGCTATAATCCAGATATAACAATAACATCAAATTTCTTAAAACCTGACAGATCCGGACCTTAGAAAGTATTGTCAGACGTTGTTTAACACTTTCTGGGTTACCCAGAATTTCTCTGGTCATGCCCGGTCAACAGGTTTTGACCGTTTATAACTCACATTCTAGACATTCAATTGCTATGATTCCTGTCCCAGATCACAAACCACATAACCACTGACATTCGGGTGTCAGACCACAAACCATGTTCTTGCCAGTTTTGAAAATCATCACTTTTAAAACATTTTGATTCTATGGATCCATGATAGATCATCTAAAAACATCCCAAAACACAAGATTAAACACTTAAACACAAAATTTTTCTTAACATACATGATCAAAATAAAAGTTAGGGTTATACCTTCAAGCTTCAATTCTTGATCTTAGATCTCCTTATCTGTAAATGGTGTTTTAGAGAGGTGTTTTATGACTGAATTACTTGAGAAATTCGGAGGTTAGGAGAGAGAATGAGTTTGTGGAGAGTAAGATAGCAAAATGACTACTTTTATGGACATTCTCTCTCTTTATCTCTTAAATCTAGATATAATGTATCTATAATGACTAGGTGGCAATGTTGGATCAGTTTATGGCTGAGACAAGAGTCAATTGGTTGCCTTTAGTTGGTCACCAACTAAAGGTTTATCAAATTTTACAAGTAATCTAATAAAAAATCCATAAAGGGCATTTTAGTCTTTTGCATTCTAAATTTAATGGCACACTTGATAATTGTACAAACCCTTAGGGTTTAACCCTAAGGTCCTAACCCTTAGGTTTTAAAACACTAACTTTCTAGGATTTTCTAATTAAGGTTTTTAAATTAGAAAATTAAGAGTTTAAAACTAAAATTAGGGTTTCTTAATTAAATTAGGTTTTCCTAATCATATTAGTGTTTAATAAACACATTATGCTCGCCAATTAGGATTAGGGTTTCCTAATTTAGGGTTTAGGATTCTTGGATTTAGAATTAGGGTTTCTCGGCTTTTAATTAGGGTTTCTAACTGCGCATTAGGGTTTCTAATCTTGAGATTAGGGTTTCCAATCTCTAATTAGAGTTTATTAGTTTTAAACCTTATATGATCAATCATTGATCAATATTTCTATACAGTACAAACACGTACTCATCGATACAATTATTTTAATTGCATTTTCTATCGAATCCCTTTCCAAAAATTAGGGTTAGGATTTCTAAAGCTGTTAAGCACAACTCTACTCTAATTTCTCAAACAATACACAGATTGACTAATTCTTGAGACTCGTATCACAGATACACAGTACAATATTAACAGTCAATAGTAAATTAAAAAAAATTATTCGTAAATTTTGGATTATTCGAAATCCCGGGTTATTACAACCTCCCCCCCCCCCCCCCCTGTTTAATCAAGCCCCCGAAGTCTATGAATCTCGATTTCCAAATCATGTTAAATAGTGTTCAACAATTGGGCCTTTATGTAAACCTTTTCAAATTTGGTTGAGTTTGTACAACCATTTCAAAACTACCAACTGACGATTCTTAATTTTCAAATCGTCGACATTTTGTGTCGGACTCTTTTCAAACTCGCCCTTTTAAATAAAATTCAAGACATAGAAAACATAAAGGGTAGAATCACTAAAAGAGGAATTCCAAAAAAATACTTTTTCCCGACATCGACATATAACAAAACCATTAACCATATTACTTGATTATAAAATTGAAAATAATAAAAATAAACCAATTCCTTTATCTATTAAAATATCTTTATAGAAAATGTCGACCATAATATTTCTACAATAAGATCCGTACTTTGTATAGAATTATAACCTCGGGAGTACGTAATTATGAATTTTTAAGAAAAGAAGTTATCATACATTTAAGAGAAAAAATAATAATTGTTTTGATTATTCAGCCTAAAAAAATCAAAGAATTGTTGACTTTGTTATTTCCTAAAGCCACTGAGAAATCTAGAAAGGGGTTAAATAGATCATTTAAAAATTTTGCTTTTAAAAAGTTATTACCAACTTATAATTAAACAAGTTAATTAGATGGTTTTACAGGAATGATAGTTTAGAAAAACAAATTATAAAATATTCACAGCTCTAAATTTAGCAATCAAATGTGGAACTAAGTCATGAACAAAATAGAAGAGCACTTAAAATAATACAACTGGAAAGTAAATACTGAAAGTAAATAAGACGAGATATTTTATGTAGTTCGGAGCACAAAGATCTCCTAGTCTACTCTTCTACTCATTGAGTAGTTATAATCCACTAAGGATAAGATGATCACTAAGATTTGTTCAAATAGTTACAACGACTGAATCACTAATATTCTTTCAAGTCACTAGAGCATCTCCAGTAAAGTGGACTATACCATGGATTGAAGTCTATGGATTATATTTAGTCCATATAACATCAATCCATGGGATAGTCTTTAAATCCTTTAAACAAATGGATTATCCTATGAACTAAAATATTAAAAGATTATATTATATTTAATGAATTATAGTTCACCAATCATTCTTCCACATCCCCATTTAAATATATTTAAAATTATAGCCCACCAAATTCTAGTTACTTGATATAGTCCACCAAATTCTAGTTACTTGATATAGTCCACCAGTTTTATCGGAAAAACTCATGGACTAAATTTAGTCCGACTACTGGAGTAAAATATGAATCTTAGACTATATTTAGTCTAGGATTAAGTTGTCTCCGACCTGCTGGAGATGGTCTAAGACTTGGAACAACTCATTAAAACGTGGTTACAAAAGTTCACTAAGACATGATAAAAGAACAATATTTTTGAGGTGATGCTAAGTTGCATGAAATTAACATAGAATGCCTTATCATCAAAACAAAATGTTTAAAATTGTAAAGTAGAAGTCTTTTTTAAAATGGCAGCAGTTTGACTTTTTGATTATTCGATCTTGTACAATTTTTTATTGTATTATTACTTATATAATATATTTTTAGAATCGATTTCTCATAAAGATCATCTTATATACATAGTAATCTAGTATTATGCTTAAAATATTATTATAATATTAACTATTAACTACCATATGATTTAATATAAAATTTAAAAATTAAAATTAATTACTCTATCTAATAATTTATGTTTACAAAAAAAGTATCATAATGTAATAATTTTATAACAAAATCAATACTTTGCACTGGATACTGAGATTGCAAGCATAAATATAATACATTGAACAACCATATGATAATATATTTACAAAAAATAGAATAAAAAATTTAAAAATAAAAATTAAGTACTTTGCGCAATTATATAAATTTGTAAAAAAATATAATAAAAAGTTAAAAGTATCATAATTTTACAATAAGACCTTGTGCTTCTGATGAGATGAATACAAAAAATAATGTTACATCCGTTCCAAAATTAGATATATATTTTGTCTTTTAAAAATTAATTCATGAAATCTTAAAATTCAAATATAATTTTGTTCAAGTTTTGAAAACAACAAAGATGATAATTAATAGTACTTTATAGTTAGTTTACGATTGTTATATTTATTTATATTAAAATTAAATAACTTCATATCTATTTCGAATTTTAATATTTCACAAATTGATTCAAAACAATCAAAAAATATATATATAATATATAATTTTGGAACGATCACTAATTAATATTGATATTGAGGTATTCTGGGGACTCAAATAAGTCGATACAAAAAGTGATTTGGAGATGCAGGGTATCGAACCCTGTACTGCAAGGCGAGCGCTCCACCATTTGAGCTACATCAAAAACTTAATTAAAAAATAAATATTTTCGATCACGGCGATTTCATGAACCCCCAGTTTAATTATTTAGCAAGACAAACGCAAAATAAGAAACCCCCAATTTGTTTTGTGCCCCTCACTTTCCCTGATATATATATATATATATATATATAAACACAGAAAGATTCATACATAGATAAAGAGGAATGGATTTTCAAGTAGTTGTTCTAGCAGGTGGCACTTCAAAGGAATTAGTCCCTCTGGTTTCCAAGGTTTTTCTTTCTCTTTTTCAATCAATGTCTTAAATTATACAAAAGTGTTTTAGTGTATATGTATGTATATATTATTTATTTAATTACACAATAAAACGTGCAGGATGTTCCCAAAGCACTACTTCCTGTGGCAAATCGTCCTGTACTGTCTTATGTTCTTGAGCTTTTGGAGCAAAGTAGCCTCAAAGATCTCATTGTTGTATGATTATCTCTACTTGTGTGTGATGATATATTTCTGTTTATTTTAAATGGAAAATTTGTAGAGTCAAAATTGGGCTTGTTTTTACCTTGACAGTTGAACAAATATTATATTTATATGTTTATAATCATGTTGTTTTGAGTTTCTTTTAAATTTTATTTTACTGAACAAATGAAGGGTTTGCTATGTCTAGGGAACTATATATATATATATATATATATATATATATATATATATATATATATATATATATATATATATATATTGGGGATTCTTGATTTGGGTAGTGCGGTTACTATGTAGGTTGTTGAAGGGGAGGATGCAGCTCTTCTCGTTGGAGCTTGGATATCAGGGGCTTATGTTGATCGTCTACATGTCGAGGTAATTATGTTGTTTTATTTCATAATGATGAATCTCTGGTATACAATTCATGCAAACATATCTTTTTATTTTATTTATTTTTATCTTTTTTTTGCTTATGCAAACATATTTTCAATTAAAAGGATAAGATAAACTATTGTTAAGAAAACTGACAGACTGATATGGATGTTTGATTCCTTGTTATTGATTGCTTTATTAGTGTCAATGTTGATGACCGAATTGATCCCATAGAAATAGGCCAAATATATGCTTTAAAGTAAGCCAACATTTATCAACTGCCCACAAAAAAGCGGTTGACTTCCTCTTTGTTAGGACTGTAAATGGTAACCTTAAGATAGGATATTTGTCCGTATTCAATTCGCTCAAAGCGGATATTATTCGTATTCGAATAGAGATATTCACAAATAAATGGATACGAATACAGATACATGCATATTTGCATTCGTTTTAACATCCGTCCGCCAACATGTCAGTCAAATAACATATATCAAATGCTGTTAGTAGATTGTTTGGTTAACTATTTGAAGTTTTTATTTATTTATTTATGCCAATTAATGGTCCTTGGTACATGTTAAACGAATACGAATGCTCGGATATTTAAATAATGTAATCATCTGGAAAGTCACTCAGAAATGGATAATTTTCATATTTGAATATCGAATTCAAATGGTTCCTTCAGAAATTCGTCAAAAACTGGATACAAATATGGATACATTTTTTTTCGGGGATACGACACTGTATCTGCTTTCAAATAAAATGCAAAGTAAGTACACCTCCCCAAAATTTTTGATGTAGAAAGGTGTTGGGTAAAATCTAGTTACGCACAACACGCAAGTATATGTGGTCAACAAGTAATAAAGTGAAAGTAGAGTATCGTTCCCACGAGGAATCCGAATTATTAATACAAATTACCAAATATTAACTCTTAACCAAATTAATTTTATTTAAACAATCAATTTAATGTTATAAAATAAATTATTTAATTAAACTAATTCTAATTACCACTAATTAAAAATCAGATTATGGAGATTTAAGATCACAACTTCACTTATTGCTTCATTTAAATTAATACACTTCTCATCAATTAAGCTCACTATTCTGAATTGTTAATCAAGAACACAAGTAAATATGACTATCTCTCAATGTATCATACTCAAATCAACTTAAATCCACAGATGATAGAATTAAGAAGAACACCCTAATTAATTAATTCACTATATCTCTATGTGAATTACAATTAAAGAGGATTTTAAGCACAAGTTCTTTATCTAATTACATGTGATGTATAGGTATATCTCTATCCTAGACATAAATTATGTATTCTAACACCATGCAGAAAACGCAATCACATGCTATTATGATCAGATCTAAATCAATACTTCATCTCTCGAGTTTATATAGATTATCACGGTAATTGTTAGCTAGGCAATTAAACAATAAGCACAAACCATAATAGAAAATCCAAGGATAATCACAATAATTAATAGAGAAACATACTAAAAATAAACTATGCAATAAGTTCCATTGTAATCTTAAACAAAAGATCTAGTTCATGATTAATGAATTAAAACTAAGAATCCACAATTGAAATAACATTAAAAGACAAAATTAAGAGTAGAGTGAAGAGTAAATCTGTTGTCAGCAAATCTCCATCTTCCTCAAGCTCCTGCTCTTGATCTTCAATGGTCTCTAAGTTGCTTCAAACTCCAAAACTAATAAGAATTATGATTTTTTTCTAATATACTCTAATGGAATCCTCTTTAAATCCTTGCAATTCTCCTCCTTTTATATGCCTCTTTATATGTCATTAAGTCCTAGAATTAATCAGCTCGAACCAATCCTTCTTGAACTCAAATTCTGACAAAAATCGCTTTTTCACGCTGCGTTTACCAGCTAGCTTTTTTGCAATCGATAGGTTCGCCCATGCTGGCTATACTACTATTTTTGGCCTTATACCCCCACCTCGGCAGGGGTTTTGTGTGTATAATGCCCGCCCCGGCGAGGTCCTTTTTCTGCTGCAGTGCCTTCTGGTAAAATGACCATAACTTTTGATCCGGGATGAGTTACGAGGTCTGCCACCTATCAAATCGAAGCTCTCGACGAGCTCTACAACTTTCATTCTTTGAGAATTTAAAAATAATGGACGGATTTAGTTGAAATTGGCTCTGAAGCAACTGCTATGCAAATGACCATCCAAAACAGTGAAGTTCAACTTCCGTTGGTACAATGGTCATAACTCTTGCATCCGAACGACGATTGGAATGATTCAAGATGTTCCGGAAAGCTAAGAAGAAGCTCTACAATATAATCAAAGTTCCAAGCCAAGAATATGAAATGAACATGAAAGCCCAAACGATATCCGGATTGCTTTTCCTTGCGTTTTCATACCAATAGTCGCTCACACAACTCCCAAGCATATAATCTTCTGTCTTTAGTCCACTTTTAGCTCCCGTTCTTGCCAAATTTCACCATAATTCCACCTTTTAAGTCCAATTGCCACGCCACCACACGTAAACACAAAACAACACTAAACAAGTAAAAACGAAACATAAAAACAAAGAATTAACACAGTTTAAGCTCGAATTAGAGGCCGATTCGTAGGTATAAAACCCACTCATCAAACTCCCAAAACTTAAACACGTGCTAGTCCTCGAGCACGAAACAAAATAAAAATGCTATGCAATGGAATGCAAATAATCTACATGCCTACGAATTCAGCAGTAATGATAGAAACAAGTTTATTCAACCGACCTTAGAGAAATCAAACAAACATGACAATACTTCATATCAAAACTAATTAGTAAATTCCTCATCAATCATCAAATCTTAGACTGTTATCACTGATACAGTGTGTGTGCTCAACAACAATGCTAACTAATATAATGCTAAATACAACACGGGGGCTTATGCTTTACTTTTCATTACGGGGGCTTTTTGCTCTTATCCCGTCTTATTGTTTTTTTTCCTTTATTATTATTATTATTTTAACCATGACTGTGCAATGTCTCATTTCATTAGGCTAACAGTGCTATCCCTTAGCGAGCTTTCGACCGACGACTCCCAGACCATAAAGACCTTAGGGCGCTAGGTGTAAAGACACTCCCTCGGACGTACTTGCTCAAGTAACAAAGGCCCCGAAACAAAACTAGCCACGGTATTTATTCATTTTTTTTATGAAGCTTATATATCCCAAATTTTACCCCCAAACTTAAGTTTTTGTCTAAATTTAGCCATCTCCATCTATTCATGTCTTTCATTCATCCAAACTAGTATTATCCTTAAGAAGTCCATTATGTATCAATTTAGACTAAATCAATCCACAAAGTTGTTATTACTGTGTTATCCTTGTTATACCAGTTTCAAACAGAAAAAGATTCAATTAATAATAAAAAATCACATCAAAGTTCTAATAATCGGTACTATTACTTGTATGCTCAATTCCAATCTCATCATTGACCAAAATAGGCTTTAACTATCTTAATAGTTGGAAACATGAAAAATGAACATAGTAATTAACTAATATATATATTTTTGAATTTTTTTTTATAGACATAAATAAAAGCTATTTACAACTACTCTACTATGCAAACTTTTATGCACTTACACTACATGAATGCAAACATATAATAAACCTAAACTAAACAAACATGACAACTTATGCAAAACTAAAACAACTACATTAAACATGCAAAACTAAACTAATTAACTCCCTCAAACTTAACAATTACAATGTCCTCGTTGTAAAATAAAACATTAAGTAGAAGAGAACTTCCCTGTAATCAGCTAAGCGTGAGGTGATGGTGGTGTGGAACAAAGACTGAAAACTCCTCCACATCGGAATTTGAAGGAGGATACTGTGTCATGGGCTCAGGCTGGTGGCTTCCCTTTCCATAATCTTTTGCCTATCCATTGAACCTCCAATACCTGCAATGAAGAGAGACAACATGGATTAGAATAGCACTTTGGATTATAAGAGAACTTAAGCAAATATAACAATTTGATTCCTATCTACTAAATAAACTAGTAAAGCATATAAATATAAAAATTCCTGGATTGCCTCCCAGGCAGCGCTTGATTTAAAGTCTTTCAGCCTGACTTTGTCTGGTCAGCACTATCCAATTCCTCTTCGATAATTGAGGAACCTTCCATCCATCGAAAATAATGTAACTTTTGGTAGGTTCCCATTCGTGATGGCTATCGAATTAAAGTCACCTAACATACTTTGTTTAAATAAGTGCCCAATTGAGAATATTGAATAACTAGGTGCTTTTCCGTCCGTTGAGCCTATGATTCGATTGGGGCTTTGAGGCTTGGCAAGCACAACGGGCTCTTCTTCTATCTTCTCCTCCTCATCCCACCATGGCTTCACATTTGTACTAGCTCTCATGTCATAAAGAGCCTTGCCGACGACATGACTACCAAGCGGGCACGGTTTTGCAAATCTAACTGGACCCTTGATCTTTGGCGGAGAAGGAACTTGGGGCACTAATAACATCGGCTCATCCTCGTTGGTACTCATAGTTAGTTCTTCACCGACCTTGTTTTCATTATCCCCACTTGTCTCTTCTTTTTCAACATCTTGTGTCTCATCCAGTTGTAGATTTGGTTCGGGCACTTCGTCAATCTCGGAATCCTCGTCATAACACCAATTATATTGAGGACAGTTGTTCAAGGCTTTGAACATTTGATCCATCTTATTCTAAAGATTCTGAATTGATCGCTCTTGATTAATCCTCCTCTCCTCATTTGATGCTACGAACTTGGACAACAATTCCACCACCCCTGAATTATCTGTCTCAGTTTTGGAATCTATTGAGGACCACTCTTGATTAATCCTCTCCTCATTTGATGCTACGAACTTGGACAACAATTCCACCACCCCTGAATTATCTGTCAGTTTTGGAATCCATGTATTGAGGGCCATAGGTTGAAGTGGTGATGAGTTGTTCCATCTGGTGCTGAAAATTGTGGCTCGATATGGCTTGACTCATCATCTTCTCCTCTTGGTTTGCTATGAGCTTTGACAGGAATTCTTCCAACTGTGACCTTTCTTCTTGCAATGGAGGTGGACAGAAGAATTCCGGTGTGTATGTTAGATTTGGAGCAGAGTATTGATCTTGATATTTATAGATCCATGGTGCAATAGTTGTTGAGGTAATAACTCCCATATTGTACTAATCCAAATCTGACGATGCATTGATGACTCGGATGATTGCCAGCACAATAATTACAATCTACTGCGATCTTTCGAATACGTTGGGTTGCAATAACATCCAACCTCTTCGAAAGTGTTTCAATTTGTGCTGACAATGCAGAAAATGCATTGAGTCCATCAATTCCTGTGTTCCTTGGTGGAGTCACATTCGAATATGGCATTTGATAATTGCATCCAGCCATGGTATCTGAAAAGAGAGAAAAATAGGAAGATAATAAAATGAAATAAAAAAAAGTTTAAATTAAGACTAATTTGATTGAAGCTAATATTGGCAAAAAAATATTAAACTAATTCCCCGGCAACGGCGCCAAAAACTTGTTAGGTAAAATTTAGTTACGCACAACACGCAAATATACGTGGTCAACAAGTAATAAAGTGAAAGTAGAGTATCGTTCCCACGAGGAATCCGAATTATTAATACAAATTACCAAATATTAACTCTTAACCAAATTAATTTTATTTAAACAATCAATTTAATGTTATAAAGTAAATTATTTAATTAAACTAATTCTAATTACCACTAATTAAAAATCAGATTATGGAGATTTAAGATCACAACTTCACTTATTGCTTCGTTTAAATTAATACACTTCTCATCAATTAAGCTCACTATTCTGAATTGTTAATCAAGAACACATAAGTAAATATGATCATCTCTCAATGTATCATACTCAAATCAACTTAAATCCACAGATGATAGAATTAAAAAGAACACCCTAATTAACTAATTCACTATAGCTCTATGTGAATTACAATTAAAGAGGATTTTAAGCATAAGTTCTTTATCTAATTACATGTGATGTATAGGTATATCTCTATCCTAATAAATTATGTATTCCAACACCATGCAGAAAACACAATCACATGCTATTATGATCAGATCTAAATCTATACTTCATCTCTCGAGTTCATATAGATTATTACGGTAATTGTTAGCTAGGCAATTAAACAATAAGCACAAACCATAATAGACAATCCAAGGATAATCACAATAATTAATAGAGAAACATACTAAAAATAAACTATGCAATAAGTTCCATTGTAATCTTAAACAAAAGATTTAGTTTATGATTAATGAATTAAAACTAAGAATCCACAATTGAAATAACATTAAAAGACAAAATTAAGAGTAGAGTGAAGAGTAAATATGTTGTTAGCAAATCTCCATCTTCCTCAAGCTCCTACTCTTGATCTTCAATGGTCTCCAAGTTGCTTCAAACTCCAAAACTAATAAGAACTAGGATTTTTTTCAAATCTACTCTAATGGAATCCTCTTTAAATCCTTGCAATTCTCCTCCTTTTATATGCCTCTTTGTATGTCTTTAAGTCCTCCTAGAATTCCTTGAATCAATCAACTCGAACCAATTCTTCTTGAACTCAAATTCTGACAAAAATCGTTTTTTCTATGCGTACCCCCGCCCTGGCTGGCTTTTTTGCACTGATAGTCCCGCCCCGGCTGGCTATACTACTATTTTTGGGCTTGTACCCCCGCCCCGGCGGGGGTTTTGTGTGTATAATGCCCGCCCCGGCGGGGATCCTTTTTCTGCTGCAGTGGCATCTGGTAAAACGACCATAACTTTTGATCCGGGATGAGTTACGAGGCCTGCCACCTATCAAATCGAAGCTCTCGACGAGCTCTACAACTTTCATTCTTTGTGAATTGAGAAATAATGGACGGATGAAGGTTGAAATTGGCTCTGAAGTGACTGCTATGCAAATGGCCATCCAAAACAGTGAAGTTCAGCGTCTGTTGGTACGAAGGTCATAACTCTTGCATCCGAACTCTGATTGGAATGATTTAAGATGTTCCGGAAAGCTAAGAAGAAGCTCTACAATATAATCCAAGTTCCAAGCCAAGAATATGACATGAACATGAAAGCCCAAACGATGTCCGGATTGCTTTTCCTTGCGTTTTCATACCAATAGTTGCTCACACAGTTCCCAAGCATATAATCTTTTGTCTTTGGTCCACTTTTAGCTCATGTTCTTGCCAAATTTCACCATAATTCCACCTTTAAGTCCAATTGCCACGCCACCACACCTAAACACAAAACTACACTAAACAAGTAAAAATGAAACATAAAAACAAAGAATTAATACAGTTTAAGCTCGAATTAGAGGCCGATTCGTAGGTATAAAACCCACTCATCAAAAGGGAAAAAAAAAAAAGGAATTTGTTGTTAATTTTGTATTGTTATTTAGAAATAAATATTTGATTATTAATGTAATTATTTATTACTTATTTTCTGTGGGATATTCTAGAAGTTTTAATTATGGTAGTAGGTTTTAATTAGGAGATTGTTTACTTTTAAATTACGGTTTGGAATTATAGTAGTTGATTTGAATTAGAAAATTAGTTTTTATAATGGTAGATTCTAATTAGAAGATTATTTCCTTTTTATGTTAGTATTTATTACTTCATCACTATGTCGTAGAGTATCTATATAAAATACTCTACAAAGAGTTGTAGTCTTTATTTATTTTCAGATTATTGAATATAATTGATTTGAGAATTGAGTTTTGTGGCTTGAGAGCCTAGTTTATCCCTTACCCTTATTCAATCTTTCAACCAATTCTACATTATTTCCCCTGTTCACCCCTTTCCCAAACCCCCCAAAACTCTATGGAAGAAGTTCGTCCACATTAGAATTTAGAAGGACAAATCAAACATTTATACACCAGGTCCAACTAAAAGTACCACACATGCCAATCCATAAATGAATAAACATTTGGGTATGAGTATCTGCATACTCTTCTAGATAAAAACAACTGAAAGGCCAAGGTGCCCAATGCATGTAAGATTACAAAAAAGCGTTAATTCTTGAGGGTGCCTTTGCTTTCCATAGAAAAGATCAAAAGATTCTAGAGGAAAGTGTAGAGCTGGTTGATAAACAAATAAATGAAAAAAGATAGATACGAGAAGGTCCCTGAAGGATATAAACAACAATTTGGGTATCTCAAGTCTCAACACTACAATTCCTTTCCTCCTAAATTAGTTGGGGTAGGCTGGAAATGAAAACAAGGGGATTCAAAAGAAAATTAAAAGATTAAAAAGATAAAAATAAGAAATGAATAAAGTAAAAGAATGAATATAAGTAGATGGAAACAAATAGAGAAGCACATATACATACACACACATATATATACATAATGGAATTTGAGGGGGGAAATGAAATAAAAATGGGGAGGAAAAAATATGGGTATTTGAGGACTCAAAAGTAGTCCGAAAGAATAGGCTGAAAATTTAGGGCGTCCTGAATATATGTTTTCAGATATCTCTATCCAATTACAACCGGTCTTTACTCAGTAGATACAAAACACCCATGCTTTAGCACATGGTGCAATTGCTCTTAGTGCAACAAGCACCAGTTTAACTTGGGGGGTGATTTAGTAAAGATATGGAAAGTTCTTGTTGTCCCTTAGAATTTGTGAAAATAAGCTTTAAAATTAACAGACAGCAAACATAACTTAGAAAATGTACACAACAGTAGTATCCATACTTATCGTATGTACTCACATTATATGGACACCACAAAATTCCTTGCTTTCTAGTGATTAGTATCTGCCTTTACATTTGCTGAGGGGTAGGGGTTATTTTTCTTGCTTCTTTTAGTCTTCAGTTGTGGGGTCATTTCGTGGTATTTGGGTTTCAGATCTCCAAAGGGATTGGAGATCTTCTATTGAGTGGAAGGGTTTTAGTTACTCTAATTTTCTGACTCCTTACCTCCTTTTTATGTATCTCTTCTATACTATTAACGACATATTCCTTTTCTAACCGTAAACTAATATTTATAATGTGTGGAGTAATTATACATGATGCTGCTTATCAGGGAAAAAATATAGCATGATAATATACAACTGCCAACTAAATTTATTATGACATCAGGGTTGTGTTACCTGGTCCTCGGGGTTGTGTTACCTTTACCCGAGGGTTGTGTTACTCGGTGTTGGAAAATATGGAAGATGATATATTATAGAGATGAAGTGGAGATATAAAAACAATTGTTTTACTTCAACTTTGATTTCACTTCTATCCACTTGCATAAAATGACTCACTTGTAAACTATTTATAGGACTCTTAGGACACTTCTAGAGTTACTCTAATAATTACTATTTGACCAAATACATGTACATCAACCTGGCCATGTATATTTCAAAACACTTCTAATGCATACATGTACCATGAACGTAGACTAATTCACATCCATTTATGTACTAACACACATTGCTAACAATAACTTTTAACAGAAAGCTGAGTTGGTCTATGATTAGGAGGGAGAAACTCCATCTCTGTGATGACATGGTGAATCAATAATGATGTGTATAAATAACTCATTTATCAAAAGAAAATATTAATTAATGTGAACAAAAAATAAATTTTTAGTTCTCTCTACTGATCTACTCCATCTTCATCATTATTTTTTTTTTCATGACAAATCTTCAACGTTAACTTTAAAAGTAAATGATACTCCATTAAAACTAAGTTCGTATTTGTTTTTCTCACTCTCTTCTACAAAAATCCACAAAAATTATTCCCATCATAATGCACCAATTAAAATATGATATAGAAATTAGATGAACATAAATATTTGCCTACCATTGTTCTTCTTTAAATACAATGATTAACCTTCATCAACATAAATGATCTTTTTCCCACCATCATTAGTCATCAAAAGCCATCACCATTGCCCTTCATCTCCATTCCCACCAAGTGATTAGCATCACCAACATCTACATCGAGGCGGAGAACAGATCTATATGACCTATAACTATCACCAAGGCTAGAGAGTAGTAAAGAACGATGATGATTCAGGTCTATGACTAGCACTAGAGAGAGGCGAAGAAGAGATGTCTCTAATCTACAAATGATTTTGGGTTTATGGATAGTTTTTTTTTTTAAATTTAATGTATATAGATGATTTTGTTTGGGGAGAAGAAGATGATGAAAAATGGGTCGAGGGTTATTTTGGTTGGGTATTTTTTGTGGGTTTTCAGTTGAAGAAGATGAAATGCATTTTGATATTATGTTTAATTTATTATATTATTGAATATAAATTATTGGAATGTTTGGGTCGAGTTAATGGGTTAATGGGTGGTGGGTTTGTCTTTATTAGGTGGACATTAACTTGCATGTCAAAAAGAAGCTTACAGCTAGGATTTTATGGACATGTGGGATTGTCATGTCAATCTGCCGTTAAAAATCTAACGTCCAAGACGGAATTTCAAATTTTTGTTAGAAAATAGAAGTTGAGTTAGTTAACTATAGGAAAGTATAGTTAGTCATTTGTAAGTTGACCTAAGGTACAGTGATGTAAAAAGCATTTAACCCTAAATTTGTTTGCCAAGATATTTATTTATTATGGAATAGTGAATCAAATGTATTCGCTTTTAAGATTTAATATGCAACAACAGTGCGTCGAGTTGACAACTCAGTCTACAACAAGATATGTAGAGTGGGATTGTGTATCTTTGTGGTGCAAGTTAGTAGGTCTTAGCATCGTTCTTATAAATAAGAGAGGTTTGCAAAGTGTGACTTCATGTGCGAGAGTATTGAAAATGGATTCGATCATTCAATCTATCATAGCTATCTTTATCTCCCAGTGCAAAGAATTTTCATTCCTGAATTCCTTAGTTTTATGCAATTTCTATTTCTCTTTATCATCCTTTTCCATTGTTCATTGTTGAGCTTAATTGTTCTAACTAACAACTATGGCTAGTTGATTAGTTGCTCATTTGGCTTGGATTGATCAGGCTTAACTCAAGTTAGAGCTTGAAAGATTGTATCCTAGGCCAAGCTTCATCTCCTTCACTCGTTCTTTTGTTCTATGTTTTGTTTTGTTTTTGAAAGACGGTGATTTTCCCGTGTCCATTACGTTAACAAAGGTCAATAATATATAGTTGTTACAAGAGAGAATCTAGGCTCTAATTAAGACTGTTACAAGAGAGAATGCTGTTACAAGAGAGAATCTAGACTCTAATTAAGGTAACAAATTATACACCTAACATACACAAAAGATAATTAAAGATTATTGCTATATTTACATATATGCTATCACACCCCCGCAGTCGAACTGGGAGATTTTCGTATGCTGAGACTGTGTCGAAAATCTTCAAATAGAACCAATAGAAGACCTCTTGTAAAAATATCGACAATTTGATAGCGCGTCGGGACATGTAAGACACGTACTTGTCCACGAGCAACCTTTTCGCGGACAAAGTGAATATCCATCTCAATATGTTTAGTGCGCTGATGTTGAATAGGATTCCCAGAGAGATATATTGCACTAACATTATCACAGTAGACCAATGTAGCCTTCTGAATAGGACAATGAAGTTCCAGAAAAAGGTTTCGTAACCAACAAGACTCAGAAACCACATTGGCGACCCCTCGGTATTCAGCCTCTGCACTAGATTGAGACAAAGTAGCATGTCGTTTCGAGGACCAAGAGATCAAATTATCACCAAGAAATACACAATAATCAGATGTCGAGCGTCTGGTATCTGGACACCCACCCCAATCGGCGTCTGTGTAAGAAACTAGAGTGGTTGTCGAAGATGGATATAGATGCAAGCCGTGGTCAGAGTGCCACGAATATAGCGCCTGATGCGCTTTAGAGCATCATGTGTTCTCCGGTGAGTTATGCATGAATAAATAAATCTGTTGGACAACATAAGCTATGTCGGGTCTCGTGAAAGTGAGATATTGCAGGGCTCCTACAAGGCTGCGATGGGATGGATCATCATATGGTATGCTAGAAGTGGCACTTAGCTTCGGTTTAGTATCAACCGGTGTGGGACTGGGCTTACAAGATGACATACCAGCCCGTTCTATGATCTCTTCAACATTCTTTCTTTGAGACAAAAATAGACTACTTGCATGACGAGTTACAGCTATCCCCAAGAAATAACTCAGTGGCCCCAAATCTTTAATAGCAAATTCTGAGCAGAGAAGAGTCATGATAGACTTGCGAAGAACATTAGAGGAAGCAATTAAGATAATATCATCCACATATAGAAGAATGTAAGCCATATCAGTACCGTTACGATAGATGAAGAGAGAATGATCAGACTTGCTGTGAGAGAAGCCAATAGTAGAAACATAATCTGCTAACCTTTTGTATCAGGCTCGTGGAGCTTACTTGAGTCCATACAAAGACTTCTTCAGCAAATAGACATGGTCAGGATGTGTTGGGTCTCGAAAACCCATTGGCTGATGCATGTATACAGTTTCCTTAAGTTCTCCATGTAAGAAAACATTCTTCACATCAAGCTGGTGAATAGGCCATGCTTTAGAGAGAGCTAAACTAAGAACAATGCGAATAGTTGCCGGTTTGACTACTGGGCTAAAAGTCTCGCCACAATCCACGCCAACCTGTTGAGTTTTGCCATCACCTACAAGTCGGGCTTTATGTCTCTCAAAAGAACCGTCAGATTTTTCTTTGTCTAAAATTCCACATAGAACGAATCACATTAACATCAGGTGGACGGGGCACCAAATCCCATGTCTTATTTTTAATAAGAGCATTATATCCATCATCCATAGCCAATTTCCAATTCGGGTCATGAAGGGTAGACACGGGGTTACGAGGTAGAGGTGATTTAGTAACATGGGTAAGAAGACTGTACTTTTTGTTAGGCTTAAAAATCCCATGTTGACTCCTAGTAAATGGTCTGTGGCCTGGAATTGGAGGAGGTTGGACTGAGACGTGGCTCAAGAGCAGGGCTTGGAAAAGACGTGTTAGACGAGCTGGGCTGCTGGTGGCTGGGTCAAGGTGAGCAGGAGAAGTAGTTGAGTTGGGTATTGCCTGGCTTGGGCTGCTTTTTGAGACCAAATGATCGACTACATGAGGACACAAACCATCATCCAAAAAATCGTATGTGTGAGTTGATGGAGTATGCACTTTAGCAAAAGGGAACTGGGTCTCATCGAAAATGACGTGGCGACTTATTATGATTTTATTTGAGGATAAATCATAGCATTTGTAGCCACGATGATGAGATGGATAACCCAAAAAGACACACGGGGTAGAGCGGGCTTGTAACTTGTTAATTGTAGTAGATAGGAAAAGAGGGTAGCACAAGCAACCAAACACCTGAAGATGAGAATAAGATGGGTCTTTTTGATAGAGAATTTTGAGAGGGGATTAATAGGCTACTTGTTTACTTGGAAGGATGCTGAGAAGGTAGGTTGCCATTTGTAATGCATGATGCCAAAATGATGGTGGTAAGGAAGCATGGGCAAGTAAAGTGCGAATAATGTTGTTAACGGTTCAAAATTTTCTTTCGGCTTTTCCATTTTGTGATGAAGTATGAGGACAAGAAAGACGAAAAGAGAAACTATTAGCTTTACAAAATTCCCAAAATGTCCCATTATCAAATTCCCTACCATTATCACATTGAATGTTCTTTATTTCCCGTTCAAATTGAGTGCGGATGAATGCTCTAAATGTTAAGAAAGTGGAAAAAGCTTGAGACTTTTTAGACAGGGGAAAAGTCCACAAAAAATTAGAGCCGAAGAGCTCAAAACGGGAGATGTCCAAAGATCACTATGGATAATATCAAATGGCAGAAAAGTGCATGAAGTAGACGCAATAAAAGGCAATTTAACATGTTTTCCAAGTGAACAAGAATGACAAACATGAGAACTATGAGTTCCATTACATTGATAAATTTATTGAAATTTAAGAAATCAAAACAGGTGCTCCGGATGACCCAAACGTTCATGCCATAAAGACGGTGCTAAAGCTGCAAAAGTTGAAGGTGAGGTGGCTTGATTTGTGGTGATGGTGGTGGTGATGGGATAAAGCTCGTCCCGACTATCACATCTCATTAGACGCATCCCGTCCGTGCGAAAGTCCTCACGAAAACCCAAAAGGATCAAATTCAGCGAAGCAGAGTTATCGGTAGTAAACTTCCCGAACTGAAACTAAGTTTTTAACAAGTTGAGGAGCATGAAGGACATTCTTTAAGGATAAAGGTGGGTTCGGGGGAGATAAGTTTGTATGACCATAACCATGAATTGGAATTGAATGACCATTTCCGACAATTATACCATGATTATTGCTCAAATTAAAATAAGACGAGAGATTACCTTGCGCGGATGTCATATGAGAGGTGGCTCCGGTATCCATGTACCAGTTTGCATCCGGAGGAGTGAGCCCAAGTGTGTGCATTGCGACCTCGATGTCGGTTGGAGGGGGTTGTGCTGCGGCAGAATATGCTTGCTGAGGGCGTGGGCCAAGAACTCCAGCCTGCGTTTGCTGAGTCGTGGGCCTAACCCAAGGAGCTGTTGGGTAAGGACAAGGAGGAATGGCCCATGGCATGAAAGACCATGACCATTCTCTTTGTTGCCATCTGTCGAGTCCAAGGTCGCCATCTTCTTCTTCTTTGGTGGGGGCATTCTTGCCGTCATGTGACTAAGATCGCCACTCACGGTCCGGATCACCGCCGCGCTGCCCTTGCCATCATGCCACCAGCTACCAGTTTTACCGCCGTTGTTGTGGTTTTGACCCTTTTTACCACCACCGTTGGGACGGTTTTGAGGGTAATTGTCAGAGGATGAATTATCATCGGACTCCCTTGCAATCATGGCGGCATTCGAACTCGTAGCGACCTGTTTTGCTAAGCCCGCCTCTTCAAGAGTGAGCATGGATCGAGCTTGATAGAAGGGTGGAAGGGGATTGCTTTGACGAATAAGTGTTCCCACCCCTCTATATGCTTCGGTGCATTTGAAGGACGAGGCGGTTGTTTGAGACCGTAACTCCTACGTTCTTGAGTTGATCTTGAGCCTTTGACAATACGCGGAGGCGTTAGGGAAATCCTCCATGTTTGTGTGAGAAAATTCTTGCTCAAGAGTCACGACATGTGAATTTTTGTTGTCTTGGAATATATCACGCAACCGATTCCAAGCATCCATTGCCGTTGAGTCGGGTTCAAGAATCGTATGCAATAAGTCATTATTGTTGCATAAATCCATTGAAGGACCGTAGCATCAAGGGTCGACCAAAGTTCTTTCTTATCATCAGTTGTAGGCACTTTTTCTTTGCCGTCGTCCTGTGGGATGATATGGTTAAGGACCCGGTGAGATCGTGCGTGAATTTTGAAGAGTTCCTCCCACGTTGGATATTGGACGTTTTCCAACGTAAGAGTAATGGAGATATGGTTCTTGATGTTAGAGACAGCAAGAGCCGGGTGGAATGAGGATTTGGAGTCAGACATGGTGGCTGACGGAAAGAGATTGACGGCGAGAAGTAAATGGTTGGCAAAACACCAGGGCGAGACGGAAAAAGGATGGAAGAGAAGAGGATTGTGCCCTAGGGCTCTGATACCATGAAAGAAGGTGATTTTCCCGTGTCCATTACGTTAACAAAGGTCAATAATATATAGCTGTTACAAGAGAGAATCTAGGCTTTAATTAAGGCTGTTACAAGAGAGAATTCTGTTACAAGAGAGAATATAGGCTCTAATTAAGGTAACAAATTATCAATGTTCTAAAAGGCGCTAGGCGGAAGGCGGGCGGCCGAGGGGGCCTAGTGCCTAGGGGGCCTGGACGGGGCCTAGGCGGAATTTTTTATTTTAAGCTAATTTTAATATTTTATCTTACATTTATCCAAACAAAGCAATAATATAAAGCAAAACAATCTATAATAAAGATAATAAAGGCATTTGCTTAAAGTTCAAACACATATCCATATTGCTAATGTCAAATGTCAAACACAAACATGTAATTGTTCAAAGTTCAAACATATTTTTAACGTATTAGTTTTATTCATAAATAAGATTTCTATTAAATAATAAAATTTAAAATTTCAAAATTTTAATTCAATATTAAAACTTAAGAAACTAAACATAAATTTAAGAATTATATTAAATTAAACTAAATATTACAAATGTATCATCATTTATATAATTTGAAGTTGGTACAAGTTTAAAAAATTACAACTATAATAAAATTATCCATTTTAACTTGATATTGTTCACTTCTTGTTGTGATTTGATATATTACAACCTGTATTATGAATATGATAAATCATTAGAAAAATAAATATATTAAGATCTGGTTTGGGTAGTTATTAAAAAAAAAAGACTGTTTAATCCTCACCTAATTTTCTGGAGGAATTTTTTTGTCGCCTTGGGCCTAGGCGGGACGTTAAGGGGGGCTTAGCGCCTAGGCGGGGCGCCAAGGGGGGGCTAGCGCCTAGGCGGGGCCTAGGTGGACTTAGGCAGGAATTTTTAGAACACTGCAAATTATACACTTAACATACACAAAAGATAATTAAAGATTATTGTTATATTTACATATATGGTATCAGTTTTTTTTATAAAAAAAATCAATGTAGCACATCAAATCTCACTAAAAACCACCAAACCTCATTTGTTCCATTCGAAATCTTATGAGCTTTGTTCACACAATAGAAGTGTGAAGTGTGTACTTATATTAGGAGAAAAACAACAATCAGATCAAAAGTTTCAGTAAATGCAAGAATCAACTATTGGTTAAAGTTCCACTTCACTTATTGTCAATTGGTTTCAAGTTCAATGTTTCAACATTGTATCAGAGTTAGTGTCTTCCCTGATTTATGCTGCCTCACAACATCCATTTTAGTTTTTTTCTTGTATTCAACAACACCACGTTTTTTTTGGGGTGGGGGGGAAGTGGGAGCGTATTGGGTTAAATTTTGACATTGATCAAGTTTCTGACCTGGAAACTCATTATATGTACTTGAGTTGGGGACATATTGGGTTAAAGTCCCACATTTATTAAGTTTTTGACCTGCAAACTCATTATATATACTTGACGGGTTTCTCCACTTATGGCATTTGGTTTTAAGTAACTTGATGTCTTTATATACTAGATTTGTTCTTGATATTGTATTCTAACATGGTATTGGAGATAAGGGTCTTTTCCCATTCATTTAGCCTAATGGCACATTTTAAGTATTTCTTCAGTATTTGATGTCACCACGTGGTAAGCTTATTTAATTAAAGTCTCACATCGTTTAAGTTTGACCTGAAAACTTATTGTATATACTTGAGTGATCTCTCCATTTATTATCATTTGATTTTTGATTTGAGAGTTTGATTATATATACTTTTGGTTAATTGGTTTTAAGTTAGAGAACTTGATGTCATGTATGCTAGATTTGTTCTGGATGTTGTATTTTAACATGGTATCGAAGCTACGGTCTTCTCCCATTCATATATCCTATCGACACACTTTTAAGCTTATTTGATTAAAGTCCCACATTGGTTAAATTTGACATGGAAACTCATTATGTATACTTGAGTGGTCTCACTTCTTATTGCCATTTGATTTTTGGTCAGAGAGTTTGATGTCGATATGTTAGAGAATATATCTCAAAACATGAATAGGGGAAGACCCTAGCTCTTCAAAGGCCATGGTGCTATTTCTTTGATGGTATCAGATTGGATTTATCTTTGGGCTACCAAAATACTCTATTCTTGACATTTTATTCTTAACCACTTGCCTTTCATTTCGGGCCAAAGCTACTCGTTAATCTATTAGTAGCCACTTGTTAGTTGGGCCAATAAGTTGCTTTGGTTTACTAGCTTTCTTCTGGGCTTGTTTTTGTGGGTCTTCTTATATTCATTATGTACACATGCAATCATCCTAACTCCATTGTGTTACGTGTAAAGGTAGAATGCATATACAAAAGTGTCAAATTGAATACCTTGGAAAAATATATCTTTTATAATTCTCAAGTTATTTCGATGTGGGACTTCAACCCAATAGTTCCATCACGTGGACACGTGATGATGTTGAAAACTGAAGAAATACTGAAATGTGCACCGTTAGGCCACATGAATGGGCCCAATGCATGTTTTTCTGAGATATACTATTGGGGAACGGAAAAGAAAATGAGATAGAGTGGACAGCAAATAATATGCAGGAGGGTGCAGATACCAGGTATTGATGTCCTTTGGTAATCAAGATTTTGATTTTGGGGTGACATCAATTTTGACAAAAAATCAAATAGTTTCTATGGAACCCAAATACAGGAAGGGTAAGTGTGACAGTTCACCAAGTTTAGGTGGAATACTGACCTGTCTCTTGTCAACCCTTTGGAGGTAAAGTGTATAAACTCGAGATTGGGTTCGTATGACGCTGTCTCTCAGTAAACTGCTTAACCCTAGTGATTTGGCATGAACTGTCCAGTAAATTGGGGTTTGTTTCAGGACAAACCGGGAGAAGCCCACTGCTATAGAAATCATGCTAAGCTATGGTTTAAGCGTCAAGGTCTCTCCTCTTTGAGTGACGGGACATTTTCTTTTTTGACAGGTAAATTTTTCTCCAAGTATGAGAACACGATCGACCTTTATGTTATTCCTAAAGGCCTCTGCCATTTCTTCGCTCCTTGGGGTTAGTGATAAGAGAGGTTTAAATGCATCACAATGTGTGATAAATATTAAACCCTAGTTTTTATTTTATTTTTTATTTTTTTATGAGTAATAAATCTTTGAAATGATGTTTTGTCTTCAGTTTTCATACAATGTCCTGGTATATTATTAATTTTCACCATATCTTTATACTTTACCCTATTGAACTTACTAATATTGTAGAATATTTGAAGCTCTCAACCTAATTTTCTTTACCACTTAATTGGTTTCCTTTACATTTATACGGAAAATGATATATATTGCGAATGTTTACGTCGACTTTTTGATTGCCAGTTACATAGATAAGTATTAGTGATAATTTTTTTTGGAGAGACGTGTAATAAGCGGAGCCCTTCTATAATTCTACCAATCCTATGTATTGATAAGCTTCACAATTGTAATTCGGCCTAAATTTATTGCAATACGTAGGAGAACTTGCTAATAATCTAATGATATCGGTTTGCTACTATTTTTACAATGAACATTGGCATGGATTTCGCCCCGCCAATCATTCTTTTAGTGGTAGCCTACATAATTATGTTACTCTCATTGTGAATAGAGCTAAAGAGTTTGTTTAACATCTTCAGGTAGCTGCTGTCCCTGAGGATGTTGGGTCTGCTGGAGCTCTTCGGGCAATTGCCCACCACTTAACTGCAAATGATATCTTGGTTGGAATTCTCGTTCTTCGTTGCATTTGAGCATGGGAATTGTTTTGTTGCAGCTATTAATTTAATTTGTTATGCAGGTGGTCAATGGTGATCTTGTCTGTGATGTTCCTCCTGGGGCTGTGGCAGCTACTCATAGACGACATGATGCTGTAGTAACCGCAATGCTTTGTTCTGCTCCTGTCAGTGGGTCACCAGAATTGGGTTCTGGTGGAAAAGACAAAGCCAAGAAACCTGGACGATACAATATCATAGGACTGGACCCCTCAAAACAATTTCTATTGCATATAGCTTCTGGTTAGGTCTTTTTAGATATTTATATATTCTGCATCTGTACTGGATTATATCTTATTTAGCATGTTTTGTGGCTTCTGTCAGGTACTGAAGTTGAGAAAGACATTAGAGTTCAGAAGAGCATCCTCCGTGCAGTAGGCCAGGTAAAAAAAAAGCAGTCTGTCAGACTCAGTCGTCTACATTCTTTTTGGAAGAACTCCTGCAGTGGTACCTTTTTGAAACCAATACAAGGAGGATTGTATTGCATATCACTCATAGCGGGTGATTCCTGCAGTGGTACCTAGCACAATAATAAGATGATATTTTTATTTTCTTTGTTTGGTTTGTACTAGTTATACTTTTGTCCGTCTTTTTATTGGTAAGTTTCGCCCCAAGTATAGAGAGTAGAAGCAGAATTCTTTTACCATTGATTTCTTTTTTGGAGGTAACATAAAAAGTTGGCTGAGGTGGGTTGTCAGTAGAAGGTGAAATGGGTCCTTTTATTACTCCTTATATTCTTCTCAAGTTTGACATAGATGAATGACAGGCAATTTGATTTGATTACATGCTAAATGCCTGTATGCTCTTATCCACAATTTCTCATATCCCACTAATTAGATATCTTAGATTCAACTAGCCGAATAAATTGTTGCGGTTGGGGAATCTTACAGTGCTTATGCTAGATACCTGTTTAGACCTTTTTATGTTTTCTCCTTTTTCTTTAGGAGCTTTGTTGATTCTTTGTTCTAGTAAATCAAAGGATAATGATATATCTTGCGACTTTTATATGTCGACTTTTTAGTTCTGAGAAGTTATGGATAATTATAGTTGGTAATATTTTAATGACGTATCTAATATGGTGGGCCAATTTTATAATCCTACCCAGTCCATGTATTGATATACGTCGCAATCGTAATTCGGCAAAAAACTCTCGCAATATATAGCAGAACTCTAAATCTAAGAGGATTGGTTCATAGAATGATGAGGATTGACATGATATTCTGCAAAAGTTTACAAGCTTATTCTTGGTCCATACTTAGGCTCTCTCTTTTCATTCCTTCTTTAGATGGAATTTCGTGCTGATCTGATGGATGCTCACTTGTATGCATTCAAGAGGTTTGAGGTTTTGCTCTCTACTTATAAGTAATTTTTATTCGTTCTTCTTTAATGAATATGCTCAAATGTTTTAATTTTTCATTTGATTTTGTTCAGGTCTGCTCTGCAAGAAGTTCTTAGTCAAAAGCTAGCTTTTCACAGCTTAAAGCAGGATGTGGTGCCTTATCTTGTCAGGAGCCAGCTGGTTGGTTTGTCAAGACACCTGCTTTATCCCTCCATAATATGCTGACTTGGGTTTCTTTTCATATTATGAAATTCTGATATAGTTCATTGTTTTAATGAAACATCAGAGGTCTGAATTATTGTTCAATGGGGGACGAGCAGAAGAAAATGGGAATGAGAATGATGCTTCCCAGAACGACAGAGTAATGTTGTCTCAACTTCTGGTTAATGCATCTACACCAAGTTTTCATGAACTATATGCCATGTATCCTAATGGGTCAATCCCTGTTCCACAAAATTCCCACAAATGCTGTGCTTATATTGCTGGCAAAAGCAAGTATTGTGCACGCGTGAATTCGATTCAAGGGTTCTGCGACATAAATCGAGATGTGAGTTTTTGCAATTGAAGCTCTTCTAGATGTATAAAGTTTTCTGTTTGTTTTATTAGTTATATTCTACCTATTTGTTATATGAGTTGTAGCTGATTATGATTATTATTTCTGTCAGGTAATAGGAGACGCTAGTCATCTGTCAGGGTATTCCTTCTCTGCTCACAACAACATAATTCATCCTTCTGCAGTGCTTGGCTCGAAAACTACAGTGAGTTGCAGTTTTTTAGTACTAAAGCTCGCTTCTGAAGCACAACTTGTATTTTTAATTGTATTATTTTGCAATTGGCACCTCTAAAATGTTGACACTCATGTCATCTCATTTATGGTTGATTGAGAAATCTTTTGATATGCTCATTTATTTTAATTCTTTTAGGTGGGACCACAGTGTATGCTTGGGGAAGGCTCGCAAATGGGTGATAAATGTAGTGTCAAACGATCTGTTATTGGCCCTCATTGTCGGATAGGTTCCAATGTAAAGGTAACATAAGATTTCCACAATATAGAGCCAGATGCTTGCAAGTAGAACTCGAATATATGAAAAAGACTTCAAGCTAGAAATAAATGAAGATTCCATGAACTATTTTACATTAATATCTGTAAAATACAAATGCTTGGCTTAAATACATTTTGTACAAAATGCAGTCATAGTGTATTACATGACCGACACTTATCGAATGAAACAAAATAAGAATGTATTACTCGAGTCATTTGAAATTGCAGTGTTGTAATAGTTTGAATTTGCAGGTGGTTAATTCAATTGTTATGAACCATGTTACGGTTGGGGATGGTTGCTCCATACAAGGTTCTGTTATTTGCAGTAATGTACAACTCCAGGACCGTGTTGTACTGAAGGACTGTCAAGTATTATCTCTCTTCCTCTTTGGGTTTGCATGTGTTTGTTGTGCTTTAGTGGTTTAGTCTCAGTATATCACTTTGTGTTTTGGGGTTATTTTTTTTTTTTGGCGGGGGGTGGTTAGAGGTTAGAGAGACCTTGTGCTTATTTGTGTTTGAGCATGCGCCATCCTCAGTTCTTCAATTCTAATGGTTGTTTTGTACCTTAAATTCAGGTTGGAGCAGGTTTCGTCGTCACTGCTGGCAGTGAGTACAAGGGGGAATCCTTGTCAAAAAAAGAGAAACAATGACACAATCTTTTGGTTCTCTCATATTTCTGTAGTTTCCTTGTTGGATAGTTGCACTTTCACTTCAACTGTTGAGGGGAATGTAAAATTATATATTATCAATTTTGTCAGCTTTTAACGAGTTTGAATTAACATTTGAACCCATTCAAATACTCGTCTATCTTATGCCGAAGGTGATGTCCTCGGACCAAGTTCTTTTGTACAACGATTAATTTCATATTTGGTTATCAGCAATGAGATTTAAGTGGTTTTACTTGACCTAGTAATTGATGTTGGTTTGAAACTTATCTTAGCCTGTTATGTTGCTCATTTTTTAATTTTTGGCATGACACCACAAGTTTATTAGTTTTCTAACCTATATTTATGATGAATTTGGGCAAGTGTTATTTGGTTAGGCTGCAAACTTATATGTTTAATTGCTCCCAGCAGGTACGCATCGCGCGCGCGCACACACACAAAGGGTGTGCTTTTACTCCAAAAGTTCTTCACATTGGTAAAAGAGAGTACTCTTATAAGTATATATACAGTAAAACACACACAAAGGGTGTGCTTTTACTCCAAAAGTTCTTCACATTGGTAAAAGAGAGTACTCTTATAAGTATATATACAGTAAAACCCTATTCAGGAATAGTCTATATATGACTAATCTCTACAGTATTATAAAAAAGTTTAGTTCTAATTTGGTAGGTTATAAATAGAAATAATCTCTAAATTATAATATGTTATATATTTTTTAAGTCTCAGTATTAAGAAACTAACCTTTATATAGTAATAATTTCATATATATATATATATATATATATATATATATATATATATATGTGTGTGTGTGTGTGTGTGTGTGTGAGAGAGAGACAATATTAATTTTTAAAGATTATATTTTCTATAAAAGATTATATTTCTTATAAAAGACTACATTTTCTATAAAGGACTACATTTTCCTATAAAAGAGTAAATCGTTGTGCCAAACTACTTTGCATATATATTTTTTGAATAATAATTATTAAGGAGTTCTTATTGATATTTTTGTTAAAGTGAATATTTTTAGGTGTTCGGAAAATATTTTATACTAATACCTCTATTTAGTAATAATCCCTTAATTAAAATACAAATAGTTTGGTTCTAAGTCTATTCTTAAATAAAAGTTTTACTGTAGATGCCTCTTAACAATATTAACTATGTTGTAATTTTACAATAACATTAGTTAATATTTTCGCTTTGCATGTATTTTTGAGAGAATCGGCCGATTGAGTACCAAGACATGATAGGAGTTGAAATTTTGTGTGTTTTAAGGAGGGGAACCTGATTTACCACATTTTATTGCATGGCTACAGATTTTATATATCTTTTTTAATCTTAACAAATTTGTAGTTTTTGCAACTGCATTGGTTAATATTAGGCTTTTGACGTGTAACTTTGAGAGAAAATTGAGCGATGGAGTACTTTGAACCCAGAATTAAAGAATATTTATATTGTTACTATCTATTATCTAAATGTGATGTATGTATACATTTAAGATAATATTTAGGTTTTGGTACTCAATGAGGTGACCTAGTTTATCACATTATATATATGGTCCGAATCTTAAGCTCACACTTTATTTAATATACTTTGTTCATCTCTTTTAGCGACGGACCGAACGACGATTCGGTCCGTCGCAATATATAAAACCGTCGTCTTATGTTTATCCGTCGCTAAAAACTAAGACGACAGTTCTAATAAAAGAATGTTATTTAAAAAGAAATGCTAGATAAGGGAATTTCTTAATCTTACTCTCTCTCTCTCTCTCTCTCTATATATATATATATATATATATATATATATATATATATATATATATATATCGGTCAGGATCTTAAGCTCACTCTTATCAACTCACACTGAAGCTTACCTCCCTTTAGTAGCGGATGACGGACGACGGTTTGATACAATCGTAAATCTCATACTTTTAATGACGCTTATATGTTGTCTATCGCTAAAAGTATAGGCGGCGATTGTATGACCAACCATCGCCTCAATCCGTCGCTAAAGGGGGTGATCAGGTGAGTTGGATAAAGGTGAGTTTAAGATCCGACTCTCTCTCTATATATATGGCAGGCTCTCTCTAGCGAGGCTGGAGGGAGTTAACTAAGAGCGAATCGGCTATAGCGACGAAAAAATCCGTCGCTATAGCATAAAAAACCAACTTTCTATGCTATAGCGACGGAAAAAACCGTCATTATAACCGGTTCGTTCTTAGTTCGCTAATTCCAGTTTGCTAGAAAAGCAGACTGTATATATATATATATATATATATATATATATATATATATATATATATATATATATATCTGAGGGGACCGATCCATAGCAAATGTTATAAAAAAGAATCTAGCCTTACAACACATCGCGACCCTCCGTTCGAAGATCGAGTGGTCTTATAGAGACCCTGTTCATGGTTTAGTTTTCAGTATTCCACACTTTAATATTGCGGACGAGACGGATGGCCAAAATGCCCCTCCGACCAGTTCCCTTTTCGCAGCTTAATTTGCGGACGTTAAGATTACGAAGCGACAGTCGGACGACATCATTTTCAATAATGGAACTTAAAGGTTTAGTTCGCACTTTAATACTGCGGACGTTAGGTCCCCTATATATAAGACGAGATAGAACTGCAAACAGAAGACGTCCTGGATACGCACAAAGAGTTCGACCTAAAGCTCAAGAATTTTTGTTTCTTCTAGCATATTCTTGTTACCTTTATTTCATGTGATCTGGGATGAAGAGACATGCGTGACACCATTTTTAGAGGGAACAACATCTGGAAGCCCTTAATTTGTTCTGAATCCAAAGTTCAATCCGACCGACTCGCTTTATCAAGCCTTCTAATTTTGGCTGCCATGTGTGTTTCTCATTATCCCAAATCACTTGAATATGTAACTACTATCAAGAATATGCAGTAGAAATAGATGATTTTTAGCTTTATAAACTTAATTTTAACCCCTAGATGTCTTAAAAATGTACTGCCAGGATGAGTTAATTGTTTAGTTCTTCTATACAAACCTGGAGTATCCATCACAACTGTAACGCCAGAGAAAATCGGATTTTTATGACAATTAAATTTTTATTTGATTATGTGAATTAAATGAATTTAATTGATTATGATGTGAGTAAGCTATGTGAAGGTCGTTCTATGACCTAGAATATGCTAACGTGGTTAGTATTCTGGCTTCGTGCTAGAATTATTTGTTTGGAATTTCCAAGACGAAAATTATTGTTTTCTGAGAAATTTCCGTAAAAACACTATTCATCCGTTTCTGTTCGGGGAATTATTTTGAAATTCCGAAAAACGCGTGATGATAGAATATTGAGATTAGATGGAATATTTGATAATATTTCATTTATAGCAAACACATTTTTCGCCTGCGGACTTAAAACCTAAGGGTTGAGTATATTGATTTCCGAGAAGGAAATAATATGCGTAGAAGGAATGGCGTTAGGGTTAATGCGAGTGTTATACATTTATGATACTATTTAGTATCTATGTATAATACGTTGAGTAAAATCTGAATACAATAACGATTATTATACGAGTAGTATCTGGAGAGAATCGTGAATTATGCGTATGGGATACGATTCGTATTATAGAATTAAGTTAAGACTTAATGACTAATTCAATTGTGTTGGATTAGAATTAGCCCAATCAATTGAATGACCAAGCCCAAAGAGATTGATGGGTTAAGCCCAAGTCAAGGCCCATTGTTAAGTTAGTTAAGCCCAATTCATTAAAAACCGAACAGTGGATCGAATCCCAGGTGGAGTTCCGAATGGGTAAAACCCATGGGGCAACCCATGGGATGTCACATGGCAAGAGGTGGCCCGGCCACTTGGTGTGCAAGCCAAGTTTGAGGCTTGGTCACCAAGTATTTTACTTGGTGACAAAGTGTTGAATAATAAAGAGGTGGGACATTGGACCAAAAAGCCCTTCTTCTTGTTTTCCTATAAATAAGAAGGCAAGGTTGGCCATTTGAGAGTTTTTCAATTGCTCAACAAATATATTTGAGAGAGAAAAGAGCTAGACTTAAATCATTCTTCTACTTTGAAGCTTTTTCATTAGAAGTTTATCAAGAACACTAAGAGTTTTTAAGGTAATATTCCTTACTTCTCATTCCATCTCTTTTAGATTTTCTTTTATCTTAGAGAATCATAGAATGGGTGGTATATGTCTTGTATGAGGGATTAAAGATGACGTACCATAGATTCAATCTCTACAAGTCATGAGATTATAAGAATCATAAGGTTTAATATAGTTTTGAACCATGAAAATATTGTTTGTTGAGATCAATTGTTTATAAACGATTGAACTCCATCAATACGTTAATTTATGCATCTTGTTTGGTTAGGATGTAGATATGAAATCTATGGAGTATTCCATGTGATTTGGCTTAGAGAATGCTAGTAACGAAGTTATGGCGGATTTCACGGAAATAGACGTTAAACGTCGAAAACGTTGAATTCCGGATTAGAGGTCAAAAGTTGTCGTAAGACTTGGAAACAATGTTTTTCAATGTCAACACGTGAGATAGGGTGATTAAGAGTTGTGGGTTTGAGAATCGTCGGATTCCGACTTAAAACGAAGAAAACGAGCATTGAACGCTCATTAACGTTTACGAACGTCTAGAAAATGAATTCAATAGTGAATTTTGAGTTATTGGACTCGAAAGTGTCGAATTATTATATGAACGCATAGAGTATGTCATTTATGACGTGTAGGCTTTTGAACGGACCAAATCGGGCTTATAACGAAGAAGTTACGGCCACGGGAATTTCGCAAGGTTTTTCAAAAATTGTTGAAATCACCAATCGAGGTCCTGCACCGCTGCGCGCGGACATAATGTAAAATTGTATACCGTATGCGCCAAGACAGGTATTGTTATCGCTAAATGGCGCTTATTGACACCCTTTGTCTCTCGCACTTGTGCCGAGACCAGGGAGTTAATCATTTGTTAACTAGCGGCCAGCGCTAGCTAGTCTAATACTAGGATGGTGGCAAGCAAAGACGACAGTGTTAGGCTTTTGATATCGACATAGGTTTTGAACTTCAATTGTTTAGGGACCTATAGGGGTAATGTTTGTACACTTTATAAATGTATTAAATCTATTCCTATGCTATCTATACTAAGGTATATGTTGTTAAAAAACTTAGGAATTGAATGCATGTTAACAAGTTAAGAACGATGAACAAAGTTGGTACTTTATCAACAATGTTCGAGTCTGATTAATAACGTCAGTTGAGTAATAAACCAGGACGAAGGGTAATAAGTCATGCTGACTTTAATAAAGTTATTAAGTTAACTAAGACATAGAAGAAAAAGAAGCATGTAGAAACAATGTGAACATTTGTTTGATAGCTAATTATAGTGTGCTATGTGAATATATCATGTAGATTCTGTAAAGGCTGTGATCAGTCAATTAAGTTATTTGAAGACGTTGAAAGGCAAGTTTTCTTAACGTTTGTCTAACTTTCAGGTTAGCCAAGTTTTATGTGATTCGTTGAACTGAATTGCAAGACTTGTTCTAAAGAAAAGGTCAATGCCAGATTTTAACTCGGCTAGACTATTCGTAATATATAGATTGATTATTATTCATATCATTCTATATAGAAATGTTAGTGCTATCCTATGCCAAGTAATTGGTACGGAGGTGAAGGTAAGGTTTGTTTATGAACAAACAAAAGTATTTTTCATCGATTATTCGATGGGCACATGAAGTTTGTTAAAAATATTAAACGTAAATACGTTTAATGAATAAGTGTTGATCAACATAGAGTACTATAGGCTGATCACCTAGAAGTGCTCGTAAGTTATACGGATGAACGGCCTTAGTGCTGTGGACTACTTTTCAAGTATGAAAACTGAAAGTTACTGTTCATGGTCTATCGACCGGTTCAAAATTTCTAATCTATTCTATACTTTGGGAATTGATGTTATGAACTATTAAAGTATTATTATTTCATAATACTTCATAACTATTGTTCAGTTATGTCATAATTGCTATATAATTCACGAATGTGGTATTACTGTTATCCTTGATTAAATTTGCTGAGCTATCATGCTCACTTCTTGCGTGAATTATATAACTGCAGTTATAGATGAACGTACTGTGAATGAAAAGAAAGCGTCTGATAAACAGAGAAAAAAAGCGTATGATGAGAAATTGATTACCCCCATCATGGGTAGCTTCCCTCAACTCCCACCAAGGCCATGTTTGGCTAGAATTAAAAGGTTTCAAAACTATTTAATTTAATAAAACCTTATCATATAGTTTAAATAATGTCACATCCATATAAAATAAATCAATTATCTAATTTAATTTATTTTAATTAAAATATAGTAAATTCTCATTAATACACATAGTCACATAATTCAAATTCTCTTTAATTAATAATGTCAAATTATTAAATCTCTAATTAATAATTAAATTAATTAAAATAACATAGGCTCATTAAATATTTCTTTTAATTCAATAAGCTCACATAATCACATACTTGAATAATAAAAAATTTCCACATTAAATTAATAAATGTAACACATAAAAATTAAATTAATCTATCACCACTTCATCAATTAATTAATTAATCTAATAATTAATTCATCAAAAACATTTATTCAATCAAATAAATATTTAAAAATTTAGATTACAAAATTACGGTTGTCACAAAAACCATAATAAATCATGTGAATTGAAATCATAAGCATATAAGTTATGAACTAAGGAAGAATAAGTAAGAACTTATCATGTAAATAAGTTAATGAAATATGTATGTTAAGATGTTAGTATGATGGATAGAATCCATTTGAACGATGAACAAATCATAAATGCTTGAAGTTATGGCGAAATTCACGAGTTCGAATGATAATAATCGTCGAAATCATGAAATTCTCGGAATGGAAGTCGAATTTTTGACATTGAGCTCGAAAATGTTGGTTTTCGATGGGGATTAGTCTTATTTGGCATTATAGAGTTGGGAAGTCGAAAATGACCGAATTCTGACTTAGAACGAAAAAATGAACGTTTATCATTTTTGTTAGAAATGGACTAATAGGTGAATTTTGAGTTAACGGATTCGAAAATGGAAAATTCTTGCATGAACACTTAGAGTATGTAATTTGTGAGATAATGGCTTTTGAAGCGAGCCAATTCGGACTTAAAAATTATCAAATTTGGAGTCCGGGAAGTTCACAAAGTTCAAAATCATCAAAAGTGTCAGTGCAGAGTTGAGTTCAGTTGCACATGGCTGATCAAAACTTATTGGTGGCACTACAACGTCAAGCAAAGCCTAACCTAATGGAGAGTCATGTCGTTATGCGTGGCCAAATGAACTATGAGTGAGGTATGACTGGCCTGGACTTCGACCGCCACTATTAACTCACGCCACAGCACCAACACTAGGGTTTGCATAGTAATGAAAGCTTATGAAGATAAAAGGAATGGCAGTTGGTTAATGATGAAATGAAACATTATTAAACCTAAAGTAACATCCTTAAATGATGTTAAAGACCTTAAGTATTACAACTGAAGGAAATAATATGCGTAGAAGGAATGTCGTTAGGGTTAATGCGAGTGTTATACATTTATGATACTATTTAGTATCTATGTATAATACGTTGAGTAAAATCTGATACAATACGATTATTATACGAGTAGTATCTGGAGAGAATACGTGAATTATGCGTATGGGATACGATTCAGTATTATAGAATTAAGTTAAGACTTAATGACTAATTCAATTGTGTTGGATTAGAATTAGCCCAATCAATTGAATGACCAAGCCCAAAGAGATTGATGGGTTAAGCCAAGTCAAGGCCCATTGTTAAGTTAGTTAAGCCCAATTCATTAAAACCGAATAGTGGATCGAGCCGGTGGGTTACCGAATGGGTAAAACCCATGGGGCAAACCCATGGGATGTCACATGGCAAGAGGTGGGTCTTACCACTGGTGTGTGCAAGCCAAGTTTGAGCTTGGTCACCAAGTATTTTACTTGGTGACAAAGTGTTGAATAATAAAGAGGTGGGACATTGGACCAAAAAGCCCTTCTTCTTGTTTTCCTATAAATAAGAAGGCAAGGTTAGCCATTTGAGAGTTTTTCAATTGCTCAACAAATATATTTGAGAGAGAAAGAGCTAGACTTAAATCATTCTTCTACTTTGAAGCTTTTTCATTAGAAGTTTATCAAGAACACTAAGAGTTTTTAAGGTAATATTCCTTACTTCTCATTCCATCTCTTTTAGATTTTCTTTTATCTTAGAGAATCATAGAATGGGTGGTATATGTCTTGTATGAGGGATTAAAGATGACGTACCATAGATTCAATCTCTACAAGTCATGAGATTATAAGAATCATAAGGTTTAATATAGTTTTGAACCATGAAAATATTGTTTGTTGAGATCAATTGTTTATAAACGATTGAACTCCATCAATACGTTAATTTATGCATCTTGTTTGGTTAGGATGTAGATATGAAATCTATGGAGTATTCCATGTGATTTGGCTTAGAGAATGCTAGTAACGAAGTTATGGCGGATTTCACGGAAATAGACGTTAAACGTCGAAAACGTTGAATTCCGGATTAGAGGTCAAAAGTTGTCGTAAGACTTGGAAACAATGTTTTTCAATGTCAACACGTGAGATAGGGTGATTAAGAGTTGTGGGTTTGAGAATCGTCGGATTCCGACTTAAAACGAAGAAAACGAGCATTGAACGCTCATTAACGTTTACGAACGTCTAGAAAATGAATTCAATAGTGAATTTTGAGTTATTGGACTCGAAAGTGTCGAATTATTATATGAACGCATAGAGTATGTCATTTATGACGTGTAGGCTTTTGAACGGACCAAATCGGGCTTATAACGAAGAAGTTACTACCACGGAATTTCGTGAGGTTTTTCAAAAATTGTTGAAATCACATCGAGGTCCTGAGTGCAATGCACGCGCCAGACATATAATGTAATTGTCGTACCGTAACGCACGGCAAGACGGTATTACTCTATCGCTAAATGGCGCTTATTAAAGACCATCGTCTCGGGGTGCGCAACAAGGAGACCGGAGTTAGTCATCATTAACTCAGCTGTAGCAATGCTAGTCTAGTACTAGGATGGTCAGCCATGTGCAAACATGAAGTGTTAGGCTTTTGATATCGACATAGGTTTTGAACTTCAATTGTTTAGGGACCTATAGGGGTAATGTTTGTACACTTTATAAATGTATTAAATCTATTCCTATGCTATCTATACTAAGGTATATGTTGTTAAAAAACTTAGGAATTGAATGCATGTTAACAAGTTAAGAACGATGAACAAAGTTGGTACTTTATCAACAATGTTCGAGTCTGATTAATAACGTCAGTTGAGTAATAAACCAGGACGAAGGGTAATAAGTCATGCTGACTTTAATAAAGTTATTAAGTTAACTAAGACATAGAAGAGAAAGAAGCTTGTAGAAACAATGTGAACATTTGTTTGATAGCTAATTCTGAGTGTCTTTATGTGAATATATCATGTAGATTCTGTAAAGGCTGTGATCAGTCAATTAAGTTATTTGAAGACACTGAAAGGAAAGTTTTCTTAACGCTTGTCTAACTTTCAAGTTAGCCAAGTTTTATGTGTTTCGTTGAACTGAATTGCAAGACTTGTTTTAAAGAAAGGGTCGATGCCAGATTTTAACTCGGCTAGACTATTCGTAATATATAGATTGATTATTATTCATATCATTCTATATAGAAATGTTAACGCTATCCTATGCCAAGTAATTGGTAATGCGGACGTGAAGGTAAGGTTTGTTTATGAACAAACAAAAGTATTTTTCATCGATTATTCGATGGGCACGCTTGAAGTTTGCCAAAAATATTAAAGCGTAAATATGTTTAATGAATGAGTGTTGATCAACATAGAGTACTATATAGTCGATCACCTAGAAGTGCTCGTAAGTTATCTGAATGAACGACCTTAAGGTTTGTGGACTCCTTTTCAAGTAAGAAAACCGAGATTCTTGTTCATGGTCTATCGAATCGATTCGTAATTCCTAATCTATTCTATACTTTGGGAATTGATGTTATGAGCTCATTAAAGTATTATTGTTTCATAATACTTCATAACTATTATTCGCTTATGTCGTAATTGTTATATAATTCACGAATGTGGTATTCTTTGTTATCCTTGATTAAATTTCTTTGAAATTTGTCATGCTCACTTCTTGTGTGAATTATATAACTGCAGTTAAAGATGAACGTACTGTGAATGCCAAGAGAGATAAGGGCAAAGCTAAGATGGATGCTTAGGCATTATGTAATAGTTTAGTAAGTTTGTATGTATTATACAGTATGAACAATGAATGATGTAACTGGTTTATGAACCTCGGAAGGATTATACTTTGATTGTAATAAGAAGATAGTAATTACATTCATTTTGTTGTATTTCAATGGAATGATTATATAGATGTTAGTACAGTGGAGCACCATATGTCGGGTTGGAAGATACCCGAATTTGGGGGCGTTACAGGTTGGTATCAGAGATTTAGGTTATAAAACCTTAGGCTAATAACCTCGTAAGGAAGGTAAAGTCCGAAGAATGAAATTCAAGTCCATTCAATTAATAAGGTATTGAGATAACTCAGTATCGAAAGGATTAAAAGTTGGAAATTAATCTTAAAGATATTAAATGTGATTTGTGCTTATACTATTGTGTATTATGTACTAATCAACGTGTTATGTGTTTGTAGATGTCAACCGATAGCTTGATGTTTAGAAACGTGGAAATGATAAGTGAGGACTCAGTTAACCAAGTTGAGATTATACCAATACCAGTGGCGGAGGTACCGATAGTTTTATTAGATAACTCAGATATTGAGGAGTACATCTGTAACGACCGAGAAATTCGAATTTTATTGTAAAATGATTTTATTAAAATAAATAAAAATAAAATCATATTTTATGTGATATCAAGATGGTTGTCATTCTATAACCTATTGATGTTAGAATGTCGTAGTATTTTAGCTACGTGAAGGAATTAAAGTGTTTGAATTTCTAAGACGAAAATAAAAGTTTTCCGAGAAATTTTTCAAAAAATACTATTCATCGGTATTTACTCGGGAATTATTTTTGAACTTCCGAGAAATACGTAATGATAGAATATTAAACTAAGACGGATTATGTAATAATAATCTAGTTATGGAAAATGTAATATTTCGCTTGCGGACTTAATTCGAGAATATTAAGGAGAGCGAAGTATTAGTAAGTAAGTATTAATTGTATGCTACTTAGGTATTGTACAAGGGAATGAAAATGAGTATAATACGAAGTATTATATGAGTTTGTATGAAGGAAGGAATATCGTATATAATGAAGTTGTATACGAAGTATAATACGAGAATAATACATAGACAATGTGTATATGTATTAAGTAATGTTAATGGACTTGGATGATTGGTAAACAATTGGTACAAGCCCAAGTGAATTAAATGTTAAGGCCCAATATTAATTAATGAACAAGTTAATTAATGCAAGCCCAAAAGATAGGTTAATTTAAGCTAAATTAAAGTCCAATGGATTACTATGACCCATGGGGCAAACCATACTAATATGGTTAATATGTGATAACCAAGATAAGTGGGGACCAAGTTAATGTGGTAACCAAGTTATGTAATGACCAAGTTAAATGAGTAATGACCAAGAAAAGGATAGGTTTTGTGCCATGCAAGTAATGAATAGTAAGGAGGTGCATAAGGAGGTGGGATTATTTTAAAGTCCAAATTACCCTAACTTTGGAAAATCTATATATAGAGGAGGCTTACAAGCCATTTGTTAGTTGTTCAAATAATTCAAACATCTCAAAGTGCTTAATTGGTAGAGAGTTTAAGTTACAAATAAGTCACTTCCATAAGAAAGAAGAAGAAGAAGAAGCTACTTACCAAGACTTCTAAAGTAAGACTTCTTCTCTAAATTATCTTCTATCTCTATTCATGATAGGTTGATAAGAAAAGATGGATTAAGGAACATGGATGTTAATAAGTAAGAAGAATGTGTAAGTAATGAACTTAAGCCACATAAGTTGGTAATAAGTCATTTAAGCTAGCATACATTATAAACTTATGTGAAAGTATTATAAACTTGTAATGAGTTTATTAATAGAAGTAATATGGAAGTAAAGAATTTGTATGTATATGTATCATATATACAAGAATGAAACTATATGTGAGAACATATATGCATGGTGATTAAAAGACTAAAACTTTCATAAGTTACGAGCAATGAAGCTATAAGTAGTTTATAATTGAATAAGTTATAAGCTCATAAAGATTAAGTCAAAATCCAACAATAAAAATAAGTTGTTGTATTAAGTATGTGAAGATGTTTATAGAATGAATTGAATGCAATGAAAGTAATGAACAAATCATAAGTAATGAAGATTTGCCGAAAATTGAAAGATTAGACGATAATTGTTGAATTCGTGAAATTCCCTGATTAGAAGTCAAATTTTGAGTTTGAACTCAGAAATGTTATTTTCCAATAGAGACAAGTCATGTTCGTCATTTTAGAGTTGCGAACTCGAGAATGATCGAATTCCGACTTAGAACGAAGAAACGAGTGTTGAACGTTCACGAATGTTTATCGTTTACGTTAAAAATGAACCAATAGGTGAATTTTTAGTAAACAAATTCAAATAGATAAAATTTTTGCATAAACGCGTAGATTATGTAATTTGTGAACCATAGGCTTTTGAACGAGCAAATTTGGACTTATAATGAAGAAGTTATGTGTTTGGGAAGTTCACAAAATTAAAGTTTGAAATTTTTTTCTAGTGCAGAGTCAGTGGGCGCCAACCCTACTAATACAAATGATGGCGCCATGACCCATAACAAAGAATCGAAAGCATACTAGAAACTCATGGCATGAATCAGAACATGTTATTATGAAATAAGCAGCCATTGCCATGAACGATAAAAGGACCCATCAGAGTGGGCAAGCAAATATGACCCACTAAGTAAGGACTGGGCCATGACGCCAAGTCCGGGACCTCTCCACTGTTAACTCGCGCCACAGCGCGAGCTGTAGTTATAAAGCTGGCGCCGCAGCACCAGTCTCAGAACAAGGATAGTGAAGAATATTTCTAAGTACAAAGAAAGAATGGTAATGGATTTAAAAGTAAACATACTTTAAGGAACATAACTTAACATTGTTTAAACTTTGTTAAACCTTAAGGATGTTGTATAAAGGTTGAGATAACCTAGTCAAATGTAAATGCAAGTATAATGATAAACTGGAATGAATAGTAAATTAATCTAATACACAATTAGATTGAGATGAAGGTAAGATAGTCATATACATACTTGATTATATATGACCTAATGTGAGGCATTATGTGATCATGTATTGTAGAGACTTGAAAGACTTGAACCGTAAAGTATTTATACCGTAGCAGACGCTAAAGGCAAGTATCCTAACTCTTGTCTCAGTTCAATCTGAACAAGTTTTGAAGTTCGTGTATTTTTACACATGAACTAATGTATGATGAAGTTAAAGCCAATCTTTTTGGCTAGACGTGATATATTGAGTGGATTATTGATAATCTATTCATCTGTTATCAAATGTTATTATCTTTTGTCAACTACTTGATATGGTTTTCAAAAGAAGACTGAAATGTTAAACAAATGTTTTGTCGATAAAACGACAGGCACGCGAGGTTGCCACCAATTAAACGTACATACGTTTAATGAATGTAGTGTTGATCAACAAAGAGTACAATAAGCTGATCACCTAGAAGTGCTCGTAAGTAATATCGGGCTTACGGACTTAGTTTCGGGTTGTCTTTTTTAAGAAGAAAGAAATGCTCAAGGTCTTTGACCGGAGTGAATGTTTTACTGAATACTGATATTATTGTAAAACATTTTGAAAGAAAGATGAGTGCTATTTTGAATCATCAATAGTACTTCATAACTATTGTTTTGTTATTGAAGATATACGATTCGTATGTATCAAGCATGTTGTTTATTGAAAATATCATACTTGCTGAGCTAGTTATGCTCACTCTTGCTTGAACCATATGAATGCAAATTAAATTAGAATGTCCTAGAAGGATCGAATAAGGATAAAGGAAAAGCTAAGGCAGATCGTTAAACTGTCTATATAATAGTATAGGTTATTATTGTAATGTTATTGATATTATAACAAAAAACCTTTATAATGGGTTTAGAACTTGGGACAATGTAAATATTATTTTGATAATATAGAAGAGATGTTCGTTCTTTTGAGGCTTTTCAATTGAATGAATGTATGAATGTTAGTATAGTATTACACCATCTGTCGAGTTGGAAGATACCTGGATTTGGGGGCGCTACAACATCTCTGAGGAGGAATACTCTGAGGAGACCATGGGGTTAGCATCATACCTTAACGAGATGCTAGACGTGGAGGAGGAGATGGAGGCGACATCGGTTAATACGGTGGTGCCTAATCAGGAGCCGACACCTCCAGATGCAATGAGAGCATTTTATCTAGCTGTGTTGGATAGGAATGTGCAAGCTGCGCATGTGATGATAGTAGAGACTGAGAATGAGGAGATAAAGCGCCTTATATGAGGCGAAAAAGAATCTGCAGAGGCAGACTTTGAGTCAGAGCACGACGAGAAAGTGCTTATGACAGATAAAGCTTGTGACTATAAGGATGAGGTCCTTGAGCTACAAAAGAAACTGGTTGAGAAAGACCAGAAGATAGCTAGGATGTCATACATCCACGAATGCACTCATGAGGATTTCAAGCTGAAAATTGCTTGTTATTCCATTGAGTCCGGACAGACTCGACATACCATAAGTCAAGATATTGTGTCGATCTTGGAAAATCAGAAATATGAGAATGCCGTTCAACAGTGTTAATAGATCATTAGATCTTTTTGTATGTAGTAGTGACGTAAAACCCTCTTTTGTATAATTTAAGGGTAGTCTTTTTGTAAATCCCAATTTTTATAGAAGGCAATCGTGGGATAATATTTAATAGCTTTTGGCTAAGGGAACATGATGTAAATAGTTTTGACTATGAAAGCATATTTATATAATGAAGTTTTTATTAAATGTGCTTGTTGTGGTATGAATGGTTGTTGTTGATTGAGAATGATAACCGAGTAGTTAAATAGATAATAACGAAGCTTTATTTATTTAATCAGAATTATGCCGCCGAGAAGGAGATAACGTAACCAAGAGGTCGAGTCTCATAATGAGAATCAGGGGGGTCCTAATAACCCTATGCAAGAGTTCGTTAATTTATTAACGGCTGCATTTAATCAAGTGGGGGGTGGGATTCTTGTAGCTCCTGGGGTAGCAAGAACAACTACCTTTAAAGACTTTAAAAGTGTGGGTCCTCCCGAGTTCCGAGGAACGACGGACCCACTAGAAGCCCAGACATGGGTTAGAGAGATTGAAAAGGCGTTTGTGATAACAAACGTAGGTGAGGCACAAAAGACTTCTTTTGCGACTTACATGATGAAGGGGGAAGCCAACTACTGGTGGGAGGCTCACCAGGGTGGGGCTAGGACAGAGGCTGTTATGTGGGAACAGTTTAAGAAGGTTTTCTTTGAGAACTATTTCCCTACTAGCATATAGGGTAGGATGGAAATTAAGTTCCTAGAACTTAAGCAGGGGGATATGACAGTTCCCCAGTATGCCGCCAAGTTTAACGAATTGGTGAGATTTGCTCCACACCAGGTGGATACAGAGGAGAGAAAGGCGCGCAGGTTTGAGCAGGGCTTAAAACCCTAGCTCTATAGTAGGATATCGGTTTTTCAGAGTGCTTCCTACGGAACCATTCTGGAAAAGGCGATAATAGCTGAAAGTGGTGGTGAGGCATTGTCTCAGTACCACAAAGAGCGAAAGATCAAGAGCAAGTTAGAAGGAGGTAGTAAGGCTGAAGTTGCCAGCGGAAGCGGCAACTTGCCAAAGAGAAAGAGTTTTAACCCTAGGAATACCGGGGTAAAGCAAGGAGATCCCAAACGGAGGACGAAAGCATGTAAGACATGCGAAAAGCCTCACATGGGAGTCTGTTTAAAGGGGAAAGCAGTATGCTACAACTGTGGGTAGGAGGGGCATTTGTCACCCAACTGTCCTAACCCTAAGAAGAACCAGGGATGTTTTGTCTGTGGGTGAATGGACAACATGGCAAGAAATTGCCCGAAGAAGGGTTTAGAGGGGAATAAGAGTTCTGGTAGTGGTAAATTAGCCATTACTGGACTAACACCATCGGTGGGTAGACCCTCAGCTCGTACGCTTAATATGACTGTCCAAGATGCGGTTGTATCAACGGATGTGGTAGCAGGTATCATTCCGGTTAATAAGATAAATGTTTATGTGCTATTTGACTCGGGTGCTACTTGTTCTTTTATAGCATGTGAATTTGCTAAGCGATTAGGTTTAATTCCTGAGAAGTTACCTATACCTTTAGACGTTAAAGTAGCAAATGAAGAAATAATCCCCATTGAACATATTCATAAGGATTGTTGCGTAGAAATTAGAGGGAATAATTTATCGGTAGATTTGGTATGCAAATAAGGTTAAAAGAATTGATGTAATTCTTGGTATGGATTGGTTGGTTAACCATAAGGCGATTATAGATTGCCATAGGAAAAGTGTAAACCTTCGGCTTTCTAAGAAAACCAAGGTAGTGTTCTTCGGTAGTAAATCACCGAGATGCTCTTGTTGTTTGTCTATGACACAAGCTAGGAAGATGTTGAGAAAAGGGTGTGTAGGTTATCTGTGCCATGTTGTGGATACCCAAAGAGTGGGAACATCCTTGGACCAGATGCCTATAGTGCAAGAGTTCGCGGATGTATTTTCAGAGGAGTTACCGGGTATTCCACTGGACAGGGAGGTGGAGTTTGTAATTGATCTGTTACCGGGAACGACACCAGTTTCAAGGGCACCATATCGGATGACGCTAGTTGAGATGAAGGAGTTAATGGTTCAATTACAAGAAATATTAGATAGGAAGTACATTCAACCAAGTGTGTCTACTTGGGGAGCACTGGTGTTGTTTGTAAAGAAGAAAGATGGGTCGTTAAGACTTTGTATCGATTATCGAGAGTTGAACAAGTTGACGATTAAGAATAAATACCCGTTGCCCAGGATCGATGATCTATTTGATCAATTGAAAGGAGCAAAGTATTTTTCTAAGATAGATTTGTGCACGGGGTATCATCAGTTAAAGGTGAGGAAGGAGGATGTACCTAAGACGGCGTTCAGAACTCGTTATGGTCATTACGAGTTTTTGGTAATGTCGTTTGGGTTGACGAATGCGCCAGCCGCATTTATGGATATGATGAACAGAGTGTTCAAACAATATTTGGACAGGTTTGTCGTAGTGTTCATTGATGATATTCTAGTCTATTCAAAGACGCCAGAAGATCATGCGAGAACATTTAAGAATAGTGATGGAAACACTAAGGAAGGAGAAGTTGTATCACGAAATTCACGAAGTGTGAATTTTGGCTTGAAAGCAAGTCTTGATTTCTAGGGCATGTTATTGATAAGGATGGCATTTTCGTAGATCCGCAAAAGTAAAGCAGTTAATGAATGGGAGCAAACCAAAACGCAACCGAGGTTCGAAGTTTTCTGGGGTTAGCGGGATACTATAGAAGGTTCATTCCGGACTTTTCTAAAATAGCTACTCCGTTGATAAATCTGACAAGAAAGTCGGTGAAGTATGTGTGGACTGAAAAATGTGAAAATAGTTTTCAGGAGTTGAAAAAGAGATTAAGTGAGGCACCTGTATTGTCCTTACCCGACGATACAAGGAATTTTGTAGTGTATAGCGATGCTTCGCATAAAGGACTGGGTTGCGTGCTCATGCAGCATGGCAAAGTCATTGCGTATGCATCACGTCAATTGAAGGATTATGAAAAGGTCTGTCCTACTCATGATTTGGAATTGGCAGTTGTAGTTTTTGGCTTAAAGATATGGAGGCATTATCTTTATGGTGAGAAGTGTGAGATATACACGGACCACAAAAGTATGAAATATATCTTCACACAGAAGAAGTTGAACATGAGACAGAGAAGGTGGTTAGAGTTAATAAAAGATTATGACTGTGATATTTTATATCATCCGGGGAAAGCAAATGTAGTAGCCGATGCGCTAAGTAGGAAGGGTAGAGAAAAACTGTCAATGTTAACAACTCAGAATGAGTTGATAACAGCGATGGCAAACATGGAATTAGAAGTTAAGTTACCGGAGGAAGCGGTGGAAATGTTATTTTCCATGGAAACCCAACTGACCATAGTGGAGCGGGTTAGGGGAGTACAATCGAGCAATGAGGAATACAAGCAGATGAAGAAGAGGGTAGAAGATGATGAGAAGACTAAGCATAACCTCGATAAGGAGGGATTACTTCGTTTTGAAGGAAGAATTTGGGTTCCAAATGATCCCAAATTAAAGGAGGAAATAATGATGGAGGCTCATAGTTCGAGGTACTCGGTACATCCCGGTAGTACGAAGATGTATCAAGACCTTCGTCAGAACTTTTGGTGGCCAAACATAAAGAGGAGATAGCGAGAAATCGTTAGTAGGTGCTTAACTTGTCAAAAGTTAAAATTTGAACACCAACGACCTAGCGGGTTGTTGCAACCATTAGAAATTCCAGAGTGGAAGTGGGAGCACATCACAATGGACTTTGTGGTGGGACTTCCAACAACAAGAAAAAGATACGATGCTATTTGGGTGATAGTGGATCGACTGACAAAATCGGCTCATTTTCTACCAATAGGAGTTAAGTATAACTTGGATCAGTTAGCTAAGCTGTATGTCAAGGAAATTATTTCCAGACATGGAGTACCTGTTTTAATCGTGTTAGATCGTGATCCACGATTCACATCAAACTTTTGGAGGAGTTTGCAAGAGCAAATGGGAACACAGTTAAGATTGAGTACGGCGTATCATCCTCAGACGGATGGTCAAAGTGAGAGGACAATTCAAACGCTAGAAGATATGTTAAGATCTTGCGTTATGGATTTCAGAGGGAGTTGGGACGAATATCTACCGTTGGTGGAATTTTTGTACAACAATAATTTTCACGCTAGTATAGGCATGCCGCCTTACGAAGCGTTGTATGGAAGGAAGTGTCGAACTCCATTGTGTTAATATGAGGTGGGTGAACGTCGGATGTTGGGACATGAGATGGTACAGCAGACGGCGGACATGGTGAAGTTAATACGTACTCGATTAGTTGCTGCTCAAGATAGGCAGAAGAAGTATGCAGATCCTCACAGAGAAAAGAGAGAATTCCAAGTAGGATCCTTTGTTTTTCTAAAAGTATCGCCTTGGAAGGGGAAGATACATTTTGGGAAGAAAGGGAAGTTAAGTCCAAGGTTTGTAGGACCTTTTGAGATTTTAAGAAGGGTAGGAGAGGTGGCTTATGAAGTAGCCTTACCTCCAGAAATGGAACGCATTCATAATGTGTTTCATGTGTTAGTGTTGCGTCCTTATAAACCGGACTATAAACACGTAATAGAGTATGAATCTATTCAGATAGAGAAAGACTTGTCCTACGAGGAACTTTCAGTTCAAATTATTGATAGGAAGGAACAAGTTTTAAGAAATAAGGTAATACCTTCAGTGAAGGTGTTATGGAGAAACCACAATGCTGAAGAAGCAACGTGGGAGCTCGAGAGTAAAATGAAGGAAGATTTTCCTCATTTGTTTATGTAATTATAAGCTAAGATTCTGGGGACAGAATCCTTATAAGGGGGAGAGAATGTAACGCCCGAGAAAATCGAATTTTATGACAATTAAATTTTTATTTGATTATGTGAATTAAATGAATTTAATTGATTATGATGTGAGTAAGCTATGTGAAGGTCATTCTATGACCTAAAATATGCTAACGTGGTTAGTATTCTGGCTTCGTGCTAGAATTATTTGTTTGGAATTTCCAAGACGAAAATTATTGTTTTCCGAGAAATTTCCGTAAAAATACTATTCATCCATTTCTGTTCGGGGAATTATTTTGAAATTCTGAGAAACGCGTGATGATAGAATATTGAGATTAGATGGAATATCTAATAATATTTCATTTATGGAAAACGCAGTTTTCGCCCGCGGACTTAAAACCTAAGGGTTGAGTATATTGATTTTCGAGAAGGAAATAATATGCGTAGAAGGAATGGCGTTAGAGTTAATGCGAGTGTTATACATTTATGATACTATTTAGTATCTATGTATAATACGTTGAGTAAATACGAAGTACAATATGATTATTGTGTACAAGTAGTATACGGAGAGAATACGTGAATTGTACGTATGGGATACGATTCGTATTATAGAATTAAGTTAAGACTTAATGACTAATTCAATTGTGTTGGATTAGAATTAGCCCAATCAATTGAATGACCAAGCCCAAAGAGATTGATGGGTTAAGCCCAAGTCAAGGCCCATTGTTAAGTTAGTTAAGCCCAATTCATTAAAACCGAACCGTGGATCGAACCGGTGGGTTACCGAATGGGTAAAACCCATGGGGCAACCCATGGGATGTCACATGGCAAGAGGTGGCCCGGCCACTTGGTGTGCAAGCCAAGTTTGAGGCTTGGTCACCAAGTATTTTACTTGGTGACAAAGTGTTGAATAATAAAGAGGTGGGACATTGGACCAAAAAGCCCTTCTTCTTGTTTTCCTATAAATAAGAAGGCAAGGTTGGCCATTTGAGAGTTTTTCAATTGCTCAACAAATATATTTGAGAGAGAAAAGAGCTAGACTTAAATCATTCTTCTACTTTGAAGCTTTTTCATTAGAAGTTTATCAAGAACACTAAGAGTTTTTAAGGTAATATTCCTTACTTCTCATTCCATCTCTTTTAGATTTTCTTTTATCTTAGAGAATCATAGAATGGGTGGTATATGTCTTGTATGAGAGGATTAAAGATGACGTACCATAGATTCAATCTCTACAAGTCATGAGATTATAAGAATCATAAGGTTTAATATAGTTTTGAACCATGAAAATATTGTTTGTTGAGATCAATTGTTTATAAGCGATTGAACTCCATCAATACGTTAATTTATGCATCTTGTTTGGTTAGGATGTAGATATGAAATCTATGGAGTATTCCATGTGATTTGGCTTAGAGAATGCTAGTAACGAAGTTATGGCGGATTTCACGGAAATAGACGTTAAACGTCGAAAACGTTGAATTCCGGATTAGAGGTCAAAAGTTGTCGTAAGACTTGGAAACAATGTTTTTCAATGTCAACACGTGAGATAGGGTGATTAAGAGTTGTGGGTTTGAGAATCGTCGGATTCCGACTTAAAACGAAGAAAACGAGCATTGAACGCTCATTAACGTTTACGAACGTCTAGAAAATGAATTCAATAGTGAATTTTGAGTTATTGGACTCGAAAGTGTTGAATTATTATATGAATGCATAGAGTATGTCATTTATGACGTGTAGGCTTTTGAACGGACCAAATCGGGCTTATAACGAAGAAGTTACGGCCACGGGAATTTCGCAAGGTTTTTCAAAAATTGTTGAAATCAGAATGGCGAGGTCCTGCACGCATGGCGCCAGACATAATGTAAAATTGTCGTATATATGTAACGCCGCAAGAGGTATTTCTTATTGCTAAATGGCGCCATTAAAGACCATCATCTCATGTGCCGCCAAGAGACAAGGAGTTAGTCATCATAACTAGCGGCGCAGCGCTAGTCTAGTATTAGATCTTAGGATAGTCAGCTGTGCATTGAAAGTGTTAGGCTTTTGATATCGACATAGGTTTTGAACTTCAATTGTTTAGGGACCTATAGGGGTAATGTTTGTACACTTTATAAATGTATTAAATCTATTCCTATGCTATCTATACTAAGGTATATGTTGTTAAAAAACTTAGGAATTGAATGCATGTTAACAAGTTAAGAACGATGAACAAAGTTGGTACTTTATCAACAATGTTCGAGTCTGATTAATAACGTCGATTGAGTAATAAACCAGACGAAGGGTAATAAGTCATCTTGACTTTAATAAAGTTATTAAGTTAACTAAGACATAGAAGAAAAAGAAGCATGTAGAAACAATGTGAACATTTGTTTGATAGCTAATTATAGTGTGCTATGTGAATATATCATGTAGATTCTGTAAAGGCTGTGATCAGTCAATTAAGTTATTTGAAGACGCGTTGAAAGGCAAGTTTTCTTAACGTTTGTCTAACTTTCAGGTTAGCCAAGTTTTATGTGATTCGTTGAACTGAATTGCAAGACTTGTTCTAAAGAAAAGGTCAATGCCAGATTTTAACTCGGCTAGACTATTCGTAATATATAGATTGATTATTATTCATATCATTCTATATAGAAATGTTAGCGCTATCCTATGCCAAGTAATTGGTACGGAGGTGAAGGTAAGGTTTGTTTATGAACAAACAAAAGTATTTTTCATCGATTATTCGATGGGCGCATGAAGTTGTTAAAAATATTAAGCGTAAATCGTTTAATGAATAAGTATTGATCAACATAGAGTACTATAGGTGATCACCTAGAAGTGCTCGTAAGTTATACTGGATGAACTACCTTAGTCTTTGTGGACTACTTTTCAAGTATGAAAGCGAAAATATTGTTCATGGTCTATCGAATAGGTTCAAAATTTCTAATCTATTCTATACTTTGGGAATTGATGTTATGAACTATTAAAGTATTATTATTTCATAATACTTCATAACTATTGTTCGGTTATGTCAGAATTGCTATATAATTCACGAATGTGGTATTACTGTTATCCTTGATTAAATTTGCTGAGCTATCATGCTCACTTCTTGCGTGAATTATATAACTGCAGTTATAGATGAACGTACTGTGAATGAAAAGAAAGCGTCGATAAAGAGAGAAAATCGACCTTGAGAGAGGTGATTACCCCCATCATGGGTAGCTTCCTCAACTCCCACCAAGGCCATGTTTGGCTAGAATTAAAAGGTTTCAAAACTATTTAATTTAATAAAACCTTATCATATAGTTTAAATAATGTCACATCCATATAAAATAAATCAATTATCTAATTTAATTTATTTTAATTAAAATATAGTAAATTCTCATTAATACACATAGTCACATAATTCAAATTCTCTTTAATTAATAATGTCAAATTATTAAATCTCTAATTAATAATTAAATTAATTAAAATAACATAGGCTCATTAAATATTTCTTTTAATTCAATAAGCTCACATAATCACATACTTCGAATAATAAAAAATTTCCACATTAAATTAATAAATGTAACACATAAAAATTAAATTAATCTATCACCACTTCATCAATTAATTAATTAATCTAATAATTAATTCATCAAAAAACATTTATTCAATCAAATAAATATTTAAAAAATTTAGATTACAAAATTACGGTTGTCACAAAAACCATAATAAATCATGTGAATTGAAATCATAAGCATATAAGTTATGAACTAAGGAAGAATAAGTAAGAACTTATCATGTAAATAAGTTAATGAAATATGTATGTTAAGATGTTAGTATGATGGATAGAATCCATTTGAACGATGAACAAATCATAAGTAACGAAGTTATGGCGAAATTCACGAGTTCGGACAATAATCGTCGAAATCATGAAATTCTCGGAATGGAAGTCGAATTTTGACATTGAGCTCGAAAATGTTGGTTTTCGATGGGGATTAGTCTTATTTGGCATTATAGAGTTGGGAAGTCGAAAATGACCGAATTCTGACTTAGAACGAAAAAACGAGCGTTTATCATTTTTGTTAAAAATGGACTAATAGGTGAATTTTTAGTTAACGGATTCGAAAATGGAAAATTCTTGCATGAACACTTAGAGTATGTGATTTGTGAGATAATGGCTTTTGAACGAGCCAATTCGGACTTAAAAATTATCAAATTTGGAGTCTGGGAAGTTCACAAAGTTCAAAATCTGTCAAAAGTGTCTGGTGCACAGAGTTGGCGCCGCGGCGCCAGTCCAAGGCTTATTGGTGGCACTACAACGCTGAAGCAGTGCCCTAACCTAATGGAGAGTCATGTCGTTGCGTGGCCAAATGAACTATGAGTGTGGCCTAGCCAATACCAAGGACTGGACTCGCCACTATTAACTCAAGGCCACAAAGACCAACACTAGGGTTTGCATAGTAATGAAAGCTTATGAAGATAAAAGGAATGGCAGTTGGTTAATGATGAAATGAAACATTATTAAACCTAAAGTAACATCCTTAAATGATGTTAAAGACCTTAAGTATTACAACTGAAGGTCGACGAAAGATTAATTAAATGTCAGAATAATGTAATGTGATAAGCCAGAACCAATAATAACAATCTAAAACATGATTAGATTGAGAAGAAGGGTAAGATATAGTTGTAACCATACTTGATTATATATGATCTAATGTGTTACGTCATGTGATCATATATTGTAGAGACCTTAAAGACTTAAATAAAAAGTGTAATAATAGTAACAGACGCTAAAGGCAAGTGTTCTAACCCTTGTCTATGTTCAATCTGGACAAGTTTTGTGATTTATGTATTCTTGCGAATGAATTGATGCATGATGAAGTCAAAGCCAATTCTTTCGGCTAGACTTCAGATGTTTTGGATTTCTTATAATCTATCAAAGTATTTTCAATGTTTTGCCAAACTATTTTGGTATGGTTTTCAAATGAAGACTGAGTATGCTAAACAAATATTTTTTCGTCAAACGACGAAGTGCACGTGAGGTTGCTACAACTTAAACGTATATACGTTTAAAGAAAGTATTGTTGTACAACATAGAGTACTATAAGTTGATCACCTAGACGTGCTCGTAAGTAATCTTTGGACTTATAGACTTAGTGTCGGGTTGTCCTTTTCAAAGAAAGTATGAAATGCTCAAGGTCTTGGACCGTAATTGATGTTTTCTTGATCGTTGTCATTGTAAAATGTTTTAAAGAATGTAGAAGTGCTATTTTGAATTATCGATAGTACTTCATATCTATTGTTCGATTATTGAAGATATATGATTTGTATGATTCAAGCATGTTGTTTAAATGGAATTGTCATACTTGTTGAGCTAGTTATGCTCACTCTTGCTTGAACCATATGAATGCAATTACGATCTAATGGAATGAAGGATCTGGTAGAGATAAAGGAAAGGCTAAGGCGGATCGTTGAACTGTCTATGTAATAGTATAGGTTTAATGTTGTAATGTATTTGATATTATGACAAAGAACTTATGTATTGGTTATAAAGAACCAGGGAAGGGAATATTTTTTGGAATATGTATAAGACATATTCATTCTTTTGAGGCATTTAAATTGAATGTATGTGTGAACTGTAACACCCTGTAATACCATATGTCGGGTTGGAAGATACCCAGATTTGGGGGCGTCACAAACCTAATCATAAATTGACTTTAGTGTTTCATACTTTCAACATATATATAACACATCATGCTCTTTGTAATAAAGATTTAAAATAGTTCATCATCAAGTTCACATAGCAAAGAGGAACTAAAAGACTTGCCTTGATCGTTGTTTACCAATAACAGTTTAAAGAAAGTAGTGTTGTACAAGATAGATTACTATAGGCTGATCACCTAGACGTGCTCGTAAGTAATGTCAGACTTACGAACTTAGTGTTGGGTTGTCCTTTTCAAAGAAAGTATGAAATGCTCAAGGTCTTGGACTGAAATTGATCTTTTACTGAATGTTGTTATTGTAAAACGTTTTAAAGAAAAAAGAAGATCTATTTTGAATTATTGATAGTACTTCATAACTATTGTTCAGTTATTGAATATATATGATTTGTATGATTCAAGCATGTTATTTAAATGGAATTTTCATACTTGTTGAGCTGGTTATGCTCACTCTTGCTTGAACCATATGAATGCAGCTAAGAGCGAACAGAACGAAGGATCTGGTAAAGATAAAGGAAAGGCTAAGGCAGACCATTCAACTGTCTATGTAATAGTATAGGTTTAATGTTGTAATGTATTTGATATTATGACAAAGAACTTATGTATTGGTTATAAAGAACTTGGGAAGGGAATATTGTTTGGAATATATATAAGATATATTCATTCTTTTGAGGCATTTCAATTGAATGTATGTGTGAACTGTAGCACCGTGTAGCACCATATGTTAGGTTGGAAGATACCCAGATTTGGGGGCATCAAGGTTGGTATTAAAGCATTAGGTTATAAAACTTAAGGGGGGAATTAAAACCTTAAGTCATAACCTTAAGAGAAGTCAAAGAAGCAAAAGATGAAATTAACCTTAAAAATGCATTATATATATGATATGTGTTTTTATTATTCTACTGACGTATACTAATCAAACTAAATTATTTTGTTGTAGATGTCAGAAGAAAATAGAATGCATAGAGATGTACAGGTAGAAAGTGAAGAATCGGTTAATCAAATAGAGATTATACCGAACCCAATAGTAGAAGAGCCAGAAGTGGTAATGATTGAGTCTGGAGACTCGAAGAACCATGATCTTATGTTTGTGTTTGACGACATATCAGAAGAAGAGGTGGAGGTAGTGTCCTTTAACCCGGTAGCACTTGCGGAAGAGACGCCCCAGGAGGAGTCAATGATGTCATTATTTATGACAGTGTTGGATAGAAACCTCCATTACTGTCAAGAGGTGAAGGAGCTAAAAGTAGAGCTTCATGTTATCTTGGAAGATAAGACAGATGTGGAGTCTATGTGGGAGCAGGAGCATGATGAAAGAGTTTTAGCAAAGGACAAGGTCCACGAGCTGAAACAGGAGGTCTTTGAGCTCAAGGAAGAGCTAAAGACCAAGAAACAGAAGATAGTGAGGATGTCTTATATTCATAGGAGTTCTCATAAGGATTTCCAGCAACAAGTAGTTGGGTATCCGATAGAGGTGGGGCAGACTCGGCATACTATCAGCCGTGATGTTATCGCCGGTCTTGTCAACACAGATTTTGATAATGCCTTATGGCAGATGTAATCTAGTATTAGCTAGAGTAGAGTAAATATGTAAATATGATGTATCTAGTAGTGACGTAAAACCCTCTTTTGTATAACAAAGGGTAGTCTTTTGTAAATCCTAAATTTTTGGAAAGCAATTACGGGATAGTAATGTAATCAGCTTAGGCAGTGTAATGTGAACGATGTAGTATTATACTATAAGAAGCAAATCAATATAAGCCTTTTTACGGAATATATTGAGTAATGAGTTTTGAAGTTATTGTTTAAACATCAATAATAACTAAGTAATAAGAAAAGAGTAATAATGATGTGTTGTTTATCTTAACAGCAAAATGCCACCAAGAAGGAGACAACGTAATCAAGATGTTAATGTTAATCAACCAAAGGGAGGTCCAGTAAACCCAATGCAAGAATTCGTTAACTTGTTAATGGCAGTGTTTAATAGAAATAGGGTTAATATCCCTGTAAGTCCTGGAGTAGTACGAGCTACTACTTTCAAGGATTTTAAGAGTGTTGGTCCACCGGAGTTCAAAGGAACTACGGAACCCATATAAGCCTAAACATAGGTAAAAGAAATCGAGAAGGCATTTGTTATTGAAAATGTCGATGAGGGCCAGAAGGTTGCTTTTGCAACCTATATGATGAAGGGAGAGGCCAACTTTTGGTGGGAGGCTAACCAGGCTAAGGCTGGTATTGAAACAAGGGGAAATGATGGTTCCCAAATATGCTGCTAAGTTCAACGAATTGGCGAGGTTTGCTCCACACCAGGTGGACACTGAGGTTAGGAAAGCTAGAAGGTTTGAATAGGGCTTGAAACCCTGGCTCTATAACCGAATATCGGTGTTCTAGAGTACTTATTTTGGAACCATATTAGAGAAGGCGATAATCGCCGAAGGTGGGAACAAGGCTCTAAGCCAGTACCACAAGGACAAGAAGAATAAGGGTAAGGTTGATGGGGGAGTGAAAATTGAAGGAGCCAGCGTGAGTGACGAAGGTCAGAAGAGGAAAGGGTTTAACTTTGGGAATACCGGATTGAAACAAGGAGATCCGAAGAGGAGGATGGAGGCATGCAAAACTTGTAGGAAGACTCACTTAGGAGTCTGTCTCAAGGGGAAAGTTGTATGCTACAACTGTGGACAGGAAGGGCACATTTCGCCTAACTATCCAAGTCTGAAGAAAAACCACGGATACTTTATGTGTGGGTCAACTGATCACATAGCAAAGAACTGCCCGAAGAAGGGGATAGACGGGAATAAGGGCGCTAATAGCGGTAAGTTAGCTATTGGTGGTCCAGCGCAGCCGGGTAGGCCGATGGCCCGCACCTTTAACATGACGGTCCAAGATGCAATTGCATCAGGGGACGTAGTTGCAGGTATTATTCCGATCAACGACATAAATGCTTATATGTTATTTGATTTGAGTGCTACTTATTCTTTTATAGCATATGATTTTGCTAGATCTTAGGATTACTTCCCGAAAAGTTGCTTGTACCTTTGAATATTAAGGTAGCAAACGAAGAGATAATTTCTGTTGAAGATATTCATAGGAGTTGTTGCGTAGACATACGAGGTTGTAAATTATCGGTAGATTTGATACCGATAAAGTTGGGAGAATTTGATGTAATTCTCGGAATGGATTGGTTTAATCATGGGGAAATTATAGATTGTCAGAAGAAATGTGTAAATATTAGAACGTTGAGACAACCTTAAGTAGAATTTTATGGTAATAGATCACTGGGGCGTTCGTGTTGTCTTACCATGACACAAACTAGGAAATTATTGAGGAAGGGATGTGTAGCTTATTTGTGCCATGTTGTTGATACCCAGAGAGTGGGAGCGACCATGGAACAAATACATATAGTTAAAGAATTCACGGATGTATTTCCAAGTGAATTACTGGGTCTTCCACCGGAAAGGGAGATCGATTTCGTAATAGACATTGTGCCAGGAGCGATACCAGTTTCCAGGGCACCATATCGTATAGCGCCAGTGGAGATGAAGGACTTGGTTGCGTGCTCATGAAGCATGGCAAGGTCATTGCGTATGCATCAAGGCAGTTGAAGGATTATGAGAAAGTTTACCCTACTCATGATCTTGAACTGGCCGCAGTAGTTTTTGCCTTAAAGATATGGAGACATTATCTTTACGGAGAGAAATGCGAGATATACACAGACCATAAGAGTCTAAAATATATCTTCGCACAAAAGGAGTTGAATATAAGATAAAGGAGATGGTTGGAGTTGATAAAGGATTACGACTGTGAAATCCTGAATCACCCTGGAAAAGCTAATGTAGTTGTCGATGCCTTAAGTAGAAAGGGTCGGGAAAAGTTATCTATGTTAACGACTCAAACTGCGTTAATAATAGAGATGGCTAGGATGGAGATAGAGGTGAAGTTCCCGAGTGAATCGGGGCAGAGACTATTTGCAACAGAGATTCAATCTACTATTGTAGAGAGAGTTAAGGAGATGCAGCTCAAAACTGATGAGTGTGACCAGATGAAGAAGCGGTTAACCAATGAAAAAGATTTAAAGTATAGTCTCGATAACGAGGGATTATTGAGATTTGAAGGAAGAATTTGGGTTTCGAATGAGATGGAATTAAAGGAGCAAGTGTTACAAGAAGATCATAGTTTGAGGTACTCAATTTATCCTGGTAGTACTAAGATGTATCAAGACCTTCGACAGAGTTTTTGGTTGTCTAACATGAAGAGAGAGATAGCCGAGTATGTGAGTAGGTGTTTGACTTGTCAAAAAGTTAAGGTCGAGCATCAATGACCAAGTGGCTTATTGCAGTCATTGGAGATTCCAGAGTGGAAGTGGGAGCATATCACGATGGATTTTGTGGTGGGACTTCCAATTACTCAGAAAAGGTATGATGCGATTTGGGTAATAGTGGACCGATTGACGAAGTCGGCTCACTTTTTGCCAATTAGGGTCAAGTATAACTTAGACCAATTATCTAAACTTTATGTTAAGGAAGTTATTTCCAGACATGGAGTACCAGTTTCAATTATGTCAGATCATGATCCATGATTCACATTGAACTTTTGGAGGAGTCTGCAAGAACAATTGGGGATACAGCTGAAGTTAAGTACGGCTTATCATCCACAAACTGATGGACAGAGCGAGAGGACAATTCAGACGTTAAAAGATATATTAAGATCTTGCGTCATGGATTTTAAGGGTAGTTGGGATGATCATCTACCATTAGTAGAGTTTACGTATAACAATAGCTATCATGCAAGCATAGGTATACCGCCTTACGAAGCCTTATATGGAAGGAAGTGCAGAACACCATTGTGTTGGGACAAAGTGGGAGAACGTCGAATGCTAGGGCCAAAATTTGTGCAGCGGACAGCGGATGTGGTGAAATTGATATAGATGTGTCTCGTAGCAGCACAAGACAGACAGAAAAAGTATGCGGACTCGCATCGAGTAAATAGGGAGTTTAAAATAGGCTCCTACGTATTTCTAAAGGTATCTCCCTGGAAAAGAAAGATACGCTTTGGAAAGAAGGGAAAGTTAAGTCCAAGGTTTATAGGACCTTTTGAAGTGTTAAAATGTGTAGGCGAGGTAGCTTATATGATAGCATTACCTCCAGACCTAGAACGAATACATAACGTGTTTCACGTATCTGTGTTACGTCTTTATAAGCCAGATTATAAGCACATAATAGAGTATGAGCCTATTCATATCAAGAAGGACTTAACGTATGATGAGATGTCGATTCAAATTATTGATAGAAAAGAACAAGTTCTGCAGTACAAAGTTATACATTCTGTAAAGGTGTTATAGAAGAACCACAATGCCGAAGAAGCAACGTGGGAATTGAAAGAAAAGATGAGGAAGGATTATCCTTAGTTATTTGTGTAATGTAAGACGAGATTCTGGGGACAGAATCTTTATAAGGGGGGGGGGGAAATGTAACGACCGAGAAATTCGGATCTATTGTAAAATAATTTTATTTAATTAAATAATGAATAAAATTTTATTATTTGTTATTATTATGTGTTAGTAAGATGAATGTCATTCTATAACCTAGAAACATCGGAATGTTGTAGTATTTTGACTATGTGAAGGAATTAAAGTGTTTGAATTTCTAAGACGAAAATAAAAAAATTCTGAGACATTTTTCAAAAAATAATATTCACTGATTTTTGCTCGGGAATTATTTTTGAACTTCCGAGAAATACGTAATGATAAAATATCGAGGTAAGATGGATTATGTAATAATAATTCAAGTATGGAAAATGTAGTTTTTCGCATGCGGACTTAATTTGAGAATGTTAGGGAAAGTAAAGCATTAACTAATTAAAGCGATGATCGTATAATACGTAGGTATTATACGAGCTAATGAATACGAGTGTGATACGAAGTATTATATGAGTATATATGAATAATGGTATGTCGTATATAAGTATACGAGTTAGAATACGAGATAAATACGTAGACAGTACATTCTAAAGCTTTAAGCCATATGTAATTGGACTTGTGGGATTGTGTAGGAAGTGTATAGTTTAATTGGGATTATGATTAAGCCCAATATAAACTAATGTTAGAGCCCAAGTGTTTGTTAATGTAAAGTCCAATGTGGATTAATGCAAGCCCAAAAGCATAAGTTAAGCTAATTGAATTTAAAGCCCAAATTAAGAATCCAATGGGTAAAGAAGATCCATGGGGCAACTCATGTGGCCCCCATGATCACATGGGTGATCTTGGTGGCCAAGCAAAGAATGTGATGAGCAAGCAATGGTTGTGATGGCCAAGTTAACTTAGTGATTAAGTAATGAATAGTAAGGAGGTTTGGTTAAGGAGGTGGGATGTGTTTATTGACCATTATACCCTAACCTTATCAATCCTATAAATAGAAGTAGTGTTGGATCATTTTTTACTTGTTAATTTCATCCAACATTTTACAACTTATTTGTTAGAGAGAAAAAGTAAGAAAAAGCTAGACTTTCATTAGTAGAAAAAAAAAGAACAAAGCTTGATCATCAAGGGTAAGACTCTTATATCATTAAGCTTCTAACTCTTCAATTCTAGTTTGATAGAGAAGTGTTGATTAGTGAAGTATGTATGCTAAGAAGTAAAGAGAATGGATAATCAAAGGACTTAAGTCTTATTAAGCCATAAATAAGCAATTCCTTCATATATAAGTTATGAGCTAAGAAGAAACTTGTAAGAACTTGTTATATGTTTACATTAATGAAGTTTGTATGATAAGAAGAAGAAAGGATGGTTGTTAGAAGACTAAACCCATGATAAATCATGTGAATTGAAATCATAAGCATATAAGTTATGAACTAAGGAAGAATAAGTAAGAACTTATCATGTAAATAAGTTAATAAAATATGTATGTTAAGATGTTAGTATGATGGATAGAATCCATTTGAAATGATGAACAAATCATAAGTAACGAAGTTCTAGCGAAATTAAGGAGTTCGGACGATAATCGTCGAAATCGTGAAATTCTCGGAATGGAAGTCAAATTTTGACATTGAACTTGGAAACATTGGTTTTGGATTGGGATAAGTCTTATTTGGCATTATAGAGTTGCGGACTCAAAAATGACTGAATTTCTACTTTGAACGAAGAAACGAGCGTTGAACGTTCACGAACGTTTATCATTTTAGTTAAAAATGGACTAATAGGTGAATTTTGAGTTAACGGATTCAAAAATGGAAAATTCTTGCATGAAGTATGTGATTTGTGAGCTAATGGCTTTTCAATGAGCCAATTCGGACTTAAAATGATCAAATTTGGAGTCCGAGAAGTTCACAAAGTTTTAAATCTGTCAAAAGTGTTTAGTGCACTTGTAGTCGGCATCATGACGCTAGCCCAAGGCTTATTGGTATTACTGCGGTCAGAGCCGAAGCAAAGGCGACCTCGACTTTGGATAGATAGTGAGTGGTGTGGCCAAATGAACTATAAGTGGCGCCATGATGCCAAGGCGGACTCTAACCATTGTTAACTTTCATGGCAGTAGGCGCACTTAAGGAAGAAGAAGAAAATTGCATGGCACCAACACTAGGGTTTGTACAGTAATGAAAGCTTAGAAGATAAAAGGAAAGGTTGTTGGTTAATGATGAAATAAAACATTATTAAACCTAAAGTAACATCCTTAAATGATGTTAAAGACCTTAAGTATTACAACTGAAGGTCGGCGACAGATTAATTGAATGTCAGAATAATGTAATGTGATAAGCCGAAACCAATAATAACAATTTAAAACATGATTAGATTGAAAAGAAGGGTAAGATATAGTAGTAACCATACTTGATTATATATGATCTAATGTGTTACGTTATGTGATCATATATTGTAGAGACCTTAAAGACTTAAAGAGAAAGTGTTAAAACAGTAGCAGACACTAAAGTCAAGTGTTCTAACCCTTATGTATGTTTAATCTGGACAAGTTTTGTTATTCATGTATTCTTACGCATGAAGTCAAACCCAATTCTTTCGACTAGACTTAAGATGTTTTGGATTTCTTATAATCTATCAAAGTATTATCAATATTTTGCCAAACTATTTTGGTATGGTTTTCAAATGAAGACTGAGTATGCTAAACAAATATTTTTCGTCAAACGACAGGCACGTGAGGTTGCCACAACTTAAACGTACATACGTTTAAAGAAAGTATTGTTGTACAACATAGAGTACTATAGGTTGATCACCTAGACATGCTCGTAAGTAATGCTGGACTTATAGACTTAGTGTCGGGTTGTCTTTTTCAAAGAAAGTATGAAATGCTCAAGGTCTTGGACCGTAATTGATGTTTTACTGACTGTTGTCATTATAAAATGTTTTAAAGAACAGAGAAGTGCTATTTTGAATTATCGATAGTACTTCATATCTATTGTTCAGTTATTGAAGATATGTGATTTGTATGATTCAAGCATGTTGTTTAAATGGAATTGTCATACTTGTTGAGCTAGTTATGCTCACTCTTGCTTGAACCATATGAATGCAGCTACGATCTAATGGACCGAAGGATCTGGTAGAGATAAAGGAAAGGCTAAGGCAGATCGTTGAACTGTCTATGTAATAGTATAGGTTTAATGTTGTAATGTATTTGATATTATGATAAAGAACTTATGTATTGGTTATAAAGAACCAGGGAAGGGAATATTTTTTGGAATATGTATAAGACATATTCATTCTTTTGAGGCATTTAAATTGAATGTATGTGTGAACTGTAACACCCTGTAGTACCATATGTCGGGTTGGAAGATACCCAGATTTGGGGGCGTCACAAACCTAATCATAAATTGACTTTAGTGTTTCATACTTTCAACATATATATAACACATCATGCTCTTTGTAATAAAGATTTAAAACAGTTCATCATCAAGTTCACATAGCAAAGAGGAACTAAAAGACTTGCCTTGATCGTTGTTTACCAATAACAGTTTAATAGCTTACAGTTATCTACACTTCACGTGCCCTGTACAATTATATAATCATACACATTAACTATTAGTCACATAGCAACGCATAGTAGTTGTAATGTAAACTTTACTCTACATCCCATAACCCTTCTTATTAATCAATACACAATGTTCAATTTGATTGTGTTAACTTTCGACTTATATCTCACTATATTTCATACTCAAAGTTCATTCAAGTGTTTAATTCTTGCTAGGAATCATTATTGGTTTTATATTAAACCCATTTCATATCTTATAATATTCATTTCATTTGACTTAAAACACATTTTACGTTCATTAACATTTGTTACGGTGTTTCGACGTTCATTCGTCACAGGCCCGATTTGTCTCTCTTCTGTATGCTTATACAACTTATCTAATACATCATTTATTAATGTTAAACATCATTATGTTTACTAACATTCATGTTTTATAACTTATAACAACATCTTTTATCGTCAGAAGTACTACACTTGCATAGGTGCATGCCCGACGCCCTCTAATTGTCCTCGAAAACACAATAGTCCTAAATATGACCATTTTGACCGCTGTTCCCGACCTCAACTCGGAAAACTTAAAACTTAAAAGTTTTAGGTATATTCGTCCTCGTTCCGGATCATCTTGAATCTCCTCAATCGGAGTTCGTATGAAAACGTTATGCCTATTTTAATAAAATAGGTCAAAATAGTCTTTTGACACACTTTGGGCGCATTTGCACCCAATTAAGCCTTTAGCAATATGGCAAATTGCACCCCAAATGACTTAGGGCATAAGCCAAAATGCAGATTAGTATAAACGGGACTCTGATGTTCAATGTTCTCACGATTTTTGAACCTTTTCTCCTTCTAATCTTCATAACTTGAGTTATACACATCCAAATTAGTTCATTTTTGATTCTATGGATTTGTAATTCATAGAAATATAACAATTTACAAAAATATTAACTAGCCTAAATCTTGACCCAAAACTCATGTTCATACTAAACTTTCTTGTTTTAACATGTTTAGCGAATTCATTCACTACGAATTCATTTCTTAACCAAATTGATTCATTTAACTTTTGTTCTTTTCGTTTTTTATCGTATTAACATATTCTAGACTCAATTTATAGTTTAGTTCACAAACTAACTACCAATATTTGTACTTTCACAAGCCATATACATAACCATATACATTGTAAATGATTTTCTTTCTTTTTGAACATAATTAGCACACTAATTCCTTGTCTAGATGTTAATTCTAACATCACAAATTTACTAATAAACATAATTAATCAGTTGGTATATCAACAAATCATCAAATTTGAATTTACAGAGAATTCAAAGTTCAAAATACACAACATTCATATACGTAAATTAAGGTTTTGGAAGTTATACCTTCAATTGCTTGGAGATAATTATTGATAGAACACAAAGAATTACTTGAAATCACAAGACTCTTTCTTAGACTCTCTCTCTCTCTCTCTCAAATTTTCTCTATAAACTCCATTTCTTCTCTTCTCTTAGGCTTAGGCCGAACGTAAAGTAAAATAAAACAGACGCAACCCAAACCAAAACGTCTAAAACTGGCATTCTAATAATTATATAATTAATTATCAGTTATAAAATATTTAATATATTATTATTATTATTTTTAATTCAAATTCAAATTCAAAAGTCAGAAGGCTTTGTTTGGCAAAACACTTTTAAAAATAAAGACTTAATATCTTTAAGCCTTGTTTGGTAAATCCATTTAAAACTACATTAATTTACTTCAATAAATCATTTATACTATAGTTTATTGTCCCACTTTATTTACTTTGATTTCCATATCCAATCTTAATTAAATAAACAAAACTAATTACCACAAAATTATAATTTTTATTATAATTTTACTTAATAAATTAACATATCACTTTAATTATTAAATTAAATTAAAACAACATTCTAGCAAACTTAACAACTCTCTAATTTAGTTATTAAGTTAAATTAGAGTATTATCTCAGAAACTTAATTCATCACTCTTTTATCTTAATTAAGTTAATTTTTATAACTCATGAATTATTTACTTACTAATAAATAATCCAACAAATATCTACTTAACAACAAACACATCAATTGAAAATATTTATTTAATTCAATAAATATTTAAAATTACAAATAAAATTCTGGATTGTTACATCCTTCCCACCTTATAAGGATTTCGTCCTCGGAATCACCAAAACCCTACATTACTCAGGTTTTTATCAAATCTCTTCGTTGAATAACTTCAACACATTACCTTAATATAGGTTTTATATTTCCTACTCCCACCATTCTTCATAATAAATTCTTGTAAGTTTTATTTCATAACCTTTACTTAGACTCAATTATATTTGAGTATTATATATTTTTTGACCCGTTCATTATCTTTCTCTAAGGATCATTATCATGTACTAGATTCTCAAACTCTCGGGACATTACATTCACCCCCTTCTTCTACGAATTTCGTCCTCAAAATTTTATTTATTAATCTTTATTCATTCAATCTATCAAAAAAGATTTTTACGTTAATACTTTATTCATTCATTGGGTTCTATAACCACTTTCTTTCTATAATGATCTTTCTACAATTATTAACTTTTCAATTAAAAGTTTTACATTATTCTTTGATAACTCATTTCCTTCTCATTTCAAAATTTCTTTTTTCACTTATTTAATATATTCATCATTCAGTGTCACATTCTATGACTTACTTCTTTCTAAGGAATATCATCTTTACCACATTCACCTTTTAGAATAGCAAGAATCTTTAACAATTGCTCAATAATTGGGAAGTAGTATGAATAACTCAGGAATTTAAAAGATTCCAAATCATGCTGGTTGGTCACAAGACCTTGAACTACGTCCACGGTTATAAGTATTTCTTTCAACTTAAACCTTAACAGTTGTTAGACTCTAGGGACTCTCGTACTTAGGGTGTTAAGTCCTTCGTACAATGTATTATGCACTCTGTCCACGGTTATAAGTAATCTTTCAACTTAAACCTAAACAGTCATTAGACTATAGGGACTCACGTACTTAGAGTGTTAAGCCCTTCGTACGATGTATTGTGCACTCTGCCCATGGTTATAAGTACTCTTTCAACTTAAACCTAAATAGGCATTAGACTTTAGGGACTCCCATACTTAGGGTGATTAGCCCTTCGTACCATATATTGTGCACAAACATCTAAACTCTTCCGCATACTCTAAAAAAAAGGTTGTTCACATCAGCTTTTCAACACCTAAATCTGCACCAAAATAATTTGGTTTGGCATAACTTCTCAAGAAACGCTTGAACTGCATAAAAATCTTTCAATATTTGTCTAACTGAATCAAATAGCATAGACTTCTAATAACAACTCGAACATCAATCGAAGTAGTTTTATCCAATTCATATGGCATATCTTTCTTAGTTTAAAGAAAACCAAAAATCCTTTTATGATGACATGATACCGTACTATCTCGATAGTACGTTAAGGATTCAGTCATTATATGGCTTTGTCATGCTACATCATACCATAGTGGGCTGACGATCTTATGATCACATCAAACACCAGGTTCAATTGTGTTGATGACTTCCTCGTTTGTTAAATAAACATCATATTTAGTGATGCCTTAATTACTACGGAAAGAAAAAAAAACAAAATACATTTTGATATTTTTTAAATCATTTTTGTCTAGCCAAAACAATTAGCATAGACATACAGATAACGATATTATTTTAAAAAAAACTCATTGGTTCCATCGTTTGATCCAATGTTTTTCAAGAAAAATAGAAGTGCAAACATCAGCATGAAGTCAATAAATTTCAAAAATCTAGCAAATCTAGAAGATTTGGAATATCTAATTTTCTCCATCAATTTCAATCTTTACTCCATTACCTCATTACTAACTAATTCTTTTTATTTCTAGCACCACCAATGCTCTTATACTAAATATTCTTATATTTCAATTTACAATCTTCCTATACCCCCCAGTATAGTTCATCAAACTTACTACACATTTGAAGTTCAGGAACTTGCCACAATAATATGAGTTTAAGAACTTATCCTAGTCAGACCATAGGCGTCTATTCGCTGAGGGGTTCAAAACATACCATATTATTATGAGTCACGAACTTACCATATGCATTAGTTTTAAGAATCGTACCTAATCCTAATAATATCTGACAAATCTTAATAGTTTCTAACTATCAAATATACACATGAGAAAAGAATCACCTTTTCACCACATATACATTGATAGCCCGATACCAACATTCCAATGATTATCAATGTGATAAACTGAGTGCAAGTACAAAACCCTCGCTTATACAAAGATTTGTACAACTCAACCATCACATGAGTCCTCAATTGAAATCCCACCTAACTCTATTTTACTCTTAACTTATTCTTAACTTGCCCTTAACTTGCTCAATATGAATTCCTCATATCACATTATCTATAACTCCTCTTGAGTTTATCTCGTACTATTTTATAGTACATTATCTTCATAGCATCAAGCTATAATTATTCAAACATTACAAACCATCTTTCTTTTATAACTTTAACAGATCACGTCGTGATCTTATTCTATAATTATCTCCCTTAAAATTCTTTTCTTAACTCGTGATCGTTTTGTTTTATGATCCTCTTTCTTTTCTTTTTCATCATTTACGATTTCATTTATGCTTTTAATCTTATAGACTTTGTCTATTCATCATTATTTGTTATCTTAGCTATTGGAGTTTGGAAACTCCCATTTCTTATCTTTATATCTCTTCAAGATTCTTCTTTGAATTTTCTTGTTTATATAACAATTCTTCCTTTAAGAATTTCTAACTTCATTTATATTGCTCAACATTTCATTCGAGTTCCACATTTTCCTCATACGTATCCATTTTCTATACTTGGTACACATCGAGTCTCTAATAGTTTCAATATGGTACGCTGAGTGGTTTCCCACAAACAACCAACAAACTAGGTTCCGAGTTGCTAGTTCGTATATACCTCCGCTCTATGAAGGAATCGTTTAGCCCACACACCATACATCAACTATTAAAGAGTACGATTGTACCATACTTAAATATAACTTTCCATTCTTAACTTCTTTATCATTCTCTTCTTTAGACATTGTCTAATTATTATCACCTTACATCCTTATTATTGGAGTTAGGTAACCCCACATTCATATTCCTTATAACTCTGCGAGATTCTTCTTTGAATCCTCTCACACATGTTTTAATCCCTTCTTTATAAATTTCTTAAATTACTTCTTATTGTTCAAACTCTATCTGAGCTTATTCTTTCATTATCTTCACCTTCATTCTCTAAGTTTATAGCCTAAGGTACTCCTCCCTAAGGTTTATAACCTAGAGCTTTGATACCAACTGTAACGATCCCAAATTTCATAAAATAAAATTATCGACTTCGGTCATTAATAACACGTCTAACTTCTGATTTTTACATCATAATTCGATGTTAAGCTTAATAAAATGCGGAATAATTTAAACTTTTCTATCTTCTTACTTTAATTCCCTGAATCAAAACCTTTATCATCTGTATGTCTTTGAATCAATCTTATTTTACGATTCGTTTCATCACTGTTATTATATAAAAAATTTACTTTTCAATCCGATAACCTTTACATATCAGATAACTCAAACTTGATAGTTATCATTATATAATCATTGTGACTTTTCAAGTACATTTCTCAAAACTTTTATCTTTGCCTACCTTTAAACCATACTTAGCTTATTACTCACCTTATCAGAGTTAATAAATAAAACTTACATTCAAATTCAATACCCTTTCATACAATCAATCAAAACTTAAACTTTATAACTCAACATCTATTAAACATTATACATTATTCGGAACCTTAAACATGGTTCAAATAATAATAATTCAGCCAAAGTGTATAAATCTTCAAGTATCACATCTGATTCATGTCTTTCAAGTAACACATAACTTTACCTTGAATCTTTAACCTGTAAAAGTGGTTATTTGTAAGGTTGAGCTCGACATCCCAGCAAAATCTAACAGTTTTCATGCATCACGTAGCATATAATAACATGCTCAACATATATCTCATAAACATTGGACTAACATAACATATATGTTGCATTTCATATAACAAGTATAAAAATTGAGTTCCCTACTCTATCAACATTCATTACTCAATCAACGTAGTCATAAATTAACTTTAGTGTTTCATACTTTCAACATATATATAACACATCATGCTTTTTGTAATAAGATTTAAAACAGTTCATCATCAAGTTCACATAGCAAATAGGAACTGAAAGACTTGCCTTGATCGTTGTTTACCAATAACAGTTTAACAGTTTACAGTTATCTGTACTTCATGTGCCCTACACAATTATATAATCATATACATCAACTATTAGTCACATAGCAACGCATATTAGTTTTAATGTAAACTTTACTCTACATCCAATAACCCTTCTTATTAATCAATACACAATGTTCAATTTGATTGTGTTAACTTTCGACTTATATCTCACTATATTTCATACTCGAAGTTCATTTAAGTGTTTAAGTCTTGATAGGAATCATTATTGATTTTATATTAAACCCATTTCCTATTTTATAATATTCATTTCATTTGACTTAAAACACTTTTTACGTTCATTAACATTTGTTACGGCGTTTCAACGTTCATTCGTCACACACCCAATTTGTCTCTCTTGTGTATGCTTAGTATGCTTATACAACTTATCTAATACATTATTTATTAATGTTAAGCATCATTATGTTTACTAACATTCATGTTTTATAACTTAGAACAACATCTTTTATCGTCAGAAGCACTACACTTGCATACGTGCATCCTCGACGTCATCCGATTGTCCTCGAAAACACAACAGTCCTAAATATGACCATTTTGACCGTTGTTCCCGACCTCAACTCGAAAAACTTAAAACTTGAAAGTTTTAGGTTGTGACAACCGTAATTTTGTAATTTAATTTTAATATTTATTTGATTGAATAAATATTTTTCGATGAATTAATTATTAGATTAAATAATTAATTGATGAAGTTGTGATAGATTAATTTAATTATATGTGTTACATTTATTAATTAATGTGGAGAATTTTATTATTCAAGTATGTGATTATGTGAGCTTATTGAATTAAAAGAAATATTTAATAAGCTTTATGTTATTTTAATTAATTTAATTATTAATTAGAGATTTAATAATTTGACATTATTAATCAAAGAGAATTTGAATTATGTGACTATGTGTATTAATGAGAAATTATTATATTTTATTTAAAGTAAATTAAATAAGATATTAGATTTATTTTATATGGATGTGACATTTTTTAAACTATATGATAAGGTTTTATTAAAATAATGGGTTTTAAAACCTAGTATGCTAGCCAAACATGGCCTTAATGGGAGTTGAGGGAAGTTACCCATGACTGGGTAACTGACCACAACTCGTCAGGCGTCTTCTTTATTATACGCTTTCCCCTTCCTTTTCTTTATTAAATTTTCCTAAGTTTAGAAAGTGTCAGAGAGAGTTTCAGAGAGAGTTGAGAAAAGTTTTGAGAGAGATTGTGAGTTGGGTAATTGAAGAACTGTGGAGGAGGAGTTTATCTCTTGCAAATTATATTCTACGCTTTGGGTAATTCTCTCCAACCCAAATTCCTATTTTACGTCTTTTTAAGTTTTCATGAATATGGCCTAAGTTTTCTGTAAAGTTTCTGTAGTTGGAAAGGGTAACAATTATGTGATTATGTGTTAATATATAACATCATAGCATGTTTTATATATATTATATGGGTTTCCATATCTTCAGTTTCATGAAATTATACAGTAAAAGATTTCAGAGTATGTTATATGGCCATATGGCCTTATACGTGTTTTTAGTATGTCAAACATAAATGGTTTTGCAAAATTTCCACTTGTATATGATTATGCATGATAAAATGAACAAAACGAAATTTGAATGGTTGGATTTGGTCTTATAACGAATCTATGGCGATGAATTTTAGAATTTATGTTCAAAACTTCAAGAACATCAAGAACAGTCCAATTTTCATGTTTTAATCCTGTGATTAAGTGTTTTAATGGATTAAAATCACTCCATAGATGTTAAGTAATGATTATGTACGAATTTGAACATGTGGGTATGTGTAATTTGGTGAAATTAGTGTTTAGGATGTGTTGTTTTCACTAAATTCTGTGTTCGTCGCAAACTGGAAATTCAGAGTCTGGGATTCGGCTAGTGGCGCCAACTCCCGATTCATTTCTCACATCGCAATGGCCATCACCGAGTCAAGAATGACGTCCGCAGCGGCCCTTAACGCCAAGACATAGTATAAAAGTTGCACCGCAGCACCACTTAGCAGAATGGTCAGAAATGAGTTTTTAAAAGTGTACAAGTATGGAAATGTGATAGCAACTTAGTCTAATGATTATAAAGACTTGTTAGACCTATAATGAGATGTTAAAATAAATTCTTAACATGTCCATAACACAATTACATGTGGATTGAATGATCGAATGCATAATTAGTTTATTTTTTCTTGAAGTCTTAATTTTACACTAAGTGTAATAGTTGACTAAGTATAGTCATGAATTCGAGTTAAACAAAGAGTAAAGTTATGATGTTAGTACGTTGTTATTGACTGGTATTGTGAACGTAATTGGTATGTAGGATTTAATTCAAAGAACGAGTTTGTTTAAGTGTAATCTACACACGAGACAAGTTTCTAAACCTTATCTTGTTACATTGAGCAAGTTTTCTACCTCTACATTTACGTTGAGCAAGTTTCTTACCCTAAACTTTCGTTGAGCAAGTTTTCTAACCCTACTTTTTATCGTTATATAAGTTAATTAATTCATCTTTCGATATTGAGCAAGTTCTCATTTTTAATGATCAAGCCTGTCTTGTATATTAAAGTTTATTAATCTTCAAGCATGATGTTGTTATACAATAATTATTCTATTGTATACCTTTTGAGATGTTATTCAAGTTAAATATTCATTTACTGTTAAACCTTGTTAGACTAGTGAATCCTTATTGATTCGACTACTCCATAGTTAATGAGCGTTCTAAATTTTAGAACCCTTTGATGAATTATCCAAACCAAACTTCCTTTGGTGCGGATTCGAATGTCAAACTGAGATGAACAACCCTGTATAGGGGATTATTTACGCTTTAGCGTTAAGATATTGTGCACAGTATGGTACTAAGGGTTGATCCCCTAAGCACGAGAAGAAGAGTCCATAGTCTTATGATCATTATGGTGTTTCAAGTAAAAACACTTGACAACCTAGGACATAGTTCAAGGTCTTATGACCCTCGTAATTTCTTTTGATTCTTGTTATCCATTCTTGATTCAAAAGTTGAGCTTTATATCAGAAGTTATTATTTCTCTCGCATGTTATTATTCATTGTTATATTGTTATACTTGTGGGCAATCGTGCTCACTCTTGCGTAATAATAACATTGCGATTAAACGAAAAGAAGCGCACGAACCTTCCACTAGTAAGGGCAAGGGCAAGCTTAGCAAGTAATGAAGACTGATTATTTATGTGATTATGTAATGATAGTTAGACTTGATGTTACTTAAGACTTATTTGTTTATGTTTTCCGCACAGATGATTTAAGGTTAGAGTAACCTGGGATTTATTTATTATTCAGTTGATGTAACCCCATAAGGGGAGAGATTTTATTATTATTTATTTCTATTGCATGGTTTGCATTTATGGGTAGATAGATAGATGATGCTTGTACAGTGGACACCAAATCCTGTGGAAATGGAAGTATCGAATTTGGAGGTGTCACATAGGTCTATTCGTCCTCCTTCCGGGTCATCTTGAATCGCCTCAATCGGAGTTCGTATGAAAAGGTTATGCCTATTTTACTAAAACATGTCAAAACAGTCACACCTGACATACTTTGGGTGCAGTTATGCCCAATTAAGCCTTGTTCATAGAGCAGCTGCGCCCCAAATGACTTAGGGCACAAAGATTGCTTACCAGATTAGCAAAAAAAAGGACTCAAGTTCTTTGTTCTCGCGATTTTTGAACATTTTCTCCTTCTAATCTTCATAACTTGAGTTATACACATCCAAATTAGTCCGTTTTCGATTCTATGGATTCGTAATTCATAGAACTACAACATACTAGAATTATAACATTTTCAGAAACAATAACTAGCCTAAATCTTGACCCAAAACTCATGTTCATACTAAACTTTCATGTTTTAACATGTTTAGCGAATTCATTCACTATGAATTCGTTTCTTAACCAAATTGATTCATTCAACTTGCGTTCTTTTCGTTTCTTATCGTACTAACATATTATAGACTCAATTTACAGTTTAGTTCACAAACTAACTACCAATTTTTGTACTTTCACAAGCCATATACATAACCATATACACTATAAACGATTTTCTATCTTTTTGAACATAATTAGCACACTAATTCCTTTTCTAGATACTAATTTTAACATCACAAATTTACTAATAAACACAATTAATCAGTTGGTATATCAACAAATCATCCAATTTGAATTTACAAATTATTCAAAGTTCAAAATACATAACATTCATATAAGTAAATTAAGGTTTTGGACGTTATACCTTCAATTGCTTGGAGATAATTCTTGATAGAACAGAAAGAATTACTTGAAATCACAATACTCTTTCTCAAACTCTCTCTCTCTCTCTCAAATTTTCTCTGTAAACTCCCTTTCTTCTCTTCTCTCAAGCTTAGGCCAACTCTTTTACGTAAAGTAAAATAAAACAGACACAACCCAAACCAAAACGTCTAAAAATGACGTTCTAATAATTATATAATTAATTATCAGTTATAAATATTTAATATATTATTATTTATTTATTTTTAATTCAAATTTAAATTCAAAAGCCATAAGGCTTTGTTTGGCAAAACACTTTTAAAAATAAAGACTTAATATCTTTAAGCCTTGTTTGGTAAATCCATTTAAAACTACATTAATTTACTTCAATAAATCATTTATACTATAGTTTATTGTCTCACATTATTTACTTGGATTTCCATATCCAATCTTAATTAAATAAACAAAACTAATTACCACAAAATTATAATTTTCATTATAATTTTACTTAATAAATTAACATATCACTTTAATTACTAAATTCAATTAAAACAACATTCTAGCAAACATAACAACTCTCTAATTTAGTTATTAAGTTAAATTAGAGTATTATCTCATAAACTTAATTCATCACTCTTTTATCTTAATTAAGTTAATTTCTATAACTCATGAATTATTTACTTACTAATAAATAATCTAACAAATATCTACTAAACAACAAACACATCAATTAAAAATATTTATTTAATTCAATAAATATTTAAAATTACAAATAAAATTCTGGATTGTTACATCTTTCCCACCTTATAAGGATTCCGTCCTCGGAATCACCGAAACCCTACCTTAATCAGGTTTTCATCAAATCTCTTCGTTGAATAACTTTAACACATTACCTTAATATAGGTTTTATATTTCCTACTCCAACCATTCTTCATAATAAATTCTTGTAAGTTTTATTTCATAACCTTTACTTAGACTCAATTATATTTGAGTATTACATATTCTTTGACCCGTTCATTATCTTTCTCTAAGGATCATTATCATGTACTAGATTCTCAAACTCTCGGGACATTACATTCACCCCTTCTTCTACAAATTTCGTACTCAAAATTTGATTCATTAATCTTTATTCATTCAATCTATCAAAATAGATTTTACGTACTTAGGGTGTTAATCCCTATAGGGACTCACGTACTTAGGGTGTTAAGCCCTTCGTACGATCTATTGTGCACTCTGTCCACGGTTATAAGTACTCTTTCAACTTAAACCTAAACAGTCATTAGACTATAGGGACTCCAATACTTAGGGTGATCAGCCCTTCATACTATATATTGTGCACAAACATCTAAACGCTTCCGCGTACTCCCAAAAAAAAAAGGTTGTTCACCTCAACTTTTCAACACCTGAATCCGCACCAAAATAATTTTGTTTGGCATAACTCTTCAAGAAACGCTTGAACTGCATAAACATCTTTCAATATTTGTCTAACTCAATCAAATAGCATAAACTTCTAACAATAACTCGAACATCAATCGAAATAGTTTTATCCAATTCATATGGCATATCTTTCTTAGTTTAAAGAAAACCAAAAATCCTTTTATGATGACATGATACCGTACTATCTCGATAGTACGTTGAGGATTCAGTCATTATATGACTTTGTCATTCTACATCATACCATAGTAGGTTGATGATCTTATGATCACATCCAACATTAGGTTCAATTGCATTGATGACTTCCTCGTTTGTCAAATCAACATCATATTTAGTGATGCCTTAATGACTACGGAAAGAAAAAAAATATTTTGATATTTTTTAAATCATTTTTGTCTAGCCAAAATAATTAGCATAGACATACGGATAACGGTATTATTTTAAAAAAAAACTCATTGGTTCCATCGTTTGATCCAATATTTTTTAGGAAAAATAGAAGTGCAAACATCAGCACGAAGTCAATAAATTTCAAAAATCTAGTAAAGCTAAAAGATTTGGAATATCTAATTTTCTCCATCAATTTTAATCTTTACTCCATTACCTCATTACTAACTAATTCTTTTTATTTCTAGCACCACCAATGCTCTTATACTAAATATTCTTGTATTTCAATTTACAATCTTCCTATACCTCCCAGTATAGTTCATCAAACTTACTACACATTGGAAGTTTAGGAACTTGCCAGACCATAGGCGTCCATTCGCTGAGGGGTTCAAAACATATCATATTATTATGAGTCACGAACTTACCATATGTTTTATGTTAGTTCACAGAGGTACAATAGTTATCTAGAAGGGGGGGTTGAATAGATATTTTAAATTCTTCTTTTCAAAATACTTGTTAGTTTTGATAATGATTTGCTAATCATGAATTAAGATTTGTTTGTTTTCCTTGAGGATATAATGAATTAATAAGAAAAAGCGATTATGACAGTTATAGCAGTTATGGCAAGAATATAAGAGACACAACGATTTTAAGTGGTTCAGAGCATTCAAAGCTCCTAGTCCACTCTTCTACTCCTCGGTAGGAAATCCACTAAGGATATCTTTACAACCACGAATCTCATGATTCCTTCAAGACCAGCAATCTTGGAACTTCTTAGTTCACTATTGAACTCTTCAAGTCTAGCAGACTTGGTACTTCTCAATTCACTTAGAACTCTTCAAGTCCTTCTGACTTGGAACTTCTTCCTTCACTAGATAATAGTTGAGTTCTTGAATGGTGTTACTCAGTTGCCTTTAAGCTTGTGTTCGAAAGAACTGAGTAGCTGAGCAAGCTTTCCTTTTTCAGATCGTAGAGTATGATCGTTGAGTGTTCTTCATCTTTTTGTTTAGTGCTTGCTTGATTCTTTCATCTGCTAATGTTTTGTATATATGATGCCTTTGAAATGTATCTGTTGAAGCATTAAATGTATTTGACATTTATAAGCTTTGATAGAGACTTTCTGCATAACTTCTGATTAGCAAACTAGCCCACTGACACAGTAGACTGCTATCTCACCTAACACTTGAAAAGGTGTTTTCTGCTGACCCATAGTACTTTCCTTAGCTTCTTCAATACGTTTCTTTGTTATATACTAAGGATGACTGTTGTGTCTTTGGGACTCCCGAGGTCTTCAACGTCTATAGCTCATTCCATATTTGTTGTGATTTATCTTTAAACAAGTGGATGAGGCTCGATGCTTCTGACACAGACAGATGAAGCTCTACGATTCTGATCGTGGTGTCATGCCACCTTGGTACTTGGTCTGGTGCTGATAGATGAGAACACAATGATTTCTCTTAAGTACTGGTACACTATGATCTTCACTTGCTTGACTTGCAGACTCTACACTTCTGAGAGCACTCTACGAACTCTGACTTGGCTCGACAAGCATTAGGACTACTCTACGATTTCAGAACGGCCCTTCAAAGCAGATACACTATGATCCTCGATGCTCTACGATTCTTCCTTGTCTTCTGCAATCTCTTGATCATCTTGAAAGATTACGATTCAGTTGAAGCCTATCTATTACATTTTAAGATATAGATCAACCTAATAGCTTTGATCTTTTCTTCTATACATTCATTTACATAATGATAAACATTAAAGTCCAGATCAACCTAACAAGTTTGATCTATCACTAAGTTCTTGTACATGTGTTCCTTTGAAGGACTTTACATATAATCATGACTATTAACTTTCAACATCAAATTTTAAATATGCAATCTCCCAATAATCTCCCCCTATTTGATGTTGACATAACCAAGGAGATTTGTATCATGATTATTAATTTCTAGATGCAGTTGCTAGAAAGTAAATATGACTTAGTGTTTCAGTGAGCAGCTGAAACCTCTAGAGAATAAGCATGAATTTATTGATGTTTGTAAAGACATATATTACAATTAAGCTTAGTTACATCAATAAGAAGTGAGTTTCAACTTATCTCTATTTCTTATGCATTTTGTTCCTTGGAGGATTTGCATACTCTTGAGCTCTTCTTCTCCTTCTCACTTCGTCTTTCCATGCTATATCTTCCAGCTCACTTTAACTTAGTCTTTCATGATGATCGTGCATATTCATGAATGCAGGATCTCCAATTGGCATTCTTAGACCTGTGGTGGTCACCTCTTGTGAGCTGGGAAAAGGCCTTTGACTCCTTATTGGTTGTGCCATGAGAATTTGTTGCTATTCAAGTCGTGGAGTCTGATGGCGAGACTGACTTGTAGGAGAACTTCTTGAGAAAGCAGTAATTTTGCCTTTGCCTCCTTTGCCCTTCCTCTGTCTCCTTCCCCTTTATTCTCCCCTTTTATGTCAGCATCAAGAGTTTGAATATCTTCACATAAGCGAGTCATGCCTTGTACAAGTTCGTTGAGTTGAGTCTGGGATTGAACTATATCTGCATGATTTTCCACAATTAGAGAGTGAGTACGAGCGTCTCTCCCTTGCAGAATTTCCAAGACAGTTTATGTTTGTTTCATTTGACCCATGGAGAATGCTTGGAATTCTTTCATTTAGGTCTTTAGACTCGTGAGATTTTCCATCATAAGTTGATTTTTGGATTCTTGAGTATTTTATAAAATAAGAACAACACCCTTATGCTTCTTGGCAGCTAAAAAGTGGATTTGATCCCTTTCATTGATACTCTAGATCATCTCTTTTATTATCTCCCTAAGCTTCTTTGTTAGTTTAGAACTTAGGGTGCTTGGGAGAGTATTGGCAGCATCAATCAACTGAGTCAGCCTCATATGAACAAGTTCGAAGTGAACTTCAAGATCTTCTTGTATGTCCTTGGTCACTTTCTTAGTTGCTTCTGACAACTCCGTTTTGGTGGGGAGATCAGATATAAGCTCAAGGAGTTGCGGATTATTTGGAGGAGAGGCTCTTGAATGTTGACCTTGCATTTAGTAGAGATCAAGATCAAGACTAAAATAATCGTTGGTTGAGGAAGATGGTATGTCTGGTGGAGGGGAAGGTGTGTGAGGTTGAGCTTCAAAAGGGATTGAGTCTACGATCTTACCAGGTGACTCGACGACTTGTGCAGGTGACTCTATGATTGGATGTGGCTCAATAATCGTAGAGGGAGGGATGATAGGAGATTGAATCAACATAAAGTTTGGCACATTTGGTTCATCAGTTACAGAATGTTGAGATTCTGTAACTGGAAATTGATTCAGTGAATGAAGTATCACTTCCGACCATCTTGGTAATTCATAGAATTGTTTGACAAATGATGGTGGACACTGATTTATTCTAAAAGAGATGGGAATAGTTTGTACCTCATGCCCATATTCTGAAGAGGGGCTGTTGGTGATCAGCTTTCGGGCAAAGTTGAGTTTGCCTGGAAATCCATGAGCTAGCACCGAAATTGCTGGATAGGCTTTGAAGGTCCAGAACATATGATCCCAGGAGTTGAGAATTTGGGCTCTGTGAAAGGGCATCATAGGTAGATAGGAGAACATTTAATTGTAGTTGGCTCTCATATAACCATCACAACCCACATCTATAATCTCAACCTCATCATCCTATTCTTCTTCTCTGTCTACTTGTGAATATTCCACTTCAACAATTACCTCCACTGGACTTCCTTGTTTTTCTTCTCTCTCACCCTCCATAGCTTCACTTCTCTCCATTTCTGCAGTTTCTAAAGCTAGAATCTCTTGAGGAACTGAGGGAGATTCCTGATAATCTCTTGGCAGTTCTTCCTCAGGTGCATCTTCTTCTGACATAGGGACTTCACGATGCTCCCCCTCAGCTAGATCATTCATTTGTATTTCAAACAGTTCCCCCTCAGCTGGAGCATTCTCTAGAGTAAGAACTTCAGGCAGCTCATGTTGGTCATTTTACCGATCAATATATGTGTGCAAGTATACACGGTCAACAAGTAATAAAGAGTAAGTAAAGTATCATTCCCACGGAGAATTAACTAATAAAGTTTACCAAGCACTAACCCATAACCATTTCAGTCTTATTTAAACGAATGATTTAATATAGTGATGAAAACTATAAAATTAAATAATACTAACTACCCCTAAAATGAAACTAGATAATAAAGACTCGAGATTACAATTTCCCCTATTGAATCATTTAAATCGACACACTTCCTGTTAAGCCAAATTAATTATAGTGGATTGTTAGTCGAGAACACAAAAGTGAAATATAGCCATCTCTCGATGTACCATACCCATATCAAATGTAATCCACAATTGATAGAATACACATGAATACCCACATTACCTAAACCACTATATGTCTATGTGATTTACAAATAAATAGGGTTTAAGCCCAAGTTCTCAATTAACTACGAGTGGTGCTTCGGTATATGTATATCCTAAGCATGAATCATACATTCCATCACCATGTAAAACATACAAACACACGCTATTAAGATCAGATCTAAACCCATACGTCGTCTTTCAAGTTCATATGGGTTATCACAATAATCGATGACCATTCAACTAAGCAAATAAGCATGAATCTTAATAGACAATCTCATAACAATCAATAAGACTAACAATGAAGTATATCAAAATAAATTATGCAATAGATTCCATTGCAATCCCAAAATAGAGTTTAACTCATAGTTGAATTAGAATCCATGATCCACAATTGAATATACATTGAAAGATACAAATATAAGTAAAGAGAGTTAGGGATTAAGAATAGCAAATCTGAGTTTCTTCTCTTGTTTCACTTCTGAACTTTCAAGGATCTTCAATTGATTCAATCCCCAAATCTTAGCTATTCTAGGGTTCTAATCTACTCTAATCTAATAAGGAAATTAAAGAAAAGAAAAGAGCATATGTAATGTAAAAATGATCCCCCCAAGGGTGGAATCCCCTCTACATACTGATAATACGTCTAATATATAAGCCCTAATTGAACCCCCTCCAAGTTACGCTCCAATCGCACTATCTAGTGAAAAAGTCATCTCTAGTCACCTTTTGAAGTGACGCGGCCACGCTGGAATTGGCCTGAAGTTGGGCGCGCACGCGCTCAAGTATCAAATCGCATTTTTTTGCTCCAGGGAATGGCGCGGCAGCGCAGGAAATAGCCTAGAAATCCGCGAACCCACGCTGTTGATTTTCTGTTGCAGTGTCCTCTAGTAAAATGGCCATAACTTTTGATTTGGGAGGAGTTATGGGGCATGCAACCTATCAAATCGAAGCCCTCGACGAGATCTACAACTTTCATTCTTTGATAATTGAGAACTAATGGATGGATGAAGGCTGAAATTGGGTTGGAAGTGACAGCTTATGCAAATAGCCACCCAAAACAGTGACGTTCAACGTTCGTGGATACAAAGGTCATAACTCTTGCATCCGAACTCTGATTAGAATGATTCAAGATGTTCCAGAAAGATAAGAAGAATCTCTATAACATAATCCATGTTCTAAGTCAAGAACATGAAATGAACATGAAAGCCCAAACGATCCCCGGATTGTTTTTCCTTGCATTTTTATACCAATAGTTGCTCACATCGTTCCCAAGCTTAAGATCTAAAAAATGAACACAAAATGCATGAAAAGTAACTAAGAAACATGAGTATAAGCAACTAATTCAAGTAATAGATACTGAATAAATAGGTATAAAACCTACTTATCAGATCCCCCTCAACTTTAGTTGTGTTCTTTTGACTTGCTTCGGATAGCCTCTTCTCTGCAGCTATCCTTTTATCTTCCTCCTTTAAAGCTTTTTCATTGACAATAATTTATTTCTTGACAAGTTTTATTTTTGACTTCCTAGGCTGAGCCACAGCCTCAGCATTTTCTTCAGCTTCAGCTCTGAATGGTTGATCAGCCTGAGAAGCTATTGCATCATCTTCTTCGGGAGTGGTGTCCAGTCTGGTCTCTACGATTGGTAAAGACTCTATGATAGAGGAGACAGATGGCTTCTTTGACTTGTGACTGGGTGAGCTGTGTTTTCTCTTCTTAAGCAGCTGAGAGATGGTAGCTCTATCTTCATCTTCATCAGACTGATGTTCTTTCCTTTTCAAGTTCCTCAAAGTTTCAGTACCAGAACACTCTTGAGGTAGATCAATAGTTGAACCTTGAGGCTCCTCTGCCATTTGAGCCTTCATTTTTCTTTTACCCTTGTTTTTTCTGATTAAAGCAATGGGTTCTTCCTTATTGATTTCTTCTTCTTCTTCAGTCTCCTTTACAACTAACATGTTTCCTGGAATTCTGGACTCCTTTGCATCACCAGTTCTTCCACTGGACTCAGATATCATCCTTACATTTTCTTCTGGATTTCTTTTCCAGTTCTCAAACAACTACTGGGTCATTCTTCTGTTTGGATTGATGGATTCTCCTTCATCATCCCCAATCTTATCTCCCAATGCTAACTGTAGGATGGTGCTTATAAATCTCCCTTAGAGCATCTTTCTAGAGCTCTTTGACTTCTTTGAACTGAGTATCCATTTCCCAATCCAGTCGAGTAGTACGGCTCCATAGTTAAGTTGAATCCCACAACTGATTGTTGTCATGAGCTTAAGCTGCACTTCGTTCACAGAGTCATGGCGAGCTCTTATGAAGATATGCATTTCCCAACAATGTCAGCCAAAAATTCATACCTTTGGGGGAACTCTTTCTTTTTGTACCCTCTGACAGTCGGAAACTTTTTGTGGTGCATCTTCTTTAATCCTTCATGAAAATTGATTCCTTGAATGAATGGAAATCCTTTTGATTTGAAACCTAGGGCTAGGTTTATATCCTCAGCTTTGAGTTTAATTTCCACGTTCTTAACCCTTGTAGTGATGACATCGTTCTCAAACGTTCCATTCCTGTAGAACTCTTTTATCAGCTTTGGGTAGATCCATGTGCTTGTACCCAGAGCTTCTTCAAGACCAGCTTTCTTTATCAGAGATAATGTTTTGTGAAATTTGGGATCACCTTTCTTGAACTCATCGAAATAGAGTCGGTAACCAGAGATAACATTTGAAGCCGCCATTGATTTCTTTGTACTGAGGATAATTTAGCGATTTTGAAAGCTAGGGTTTCTACTGGTGGAGAGAGAGATATAAGCTTTTTGAACTTCTTAGTTTTCAAAAGGGCCTTTTTAAACTATACTTGTAACTTCCCTCCACTCGATCTGCATAGTGGGGCATGTGTCGAGTTCTGCTTGGCTCCACGATTTTAACTTGTGTGGAAAATACTGATTTGCCCTTAGCTCCTCCTGAGCTAGTGTAGTCTTTGGGAGGACTACAATCGTCGAGGTAGCACTACAGTCATTGAGGTTGTCATTGTGATCGTTGAGTCCAATGCTAAATCTGCTCTACGAACATTATCTGCTTTGTTCCTTGTAATGAACTTTTAACTTAGTATTTCTTCCGAGTTAAGGTAGCTCAAGATGGGCCAACCTCTTAGAATGAACTAAGGATTAGGTTTGTCCCTGAGGCACTTAACAGAGAGATTGCTTGGATTTTTTGGAACTTTTGTCATCACAGGATGCTTCTTTGTCATGTTGATGAGACTCTACGATTGTGGTCTTTCATGTCATTACAACTCTACGATCATGGTCTTTCATGTCATTGCAACTCTATGATCGTGGACTTTCTTTGGTCCTGTCCACGATTTTGAACATAACCTTTATATCTGCATGGTTAGCACAGACTAGAGCATAGATTTTATGGTTGTAGATTTAGCATTCCTAGCTCACTTATTAATTTATTAAAGATGGATTCATCTAGAGGCTTTGTAAAGACATCAGCAAGTTAATTTTCAGTAGGAATGTATTGTAAAGATATGGTTCCATTTTGAACATGATCACTAATAAAATGATATCTTATTTCTATATGTTTAGTCATAGAATGCATGACAGGATTGTGTGTTATTGCTATGGCACTTGTGTTATCACAATGAATAGGTATAGATTTGAAATCAAACCCATAATTTGCTAGTTGATTTTTCATCCATAACATATCAGCACAACAGCTGCCAGCAGCAATATATTCAGCTCTGCTGTTGATGTAGATACTGAGTTTTGCTTCTTGCTAAACCAGGACACAAGTTTGTTTCCCAGCAGCTGACAGGTGCCATTGTACTTTTTTTGTCTATTTTGTAGCCTATAAAATCAGCATCTGTATATCCTGTCAGTTCAAAAGAGGACTCCTTGGGATACCAAAGCCCCAAGTGAGGTGTGACTTTGAGGTACCTGAAAATCCTTTTTACAGCAATTAAGTGTGATTTCTTAGGATTAGCTTGAAATTTAGCACATATACATGTTGCAAACATTATGTCTAGTCTACTGGAAGTTAAATATAGAAGAGAGCCTATCACACCTCTATATTGAGTTATATCAATACTTTTACCTTTTTCATCTTTGTCAAGCTTGGTTGCTGGAGCAATTGGAGTTTTCATGGGAGAGGTTGATTCCATGCCATACTTTTAAGTAAGTCTTTAATATACTTGGCTTGGTTTATGAAGATTCCTTCATCAGTCTACTTTACTTGCAATCCGAGAAAGAAGTTTAGCTCACCCATCATGCTCATTTTGAACTTGCTCTGCATAAGCTTGGCAAATCTCTTACACAATTTTTCATTAGTAGAGCCAAAGATAATGTCATCAACATATATTTGAACTAATAAGACTTTGTCTTTATGTTTTCTAAGAAATAATGTGGTATCTACTCTACCTCTAGTGAACCCATTTTCAATAAGAAAATTAGTTAATGTTTCATACCATGCTCTAGGTGCTTTTTTAAGACCATATAAGGCTTTGTCTAATCTATAGACATAATTAGAGAGAGTTGGATTGATGAAACCTGGAGGTTGTTCCACATATACTTCTTCTTGAAATTCACCATTCAGGAATGCACTTTTGACATCCATCTGAAAGACTTTGAATTTCATGTGAGCAGTAAAGGAAAGAAATATTCTGATGGCTTCTAATCTGGCAACGGGTGCAAAGGTCTCGTTGTAGTCAATGCCTTCTTCTTGAGAGTAACCTTTGGCCACTAGTCTTGCCTTATTCCTTGTTATTACTCCATCTTCATCCATCTTATTTCTGAAGACCCACTTTATGCCGATGACAAGATGACTCTTTGGTCTTGAAACTAATCTCCATACTTTGCTTCTTTCAAACTGATTTAGTTCTTCCTGCATGGCTTCTATCCAGCTGGAGTCTTCCATAGCATCTTCTATCTTCTTGGGTTCCATTTGTGATAGAAAGCTCAGATATAAACACTCATTTTGGGTGGCGGCTCTTGTTTTGACTCTTACATTTGGGTCTTAAATGATTAAGTCTTAAGTGTGGTCTCTAGCCCATCTATTTCCTATTGAAACATCTATCCTGATGCCTAATTGTCTGAGACCTTCAAGATCAATTTCAGCTTCTTGATGTGGAGGTTCGTTGTCTTGCGTAGTTCTCTCTACGATCTCCTTTTCTTGCTCGACGATTTCATTTTCTAGAACTACAATCGTGGTGTTGAGTTCAACGACCTTATTCATAGTGTCTGAATTATCGTTCGTAGTGTCTTGAGACTTTATTTTGTTCAAGTCTGTTTCATCAAAGATGATGTGAATTGGGACTTCAACACTTAGTATCTTCTTATTGAACACTCTATAAGCTTTGCAGTCTGTGGCATATCCAAGAAAGATTCCTTCGTCAGACTTAGGTTAGAACTTTATCAAATACTTTTTTCCATTGTTAAGTATATAGCATGGACAGCCAAACACATGAAAGTAGCTGACACTTGGCTTTCTTCCTCTCCACAATTCGTAGGGAGTCTTCTTTAACATAGAGTGTACAAGAGATCTATTCTGAGTGTAGCATGCAGTGTTGACAACTTACGCTTGAAGTATTCAGCAGATAAATTCTTCGCTAGTAGAGTTCTTCCATCCTCTATCAAAGTTTTGTTCTTTCTCTCAGCTACTCTATTTTGCTAAGGGGTTCGTGGAGCTGGGAAGTTTTGACTGATTCCATTGTCTGTACAGAACTGGTCCATCTCAGAGAAGTCAAATTCTCTGCCATGATCACTTCTTATAGCCTTGATTTCTCCCATTTCTCGTTCATCACTAGTCTAAACATTTTGATTAGTTGGGAGCTAGTTTCATCTTTTGAGTTTAAAAAGAACACCCAAGTAAATCTGGTATAGTCATCTACTATGACCAGTGAGTATCTCTTCCCTCCAAGGCTTGTTGTTATAATTGGACCAAAAAGATCCATGTGAAGCAGCTGTAGAGGTTTGTCAATTGAGTTGACAGTTTTTCTCTTAAATGAGTTTCTAGTCTGCTTTCCAAGTTGACAGGCATTGCATGGCCTTTCTTTGACAAAGCTGAACTTGGGTAAGCCTGCTACTAGATCCTTGGAGGTCAGTTTAGACATGCTTTTGAAGTTGAGATGAGACAATCTTCTATGCCATAACCAGCTCATTTCTTCAGATGATTTAGCCAGAAAGCATACCACCTCGTCCGAGCTTAATTGATCAAGATTGACAGTATAGTCATTGCCTTCTCTTGTTCCAGTCAGCTTTATAGAGGATGTCTTTAGATCTTTGACTTGACATTGATTGTTGAGGAAAGTGACTTGATGACCTTTGTCGCAGAGTTGGCTTATGCTCAGAAGATTGTGTTGTAAACCTTCCACATAGGCCACTTTACTAAAGGACACTGCTCTATTCCTAGCTGAGCCATATCATCTTGTTTTGACAGAGCCATTATCTCCGAAGATGACTGCTGGACCCTCCTTTTCTACGAAGTTAGACAGAAGCGCTTTGTTCCCTGTCATGTGCCTTGAGCATCCACTGTTCAGATACCAGGTTGTGGTCGTGGAGCTTGGTTCTTATGGTAAGATAGAACTCTTATTTTGGTACCCATACTTGCATGGGTCCTACTTTGTTAGTGCCCTTGGGAACCCAAATTTGCTTAATTTTGGGTTTCACATGCATAGGATTATGGTAGCATATTGCAGCCTTATGACCAGTTTTATTACATACAAAGCATCAAATATAATGCATGCTTGTGTGTATGTGTGTGGATTCTTCCTCCATTTGGACTTATGCGGTTTTTCAATAATCTTTCCTTTATACTTTTTTTCCTTTTTCCATGTCTCCTTATGTTTCATGATTCGTGAAGAGTGAGGCTTAACTCTACTGTTCCTTCCCAGTTGGTTCGTGGAGTTAATTTTACTCGACTCTACGACCCTTCGAGATTGGAGAGTAGAGACTGAGTTACTCTTCTCTCTTCTGAAACCTAGGCCAGCATGAGATCCTTTATTCCTTGGAACATAGGTTGGATCTGAAGAGGAGGGTTGGACTGGTTCTTCCTTCTGTGAGGATTTCACAAATGTAATGCTTCTACTAAAATGCGAAACATTACTAGAGCTAGTTTCCTTTATCTTTTCCACATATTATTTTGAGGTGGGTTTCCCAAAACCTAAATCTGTTCTGTCAGATGCACTTCTCTGACTGGAGATCAGGGATTCCATAGAAGAAGAGGATTTATTCCATGTAGAGATTTTCCTTTCTAGTTTCTCAATTTTAGAGGTCAGACTTGACTCTCTTTGTGCATTAAGTTCATTGGTCTGTTTTAAGAACTTATTCTCTGTAACGCCCGAGAAAATCGGATTTTTATGACAATTAAATTTTTATTTGATTATGTGAATTAAATGAATTTAATTGATTATTATGTGAGTAAGCTATGTGAAGGTCGTTCTATGACCTAGAATGTGCTAACGTGGTTAGTATTCTGGCTTCGTGCTAGAATTATTTGTTTGGAATTTCCATACGAAAATAACTGTTTTCCGAGAAATTTTCGTAAAAACACTATTCATCCATTTTTGTTCGGGAAATTATTTTGAAATTCTGAGAAACGCATAATGATGGAATATCATGATAAGATGGAATATTTGATAATATTTCATTTATGACAAACGCAGTTTTCTCCTGTAGACTTAAAACCTAAGGGTTGAGTATATTGACTTCCGAGAAGGAAATAATATGCGTAGAAGGAATTGTGTTAAGGTTAATGCTAGTGTTATACAAGTATGATACTATTTAGTATCTATGTATAATACGTTGAGTAAATACAAAGTACAATACGATTATTGTACGTGTAGTATACGTAAAGAATACGTGAATTGTACGTGTAGAATACGATTCGTATTATAGAATTAAGATTAAGTCTTAATAAATAAGTCATTTGAGTTGGATTTCTATTAGTCCAATTATTAAATGACAAAGCCCAAGGAGATTAGTGAATTGAGCTCAAGTCAAGGCCCAATGTTTATTTAGTTAAGCCCAATTCATTTAAACCGAACCGTGGATCGATCCAGTGGGTCACCGAATGGGTAAAACCCATGGGGCCACCCATGGGATGTCACTTTGCAAGTGGTGGGCCAGCTACTTGGAGTGGAAGCCAAGCATAAGGCTTGGTCACCAAGTATTTTACTTGGTGACTAAGAGTGAATAATAAGGAGGTGATGGTTCATTGTCCAAATTACCCTCCATTCTCATTTCCTATAAATAGAAATCTAGGTTGATTCATTTTGGAGTTTTGAAATTTGCCAACCTAGATTATTTGAGAGAGAAAGAGAGCTAGACTTATAAAACATACACTTTGGAAGCTTGATCTTCTATTTTTCCATGAGAGTTTCACAAGGATTCTTAAGGTATAATCCTTACCTTTCATCTCCATCTCTTTTTGATTTTTCTTTTATCTTGAAGAATCATAGATGGGTAGTATATGTCTTGTATAGGAGATTAATGATGGCTTATTATATATTCAATCTCTACAAGTCATGAGATTATAAAAATCATAAGGTTAAATACAGTTTTGAACCATGAAAATATTGTTTGTTGAGATTGATCGTTTATAAACGATTGAACTCCATCAATACGTTAATATTTGCATCTTGTTTAGTTAGGATGTTGATATGAAATCCATGGAGTATTCCATGTGATTTGGCTTAGAGAACCCTAGTAACGAAGTTATGGCGAATTTTACGTAATTAGATGTTAAACGTCGAAAACGTTGAATTCCGGATTAGAGGTTAAAAGTTACCATGAGACTTGAAAACATTGGTTTTCAATGTCAACACGTGAGATAGGGTGATTAAGAGTTGTGGGTTCGAGAATCGTCGGATTCTGACTTAAAACGAAGAAAACGAGCATTGAACGGTCTTTAACGTTTACGAACGTCTAAAAATGAAATCAATAGTGAATTTTGAGTTATCGGATTCGAAAGTGTTGAATTCTAATATGAATGCGTAGATTATATTATTTATGACGTGTAGGCTTTTGAACGGACCAAATCGGGCTTATAATGAAGAAGTTATGGCCCCGGGAATTTCATAAAGTTTTTCAAAATTTGTTGGAATGTATCGAGGTCAGCAGCCATGCGCTGAGATATAGTGTTAAATTCGCATCAATGCAGCCTTGATCTAGTATTGCAGATAGGCAGTATTTCAAATATGAGTTCAAGAATGTTGTTAGTGACTTAGGTTTTGAACTTCATTTGTTCAGGAACCTAAAGGGGTAATGTTTGTACACTTCATAAGTGTATTAAAGTTATTCCTATACTACCTATACTAAGGTATATGGTATTGAATTTAGGAGCTGAATGCATGTTAATGAGTTATGAGTGATGAACAACGTTGGTACCTCGCCAACAATGTTAGAGTCCGGTTAATAACGTAAGTTGGTTAATAAGCCGGGACGAAGGGTAAAAAATTGAGTTGACTTTATTATTGATATTAAGTTAACTAAGACATAGAACAGAAAGAAGCTTGTAGAAATAATGTGAACATTTGTTTGATAGCTAATTATAGTGTGCTATGTGAATATATCATGTAGATTACCCAAAAAGGTCGTGGTCAGTCGATTAAATTATTTGAAGATCTGAAAGGCAAGTTTTCTTAACGCTTGTCTAACTTCCATGTTAGCCAAGTTTTATGTGATTCGTTGAACTGGATTGCAAGACTTATTTTAAAGAAAGGGTTGATGCCAGATTTTAATTCGGCTAGACTATTCGTAATATATGGATTGATTATGATTCATATCTTTCTATATAGAAATGTTAACGCTATCCTATGCCAAGTGATTGGTACGGATGTGAAGGTATGGTTTGTCTATGAACAAACAAAAGTATTTTTCATCGATTATTCGATGGGCACGCGAGTTTGCCAAAAATATTAAACGTAAATACGTTTAATGAATGAGTGTTGATGAACATAGATTACTATAGGCTGATCACCTAGAAGTGCTCGTAAGTTATCGGATGAACGGCCTTAGTGTTGTGGACTCCTTTTCAAGTATGAAAATTGAAAGTTACTGTTCATGGTCTATCAATGGCTCGTAATTCCTAATCTATTCTATACTTTGGGAATTGATGTTATGAATCTATTAAAGTATTATTGATTCATAATACTTCATAACTATTGTTCGATTATGTCGTAATTGTTATATAATTCACGAATGTGGTATTATTGTTATCATTGATTAAACTTCACGAAATGTCATGCTCATTTTCTTGCGTGAATTATATAAGCTGCGATTAAGGATGAACGTACTGTGAATGCCAAGAGAGATAAGGGCAAAGCTAAGATGGATGCTTAGGCATTGTGTAATAGTTTAGTAAGTTTGTATGTATTATACATTATGAACAATGAACGATGTAACCGGTTTATGAACCTGGGAAGGATTTTTACTTTGATTGTAATAAGAAGATAGTAATTACATTCATTTTGTTGTATTTGAATGGAATGATTGTATGGATGTTAGTACAATGGAGCACCATATGTCGGGTTGAAAGATACCCGAATTTGGGGGCGTCACAGGTTGGTATCAAAGCCTTAGGTTATAAAACTTAAGGGGGGGGAAAACCTTAGGCTAATAATCTCGTAAGGAAGGTAAAGTCCGAGGAATGAAATTCAAGTCCATTAAATTAATAAGGTATTGAGATAACTCAGTATCGAAAGGATTAAAAGATGGAAATTAATCTTAAAGGTATTAAATGTGATTTGTGCTTATACTATTGTGTATTATGTACTAATCAACATGTTATGTGTTTGTAGATGTCAACCGATAGCTTGATGTTTAGAAACGTGGAAATGATAAGTGAGGATTCAGTGAATCAAGTTGAGATAGTACCAATGCTAGTGGCGGAGGTACCAATAGTTGTACTAGATGACTCAGACATTGAGGAGTACATCTCTGAGGAGGAATACTCTGAAGAGACTATGGGTTTAGCATCATACCTTAATGAGATGCTGGACGTAGAGGAGGAAATGGAGGTGACATCGATTAATACGGTGGTACCTACTCAGGAGCCAACACCTCCGGATGCAATGAGATCATTGTATCTATCTGTGTTGGATAGGAATGTGCATCTGCGCACTGTGATAGAAACTCAGAATGAGGAGATAACTGCCCTATATGAGGCGAAGGAATCTGCAGAGGCGGACTTTGAGTCAGAGCACGACGAGAAAGTGCTTATGACAGATAAAGCACGTGACTATAAGGATGAGGTTCTAGAACTTCAAAAGCAACTGGTTGAAAAAGACCAGAAAAAAGCTAGGATGTCATACATCCATGAATGTGCTCATGAGGATTTTAAGCTAAAAATTGCTTGTTATTCTATTAAGTCAGGGCAGACTCGACATACCATAAGTCGAGATATAGTGTCGATTCTGGAAAATCAAAAATATAAGAATGCCATTCGACAGTGTTAGTAGATCGTTAGATCTTTTTGTATATGGTGGTAGTGACGTAAAGCCCTCTTTTGTATAATTAAAGGGTAGTCTTTTTATAAATCCCAATTTTTGTAGAAGGCAATCATGGGATAGTATGTAATAGCTTTTGGCTAAGTGAACATGATGTAAATAGTTTTAACTATGAAAGCATATTTATATAATGAAGTTTTTATTAAATGTGCTTGTTGTGGTATGAATGGTTATTATTGATTGAGAATGATAACCGAGTATTTAAATAGATAATAACGAAGATTTATTTATTTAATCAGAATTATGCCGCCGAGAAGGAGACAATGTAACCAAGAGGCCGAGTCTCATAATGAGAATCATGGGGGTCCTAATAACCCTATGCAAGAGTTCGTTAATTAATTAACGGCTTCATTTAACCAAGTGGGGGGTGGGATTCCTGTAGCTCCTGGGGTAGCAAGAACAACTACCTTTAAGGACTTTAAAAGTGTGGGTCCTCCCGAGTTCCGAGGAATGACGGACCTGTTAGAAGCGCAGACGTGGGTAAGAGAGATTGAGAAGACGTTTTTGATAACAAACGTAAGTGAGGTATAAAAGACTTCTTTTTGCGATTTACATGATGAAGGGGAAGCCAACTCTTGGTGGGAGGCTCACCAGGGTGGGCTAGGACAGAGGCTGTTACGTGGGAACAGTTTAAGAAGGTCTTCTTCGAAAACTATTTCCCTACTAGCATGCAGGATAGGATGGAAATTAAGTTCCTAGAACTTAAGTAGGGGGATATGACGGTTCCCCAGTGTGCCGCCAAGTTTAACGAATTAGCGAGATTTGCTCCACACCAGGTGGATCTGAGAGGAGAGAAAGGGCTTGAGGTTTGAGCAGGCTTAAAACCTGGCTCTCTGATGAGATATCGGTTTTCAGAGTGCTTCCTACGGGACCATTCTCGGAAAAGGCGATAATAAATGAAAAGGTGGTGGTGAGGCATTGTCTCATTACCACAAAGAGCGAAAAGATCAAGAGCAAGTTAGAGGAGGTAGTAAGGCAAGTTGCCAAAGGAAGTGGCAACTTGCCAAAGAGAAAGAATTTTAACCACAGGAATACTGGGGAAAAGCGAGGAGATCCCAACAGGAGAGGACGGAAGCATGTAAGACATGCGAAAAGCCTCACATGGGAGTCTGTTTATAGGGAAAGCGGTATGCTACAACTATGGGGGGGGAGGGCATTTGTCACTTATTTGTCCTAACCCTAAGAAGAACCAGGATTTTTTGTATGCGTGGGTTAGTGGATCACATGGCAAGAAATTGCCCAAGAAGGGTTTAGAGGGGAATAAGAGTTCTGGTAGTGGTAAATTAGCCATTACTGGACCAACACCATCGGTGGGTAGACCCTCATCTCGTACGTTTAATATGACTGTCCAAGATGCGGTTGTATCAACGGATGTGGTAGCAGGTATCATTCCGGTCAATAAGATAAATACTTATGTGCTATTTGACTCGGGTGCTACTTGTTCTTTTATAGCATGTGAATTTGCTAAGCGATTAGGTTTAATCCCTGAGAAGTTACCTATACCTTTAGACGTTAAGGTAGCAAACGAAGAGATAATCCCAATTGAACATATTCATAAGGATTGTTACATAGAAATTAGAGGGAATAAGTTATCGGTAGATTTGGTACCGATAAGGTTAAAAGAATTTGATGTAATTCTTGGTATGGATTGGTTGATTAACCATAAGGCGATAATAGATTGCCATAAGAAAAGTGTAAACCTTCGGCTTTCTAAGAAAACCAAGGTAATGTTCTTCGTTAGTAAATCACCGAGACGCTCTTGTTGTCTGTCTATGACACAAGCTAGGAAGATGTTGAGAAAAGGGTGTGTAGGTTATCTGTGCCATGTTGTGGATACCCAAAGAGTGGGAACATCCTTGGACCAGATACCTATAGTGCAAGAGTTCGCGGATGTATTTCAGGAGGAGTTACCGGGTATTCCACCGGACAGGGAGGTAGAGTTTGTAATTGATATGTTACCGGGAACGGCACCAGTTTCAAGGGCACCATATCGGATGGTGCCAGATGAGATGAAGGAGTTAATGGTTCAATTACAAGAACTATTAGATAGGAAGTACATTCAACCGAGTGTGTCTCCTTGGGGAGCACCAGTGTTGTTTGTAAAGAAGAAGGATGGGTCGTTAAGACTTTGTATTGACTATCGAGAGTTGAACAAGTTGACGATTAAGAATAAATACACGCCGTTCGGGATCAATGATCTATTTGATCGGTTGAAAGGGCAAAGTATTTTCTAAGATACATTTCTTGCGCATCGGTATCATCGTTAAAGGTGAGGAAGGAGGATGTACCTAAGATGGCGTCGAGAACTCGTTATGGTCATTACGAAGCTCGTAATGTCGTTTGGGTTGACTAATGCGCCCGATCGCATTTATGGATATGATGAATAGAGTGTTCAAAAAATATTTGGACAAGTTCGTAGTAGTGTTCATTGATGATATTCTAGTCTATTCTAAGACGTCAGAAGATCATGCAGAAAATTTAAGAATAGTGTTGGAAACACTAAGGAAGGAGAAGTTGTATGCGAAATTCACAAAGTGTGAATTTTGGCTTGAGCGAGTGCAGTTTCTAGGGCATGTTATCGATAAAGATGGCATTTCCGTAGATCTGGCAAAAGTAGAAGCAGTTAATGAATGCGAGCAACCAAAAACGCCAACTGAGGTTCGGAGTTTTCTAGGGTTAGCATGATACTATAGAAGGTTCATTTCGGACTTTTATAAAATAGCTACTCCATTGACAAATCTGACAAGAAAGTCGGTGAAGTATGTGTGGACTAAAAAATGTGAGAACAATTTTCAGGAGTTGTAGAAGAGGTTGAGTGAGGTACCTGTATTGTCCTTACCAGATGATACAGGGAACTTTGTAGTGTATAACGATGCTTCACATAAGGGACTGGGTTGCGTGCTCATGCAGCATGGCAAAGTCATTGCGTATGCGTCACGTCAATTGAAGGATTATGAAAAGGTCTATCCTACTCATGATTTGGAATTGGCAGCTATAATTTTTGCCTTAAAAATATGGAGGCATTATCTTTATGGTGAGAAGTGAGAGATATACACGGACCACAAAAGTCTGAAATATATCTTTACACGGAAGGAGTTGAACATGAGACAGAGAAGGTGGTTAGAGTTAATAAAGGATTATGACTGTGATATCTTATATCATCCGGGGAAAGCAAATGTAGTAGCCGATGCGTTAAATAGGAAGGGTAGAGAGAAACTGTCAATGTTAACAACTCAGAATGAGTTGATAACAGCGATGTCAAACATGGAGCTAGAAGTTAAGTTACGAAAAAAGCGGAAATGTTATTTTCCATGGAAATCCAAATGAACCATAGCGGGGCCGGGTTAGGGGAGTACAATTGAGTAACGAGGAATACCAAAAGAATCTGAAGAGGATGAAGATGAAAGAAGACTAAGTATAACCTCGATAAGGAGGGATTACTTCATTTTGAAGGAAGAATTTGGGTTCTGAATAATCCCGAATTAAAGGAAGAAATAATGATGGAGGCTCATAGTTCGAGGTACTCGATACATCCCGATAGTATAAAGATGTATCAAGACCTTCGTCAGAACTTTTGGTGGCCAAACAGGAAGAGGAAGATAGCAGAATACGTTAGTAGGTGCTTAACTTGTCAAAAAGTTAAGGCTGAACACCAATGACCTAGTGGGTTGTTGCAACCGTTAGAAATTCCAGAGTGGAAGTGGGAGCACATCACGATGGACTTTGTGGTGGGACTTCCGACAACCAGAAAAGGATACGATGCTATTTGGGTGATAGTGGATCGATTGACGAAATCGGCTCATTTTCTACCAATAGGAGTCAAGTATAACTTGGATCAGTTAGCTAAGTTATATGTCAAGGAAATTATTTCCAGACATGGAGTACCTGTTTCGATCGTGTCAGATCGTGATCCACGATTTACATAGAACTTTTGGAGGAGTTTGCAAGAGCAAATAGGAATGCAGTTAAGATTGAGTACGGCGTATCATCCTCAGACGGATGGTCAGAGTGAGAGGACAATTCAAACGCTAGAAGATATGTTAAGATCTTGCGTTATGGATTTCAAAGGGAGTTGGGACGAATATCTGCCATTGGTGGAATTTTTGTACAACAATAGTTTTCACGCTAGTATAGGCATGCCGCCTTACGAAGCGTTGTATGGAAGGAAGTGCCGAACTCCATTGTATTGGGATGAGGTGGGTGAACGTCGGATGTTGGGACCTGAGATGGTACAGCAGACGGCGGACATGGTGAAATTAATACGTACTCGACTAGTTGCTGCTCAAGATAGGCAGAAGAAGTATGTGGATCCTCACAGAGAAAATAGAGAATTCGATGTAGGATCCTTTGTTTTTCTAAAAGTATCGCCTTGGAAGGGGAAGATACGTTTTAGGAAGAAAGGGAAGTTAAGTCCAAGGTTTGTAGGACCTTTTGAGATTTTAAGAAGAGTAGGAGAGGTAGCTTATGAAGTGGCTTTACCTCCTAAGATGGAACGCATTCATAATGTGTTTCATGTGTCAGTGTTGCGTCCTTATAAACCGGACTATAAACACGTAATAGAGTATGAATCTATTCAGATAGAGAAAGACTTGTCCTACGAGGAACTTCCAGTTCAAATTATTGATAGGAAAGAACAAGTTTTAAGAAATAAGGTAATACCTTCAGTGAAGGTGTTATGGAGAAACTACAATGCTGAAGAAGCAACGTGGGAGCTCGAGAGTAAAATGAAGGAAGATTTTCCTCATTTATTTATATAATTATAAGCTAAGATTCTGGAGACAGAATCCTTATAAGGGGAAGAGAATGTAACGCCCGAGAAAATCGAATTTTTATGACAATTAAATTTTTATTTGATTATGTGAATTAAATGAATTTAATTGATTATTATGTGAGTAAGCTATGTGAATGTCGTTCTATGATCTAGAATGTGCTAACGTGGTTAGTATTCTGGCTTCGTGCTAGAATTATTTGTTTGGAATTTTCAAGACGAAAATAACTGTTTTCCGAGAAATTTCCGTAAAAATACTATTCATCCGTTTTTGTTTGGGAAATTATTTTGAAATTCTGAGAAACGCGTAATGATGGAATATCGTGATAATATGGAATATCTAATAATATTTCATTTATGACAAACGCAGTTTTCAACTGCAGACTTAAAACCTAAGGGTTGAGTATATTGATTTCCGAGAAGGAAATAATATGCGTAGAAGGAATTGTGTTAAGGTTAATGTGAGTGTTATACAAGTATGATACTATTTAATATCTATGTATAATACGTTGAGTAAATACGAAGTACAATACGATTATTGTACATGTAGTATACGGAAAGAATACGTGAATTGTACGTGTAGAATACGATTCGTATTATAGAATTAAGATTAAGGCTTAATAAATAAGTCATTTGAGTTGGATTTCTATTAGTCCAATTACTAAATGACCAAGCCCAAGGAGATTAGTGAATTGAGCCCAAGTCAAGGCCCAATGTTTATTTAGTTAAGCCCAATTCATTTAAACCAAACCGTGGATCGATCCAGTGATTTTCCATCTTGTTTGGTTAGGATGTAGATATGAAATCCATGGAGTATTCCATGTGATTTGGCTTAGAGAACCCTAGTAACGAAGTTATGGCAAATTTTACGTAATTAGACGTTAAACGTCGAAAACGTTGAATTTCGGATTAGAGGTTAAAAGTTACTGTGAGACTTGAAAACGTTGGTTTTAAATGTCAACACGTGAGATAGGGTGATTAAGAGTTATGGGTTCGAGAATCGTCGGATTCTGACTTAAAACGAAGAAAACGAGCATTGAACGCTCTTTAACCTTTACGAACGTCTAAAAATGAACTCAATAGTGAATTTTGAGTTATCGGATTCAAAAGTGTCGAATTCTTATATGAATGCGTAGATTATGTTATTTATGACGTGTAGGCATTTGAACGGACCAAATCGGGCTTATAACGAAGAAGTTATGGCCCCGGGAATTTCATAAAGTTTTTGAAAATTTGTTGGAATGCGATCGAGGTCTCAGCGCCATGGCCAAACATAGTGTTAAATGCCGACGCATGATGCAGGTCTAATCTAATCAGATAAGCCGTGCTTGCATGATGCGAAGTTCAAGAATGTTGTTAATGACTTAGGTTTTGAACTTCATTTGTTCAGGAACCTAAAGGGGTAATGTTTGTACACTTCATAAGTGTATTAAAGCTATTCCTATACTACCTATACTCAGGTATATGGTATTGAACTTAGGAGCTGAATGCATGTTAATGAGTTATGAGTGATGAACAACGTTGGTACCTCGCCGACAATGTTAGAGTCCGGTTAATAACGTAAGTTGGTTAATAAGCCGGGACGAAGGGTAAAAAGTCGAGTTGACTTTATTATTGATATTAAGTTAACTAAGACATAGAAGAGAAAGAAGCTTGTAGAAACAATGTGAACATTTGTTTGATAGCTAATAACAGTGTGTTATGTGAATATATCATGTAGATTCTATAAACGCTATGGTCAGTCGATTAAATTATTTGAAGACGCTGAAAGGCAAGTTTTCTTAACGCTTGTCTAGCTTCCATGTTAGCCAAGTTTTATGTGATTCGTTGAACTGGATTGCAAGACTTTTTTTAAAGAAAGGGTCGATGCCAGATTTTAATTCAGCTAGACTATTTGTAATATATAGATTGATTATGATTTATATCTTTCTATATAGAAATGTTAACGCTATCCTATGCCAAGTGATTGGTACGGATGTGAAGGTAAGGTTTGTCTATGAACAAACAAAAGTATTTTTCATCGATTATTCGATGGGCATGCGAGTTTGCCAAAAATATTAAACGTAAATACGTTTAATGAATGAGTGTTGATCAACATAGAGTACTATAGGTTGATCACCTAGAAGTGCTCGTAAGTTATCGGATGAACGGCCTTAGTGCTGTGGACTCCTTTTCAAGTATGAAAATTGAAAGTTACTGTTCATGGTCTATCGACCGGTTCAGAATTCCTAATCTATTCTATACTTTGGGAATTGATGTTATGAACTGTTAAAGTATTATTGATTCATAATACTTCATAACTATTGTTCAGTTATGTCGGAATTGTTATATAATTCACGAATGTGGTATTACTGTTATCATTGATTAAACTTGTTGAGCTGTCATGCTCACTTCTTGCGTGAATTATATAACTGCAGTTAAGGATGAACGTACTGTGAATGCCAAGAGAGATAAGGGCAAAGCTAAGATGGATGCTTAGGCATTGTGTAATAGTTTAGTAAGTTTGTATGTATTATACATTATGAACAATGAACGATGTAACCGGTTCATGAACCTGGGAAAGATTTTTACTTTGATTGTAATAAGAAGATAGTAATTACATTCATTTTGTTGTATTTCAATGGAATGATTGTATGGATGTTAGTACAGTGGAGCACCATATGTCGGGTTGAAAGATACCCGAATTTGGGGGCGTCACATTCTCAGCTTCAAATTTGGAGAGAGAGTTAGTACTTAGAAGAGCTGTTTCTTGTTCTTTCTGAACTTTCTCTTTCTCTTTTTGAAGAAGAGAATAATCTTTGGACAGAACTCTGAACCATTTCATGTATTGATGCAAATCATATGTTATGCCATGTAGAGCAGTTCTTAAGTCATTAATGTGACAACCCAGAAAATCGAATTGTCCAGAATTTAAGATTTAAAGAATTTGTTATTAATAAAAAGAATTTTTATTAATACTGTTATGTGTTATGTGTTTATTAATCTTTCTAGAACCTAGGATGATTATTAATCGGGAGGATTCTAGCTACGAGCTAGACTGAACGAGTAAGAATCTTCAAGACGAAAATAAAAAATTTTCGGGAACAAAATATTTCCAGGGAAAAAGACGAAATAGGCACTATTCACTCGACAAAACACTAAGGGTTAGGGTTTGAATAATCTAAGCCTTTCCAAGAGTTCGGTATGTTGAAATGACATTCCGTCAAAAGATTTGACGATAGTATATTGTGAAAAGTTAAGTAAGCCGATAAAAGTTTCTCTCAAAAAACGTGTAGAAATCAGACGAAATAAAAATGACGAAAAGTATTGTCATGTACTTTTCACTCGTTTAGCTACGTTAGGGGAAAACGTGAAGGAAAACGCTTATCGTGGAAAAGTGTTTTTCAATTTTTTGGAAATCCAAAGAATACATAAAAGTTCATCGGTAAAGGAAAGACGAAATATTCAAAAATATTTGGATTCCGAGAATCGCAGTTTTTAAAACTGTCGGACGAAACCTGAAAGACGGAACCACAAAACTTACAAGCTAAGTTTCGTGAATAGTAAGGAGGTTAACTAAGGAGGTGGAGTAAGGAGTAAGTATACTTAAGGGTTAAGTAAACTTAAAGGCTAAGTAAACTTAAGGGCTAAGTTAACTTAGTGCTTAAGTCATGAATAGTAAGGAGGTTCGAGGGCGAAATGATTATTTTGCCCCTAGCCTTGGTTTTCTATAAATAGGAAGCTTAAATCATTTGTTTAGGATTTTGAAAATCCTACAAGTTTTGAGAGAGAGATTTCGGATGGGAAAGAAGAGGAAAAGCTTGCTCGTGAGCAACCTTTGTCCGACGGAAGGAGATTAAAGAAGAAAGGTAATCCGAAAACCTAACTTCTAGATAATTTTCTTTATTTTTCTATGTTAAAACATAGCTTAATGAGAATAAGAAGTAAAAGATGTTAGGAATGATTTCATATGGTTGAAATCATGAGAAAAGAAGAAATAAGAAATTAGAAGTTTAGTTTATAAATTTCTTAAGGAAGTATAAGATTCATAATGAATTTGAACGATTCGAGTGAATTATATAAATGAGTAGGTGAAATAAGTAAGGAATGGTGTTCTATAACATCAAATTCCATGAAAAAGTAAAATTGTAATCAAAATATCGATTAAAAATGAAGAACGAACGAAGAACGCGAAGAACATTGTTGATGGACAAATTTAAAACCATCATAGGATAATTGTTGTTGATAGACAAGTTTAAAACCATCGCGTATAAGTTAGTTGCTTATTTCTTGGTTAGGAACGTTAGAAACGTTCATAAAGAACGGATTAAAACTGAGCTATAACGAAGTTTTGGCAAAAATTTCGTAAAAGAAGAACGAGAATTAGAAAGTTAGTAAATGAGCCCGAACGTGAAGGGTTTCATAAGAATGTAAGACAACATATAAAATGTGAGTCGTGGACTCAAAAACGAACAAATTTTGAGTTCGGATGACCGAATTACGGACGAACGAACGAAGAGCGTTAAAAACGTAAAATGAACAAAAAGCAAAGATTAAGCTAATTGAATAGCATGTTAACATATTCAAAACGAAGTTCTGTATATGGGTAATCGAAGTACATAAGATAAGGAAGAGAATGGCTTTGGAACGACCTCATTTCGAGTTATAACGAATAAGTTATGGAATCGGGAAGTAAGCGTCTTAATCAATTTCTAAGACTTAGAAAAATTTTCTAGGTTTTGTGCTCGGCGCCGCAGTGCCAGTCAAGCCTTGGGAGGCGGTGTTGTAGTGCGAGGCCGCCATCGCCTACTCTCTTGAGTGGCATATTGCCCGAGAAATAGAGAAGGGAGTGGGCGCCAAGAGACCAAATTTCAGCATAGTTTGACAACTGAGAGTGGTACAGCAAAGGCGAGGTAAAAGGAAGGGCCGGCCACCGCACCGCCAAAGATCTTGAGGAAAAAGCCAGTGATGAGATTTTAAGTGCTTAATTACTGGGCGATATGCAAGAAAGAAATATAAACATGTAGTTCAACTAATGTAACACTTAATCAAGTGTATTAAACCTTTAATGAAGGTTGAACAAAAAGATTAAACGAGATTAAAAGATAAAGAATGTGAACGCGGGTTACGGAACCGATATTCGGGGACCTTAGTCGCGATAAACGAACATGGGGGATTGCTATGATTATGATTCCTTAGACATTGAGTAACGAGCGTAATGTATAACATTTCGATGTTATGACATGGTAATGAGAGATGAATGTAAAGTGTATAGACGCTTTGAACGCAACGTTGTTACGATGAACGATCGGTCTTAGCATACAACGAACCGTATGGCTTTGACATTAAGAAAGAATAATGAACATGGGGTTTAGGTGATGGTAATGAATGAAAGCGATTAAAACCTTAGGTAAAGGTTGAATGAGAGATTAAGGGATGAACAACGTAAACGTTGTATACGTAAATGATTCTCGTGAATCATATTCACGTCGAGCGAACATTCCAAGTATACATTGGTTGTATGACTTAGACATTGATGAAAGTAGTAAGTAAGATATGATTTATCAAGAAAGTCGTAGTGAACGGTAATAAGAGTAATGAAAGCCGAATGTGAGTCGGTTAGTGAATGCTAGAATGAAATGTAAGCGTTAAACACTTGAACCGACGTGAAGGTTAAGTGTACATGAATATTAAACGGGTAGAACCTACACCCCGTGTATGGTTTGACCATAAGGTAATGAAGATCAATGATTAAACTTGTGAATGGTGAAGAAGCTGAATTAAGGACAAGTACGTATAACGTAAAGAAGCTAAGTTAATGTTTATAACTTGGATGATGTTCCGAGTCGAATTAATCGGACGTTGTAAGATAAGAATAAGGTAGCGTAAAAAGCTTAACGCTATAAATGTGTAGAATGAATATGGAATAATCGTCCTGAGTATATAAAAGATTGTATGACTTAGACGATGATGAATAAATCTTGAGGTATGGCATTTAGTTGCCAGAAAGCCAAAAGTAATAAGAAATTAACTTAACAAACATTATAGTTTAATAGCTCGAATAAGTTAGATGAATTTAGGTTGTAGTACAATCGTAACCTTTGATGGTTGACATATGGGAGTTGGGCTAAACAATTCCTTCAGAGAGCGAAGGTATATACAAAACTGACAACCGATCTAACTCACTGTTATGGGCAGTGTAGATGACGGGAACTTGTTTGTTGGTTATTTGTGGCAAACCACTCAGAGTACCATATGGACTACTAGCAGAGAAATGATGTGTGTTGAGTCCTAGAGAAGTTATAAGAAGAAGATAAGAATGTAAATCATCAAAGATGGTGAACGTATTGAGTAAGACATCTCCGTATGTCATGAAGCCGTTAACCGTTAAAGGAAGTTGGTCGCGTAAACTTAGATTGTAAGAACGTGAACCCTAAGAAGTAAAGTTAAGTAAACCAATGCGTAAAGTCAAGTATATGACTAATTGGTGTATATGTTATTTCCTTATGTGCTACATAGGAATTGGAATAAGCAGTTCAGCGTAAACTATAAGTTATAGCTGTGCGTAAGGCAAGTTTCCTAACTTCATTCATATTTTAAATGAATGCTAGTTTCTAAAACTTCTCAGATATTGAACTTGAGAAGTTCTGTCTATGTGCGAATGTGTGATATTTGTACAAGGTGTTAGAATGTATGAGGCCTTGTGCCATAATTTGAACACTTTAGTGTTTCTGTGAGATGAACTGTGCTATGATTGAACTGTTCAATATGAGAATGTTCTGTTTATACATGAACCGTTATTGTTAAGTGTGTGTTATTGATTCTAGCCAGACAGAATGTGTATGAAAGAGAGTAGAGAATGAAAGTATTTAAAAGTGAATGTGACTAATGTTTTAAAGTGATAGGAATCGAGATTATTCCTATTATTCAAGCTGCTTCATAACCTTTGTTCGGTTATTGAGGTCTTAAAAGAATGTTTGAATTCTTAAAGTTGTTTTTTCAACTGTTATGACTTGCTGAGCAATTGAATGCTCACACTTACTTTAAATAAAAATATATTCAGCGAACGATGTTAGAAAAACTTAAGGATCCCGTAAAGATCAAGTTGATCGGTATCCAGAAGAAGTACCATTCATTATGTAACATTCCAGAATTTTTAAATTGTTATATTAAATAATTATTGAATTATATAAATATTTAATGGATGTGATTAGTGTTGAATAAATATTTAGTTTGATTTGACTTAATTGGTTAATTATTTATTAAGTAAATAATTAAGGAGTTACTGAATATTATTTATTTTGAGATAATATACTAATTTAATTTAATAATTAAATTAGAGAGTTTATAATGATTAAATGAATTATTATATTTTAATTTGAATTTGTAAGTAAAATGATGTGTTAGTTGATTAAATAAAGTTATAATTACAAAAAAAATTATAATTATGTGGTATTGATTTTTATGTTAAAGTAATTTAATAAATTGTCATTAGAATTAATTAAATTGATTATTGAAAATTTTAATTAAATAAATGTGTGACAAATAACCTTACTATAAGGGAATTACTAAAATAAATTAAAAGAGTTTAATTCATTTTTTGCCAAACAAGGCTTAATGCCTGTTAAGTCTTTAATCTAATTGTGTTTTACCAAACAAGGCATAAGGATTAAATGATTATATTTTAAGTGGGTAGCCAAACAAGCCTTATGGCTTTTGATTTTCAAAAATATAATAACTGATATCAGTTATACTTATATTTATATTATATAATTAATATATATTATTATCTATACGTTATATTCTAGTACGTATGTTAGAATAGAGAAGAAAGACTAAGTAGAAGAGAAGAAGAAAACTTACAAAGAAAAAAAGAGAGAATTGGGAGAAGTCTAGAGAATTTGAGAAAAGAATTGGGAAAAGAAGATTGATAATCAAAGATTAGCCGCCATCTTCTAACTCTAAGGTATCATATAATCTCTGTTATTTTTCAAAAGTTATAGTTGTATTCTCTTCCAATATTCTCTATAAAATCTTTGTAGAAATTGAATTATTTGTTATATATAGTTTTATATGATAAATTGGTTGTTGTGAAACTGTTTTCATAAGTTATATATGAGTATAGTCAATGAATTGATGTTATGTATGTAATTTGTGAAGAAAAAAAAATCATATTACAGTGAGTTCATATGAATATATATATATATATATATGTGTGTGTGAATATGGCTTAGTTTAAAGTAAAATTAAAGTTTAATTAGTTGTTTAATTTATAAATTGACTATTGAATTTGAAAGAAGATGAAAAAACATAAACAAGGTACTTTGAATTAACTGTTTTGGTTGAAAAACAAAATCACAGTGTTGATTTTCACTGAAAACGTCAAAAAGTGAAGTTTTATCAAAAATAGTGAAATTGGATGTTTTAAATTCGATGTTTATGTTGTTTTATGGGTAGAAACATGTTAAGAGTCTTTGAATTATGTTTATATGAAGTCTCTATATGAATTACATGTTAATTAGGTTGTTAGAAAGTAGCTTGTAGGCCAAAATTAGCTTTTTGTTCATCTTTTTCTGTCAAATTTGGTCGCCAAGTCTGCAGCTCGGAAACAGCAGTCACGCTTAGCAAGCAGTATTTATCGCACCGCAGCGCCACGTCGCAGCGCCATTCGATAAATCAGTGTTTATTGTGGCAATAAGCCACATGATGTAAACTGTCATGCGCAATGAAGTGAGTTAAAGAATGGTCAGACAATGTAATTTATTTACACAAAGTCTGAAAAAAATTGTTATGTGTTAATAGTAGGACTGTTAAATTATGATTTCAGTATTTCTATACCAAGAATGAGCATGTTATTAACAACTAACTAGTTTTGTTACTAATGTAACTTGATTATGTGATTAAAAATCAAATCTTACATGATGAATGTACTTAGTTATGTATGTATTTTGGTAGTAACTAACTATGTCATGATGACATATATATATAGGGTATTGTGATTCGAATTGTTCGGTTTAGCCTACAAGCAAGGCAAGTTCTCTAAATCTATTGTCTCGTTGAGCCAATTATTGTTTCTAATTCGATGACATTATAATGATGCAAGTTTTCTAAACTTTATTTTTATATTGAGCAAGTTATTCTTGTATTTAACTTGTTATTTAGCATGCAAGTTTATATATTCTGATATACTAATGTTGAACAGTTTTATCATTCAATTTGCTATTTGTTATGCATGCTTAGTTCTCAATTTTAAATAACCTTGGCTTAATATTGTTCAAGCAAGGCATGTTATAGTTATTCAACATGTATGCTATTAGATTATTCCTAAAGCATGACCTTAAATTACAATGTCGATTCAGTTATGATTATTCCATAGTACAACGTTATTAATTTTATTCAACTAATCCTTAGTTGATGTTCGTTGAATTCCAAATTACCTTGAAATGTATCCAAACGAAACTTACTTTGGGGCAGACTTGTACTCTAAATACTGAGATGAACAACCCTAATATTAGGGGATAATTTATGCTTTGCATTGAAATGTTTATGCACAATACATTGTATGAAGGGCTGATCTCCCTAAGTACGAGGAGTTCCTATAGTCTTATGACTGTTAAAGTTTAAGTTCAAAAATTAATTATAACAATAGACATAGTTCGTGGTCTTAGCACCCTCAGTTATATATTTCAAAGTGTTGATAGACCATATTGTTCATTTCTATTGAGCCTCTTATTTGGCAGTTGTTGTAAAGATTTTCATTCATTGTTGTTTCAAGTGAGCTTTGTTTTGCTCACTCTTGCTTATATAACTATTACAGTTCAAGATGAGAAGGTTGATGTACCTAGCACCAGTAAGGGAAAAGGAAAGATGAACAAGTATTGAAGACTTGTAACATGTTGATATTTTATTATCAGATTTTAATTGAATGATTATAATGAAGTTTATTTATTTTCCGCATTTGAATGATTGTAATTAAAGGTTAGACAACCTGGGAGATTTTTATTAATGTAACCCTTTAAATGGAAGGTTTTATTATTCAATTTTATTATGATTGGGTAGTTAGATATGAATGTTTGATTAAGTGAACACCAAATCCTGTGGGAATGAAGTACCTGGATTTGGGGGTGTCACACATTAGATGAATGAGCGTGAAGATCAAGCGAAGACTTGTAATATAGAATGATAGAATTAAACTATAGAATAGTTTAATGAATGATTATGTATCCTTGGTGGCGGATGAAAGTCACTCGTACAAGATGTAAAGAATAATGTAATTATCATTATTTATAATGAAAGAGGTTTTAAGGTTTTAGAACCTGGGATTTGAGAATGTATGTTATTATATTTAGTTATATAATGATGTATGTTTGGAAGAAGATGGGACCGTGACGTACAGAATCCGGGTGTGAAAATAGACCGGATTTTGAGGCGTTACAGAGTGGTATCAGAGCTGATAGGTTATAAATCATAGGTATGAGTACCTAAGACTATAATCGTAGAGAGAACGATAAGAAGATCACCACGTGATCATAGTAAATCGTAGTAATAGATGAGCTGTTAAACGATGGATGATTTATAGCTAATGCTATGAATGAATGGTACTACGAAGTAGTATGGGAAGAAAAACTCAGATTGAGTTGTAAAGGATAGCATACGAATTATAGAAAATTCGTATTAAGTAATGAGAAAGTTAGAAGTTGTAAGATTTCAATTGAGGACTCATGTGATAGCTGAGTTGTATGAACCTTTATATGAGCAGAGGTTTGTGCTTGGTGTAACAACCACTCGGTTTATTATAGTGATAATCATTGAAATTGGTCGCGTTATCAAGATGTATATGATGAGAAGGTGAATCTTTTCTCATGTATATATTTGATAGGTAGAGAACGATACAGTAGGTGCGAGTTCTTGAAATTCATATTTATGGTAAGTTCGTGACTCATAATCATATGGTATGTTTTTGAACTTCTCAGTGAATGGACGCCTATGGTCTGACTGAGATAGTTTTTAAACTCATATTATTATGGAAAGTTCATGAACCCATAATGTGTGGTAAGTTGATGGACTATACTAAGGTATAGTAATGTTTAGACTGAAAATGAGTTATTTTCAGTAGAATTAACATTCAAGGTGCTAGAGAAGATTAAGTATTGTCGCAAGTAAGACAATGAAGGAAGATGGAGGAATAGGATATTCCAAGTCATCTAGCTATGCTAGATTTTGAAGTTTATTGAAATCGTGCTTGTGTGTGCGCATTTTGAAAAGGAAAGAATTGGTTCAACTTTTGGAACCAATGGATTTTAAAAGAACTATTCTTGGTATGTCTATGCTGATTGTTTCAGCTAGACAGAAATTGATTTGAAATATCAAAATGAATTTTATATCATCAGTGCATTTGATGCAAAGATGGTAAAAGGATGCAGTTATTAATGCAGCTGGACCTAGTGTTGGAAGTGATCTTAGGATCAACAACCTGCTATGGTATGATGTATAATGACGAAGTCATAAACTGACGAAATCCTCAACGTACTGTGAAAAGTGCGGTATCATGACGTCATAAAACGTTTTGATGTATTGCAAAAGGAATTTAAAGAAGTAGTCGATGTTAATTGATCTGACTAGACGAATGCTTCAAGTTGATGTCCAATTTATTGGTATGGTCGAGGCTATTTGATTTGGTTAAGACAAATGGTATGTCATGATTAAAAGAAAATCGAGCTTTCTTTGAAGAGTTATACCGAACTAAATTATTTTGGTGCGGAATCTAATGATTAAGTCTGAGGTGAACATACCCTGAAATGGAGTTATACGATGGGTTGATCGCCTACGTATGAAAGAGGTAGTTTACCTTCTTTGTGATTGTAAACTGATCGTGAAAGAATAGTTTACGGTGAAATACTGTTAAACCTAGTAAGAGTTCATGGTCGATTTGACCCCTCAGCAAAAGAATGAAATGTTTTAAAGGAATCTTTATATTCCTATTTATTCCTTCTAATTCATGATTCTTGGTAAGTTATGAAGGGTAGGGAATGTATGAATGATAAGAACTTCTTTAAAGAGAAGTTGAAAAGAAGAGTAAGCTAAAATTTCGAGGACGAAATTCTGTGAAGGGGTGAATGTGATGACTCGGGAATGGGTGAGGTTTTAGAAATTCCGAGGATGGAATTTTTATAAGGAGGGAAGAATGTGACAACCCGGAAAATCGGATTGTCCAGAATTTAAGATTTAAAGAATTAGTTATTAATAAAAAGAATTTTTATTAATATTATTCTATGTTATGTGTTTATTAATCATTCTAGAACCTAGAATGATTATTAATCGGGAGGATTCTGGCTACGAGCTAGACTGAACGAGTAAGAATCTTCAAGACAAAAATAAAAAAAATTCGAGAACAAAATATTTTTGGGGAAAAAGACGAAATAGGCACTATTCACTTGACAAAATCCTAAGGGTTAGGGTTTGAATAACCTAAGCCTTTTCGAGAGTTCGGTATGTCGAAATGACATTCCGTCAGAAGATTTGACGATAGTATTTCGTGAAAAGTTAAGTAAGGTGATAAAAGTTTTTCTCGAAAAATGTGTAGAAATCGGACGAAATAAAAACGATGAAAAGTATTGTTATGTACTTTTCACTCGTTTAGCTACGTTAGGGGAAAACATGAAGGAAAACGCTTATCGTGGAAAAGTGTTTTTCATTTTTTCGGAAATCCGAAGAATATGTAAAAGTTAATCGGTAAAAGAAATACGAAATATCCAAAAATATTTGGATTTCGAGAATCGCAGTTTTTAAAACTGTCGGACAAAACCCGAAAGACGGAACCACGAAACTTACAGGCTAAGTTTCGTGAATAGTAAGGAGGTTAACTAAAGAGGTGGAGTAAGGAGTAAGTAAACTTACGGAGTAAGTAAACTTAAGGGTTAAGTAAACTTAAAGGCTAAGTAAACTTAAGGAGTAAGTAAACTTAAGGGCTAAGTTAACTTAGTGCTTAAATCATGAATAGTAAAGAGGTTTGAGGGCAAAATGACTATTTTGCCCCTAGCCTTGGTTTTCTATAAATAGGAAGCTTAAATCATTTGTTTAGGATTTTGAAAATCCTACAACTTTTGAGAGAGAGAGAGATTTTGGATGGGAAAGAAGAGGAAAAGGAAGAGGAAAAGCTTGCTCATGAGCAACCTTTGTCCGACGGAAGGAGATTAAAGAAGAAAGGTAATCCGAAAACCTAACTTCTAGATAATTTTCTTTATTTTTCTATGTTAAAACATAGCTTAATGAGAATAAGAAGTAAAAGATGTTAGGAATGATTTCATATGGTTGAAATCATGAGAAAAGAAGAAATAAGAAATTAGAAGTTTAGTTTATAAATTTCTTAAGGAAGTATAAGATTCATAATGAATTTGAACGATCCGAGTGGATTATATAAATGAGTAGGTGAAATAAGTAAGGAATGGTGTTCTATAACATCAAATTCCATGAAAAAGTAAAATTGTAATCAAAATATCGATTAAAAATGAAGAACGAACGAAGAACGCGAAGAACGTTGTTGATGGACAAATTTAAAACCATCATAGGATAATTGTTGTTGATAGACAAGTTTAAAACCATCGCGTATAAGTTAATTTCTTATTTCTTGGTTAGGAACATTAGAAACGTTCATGAAGAATGGATTAAAACTGAGCTATAACGAAGTTATGGCAAAAATTTCGTAAAAGAAGAACGAGAATTAGAAAGTTAGGAAATGAACCCAAACGTGAAGGGTTTCATAAGAATGTAAGAGAACATATAAAACGTGAATCGTGGACTCAAGAACGAATGAATTCAGAGTTCGAATGACCAAATTACGGACGAACGAACGAAGAGCGTTAAAAACGTAAAACGAACGAAGAGTAAAGATTAAGCCAATTGAATGGCATGTTAACGGATTCAGAACGAAGTTCTTTCTATGGGTAATCGAAGTACATAAGATAAGGAAGAGAATAGCTTTGGAACAACCTCGTTCTGAGTTATAACGAATAAGTTATGGAATCAGGAAGTAAGCGTCTTAAGCAATTTCTAAGACTTAGAAAAATTTTCTAGGTTTTATGCTCAAGTATGCAAAGACCAGTCAAGTCTTGGGGAGGCGGCACTGCGGTCGAGGGTTCGCCATCACCATCTTTGAGTGGCGCCATGAAGGCGAGAAATAGAGAAGGGAGTGGCGCCGCAATGTCAACCTCGGTAGTTTGACACTGCAGAGTAAAAATAGCGGCCATGAGGTAAAAAAAGGGGCGTGGCATATTGGTGCGAGGAAAAAGCCAGTGATGAGCTTTTAAGTGCTCAATTACTAGGCGATGAGCAAGAAAGAAATATGAACATATAGTTTAACTAATGTAATCTATTAAACCTTTAATGAAAGTTGAACGAAAAGATTAAACAAGATTAAAAGACAAAGAATGTGAACGCGGGTTACGAAACCGATATCCAGGGACCTTAGTCGCGATAAACGAACATTGGGGATTGCTATGATTATGATTCCTTAGACGTTAAGTAACGAGCGAAATGTATAATATTTCGATGTTATGACATGGTAATGAGAGATGAATGTAAAGCATATAGACGCTTTGAACGCAAAGTTGTTGCGATGAACGATCGGTCTTAGCATGCAACGAACCGTATGGCTTTGACATTAAGAAAGAATAATGAACATGGGGTTCAGGTGATAGTAATGAATGAAAGCGATTAAAACCTTAGGTAAAGGTTGAATGAGAGATTAAGGGATGAACAACGTAAACGTTGTATACATAAATGATTCTCGTGAATCGTATTCACGTCGAGCGAACTTTCCAAGTATACATTGGTTGTATGACTTAGACGTTGACGAAAGTAGTAAGTAAGATATGATTTATCAAGAAAGTCGTAGTGAACGGTAATAAGAGTAATGAAAACCGAATGTGAGTCGGTTAGTGAATGCTAGAATGAAATGTAAGCGTTAAACACTTGAACCGACGTGAAGGTTAAGTGTACGTGAATATTAAACTGGTAGAACCTACACCCCGTGTATGGTTTGACCATAAGGTAATGAAGATCAATGATTAAACCTGTGAACGGTGAAGAAGTTGAATTAAGGACAAGTACGTATAACGTAAAGAAGCCGAGTTAATGTTTATAACTTGGATGATGTTCCGAGTCGAATTAACCGGACGTTGTAAGATAAGAATAAGGTAACGTAAAATGCTTAACGCTATAAATGCGTAGAATGAATATGGAATGATCGTCCTGAGTATATAAAAGACTGTATGACTTAGACGATGATGAATAAATCTTAAGGTATGGCATTTAGTTGCCAGAAAGCCAGAAGGAATAAGAAATTAACTTAACGAACATTATAGTTTAATAGTTCGAATAAGTTTGATGAATTTAGGTTGTAGTACAATCGTAACCTTTGATGGTTGACATATGGGAAATGGGCTAAACAATTCCTTTAGAGAGCGAAGGTATATACAAAACTGGCAACCGATCTAACTCACTGTTATGTGCAGTGTAGATGAGACGAGAACTTGTTTGTTGATTATTTGTGGCAAACCACTCAGAGTACCATATGGACTACTAGCAGAGAAATGATGTGTGCTGAGTCCTAGAGAAGTTATAAGAAGAAGATAAGAATGTAAATCATCAAAGATGATGAACGTATTGAGTAAGATATCTCCGTATGTTATGAAGTTGTTAACCGTTAAAAGAAGTTGGTCGCGTAAACTTAGATTGTAAAAACGTGAACCCTAAGAAGTAAAGTTAAGTAAACCAATGCGTAAAGGCAAGTATATGAATAATTGGTGTATGTGTTATTTCCTTATGTGCTACATAGGAATTGGAATAAGCAGTTCAGCGTAAACTATAAGTTGTAGCTGTGCGTAAGGCAAGTTTCCTAACTTCATTCATATTTTAAATGAATGCTAGTTTCTAAAACTTCTCAGATGTTGAACTTGAGAAGTTCTGTCTATGTGCGAATGTGTGATATTTGTACAAGGTGATAGAATGTATGAGGCCTTGTGCCATAATTTGAACACTTCGGTGTTTCTGTGAGATAAACTGTGCTATGATTGAACTGTTCAATATGAGAATGTTTTGTTTATACATGAACCGTTATTGTTAAGTTTATGCTATTGATTCTAGTCAGACAAATTGTGTATGAAAGAGAGTAGAGAATGAAAGTATTTCAAAGTGAATGTGACTAATGTTTTAAAGTGATAGGAATCGAGATTATTCTTATTATTCAAGATGCTTTATAACCTTTGTTCAGTTATTGAGGTTTTAAAAGAATGTTTGAATTCTTAAAGTTGTTTGTTCAACTGTTATGACTTGTTGAGCAATTCAATGCTCACACTTACTTTAAATAAAAACATTTTCAACGAACGATGTTAGAAGAACTTAAGGATCCCGTAAAGATCAAGTTTATCGGTATCCAGAAGAAGTATCATTAATTAGATGAATGAGCGTGAAGATAAAGCGAAGACTTGTAATATAGAATGATAGAATTAAACTATAAAATAGTTTAATGAATGATTATGTATCCTTGGTGGCAGATGAAAGTCACTCGTACAAGATGTAAAGAATAATGTAATTATCATTATTTGTAATGAAAGAGGTTTTAAGGTTTTAGAACCTGGGATTTGAGAATGTATGTTGTTATATTTAGTTATATAATGATGTATGTTTGGAAGAAGATGGGACCGTGACGTACAGAATCCGGGTGTGAAAATAGACCGGATTTTGGGGCGTTACAGAGTGGTATCAGAGCTGATAGGTTATAAATCTTAGGTATGAGTACCTAAGACTATAATCGTAGAGAGAACGATAAGAAGATCACCACGTGATCATAGTAAATCATAGTAACAAATGAGCTGTTAAACGATGGATGATTTATAGCTAATGTTATGAATGAATGGTACTACGAAGTAGTACGGGAAGAAGAACTCAGATTGAGTTGTAAAGGATAGCATACGAATTAAAGAAAATTCGTATTAAGTAAAGAGAAAGTTAGAAGTTGTAAGATTTTAATTGAGGACTCATGTGATAGCTAAGTTGTATGAACCTTTGTATGAGCAGAGGTTTGTGCTTGGTGTAACAACCACTCGGTTTATTACAGTGATAATCATTGAAATTGGTCGCGCTATCAAGATGTATATGACGCGAAGGTGAATCTTTTCTCATGTATATACTTGATAGGTAGAAAATGATACAGTAGGTGCGAGTTCTTGAAACTCATACTTATGGTAAGTTCATGACTCATAATCATATGGTATGTTTTTGAACTTCTCGTGAATGGGCCTTTATAGTACACCGAGATAGTTTTAAACTCATATTATTATGGAAAGTTCATGAACTCATAATGTGTGGTAAGTTGATGGACTGTACTAAGGTATAGTGATGTTTAGACTGAAAATGAGTTATTTTCAGTAGAATTAGCATTGAAGGTGCTAGAGAAGATTAAGTATTGTCACAAGTAAGACAATGAAGGAAGATGGAGGAATAGGATATTACAAGTCATCTAGCTATGCTAGATTTCGAAGTTTATTGAAATCGTGCTTGTGTGTGCGCGTTTTGAAAAGGAAAGAATTGGTTCAACTTTTGGAACCAATGGATTTTAAAAGAACTATTCTTGGTATATCTATGCTGATTGTTTCAGCTAGACAGAAATTGATTTGAAATATCAAAATGAATTTTATATCATCAGTGCATTTGATGCAAAGATGGTAAAAGGATGCAGTTATTAATGCAACTAGACCTAGTGTTGGAAGTGATCTTAGGATCAACAACCTGCTATGGTATGATGTATAATGACGAAGTCATAAACTGATGAAATCCTCAACGTACTGTGAAAAGTGCGGTATCATGACGTCATAAAACGTTTTGATGTATTGCAAAAGGAATTTAAAGAAGTAGTCGATGTTAATTGATCTGACTAGACGAATGCTTCAAGTTGATGTCAAATTTATTGGTATGGTCGAGGCTATTTGATTTGGTTAAGACAAATGGTATGTCATGATTAAAAGAAAATCGAGCTTTCTTTGAAGAGTTATGCCGAACCAAATTATTTTGGTGCGGAATCTAATGATTAAGTCTGAGGTGAAAATACCCTGAAATGGGGTTATAAGATGGGTTGATCGCCTACGTATGGAAAAGGTAGTTTACCTTCTTTGTGATTGTAAATTGACCGTGAAAGAATGGTTTACGGTGAAATATTGTTAAACCTAGTAAGAGTTCATGGTCGATTTGACCCCTCAGCAAAAGAATGAAATGTTTTAAAGGAATCTTTATATTCCTATTTATTCCTTCTAATTCATGATTCTTGGTAAGTTATGAAGGGTAGGGAATGTATGAATGATAAGAACTTCTTTAAAGAGAAGTTGAAAAGAAGAGTAAGCTAAAATTTCGAGGACGAAATTCTGTGAAGGGGTGAATGTGATGACTCGGGAATGGGTGAGGTTTTAGAAATTCCGAGGATGGAATTTTTATAAGGAGGGAAGAATGTGACAACCCGGAAAATCGGATTGTCCAGAATTTAAGATTTAAAGAATTAGTTATTAATAAAAAGAATTTTTATTAATATTATTATGTGTTCTGTGTTTATTAATCGTTCTAGAACCTAGGATGATTATTAATCGGGAGGATTTTGGCTACGAGCTAGACTGAACGAGTAAGAATCTTCAAGATGAAAATAAAATTTTTTCGAGAACAAAATATTTTGGGGGAAAAAGACGAAATAGACACTATTCACTCGACGAAATCCTAAGGGTTAGGGTTTGAATAACCTAAGCCTTTCCGAGAGTTCGGTATATCAAAATGACATTCCGTCAAAAGATTTGATGATAGTATATCGTGAAAAGTTAAGTAAGCCGATAAAAGTTTTTCTCGAAGCGATGTAGAAATCTGGACGAAAAAAAAAATGACGAAAAAAATCTTGTTATGTACTTTTCACTCGTTTAGCTACGTTAGGAGAAAACGTGAAGGAAAACGCTTATCGTGGAAAAGTGTTTTTTAGTTTTTCGGAAATTCGAAGAATACGTAAAAGTTAATCGGTAAAAGAAATACGAAATATCCAAAAATATTTGGATTCCGAGAATCGCAGTTTTTAAAACTGTCAGACAAAACCCGAAAGTCGGAACCACGAAACTTACAGGCTAAGTTTCGTGAATAGTAAGGAGGTTAACTAAGGAGGTGGAGTAAGGAGTAAGTAAACTAAGGGAGTAAGTAAACTTAAGGGTTAAGTAAACTTAAAGAGTAAGTAAACTTAAGGGCTAAGTTAACTTAGTGCTTAAGTCATAAATAGTAAGGAGGTTTGAGGGCGAAATGACTATTTTGCCCCTAGCCTTGGTTTCTATAAATAGGAAGCTTAAATCAATTGTTTAGGATTTTGAAAATCCTACAACTTTTGAGAGAGAGAGATTTTGGATGGGAAAGAAGAGGAAAAGGAAGAGGAAAAGCTTGCTCGTGAGCAACCTTTGTCCGACGGAAGGAGATTAAAGAAGAAAGGTAATCCGAAAACCTAACTTCTAGATAATTTTCTTTATTTTTCTATATTACAACATAGCTTAATGAGAATAAGAAGTAAAAGATGTTAGGAATGATTTCATATGGTTAAAATCATGAGAAAAGAAGAAATAAGAAATTAGAAGTTTAGTTTATAAATTTCTTAAGGAAGTATAAGATTCGTAATGAATTTGAACGATTCGAGTGGATTATATGAATGAGTAGGTGAAATAAGTAAGGAATGGTGTTCTATAACATCACATTCCAAGAAAAAGTAAAATCGTAATCAAAATATCGATTAAAAATGAAGAACGAACGAAGAGCGCGAAAAACACGCGAAGAACGTTGTTGATAGACAAATTTAAAACCATCGTAGGATAATTGTTGTTGATGGACAAGTTTAAAACCATCGCGTATAAGTTAGTTTCTTATTGCTTGGTTAGGAAAGTTAGAAACGTTCATGAAGAACGGATTAAAACTGAGCTATAACGAAGTTATGGCAAAAATTTTGTAAAAGAAGAACAAGAATTAAAAAGTTAGTAAATGAATCCGAACGTGTAGGGTTTCATAAGAATGTAAGAGAACGTATAAAACGTGAGTCGTGGACTCAAGAACGAATGAATTTCGAGTTCGGATAACTGAATTACGGATAAACAAACGAAGAGCGTTAAAAACGTTAAACAAACGAAGAGCGAAGATTAAGCCAATTGAATGGCATGTTAACGAATTCAGAACGAAGTTCTGACCATGGGTAATCGAAGTACGTAAGATAAGGAAGAGAATGGCTTTGGAACAACCTCGTTCCAAGTTATAATGAATAAGTTATGGAATCGGGAAGTAAGCATCTTAAGCAATTTCAAAGACTTAGAAAAAATTTCTAGGTTTTATGCTCTACAAAGCAAGAACACCAGTCAAGCCTTGGGAGGCGTGGCTGAGCGCGAACCTCCTCGCCATCACTATTCTTGAGTGGCGCCATACCACGAGAAATAGAGAAGGGAGTGGCGCTGTAGCGCATGACCTCGGTGATTTGACCCTACAGAGTGGGTGGCAAAGACGAGGTAAAGGAAGGGTCGTGGGCCATGGCCATGCCAGAGAAAAAGCCAATGATAAGCTTTTAAGTGCTCAATTACTAGGCGATGTGAAAGAAAGAAATATGAACATATAGTTAAACTAATGTAACACTTAATCAAGTGTATTAAACCTTTAATGAAGGTTGAACGAAAAGATTAAACGAGATTAAAAGACAAAGAATGTGAACGCGGGTTACAGAACTGATATCCGGGAACTTAGTCACGATAAACGAACATGGGGGATTGCTATGATTTTGATTCCTTAGACGTTAAGTAACGAGCGTAATGTATAACATTTCAATGTTATGACATGGTAATGAGAGATGAATGTAAAGCGTATCGACGCTTTGAACGCAACGTTGTTGCGATGAATGATCGATCTTAGCATACAATGAACCGTATGGCTTTGACATTAAGAAAGAATAAGGGGTTCAGGTGATAGTAATGAATGAAAGCGATTAAAACCTTAGGTAAAGGTTGAATGAGAGATTAAGGGATGAACAACGTAAACGTTGTATACGTAAACAATTCTCGTGAATCGTATTCACGTCGAGCGAACATTCCAAGTATACATTGGTTGTATGACTTAGACGTCGATGAAAGTAGTAAGTAAGATATGATTTATCAAGAAAGCCATAGTGAATGGTAATAAGAGTAATGAAAGTCGAATGTGAGTCGGTTAGAGAATGCTAGAATGAAATGTAAGTGTTAAACACTTGAACCAACGTGAAGGTTAAGTGTACATGAATATTAAACGGGTAGAACCTACACCCCGTGTATGGTTTGACCGTAAGGTAATGAAGATCAATGATTAAACCTGTGAACGGTGAAGAAGATGAATTAAGGACAAGTACGTATAATGTAAAGAAGTCGAGTTAATGTTTATAACTTGGATGATGTTCCGAGTCGAATTAACCGGATGTTGTAAGATAAGAATAAGGTAACATAAAATGCTTAACGCTATAAATGCGTAGAATGAATATGGAATGATCGTCCTGAGTATATAAAAGACTGTATGACTTAGACGATGATGAATAAATCTTGAGGTATGGCATTTAGTTGCCAGAAAGCCAGAAGGAATAAGAAATTCACTCAACGAACATTAAAGTTTAATAGTTCTAATAAGTTAGATAAATTTAGGTTGTAGTACAATCGTAACCTTTGATGGTTGACATATGGGAGCTGGGCTAAACAATTCCTTCAGAGAGCGAAGGTATATACAAAACTGACAACCGATCAAACTCACTATTATGGGCAGTGTAGATGAGACGGGAACTTGTTTGTTGGTTGTTTGTGGGATTATGAGATATATGTTGAGCATAAAACTACGTGTTATATAAAGCTTGAAAACTGTTAGATTTGCTGGGTTGTCGAGCTCAATCTTGTAAAAATAAACTTTTTGCAGGTTAACGATACAGAGAAATACCATCTGCTATCTGGACGATAAGGATTGAAGGATATGTGAAGGAGCACATTATCTTAAATTAGATATTGTATAGAATTATGTTGATAGTTTTGAATATGTGTAACTGGCAATTATATACAGTTTGAAATGTTCTATGAATAAGGGAATTGTAAAGGTTGTGATTCAGGGAATGAATGTCGGAAAGAAAAGTTTTAAATTATCCCGCATTTTTAGCTATTTTAACATTGAATAATGTTTTAAAGCTAGATCAAGAAAGTATTTAACGCACAAGATCGGGAAGGGAAATAGTCCCGATTTTGGGGTCGTTACAAGGGATGTGAGGGATATTTGGTTTTTGTGATAGAAACCTCTAAGGGTGAGCCTCACTTTGAGGAGCATTCAGTTATACGTGAGTTTCTCGATCTGTCTTCTTAAAAAATTTCGAGATTACCACCGCAACAAGAAGATGAGTTTACTATCGAGCCTATTCCTAGAGTAGAGCTCATCTCTAAGGCACCATATAGGAGGACACCATTGGATTTACAGAATTTGAAGAAACAGTTACATGAATTTCTTGATTATGGTCTTATTCAGCCAAGTGTTTCACCTTGGGGTTCTCTGGTTTTGCTTAAGAAGATGAAAGGTGGTCTATAAGATTGTGCATAGATTATAGGGAGTTAAACCAGATTACTAACAAGAATTAGTCTTCAATGTCGAGTATAGATGACTTGTTTGACTAGCTTTAGGAGGTGAACAAAGATAAACTTGAGATCGAGTTATCATTAGTTGAGGGTAAGGGATAAGGAAATATCTGTGACTGCTTTCCGCACTCTTTATAGGCGCTATAAGTTTCTCTTGATATCATTCAAGTTGACGAACACTGTAACAATGTTTATAAATTTCACAAATTGTGTATTCAATGAGTACTTGGACCAATTTGTCATTGTCTTTATTGGTGACACTTTAGTTTATTCCAATTATGTCGAGGAGAATGAGGAATACCTTTGTACTATTTTGGGATTTTGAAGAGAAGTTGTATGTTAAATACTCCAAGTTTGAGTTTTGGTTTAACTAAGTTGCATGTTTTGGCAATGTTGTGTCTGGTGAAGGCATTAAGGTAGATCCTATGAAGGTTGAGATTATCACTGAATGGCCAAGACCTAGCATGATGATAGAGGTTAGGAGTTTCTTGGGTTTGGTATGGTACTATAGGCAGTTTGTGGAAGGTTTGTCTTTGTTAGCCTTGTCATTGACACAATTGATGAGGAAAAGTACAAAGTTTGTGTGGAATGAAGAGCGTGAGAAGAGTTTTGAGGAGCAGAAGAAAAGGCTTTTGATAACTCTAGTGCTTACATTGCCATTGGGGACATAAGGTTATCAAATTTATAGTGATACTTCTAACAAGGGTTTGGGTTGTGTTCTAATGCAATGTGATTGTTAATGCTTCTAGACAACTTAAACCTTATGAGGTGAACTACCTCACTCATGACATGGGCTTAGTAGTTAGTAATCTTTGTCCTAAAGATTTGGGGACATTATTTGTATGGAGAGACTTATGATATCTTCACCGACTATAAGAGTCTCATATTACACTCAAAAATAGTTGAACATGAGACATGCTTTTGTTGAAGTTTCTTAAAACTTATGGTGTCAGAATTCAGTATCACCCGGGTAAGGCTAACGTTGTTGTAAATACTTTGAACTGCAAGAGTTCAAGGACCATAGCATCCCTTATTACACAATCTCCACTTAATTCGAATATGGAGTAGTTGGAGTGAAACTTATATGTGCAAGGTTTAGATAGGCATGTAGCGGGTATGAGAGTGCAAACTTCTCTTACCCTGATGGTTAAGGAATTCAAAAAGACGGGGAATTGTGTATGGCGTAAAATTTAAAGGGAAAATATCTAAAGTTTCATATTATGAGCATGATGTGATATGATTGGGTAAGCAGTTGTGTGACCCATAATATCCAAATATATGGGTTGCAATTTTGATTATGGCTCATAATTTGTGATTTTCTATTTATCTGAGTTATATGAAGATGTACAAGGACTTAGAGTAACTCCAGGAGCACAATCCTAGACTATATTTAGTCTAAGATTTATCTTCCAGCTCCAGCAGGTAGACTAAATATAGTCTGTGACTATATTTGAAGCACCAACAAGACTAAATTTAGGAACTTGATAGTCCATAGACTATAATTTTAATTATATTTAAATGGAAGAGTGAAAGGAGATTGGAGCTTTTTTGAATTCATAGATTATTTTAATCTTTTTATATTATAGTCCACGAGATAGTCCATCTGCTGGAAAGAGGAAGACTAAAGAACATTTGCTGATATCATATGGACTAAATATAGTCCATCAGATAGTCTAACTGTTGGAAATACAGGAGAATTTTTGGTGAAATGGGATGGACTGAGACGTGTCCGAATTTGTGGGAAGGTGTCTCGCTTGTTAACAAGTGAAGATAAAGTATTAACGAGCTAGTGGATTGTTGCAACAATTAGACATTTTAATTTGAAGTAGGAGCACATTACAATGAATTTTGTGACTGGTTTACCAAAGAATCTCAGAAAGAATGACGTCATTTGGATTGTGGTACTGCTCACTTCTTAGCTATCCATGAGGGGTACTTGGTGGATAGATTGGTAGAGATGTTTTTTGTAGGATGACAATTTTTATTCTATGAATCTATGATTCTAACAATCAGATTGATAGAACCGTAGCTTCGTAAAATTAGAATTTGGCAAAAGAACATGACACGAGTGATTCTTTCTTTAAAGTTTATCACTCATATCACAATTGGTTTAACAAGGGTTGCAAACTATTTACTTCTAAGATATATTACGTAATAGCAATTCATAGAAAGTTTATAGGTAAATGTTTGTAGAAAGAATAGCTAAGAGAAGAAGAGACTTAAATTATCCACCAGGGAAAGAGAGAAGACATCTAATAATTTACAAGAATTGTATTGAAATACCACAATCATTCTTCCAAATTGGCATGTTGTGTCCATACAATCTACATAAAAGATATCGATCACTACTATATAACATAGCAATAAAACATTACAATCAAAATCCTAGATTGGTTAACGATACAGATGTTTCATCAGTTTTTGCACGTTTTGTAGGTGGGGAACTAGATAACTTGATATCTTGGTCAATTCCTTCACAGATTTTTGATTCAGTTGAACTTTGATTATCATTTGGATTTTGCGTAGTTTTTCCATGTGAAAAGTTGGCTTCACTTGCATCAGTCTCTGTTCCAACAAGATCTTGCTCGGCTTCAGGTCTGTCACTGGCATGGTTACGCTGCTGCTCACCTGACATATTGGCATTACATACTTCAGTTGTCTCTTTGATATGATCTTGTTTTGCGGCTTCCGAACTAGTGTTGGCACGGGTAGTCTGCACTACACTTGACAAGGTAGCAAAGGGTTCATCTGGATTAGACGACGAGGGCATCAATCTTTCATTCTCCATTTTCCTCTGTTCCTCAAACATCATTTGGAGGCATTTCCCCTGTTCTTCTATTCGCAACTGCAAATCCCTCTGAATCTGATGAAATGAAATATGGTAAGAAACTTTTATTAATGGTAAAGAACTGACATTTTCTGAGTTTTAATGGATGGTAAAGAAAAGAAATGGACAGAAAACTTAAGTTTTCTATCCAATTACCTTGTTACAATTTTTTAGCGTAAAAAACAAAAGAAAAGAAATAAATGGAAAATTTGGTCATTTTTCTTGCCAAAGTTTTCCGTTCAAAGATGGACAAATTTGGATGAAAAACTAAATAACATAAACAAATCTTTTATAACCCCCTATTATATTTCCTTTACACAGAAACAAAACTAATACTCTCTCCGTTCCAAATTATAAACCATTATTGACTTTTTGAAGTCAACTTGAGATATTTTCAAACTCAAAATTGAGATAAATTGTTAAAAATTATGAAATAATAAAGTTTACGATGAGTAATACTTTTTAGATAGTTTGCGATATTCATCATTGTATTGATTAAAATTAAAAGAATCTATGCCAATTTTGATTTTAAAAATATCTTCAGTTTACTTCAAAAAGTCAGTAATGGTCTTTATGATATGGAACGGGGGGAACATAAGGTAAAACTAAGTTTTCATTTCTTTTCCCTTATAAACTCAGTAACAACATGAAGAAAACTTATAAGTTTTCTACTCTTTCCTTTTGGCAAAACTAATGAAATACTCATTGTATTTGGCACGTTTTACTGATTACATCATTAAACTTTTAATTTTTCAAGTTACCCCACTAAACTAATTATTATTTTGAAATTGGGCCATTCCGTTAAAAAAAATAAACGGACGTTAATTTTTTTATCAACAAAATTAATAAATAACCCACTATAGTTGGCACATTTTACTTATTACACCATTGAACTTTTAAATTTTCAAATTAACCCATTAAACTAATTAATATTTTGAAATTGGGTAATTCTGTTAACTTTGGCTCACGAGTGTTAAATTTTAGTTGACTTCTAGGTCAGTGTATACTAAGAAGTCTGCTTACATGATTATTGAAATTTTCTAGAAATTCACAGAAATTTTTTATGAAGAGAACTCTTGATTATTGAGCAATATATAAGCTTCCTAAAAATATGATTTGAAACTCTTTAATACAATTTTAAAAAATTAATTATTGTACATGGTAGGATGAAACTACATCAAGTGGGAATGAATTAATGAATTATCAAAGTAATAGAGAGATGACCTTGTTTCCAACAGTACTTCAACCTAAACCACCAAATATCTGAAGCAGGGACATGCTAAAGTTACCTTAGCTAACAACATAAGACCCCTAGTCGTCCGATGGCTAGGTAATTGCAAAGGTCAAGTTAGTTCAAATCGCAATACTGATAGACCAGGATCAAAAGGCTATAAGAAATCTAAGAATCTGACGAGTTCAAACAACTTGAAATAATAACAGTAATCATGATCTAGCTACTCAGTTTTCAGCAGAAATTATTAGCTAAAGTCAAACTGGATACAGAAATTGTCCACGGCCACAGGACCAAATATCTTAAACCATTATCTGATAAAATGGTGATGGGAACCACAAAGTTAAAGGAACTGAAAATTCTGTTTGTATTTGGAAAGAATTACTTTAATAATATAATTAATTATTATATATTTTATCTCAAAATGGGGATTTAGGAAATTTATATTTTTATTATTTTTGAAAAAGGAAAAAGGAAAGGTGAAGGCAGCTTTAGATCACGCGACGGAGACAGTAGTAACAAGAACGACAACACCTATGGATTTCTTCATCGTCTACCTTTCTCTGTCTACCTTTATTTCTCTTCCTTTTCTATTGGGGATACGGCGATTGCTGCACAGGGACGCACCCTGATGCACTCCATGCGCAGTACGTTGCTAAACTGCCACACCCATGCTTCCTAAGTTAGCGCTCTCAGTACAATAGATCTTTAAGTTATGGTAGGTGAGTGGGCCTTTTTTATTTTGTTTGGTGGGGGGGGGGGGCTTAGGAGGAAAGGAGCTGAATGGAGTTGCTTATTTAGGACCTAACACAGTATCACAAAAGAAAAAAAAATAAAGCTGATTAAATCTTGACAAGTATCTAACTATCTAAGAGACCTAAACTTTTGCATCAGAAATCATAACCATTTGTCTGCACCTAAGGTTAGGAACTATAGCGTCACTGAATAAACAAAAAGATATGCTGGCCAACATGAAGTCACTGATATTAGCATAAACCAGTTGACATTTTAATCAAGTAGGTAGCACATTAAAAGGTGAAATAGATCCTTGATGCCATAAGAACTGAAAGATAATGTCTAGAGCCAAAGTGTACTTCTAGATAAAATTTTGAGGGAGGGGAGCATTTCGTAAAACCCATAATGATTTCATCTGAGGAAGTAAAAATTGTAAATGAAGTCTAAAACGAGAAGACTTCAGCCAATTTTTAGAAAGACTCTTAATTATGCTCCTTTCAAAGTTCCAAGCCCAAACTTGGTAAATGGACCCAACAATATAACTGCAAGGGAAGACAATATCTTCATATCATTTCCATACCTCAAGTTGTTCATGGAGCTGCTTTTGAACTTCCATCTGCAATCTTAGTGCCTCAGTGATCCCCATACTCCTGACATTGTAATCACAGCCACAGACGTTTCAATAAAACGGTTTTCCAAGTTGAGAACTTGCAAATTTTATCAAAAGAAGTGAAATCCCATCTTTAGAAGTAAAATGGAATTGAGACAGTGATGCAAATATAGCAAAGTTAAGTTTCGAAAGCAACTATATGAGTTACATTTTATGATTTCAATGTGTGACTTGAGTAATATTAATCAGAAGAACTAATTAAAATGAGAATAGAAATCAATTTGACATTCACAAGTGTTGAGACAGTAAACAAAATTTAGAGTCAGATGTTATCTGAGCAGGATTGCCTTTAGATTAATTCGCATCAACTTTTAGACATGCACATGCATGATAATTTAGAGAAGAATGTTAATAATTAAATTTAAGGGCAAGTTAATAGTACAGAGTAAATACTGCAAGTCCATAAACCCAAATTATAAGGTCCCCAAGGCAATGATTTTTAAAAACGTGAATCCCTTGATTGATTTCCTCTCATAAAGCCCAAAAAAGTTAACAAATGTTAATCACAAGGTGTAGAAATTGAGAAGTTTATTTCATTGAAGTTATTTCTTTCTATTACATAGATACCTAATTACATTTATGGTAATTTCTAAATTACAGTAATGTGTACACACTAATTAAGGAAGCTACAATTATGGTATATTCTGTCATATCTTCTAACACTCCCCCTCAAGTTGGTGTATAAATGTCTCGCATACCCAACTTGAAACATAGTGGATGAAACATCTTACTACTAAGACCCTTAGTCAAAATATCAGCAAGCTGATTTTCTGTTTTGACAAAAGGTAAGCAAATAAGACCACTAGTTAATATTTCTTTGATGAAGTGTCTATCAATCTCAATGTGTTTCGTTCTATCGTGTTGTACTGGGTCGTTCGCAATACTAATGGCTGCCTTATTATAAAAAAATAACTGTATAGGCCTATTAGTTGTAACACCCAAATCTTCTAACAAGGTTCGAAGCTAATTAGTTCACATATACCTAAGGCGATAGCTCGATATTCTGCTTTCAGCACTAGATCTTGCTACCACAAATTGTTTCTTACTACGCCAATAACAAGATTACCTCCAACAAATGAACAGTAACATGATGTAGAACGACAATCCTCTATAAAGTCAGCCCAATCTGAGTCGGAAAAAGTTTCAACTCTCATATGACCATGTGATGCGAACAATAACCCTTTTCCGGGAGCAGACTTGAGATATCTCAGAATTCTGTAAACAGTTTCCATGTGACAATGTCGAGGATCATGCATATACTGACTCACTATTCCCACAACATAAGATATATCAGGTCTAGTATGAGAAAGATATATCAATCGTCCCACTAAACGTTGATATCTTTCTTTATCAACCGTAGGTCCTGTGCCACCTACTAGATGATGATTAACTTCAATAGGAGAATCAACAGGCTTACATCCCAACATGCCAGTTTTTGTTAAAAGATCAAGGACATACTTCCTTCGAGATAGAAAAATTCCACTGGTAGATCTTGCAACTTCAATACCAAGGAAATATTTGAAAGGACCAAGATCTTTGATCTCAAATTTTTTGGTCAAACTTGCTTTGAGATTAACTATCTCTTCTATATTATCCCTTGTCACCACAATGTCATCAACATAAACAATAAGAATGGTAGTCTTACCGTTTATCTGTTTGACAAATAGAGTATGATCTGCTCTACTCTGTTTATACCCAAATCTTATCATTACTTTGTGGAATCTACCAAACCAAGCTCTGGGAGATTGCTTCAACCCATATAAAGCCTTTCGCAGTATACAAACCTTACCCTTGGTGGCAGATGAAGCAAAACCAGAGGATATTTTTATATATACTTCCTCCTGTAAGTCACCATGAAGGAATGTATTTTTCACATCCAACTGTTGAATATCACAGCCGAAGTTTGCTGCACATAAAATTATGGTACGAACATAGTTCATCTTTGCCACAGGAGCAAATGTCTCCTGGTAATCAATCTCATGAGTTTGAGTGTACCCTTTTGCAACTAACCTGGCTTTGAATCGCTCAACTGTCCCATCTGGCTTCTGTTTGACTTTATATACCCATTTGCAACCAACCGGTCTTTTTCCGTAAAGAAGTGAGACTAGTTCCCATGTATCATTCTTTTTCAGGGCATTCATCTCCTCTATCATAACCTGTTTCCAATTCTCATCACTCATTGCTTCTTTCCATCCCTGAGGTACAAATATTGAAGACAAGGAAGAAACAAAAGAGAGATAGGATGCAGATAATTTGTCATAGGCTACGAAATTAGAGATCGGATGTTGAGTACAAGCTCTAACCCCTTTTCTAAAAGCAATAGGAATATCAGTATCATCAGATGAACAAGTAGGATTAGGATTCTCACCATTAGCAAGACTAGGTTCTAAGCAGGGTTGGAGTAGTGGTGCAGAAATTGTGACCTTATACTTGCCTCTTCGAACATAGGTTCTCAACTCAGGCTCATTCTGTAACTCCCCCTGTGTAGAATTATTAAGAACATCAATAGGAACAAAGGAAGATGGAACAAGAAAAGAGGGTAGAATAGAACTTGTAATGCCAGCCTCAGGAGGAAGCTTCTCCTCATCAATAACATTCTCCCCCTGAGGAGAAGGTGAAGAAAAATAAAAAGGTTCCAATTCCCAAAAAGTTACATCCCAAGTGACGAATACTTTGTGTGAAGGAGGATAATAACATTTATACCCTTTTTGGGTTGGAGAATAACCAATGAAAACACACCGAAGAGACTTGGGATCTAATTTTCCCCGAGTGGGAGATTTATCATGAACATAACACACACAACCAAAGACTCGAGGCGAAGGAGAAGGACTTGTCGTGTGTTGAAGCAAAGAGATTGGACTTTTGTTCCCAAGAATTTTAGAAGGAAGTCGATTTATCAAAAAAGCAGCAGTCAAAACAGCATCTCCCCATAGGAATTTAGTGGTGTTCATAGTGAACATAAGAGTGTGGGCTACCTCTAGTAAGTGGCGATTCTTTCTTTCCGTCACTCTATTTTGTTATGGAGTTTTGACACAAGAGGTTTGAAGAATAATGTCATGCTGAGAGAGATGAGATGCAAAAGTATTATTATTACTATATTCACGACCATTATCACTATGGAGAATCTTTACTTTAGCTTCAAATTGGGTTTGAATCATTTTATGAAATTCCTGGAAACAATCAAACACCTCATCTTTGCAACGAAGAAGATAAATCCAAGTGACACGAGAATGACAATCAATAAAGCTATCGAACCATCTATGACCAAAACGGAAAACAACCCGAGAGGGTCCCCACACATCAGAATGTATAACATCAAAAGATTCTGAATGTCGACTGTTAATAGCAGAATAAACAGAACGCTTATGTTTCTCCAATTCACATGCTTCACACAAAAACTGAGTTTTATTATAAAGACTAATATAGAAAAAGATGGATGTCCCAAACGTCGATGCCATTGATGGAGAGGAATCAAACTTGAGTTAGAAGTAGAGTGAAGAGCCTGAGTAGGGAACATATTCGACGAGGGAAAATCTAAGTAATAGAGACCACCAATTACACTACCACTGCCAATCTTCTGCCCTGTCACCAAGTCCTGAAAAACACAATGAGATTGAAAAAAGGTTACTGAACAATTTAGGGATTCAGAAAGACGTTGAAAAGATAACAAATTTGCAGTGAATGAAGGAATATGAAGAACATATGACAATGTCAATGAAGGGGTACAAACTACAGAGCCTCTCCCAGAGATAGAAGAGAGGGAACAATCAGCTACGCGAATCTTGTCTTTTCCAAAACAAGGCTTGTATGAAGTAAAGAGAGTGGAGGACTCAGTCATATGCTCAGAGGCACATGTGTCAATAATCTAACTAGAACAAGTTGATGAAACATTAAGAGCACAAGCTGTATACCTGACTGGGCGTAATGAGAAGAAGTGAATTTTGAATAGAGTTTCCAAAAAGCTGAGATTTCCTCAGGAGTGAGTGCAGAAGTAGTGTTTGAAGCATTGGAGGTATCAACAGGAGGTGTTGTAGTAGTCACATAGGCATGAGATCCACGTCCACGACCACTACCAAACCTACCCCCTCGCCCGACGTCCATAAAGCTTGAAACAACGATCTCTGGTATAGTTCTTTCCCCCACAGTAATCACATTCACGGGATTCCTTCACAACAAGAGACTGAATAGTGGAGCCAAACTTAGGATACGAAGCAACCATGGCGGATCGGTCAACAAAATTTAAAACCATCTCCCGACGCCTACTTTCCTCTTGTTGGACCCTAGCATAAGCCTCTCGTAACGATGGAAAATGTGTTTGACCAATCAACTATGCTTAAACTTGATCAAATTCTATATCCAAACCTGCCAGGAAATCCACAACTTTATCTGCACTAACAAACTTTTGATAAGCAGTTGCATCTTCCTCAGTACAGATAGCGAGATAAACTGTAGATCGAAGCTAACCATTTCAATACCCCTACAGATAGCAAGAGGGAAGAAAACCGACTAGCTTGGAAGAAAATCGTGTCAGGAAAAATGGTCGAAAAGGTCTCATGCACGGCAGCGATGGCGTCGGTAAATCTGGTGGCAAGGTATGCGTGAAGGCGGCGATGTGGCGGTGAGTCAAAAAATTGAAAACTCAGGTTAGGTCGCGTGGTACTGTAGAACCCAATTATGATCTCAATCTCTCCATATCAAGTCGTTCAACTAGTTTTCTAATTGAAACTGTGAACGGCAGCGGGAAAAAAGAGGAAAAAGAAAGCTTATGGAAAAGGAAGCAGGCTCTGATACCATGTAGAAATTGAGAAGTTTATTTCATTGAAGTTATTTCTTTCTATTACATAGATTGATATATATACATAAAACAACTTAATTACATTTATGGTAATTCCTAAATTACAGTAATGTATACACACTGATTAAGGAAGTTACAATTATGGTATATTCTGTCATATCTTCTAACACAAGGGATATAACCATATTGCCTTTTACCATGTTCGAACAAAAGAAAAGTTTCATTGCCATTCCTAATGTATAATGATTGAAAAACTCAACTAAATAACATTAGCACATTTTACTATTTCATTATAATTTCTGGTAGATAGAATGATTCAGAACTAGGAATTGAACCAGTTTTTAATTGAAACTGAAAACACCTATGTCGTAAAGTTATTCTTCTGAAACACCTGTGATAGACACGTAATTCATACATTTTATTATCCCTAATTTTGTCCTTTTAATTATATTAATTTATTAAATTAATATGTTTTATTTTATTTTGTAGGATTTAATATTTTTTTGCAATAAAGTCAAAATCTTGGTGATCAAGCGATATTTAATGCTCTTATTCATGTAAGGAATATCCAAGAAGAATCCACATGAGGAGAAGAAAAGAGGTTGAACAATCTTAGTGTGCAAGTCAAATCCAACAAGAGAAAGGAAAGTCAATCTAGAAGATCTCTTTATCTAGAAGATCTTTTTGAGGAGTTGATTGACACTAGAAATTGAAACCTCATGGAAAAGGAAAACAAAAGTGTCCAAGTTCAATGAATCTAAATTAGGGTTCAAAGTTATTTTCCTATAAATAGGTCTCTTGTTTTAGAGAGAAAGGTATGAGGTATTGTATTACTTTAGGATAGGAGTAGGAGTAAATTAAATTACGTTTCATTGTACGCTTGTTGGAGGATCGTGAATAAAGGGAGTTTTCTTATTTATTTTCAATCTTCTACTTCTTCTTTATTTTAGTTAATTTATTTATTTTCATGTCTAGTTAATTTCTTTAATCTAGGATGAAGATGAAATTAAATAATTATTCGTAATAATATTTTTTCTCTCTTCTATTATTTATGCTTTTATGTTTAATTGATTTCGCCTTCATGTTTCGTCATTGAAATATCTTCGTTTTATAGTTCTTATGTGATTTTAAATTAATTAAGAGGTCTTGATAGATTATTGTTAAGATATGAGTTTTTCATAATCCATGCTTGCTCAAAGAAGTTTCGATGGGTTATAGTTAATCCTTAAATTTTCATAGTCTATGCTTGCCCACGTTAATTGTAAATTACTAAATTAAAGGGAAGGGAGATCAAAATCATAATTTGAGTTATAAAAATAGAAGAGATTGAATTATATGTTATGTTTATTATTTAGTGGATTGATTTCTAGATTGTTTTCTCATTAATTTTTTTCATATTCTAGTTAATTAATTCTCAATCTTTATTTCTAATTCACTAAAATAAATATTAAGGAAACATTAAAATTAATTTAGTCTCGTGGGTTCGAATTGCACTTGCTTCGCTTCTTCAATTAGATAACGTGCAATGCACTGCAAAGACATATTTTTAACACATCAATTTTTTTAGCGCCATTTGCCGGGACTAGACTAGAATTATTTTTTTTATTCCCTAATTTTTATTTATTCAATTAGTTTTAACTAATTTTTTTTTTCGTGATTATTGAAGTGGATCAAGTAGCGTAAAAGATAAAGATTTTGTTGTCGTGCTTTCTTTCTTGATGCTCAGATTCCATATTCCATATTTAAAAAAAAAAAAATTAAAATAGTTTAGTTTTTTTTTTTTTTTTAATTTTTTTTGTACGACTTTCGTGGTTAGTTGTCTGTTTGTTTTGTGATTTGTGGAAAATGAATTTTATTATAGTTGGAATAATAATTTTGCTTGGAATCAAGAATCCTACTTAAAATTTTAATGCACACCAAGTAAATCAATGTTTTTCAACTTATGAAAATTCTTATCTAAGTTCATATCCATATCCATATTCGGATCTAGAACCTCAATATTCACAAGAATTATCAAATAAAGAAGAGGAAAGACTTGGTGCCTTAGAGAAAACTATGGAAGTTTTAATGGAAAATCAATTCAGCTTTGATCAAGTTATAACCCGTCTAGAAATTCAAATGAATAGATTAGCCACTATAATAAATGAACAAGAGGTGAGTGAATTTTCTAGTAACTCTGAGGTTAATTTTGAAAGTTTCAATGGTTGTGGAAATGATGAGGAAAATGAAAATCTTATATTCAATTCCACACAGTTTGAGTCAAGTCAATTTGAGGAGTTTAAAAATTATGAGTCTATGCCTAAAATTGATCATGTTGCATTTAATGAGTCGGTTGAAAAAGTCTATAAGCCTAAAGTTCCATACCCTGAAAGACTTACTCCTAAAAAATCACCTAGTGATTTTTTGGACCAACCCATTAAAGTAAACATGATACAAGAGTTGTCAATGACCCAAGAAATAATTGAAAATAGACTCTTGATTGAAAAAGATCCAATTGATTTTTTCTTAAATTACCTTAACCAAAATTGGAATGAATCCGAATATTTAGATAAGGTCAACGAGCTGTTGAGATCCACTACAAATAAGTCAACTAAACTAGAACATGTATTTGAACCAATTCTTCCATTATTTGAACATGTTAATGAAAGTTTTCTTGAGGTAAACTTGAAGCATAACTGTGATGAAAATTCTGACTATTTTCAATTTCCTAGACCTCCTGAAAATAATGAAAAGTTCACACTCACTTATTCATTTGTAACATTCATTTTTAGTCACATAATTTTTAGGATTTATAAAATTTGTAGATATGTACATTTGTTTTCTTTCTCACCACATCTTCTTGCAGAACAAATGCCCCGCATACAAGGTACAATTCTTTCGCATCTTTGTTCTCTTTTATTCATTTGCATACATTGAGGACAATGCATGATTTAGGTATGGGGGGAGTTTGTTTGTATTAGACTTTTTTTTTATTTTTACGAAAAAAAAAAAAAAAAACAAAAAAATTAAGAAATTAAAAATTTTGTTTAACTTTTTATGAATTGAATTAATTCTAATAAGTGTTTGTGGAGAAAAACTCATGAGTGAGATTGAAAGATTTAGAACTCTTGAATTTTTGATAAGATATGAAATCTTAGTTCAAAACACCATCTGAATTTAAAGTTGATTTCACAAGTATTTTTGCACTTCACGTTTGCACTAATTCTTAGTTGTGGGGTATAAACCATGATTCGAGTAATTTCAAAAAAAAAAAGAAAAAAAAGAAAAGAAAAGAAGAAGGAATGAAAAAAAAATGAAGTTGAAAAAAAGAAGAAAAAAAGGAATAAATAACTGCTTCAATGTCCATTAAACGAAATAACTGGGTATCCAAGCCTCGGGAAGCATCGATATTCACGCTGAAAAGTGTGATGGATAAAAGCAGCTTGACTAGTCTAATTTTGTGGCCTTTGTTACTCGAGTTAGTAAATCCTTCGGGGTGTCTCTACACCTAGTGCCCTAAAGCCATCTGGTTTGGGAGTCATTGGTCCAACGCTCGCTCTACATGGGTAACTTTGAAAAGCCTAAGAAAATGAGACATTGCACAAGTCAAGAATCAAAATTGAAAAAAAATGGAAAAAAGAAAGAAAAAGGAAAAAATGAGCTTGCTTGATTTTCATGATAAAAATCCCTACTAAGAGTTACGTCATGTCATATACACAATGCATGCATCACATGAAATTGATTTAACGAAGGATGGTGTCTAAAATAAAGATCGAGTATTTTTGATAAAGTGAAAGTGTAATTTTGAATTTAATCTTGCTTATGTATAATGCCCATAGATATTTAGAAGCTTTCTTTCAATTTCATAATTTGTTGAATCCAAAAATATTTTTGAATTTTGTGGATATATTCACTGCAAACCCTCACGAGACACAACTCGTCCACTTGGGTAACCTTGGGGTTTAAAGGTTTGTTGCACATGCTAAGTGCAATCGTGTTTCCTACAAAAATGAAGTAGTATAATTTTTGTTTTATTTTATTTTTATTTTACTCGAGGACGAGCAAAAGCTAGGTATGGAGGTATTTGATAGACACGTAATTCATACATTTTATTATCCCTAATTTTGTCCTTTTAATTATATTAATTTATTAAATTAATATGTTTTATTTTATTTTGTAGGATTTAATATTTTTTTGCAATAAAGTCAAAATCTTGGTGATCAAGCGATATTTAATGCTCTTATTCATGTAAGGAATATCCAAGAAGAATCCTTACAAGGAGAGAAGAAAAGAGGTTGAACAATCTTAGTGTGCAAGTCAAATCCAACAAAGAAAGAAAAAGGAAAGATCTCTTTATCTAGAAGATCTTTTTTGAGAAGTTGATTGACACTAGAAATTGAAACCTACATGGAAAGGGAACAAAAGTGTCCAAGTTCAATGAATCTAAATTAGGGTTCAAAGTTATTTTCCTATAAATAGGTCTCTTGTTTTTAGAGAGAAAGGTATGAGGTATTGTATTACTTTAGATTAGGAGTAGGAGTAAATTAAATTACGCTTCATTCAGACGCTTGTTGGAGGATCGTGAATAAAGGGAGTTTTCTTATTTATTTTCAATCTTCTTCTTTTTCTTTATTTTAGTTAATTTATTTATTTTCATGTCTAGTTAATTTCTTTAATCTAGGATGAAGATGAAATTAAATAATTATTCGTAATAATATTTTTCATCTCTTCTATTATTTATGCTTTTATGTTTAATTGATTTCGCTTTCATGTTTCGTTATTGAAATACCTTCGCTTTTATAGTTCTTATGTGATTTTAAATTAATTAAGAGGTTTTGATAGATTATTGTTAAGATATGAGTTTTTCATAATCCATGCTTGCTCAAAGAAGTTTTGATGGGTTATAGTTAATCCTTAAATTTTCATAGTCTATGCTTCTTTTCAATGTTAATTGTAAATTACTAAATTAAAGGGAAGGAGATCAAAATCATAATTTGAGTTATAAAAATGTAAGAGATTGAATTATATGTTATGTTTATTATTTAATGGATTCTGATTCCTAGATTGTTTTCTCATTATTTTTTTTCATATTCTAGTTAATTAATTCTCAATCTTTATTTCTAATTACTTTAAAATAAATATTAAGGAAATATTAAAATTAATCTAGTCTCGTGGGTTCGAATTGCAGATTTTGCCGGGCTTCTTCAATTAGACATCGTGCACTTTGCAAAGTACATATTTTTAACACATCAAGTTTTTGGCGCCATTGTCATCGGGACTAGAATTAATTTTTTTTATTCCCTAATTTTTATTTATTCAATTAGTTTTAACTCTAACTTTTTTTTTTTCGATGATTATCAAGTGGATCAAGGAGCTAAAAGATAAAGATTTTTGTTGTCAACGCTTTCTTTCTAAGATTTCAGATTCCATATTTAAAAAAAAAAAAAAATTTATATAGTAGTTTTTTTTTTTTTTTTTTTTTTTTTTTTTTGTACGACTTTCGTGGTTAGTTGTTTATTTGTTTTGTGATTTGTGGAAAAATGAATTTTATTATAGTTGGAATAATAATTTTACTTGGAATCAAGAATCCTAATGAAAAATTTTAATGCACACCAAGTAAATCAATGTTTTTCAACTTATGAAAATTCTTATCTTATCTAAGTTCATATCCATATCCATATTCGGATCTGTAACCTCAATATTCACAAGAATTATCAAATAAAGAAGAGGAAAGACTTGGTGCCTTAGAGAAAACTATGGAAGTTTTAATGGAAAATCAATTTTAGCATGGATCAAGTTATATCTCGCCTAGAAATTCAAATGAATAGATTAGCCACTATAATAAATGAACAAGAGGTGAGTGAATTTTCTAGTAACTCGAGGTTAATTTTGAAAATTTTGATGGTTGTGGAAATGATGAGGAAAATGAAAATTTTATATTCAATTCTACACAATTTGAGTCAAGTCAATTTGAGGAGTTTAAAAATTATGAAGTCTATGCCTAAAATTGATCATGTCAGCATTTAATGAGTCTGTTGAAAAGTCTATAAGCCTAAAGTTCCATACCCTAAAAGATTTTATTCCTAAAAAATCACCTAGTGATTTTTTGGACCAACCCATTAAAGTAAACATGATACAAGAGTTGTCAATGACCCAAGAAATAATTGAAAATAAAAAAGATCCAATTGATTTTTTCTTAAATCACCTTGACCAAAATTGGAATGAATCTGAATATTTAGATAAGGTCAATGAGCCGTTGAGATCCACTACAAATAAGTCAACTAAACTAGAACATGTATTTGAACCAATTCTTCCATCATTTGAACATGTTAATGAAAGTTTTCTTGAGGTAAACTTGAAGCATAACTGTGATGAAAATTCTGACTATTTTCAATTTCCTAGACCTCCTGAAAATAATGAAAAGTTCACACTCACTTATCCATTTGTAACATTCATTTTTAGTCACATAATTTTTAGGATTTATAAAATTTGTAGATATGTACATTTGTTTTCTTTTCTCACCACATCTTCTTGCAGTAACAAATGCCCCGCATACAAGGTACAATTTTTTCACATCTTTGTTCTCTTTTTTCATTTGCATACATCGAGGACAATGCATGATTTAGGTATGGGGAGTTTGTTTGTTTGTATTAGATTTTTTTTTTTTCTTTTTAAAAAAAAAAAAAAAAAAAAAAAAAAAATTAAAAAAATTAAAATTTTGTTTGACTTTTTATGAATTGAATTAATTCTAATAAGTGTTTGTGGAGCAAAACTCATGAGTGAGATTGAAAGATTTAGAACTCTTGAATTTTTGATAAGATACAAAATCTTAGTTCAAAACACCATCCGAATTTAAAATTGATTTCACAAGCATTTTTGCACTTCACGCTTGCACTAATTTTAGTTGTGGGGGTATAAACCATGATTCGAGTAATTTCAAAAAAAAAAAAAAAAAAAAAAAGAAAAAAGAAAGAATGAAAAAAAAAAGTTGAGAAAAAAAAAAAAAAAAAAGGAATAAATAATCGCTTCAATGTCCATTAAATCTAAATAACTGGGTATCCAAGCTCTGGAAGCATCGATATTCACTTAAAAAGTGTGATGGATAAAGCAACTGACTAGTCTAATTTTGTGGCCTTTGTTACTCGAAAGTTAGTAAATCCTTAGGGGTGTCTCTACACCTAGTGCCCTAAAGCCATCCGGTTTGGGAGTCATTGGTCCAACGCATCTACATGGGTAACTTTGAAAAGCCTAAGAAAATGAGACATCGCACAAGTCAAGAATCAAAATTGAAAAAAAAATGAAAAAAAAGAAAAAAAAAGGAAAAATGAGCTTGCTTGATTTTCATGGTAAAAATCCCTACTAAGAGTTACATCATATACACAATGCATGCATCACATGAAATTGATTTAACGAAGGATGGTGTCTAAAATAAAGATCGAGTATTTTTGATAAAGTGAAAGTGTAATTTTGAATTTAATCTTGCTTATGTATAATGCCCATAGATATTTAGAAGTTTTCTTTCAATTTCATAATTTGTTGAATCCAAAAATATTTTTGAATTTTGTGGGTATATTCATCGCAAAACCTCACGAGACACAACTCGTCCACTTGGGTAACCTTGGGGTTTAAAGGTTTGTTGCACATGCTAAGTGCAATCGTGTTTCCTAAAAAAATGAAGTAGTATAATTTTTGTTTTATTTTATTTTTATTTTACTCGAGGACGAGCAAAAGCTAGGTATGGGGGTATTTGATACACACATAATTCATACATTTTATTATCCCTAATTTTGTCCTTTTAATTATATTAGTTTATTAAATTAATATGTTTTATTTTATTTTGTAGGATTTAATATTTTTTGCAATAAAGTCAAAATCTTGGTGATCAAGCGATATTTAATACTCTTATTCATGTAAAGAATATTCAAGAAGAATCCTACAAGGAGAAGAAAAGAGGTGGAACAATCTTGTGTGCAAGTCAAATCCAACAAGAGAAAGAAAGTCAATCTAAAGATCTCTTTATCTAGAAGATCTTTTGAGAAGTTGATTGACACTAGAAATTGAAAACCTACATGGAAAGGGAACAAAAGTGTCCAAGTTCAATGAATCTAAATTAGGGTTCAAAGTTATTTTTCCTATAAATAGGTCTCTTGTTTTAGAGAGAAAGGTATGAGGTATTCAGTATTACTTTAGGTTAGAGGAGTAGGAGTAAATTAAATTACGTTTCATCAGACGCTTGTTGGAGGATCGTGAATAAAGGGAGTTTTCTTATTTATTTTCAATCTTCTACTTTTCTTTATTTTAGTTAATTTATTTATTTTCATGTCTAGTTAATTTTTTAATCTAGGATGAAGATGAAATTAAATAATTATTCGTAATAATATTTTTTCATCTCTTCTATTATTTATACTTTTATGCTTAATTGATTTCGCTTTCATGTTTCGTTATTGAAATACCTTCGTTTTATAGTTCTTATGTGATTTTAAATTAATTAAGAGGTTTTGATAGATTATTGTTAAGATATGAGTTTTTCATAATCCATGCTTGCTCAAAGAAGTTTTGATGGGTTATAGTTAATCCTTAAATTTTCATAGTCTATGCTTGCCCACGTTAATTGTAAATTACTAAATTAAAGGGAAGGGAGATCAAAATCATAATTTGAGTTATAAAAATAGAAGAGATTGAATTATATGTTATGTTTATTATTTAGTGGATTCAGATTCCTAGATTGTTTTCTTATTAATTTTTTTCATATTCTAGTTAATTAATTCTCAATCTTTATTTCTAATTACTTAAAATAAATATTAAGGAAACATTAAAATTAATCTAGTCTCGTGGGTTCGACTGCATTTGTCAGCTTCTTCAATTAGACATTGTGCACTTCAGTAAAGACATATTTTTAACACATCAATTTTTTTGCCGCCACGGGACTAGAATTAATTTTTATTCCTAATTTTTATTTATTCAATTAGTTTTAACTCTTTTTTTTTTCAGATTATGAAGTGGATCAAGTAGCTTAAAAGATAAAGATTTTGTTGTTGCGCTTTTTCTAAGATTCAGATTCCATATTTTAAAAAAAAAATAATTATATAAAGAGTTTTTTTTTTTTTTTTTTTTTTTTTTTTTTTTCGACTTTCGTGGTTAGTTGTTCTGTTTGTTTTGTGATTTGTGGAAAATGAATCTTATTATAGTTGGAATAATAATTTTACTTGGAATCAAGAATCCTACTTAAAATTTTAATGCACACCAAGTAAATCAATGTTTTTCAACTTATGAAAATTCTTATCTAAGTTCATATCCATATCCATATTCGGATCTAGAACCTCAATATTCACAAGAATTATCAAATAAAGAAGAGGAAAGACTTGGTGCCTTAGAGAAAACTATGGAAGTTTTAATGGAAAATCAATTCAGCTTTGATCAAGTTATAACCCGTCTAGAAATTCAAATGAATAGATTAGCCACTATAATAAATGAACAAGAGGTGAGTGAATTTTCTAGTAACTCTGAGGTTAATTTTGAAAGTTTCGATGGTTGTGGAAATGATGAGGAAAATGAAAATCTTATATTCAATTCCACACAATTTGAGTCAAGTCAATTTGAGGAGTTTAAAAATTATGAGTCTATGTTTAAAATTGATCATGTTGCATTTAATGAGTCTCATTGAAAAGTCTATAAGCTTAAAGTTCCATACCCTGGAAGACTTACTCCTAAAAAATCACTAGTGATTTTTTAGACCAACCCATTAAAGTAAACATGATACAAGAGTTGTCAATGACCCAAGAAATAATTGAAAATAGACTCTTGATTGAAAAAGATCCAATTGATTTTTTCTTAAATTACCTTGACCAAAATTGGAATGAATCCGAATATTTAGATAAGGTCAACGAGCTGTTGAGATCCACTACAAATAAGTCAACTAAACTAGAACATGTATTTGAACCAATTCTTCCATTATTTGAACATGTTAATGAAAGTTTTCTTGAGGTAAACTTGAAGCATAACTGTGATGAAAATTCTGACTATTTTCAATTTCCTAGACCTCCTGAAAATAATGAAAAGTTCACACTCACTTATTCATTTGTAACATTCATTTTTAGTCACATAATTTTTAGGATTTATAAAATTTGTAGATATGTACATTTGTTTTCTTTCTCACCACATCTTCTTGCAGAACAAATGCCCCGCATACAAGGTACAATTCTTTCGCATCTTTGTTCTCTTTTATTCATTTGCATACATTGAGGACAATGCATGATTTAGGTATGGGGAGTTTGTTTGTATTAGACTTTTTTTTTATTTTTACGAAAAAAAAAAAAAAAAACAAAAAAATTAAGAAATTAAAAATTTTGTTTAACTTTTTATGAATTGAATTAATTCTAATAAGTGTTTGTGGAGAAAAACTCATGAGTGAGATTGAAAGATTTAGAACTCTTGAATTTTTGATAAGATATGAAATCTTAGTTCAAAACACCATCTCAATTTAAAGTTGATTTCACAAGTATTTTTGCACTTCACGTTTGCACTAATTCTTAGTGTGGGGTATAAACCATGATTCGAGTAATTTCAAAAAAAAAAAAAAAAAAAAAAAAAAGAAAAGAAGAAGGAATGAAAAAAATGAAGTTGAAAAAAAGAAGAAAAAAAGGAATAAATAACTGCTTCAATGTCCATTAAACGAAATAACTGGGTATCCAAGCCTCGGGAAGCATCGATATTCACGCTGAAAAGTGTGATGGATAAAAGCAGCTTGACTAGTCTAATTTTGTGGCCTTTGTTACTCGAGTTAGTAAATCCTTCGGGGTGTCTCTACACCTAGTGCCCTAAAGCCATCTGGTTTGGGAGTCATTGGTCCAACGCTCGCTCTACATGGGTAACTTTGAAAAGCCTAAGAAAATGAGACATTGCACAAGTCAAGAATCAAAATTGAAAAAAAATGGAAAAAAGAAAGAAAAAAAGGAAAAATGAGCTTGCTTGATTTTCATGATAAAAAATCCCTACTAAGAGTTACGCCATGTCATATACACAATGCATGCATCACATGAAATTGATTTAACGAAGGATGGTGTCTAAAATAAAGATCGAGTATTTTTGATAAAGTGAAAGTGTAATTTTGAATTTAATCTTGCTTATGTATAATGCCCATAGATATTTAGAAGCTTTCTTTCAATTTCATAATTTGTTGAATCCAAAAATATTTTTGAATTTTGTGGATATATTCACTGCAAACCCTCACGAGACACAACTCGTCCACTTGGGTAACCTTGGGGTTTAAAGGTTTGTTGCACATGCTAAGTGCAATCGTGTTTCCTACAAAAATGAAGTAGTATAATTTTTGTTTTATTTTATTTTTATTTTACTCGAGGACGAGCAAAAGCTAGGTATGGAGGTATTTGATAGACACGTAATTCATACATTTTATTATCCCTAATTTTGTCCTTTTAATTATATTAATTTATTAAATTAATATGTTTTATTTTATTTTGTAGGATTTAATATTTTTTTGCAATAAAGTCAAAATCTTGGTGATCAAGCGATATTTAATGCTCTTATTCATGTAAGGAATATCCAAGAAGAATCCGACAAGGAGAAGAAAAGAGGTTGAACAATCTTAGTGTGCAAGTCAAATCCAACAAGAGAAAGGAAAGTCAATCTAGAAGATCTCTTTATCTAGAAGATCTTTTTGAGAAGTTGATTGACACTAGAAATTGAAACCTACATGGAAAGGGAACAAAAGTGTCCAAGTTCAATGAATCTAAATTAGGGTTCAAAGTTATTTTCCCTAAAAATAGGTCTCTTGTTTTACAGAGAAAGGTATGAGGTATTGTATTACTTTAGGATAGGAGTAGGAGTAAATTAAATTACGTTTCATTGTACGCTTGTTGGAGGATCGTGAATAAAGGGAGTTTTCTTATTTATTTTCAATCTTCTACTTCTTCTTTATTTTAGTTAATTTATTTATTTTCATGTCTAGTTAATTTCTTTAATCTAGGATGAAGATGAAATTAAATAATTATTCGTAATAATATTTTTTCTCTTCTATTATTTATGCTTTTATGTTTAATTGATTTTACTTTCATGTTTCGTTATTGAAATACCTTCGTTTTATAGTTCTTATGCGATTTTAAATTAATTAAGAGGTCTTGATAGATTATTGTTAAGATATGAGTTTTCATAATCCATGCTTGCTTTCAAAGAAGTTTCGATGGGTTATAGTTAATCCTTAAATTTTCATAGTCTATGCTTGCTTTCACGTTAATTGTAAATTACTAAATTAAAGGGAAGGAGATCAAAATCATAATTTGAGTTATAAAAATAGAAGAGATTGAATTATATGTTATGTTTATTATTTAGTGGATTGATTCCTAGATTGTTTTCTTATTAATTTTTTTCATATTCTAGTTAATTAATTCTCAATCTTTTATTTCTAATTCGCTTTAAAATAAATATTAAGGAAACATTAAAATTAATTTAGTCTCTCGTGGGTTCGAATTGCATTTGTGGGTTCTTCAATTAGACACCTTTGTGCACTTAGCATATATATTTTTAACACATCAATTTTTTTGGCGTAATTCTGCCGGGACTAGAATTAATTTTTATTCCTAATTTTTATTTATTCAATTAGTTTTAACTCTTTTTTTCAGATTATTGAAGTGGATCAAGTAGCTTAAAAGATAAAGATTTTGTTTTCAAGGCTTTTCTTGATTCAGATTCCATATTTTTTAAAAAAAAAATAATTTATATAGTAGTTCAGTTTTTTTTGTTTTTTTTTTAATTTTTTTTTTGTACGACTTTCGTGGTTAGTTGTCTATTTGTTTTGTGATTTGTGGAAAAATGAATTCTTACTATAGTTGGAATAATAATTTTACTTGGAATCAAGAATCCTACGAAAATTTTAATGCACACCAAGTAAATCAATGTTTTTCAACTTATGAAAATTCTTATCTAAGTTCATATCCATATCCATATTCGGATCTAGAACCTCAATATTCACAAGAATTATCAAATAAAGAAGAGGAAAGACTTGGTGCCTTTGAGGAAAACTTGGAAAGTTTTAATGGAAAATCAATTCACTTTGATCAAGTTATAACCCGTCTAGAAATTCAAATGAATAGATTAGCCACTATAATAAATGAACAAGAGGTGAGTGAATTTTCTAGTAACTCTGAGGTTAATTTTGAAAGTTTCGATGGTTGTGGAAATGATGAGGAAAATGAAAATCTTATATTCAATTCCACACAGTTTGAGTCAAGTCAATTTGAGGAGTTTAAAAATTATGAGTCTATGCCTAAAATTGATCATGTTGCATTTAATGAGTCGGTTGAAAAGTCTATAAGCCTAAAGTTCCATACCCTGAAGATTTTACTCCTAAAAATCACTAGTGATTTTTAGACCAACCCATTAAAGTAAACATGATACAAGAGTTGTCAATGACCCAAGAAATAATTGAAAATAGACTCTTGATTGAAAAAGATCCAATTGATTTTTCTTAAATTACCTTGACCAAAATTGGAATGAATCAAGAATATTTAGATAAGGTCAACGAAATTTGTTGAGATCCACTACAAATAAGTCAACTAAACTAGAACATGTATTTGAACCAATTCTTCCATTATTTGAACATGTTAATGAAAGTTTTCTTGAGGTAAACTTGAAGCATAACTGTGATGAAAATTCTGACTATTTTCAATTTCCTAGACCTCCTGAAAATAATGAAAAGTTCACACTCACTTATTCATTTGTAACATTCATTTTAGTCACATAAATTTTTAGGATTTATAAAATTTGTAGATATGTACATTGTTTTCTTTCTCACCACATCTTCTTGCAGGAACAAATGCCCCGCATACAAGGTACAATTCTTTCGCATCTTTGTTCTCTTTTATTCATTTGCATACATTGAGGACAATGCATGATTTAGGTATGGGGGGAGTTTGTTTCAGATAGATTTTTTTTTTTATTTTTACGAAAAAAAATAAAAAAAACAAAAAAATTAAGAAATTAAAAATTTTGTTTAACTTTTTATGAATTGAATTAATTCTAATAAGTGTTTGTGGAGAAAAACTCATGAGTGAGATTGAAAGATTTAGAACTCTTGAATTTTTGATAAGATATGAAATCTTAGTTCAAAACACCATCTGAATTTAAAGTTGATTTCACAAGTATTTTTGCACTTCACGTTTGCACTAATTCTTAGTTGTGGGGTATAAACCATGATTCGAGTAATTTCAAAAAAAAAAAAAAAAAAAAAAAAGAAAAGAAGAAGGAATGAAAAAAATGAAGTTGAAAAAAGAAGAAAAAAGGAATAAATAATCGCATTTCAATGTCCATTAAACGAAATAACTGGGTATCCAAGCCTCGGGAAGCATCGATATTCACGCTGAAAAGTGTGATGGATAAAAGCAGCTTGACTAGTCTAATTTTGTGGCCTTTGTTACTCGAGTTAGTAAATCCTTCGGGGTGTCTCTACACCTAGTGCCCTAAAGCCATCTGGTTTGGGAGTCATGGTCCAACCTTTCATTTCTACATGGGTAACTTTGAAAAGCCTAAGAAAATGAGACATTGCACAAGTCAAGAATCAAAATTGAAAAAAAATGGAAAAAAGAAAGAAAAAGGAAAAAATGAGCTTGCTTGATTTTCATGATAAAAATCCCTACTAAGAGTTACGTCATGTCATATACACAATGCATGCATCACATGAAATTGATTTAACGAAGGATGGTGTCTAAAATAAAGATCGAGTATTTTTGATAAAGTGAAAGTGTAATTTTGAATTTAATCTTGCTTATGTATAATGCCCATAGATATTTAGAAGCTTTCTTTCAATTTCATAATTTGTTGAATCCAAAAATATTTTTGAATTTTGTGGATATATTCACTGCAAACCCTCACGAGACACAACTCGTCCACTTGGGTAACCTTGGGGTTTAAAGGTTTGTTGCACATGCTAAGTGCAATCGTGTTTCCTACAAAAATGAAGTAGTATAATTTTTGTTTTATTTTATTTTTATTTTACTCGAGGACGAGCAAAAGCTAGGTATGGAGGTATTTGATGTATAACGTAATTCATACATTTTATTATCCCTAATTTTGTCCTTTTAATTATATTAATTTATTAAATTAATATGTTTTATTTTATTTTGTAGGATTTAATATTTTTTTGCAATAAAGTCAAAATCTTGGTGATCAAGCGATATTTAATGCTCTTATTCATGTAAGGAATATCCAAGAAGAATCCGACAAGGAGAAGAAAAGAGGTTGAACAATCTTAGTGTGCAAGTCAAATCCAACAAGAGAAAGGAAAGTCAATCTAGAAGATCTCTTTATCTAGAAGATCTTTTTGAGAAGTTGATTGACACTAGAAATTGAAACCTACATGGAAAGGGAACAAAAGTGTCCAAGTTCAATGAATCTAAATTAGGGTTCAAAGTTATTTTCCCTAAAAATAGGTCTCTTGTTTTACAGAGAAAGGTATGAGGTATTGTATTACTTTAGGATAGGAGTAGGAGTAAATTAAATTACGTTTCATTGTACGCTTGTTGGAGGATCGTGAATAAAGGGAGTTTTCTTATTTATTTTCAATCTTCTACTTCTTCTTTATTTTAGTTAATTTATTTATTTTCATGTCTAGTTAATTTCTTTAATCTAGGATGAAGATGAAATTAAATAATTATTCGTAATAATATTTTTTCTCTCTTCTATTATTTATGCTTTTATGTTTAATTGATTTCGCCTTCATGTTTCGTTATTGAAATACCTTCGTTTTATAGTTCTTATGCGATTTTAAATTAATTAAGAGGTCTTGATAGATTATTGTTAAGATATGAGTTTTTCATAATCCATGCTTGCTCAAAGAAGTTTCGATGGGTTATAGTTAATCCTTAAATTTTCATAGTCTATGCTTGCCTACGTTAATTGTAAATTACTAAATTAAAGGGAAGGGAGATCAAAATCATAATTTGAGTTATAAAAATAGAAGAGATTGAATTATATGTTATGTTTATTATTTAGTGGATTCAGATTCCTAGATTGTTTTCTTATTAATTTTTTTCATATTCTAGTTAATTAATTCTCAATCTTTATTTCTAATTCGCCTAAAATAAATATTAAGGAAACATTAAAATTAATTTAGTCTCTGTGGGTTCGATTTGCATTTTATGGGTTCTTCAATTAGACACTGTGCACTTGCAGTACATATTTTTAACACATCAATTTTTTGGCGCCGTTGCCGGGGACTAGAATTAATTTTTTATTCCCTAATTTTTATTTATTCGAATTAGTTTTAACTCTTTTTTTCAGGATTATTGAAGTGGATCGAAGTAGCGAAAAGATAAAGATTTTGTTGCTGCGCTTTCTTCGGTACTTCGTATCTCCATATTTTTAAAAAAAAATAATTTATATAGTAGTTCAGTTTTTTTTGTTTTTTTTTTAATTTTTTTTTTGTACGACTTTCGTGGTTAGTTGTCTGTTTGTTTTGTGATTTGTGGAAAAATGAATTCTTACTATAGTTGGAATAATAATTTTACTTGGAATCAAGAATCCTACGAAAATTTTAATGCACACCAAGTAAATCAATGTTTTTCAACTTATGAAAATTCTTATCTAAGTTCATATCCATATCCATATTCGGATCTAGAACCTCAATATTCACAAGAATTATCAAATAAAGAAGAGGAAAGACTTGGTGCCTTAGAGAAAACTATGGAAGTTTTAATGGAAAATCAATTCAGCTTTGATCAAGTTATAACCCGTCTAGAAATTCAAATGAATAGATTAGCCACTATAATAAATGAACAAGAGGTGAGTGAATTTTCTAGTAACTCTGAGGTTAATTTTGAAAGTTTCGATGGTTGTGGAAATGATGAGGAAAATGAAAATCTTATATTCAATTCCACACAGTTTGAGTCAAGTCAATTTGAGGAGTTTAAAAATTATGAGTCTATGCCTAAAATTGATCATGTTGCATTTAATGAGTCGGTTGAAAAAGTCTATAAGCCTAAAGTTCCATACCCTGAAAGACTTACTCCTAAAAAATCACTAGTGATTTTTTAGACCAACCCATTAAAGTAAACATGATACAAGAGTTGTCAATGACCCAAGAAATAATTGAAAATAGACTCTTGATTGAAAAAGATCCAATTGATTTTTTCTTAAATTACCTTGACCAAAATTGGAATGAATCCGAATATTTAGATAAGGTCAACGAGCTGTTGAGATCCACTACAAATAAGTCAACTAAACTAGAACATGTATTTGAACCAATTCTTCCATTATTTGAACATGTTAATGAAAGTTTTCTTGAGGTAAACTTGAAGCATAACCTGTGATGAAAATTCGACTATTTTCAATTTCCTAGACCTCCTGAAAATAATGAAAAGTTCACACTCACTTATTCATTTGTAACATTCATTTTTAGTCACATAATTTTTAGGATTTATAAAATTTGTAGATATGTACATTTGTTTTCTTTCTCACCACATCTTCTTGCAGAACAAATGCCCCGCATACAAGGTACAATTCTTTCGCATCTTTGTTCTCTTTTATTCATTTGCATACATTGAGGACAATGCATGATTTAGGTATGGGGGGAGTTTGTTTGTATTAGACTTTTTTTTTATTTTTACGAAAAAAAATAAAAAAAACAAAAAAATTAAGAAATTAAAAATTTTGTTTAACTTTTTATGAATTGAATTAATTCTAATAAGTGTTTGTGGAGAAAAACTCATGAGTGAGATTGAAAGATTTAGAACTCTTGAATTTTTGATAAGATATGAAATCTTAGTTCAAAACACCATCTGAATTTAAAGTTGATTTCACAAGTATTTTTGCACTTCACGTTTGCACTAATTCTTAGTTGTGGGGTATAAACCATGATTCGAGTAATTTCAAAAAAAAAAGAAAAAAAAGAAAAGAAAAGAAGAAAGAATGAAAAAAAAATGAAGTTGAAAAAAAGAAGAAAAAAAGGAATAAATAACTGCTTCAATGTCCATTAAACGAAATAACTGGGTATCCAAGCCTCGGGAAGCATCGATATTCACGCTAAAAAGTGTGATGGATAAAAGCAGCTTGACTAGTCTTGTTTTGTGGCCTTTGTTACTCGAGTTAGTAAATCCTTCTTGGGGTGTCTCTACACTAGTGCCCTAAAGCCATCCCGGTTTGGGAGTCATTGGTCCAACGCTTCGCTTCTACATGGGTAACTTTGAAAAGCCTAAGAAAATGAGACATTGCACAAGTCAAGAATCAAAATTGAAAAAATGGAAAAAAAAAAAAAAAAAGGAAAAAAATGAGCTTGCTTGATTTTCATGATAAAAATCCCTACTAAGAGTTACATCATATATATACACAATGCATGCATCACATGAAATTGATTTAACGAAGGATGGTGTCTAAAATAAAGATCGAGTATTTTTGATAAAGTGAAAGTGTAATTTTGAATTTAATCTTGCTTATGTATAATGCCCATAGATATTTAGAAGCTTTCTTTCAATTTCATAATTTGTTGAATCCAAAAATATTTTTGAATTTTGTGGATATATTCATCTGCAAACTCTCACGAGACCTGACTCGTCCACTTGGGTAACCTTGGGGTTTAAAGGTTTGTTGCACATGCTAAGTGCAATCGTGTTTCCTCTGAAAATGAAGTAGTATAATTTTTGTTTTATTTTATTTTTATTTTACTCGAGGACGAGCAAAAGCTAGGTATGGAGGTATTTGATGAACACGTAATTCATACATTTTATTATCCCTAATTTTGTCCTTTTAATTATATTAATTTATTAAATTAATATGTTTTATTTTATTTTGTAGGATTTAATATTTTTTGCAATAAAGTCAAAATCTTGGTGATCAAGCGATATTTAATGCTCTTATTCATGTAAGGAATATCCAAGAAGAATCTTACAAGGAGAAGAAAAGAGGTTGAACAATCTTGGTGTGCAAGTCAAATCCAACAAGAGAGAAAGGAAAGTCAATCTAGAAGATCTCTTTTGAGAAGATCTTTTGAGAAGTTGATTGACACTAGAAATTGAAACCTACATGGAAAGGGAACAAAAGTGTCCAAGTTCAATGAATCTAAATTAGGGTTCAAAGTTATTTTCCCTATAAATAGGTCTCTTGTTTTTAGAGAGAAAGGTATGAGGTATTGTATTACTTTAGGATTAGGAGTAGGAGTAAATTAAATTACGTCTTCATTTCACGCTTGTTGGAGGATCGTGAATAAGGGAGTTTTCTTATTTATTTTCAATCTTCTACTTCTTCTTTATTTTAGTTAATTTATTTATTTTCATGTCTAGTTAATTTCTTTAATCTAGGATGAAGATGAAATTAAATAATTATTCGTAATAATATTTTTCATCTCTTCTATTATTTATGCTTTTATGTTTAATTGATTTAGCCTTCATGTTTCGTTATTGAAATACCTTCGTTTTATAGTTCTTATGTGATTTTAAATTAATTAAGAGGTTTGATAGATTATTGTTAAGATATGAGTTTTTCATAATCCATGCTTGCTCAAAGAAGTTTTGATGGGTTATAGTTAATCCTTAAATTTTCATAGTCTATGCTTTTACGTTAATTGTAAATTACTAAATTAAAGGAAGGAGATCAAAATCATAATTTGAGTTATAAAAATAGAAGAGATTGAATTATATGTTATGTTTATTATTTAGTGGATTGATTCTAGATTGTTTTCTCATTAATTTTTTCATATTCTAGTTAATTAATTCTCAATCTTTATTTCTAATTACTTTAAAATAAATATTAAGGAAACATTAAAATTAATCTAGTCTCTGTGGGTTCGACATGTACTTATCGGTTCTTGATTAGACATTGTGCACTTGCGGTACATATTTTTAACACATCAATTTTTTTTGGCGTTGAATTTTGGGGACTAGAATTAATTTTTATTCCCTAATTTTTATTTATTGAATTAATTTTTAACTTTTTTTTTTGAGATTATTGAAGTGGATCGAAGTAGCGAAAAGATAAAGATTTTGTTGTTGCGCTTTCTTGATTGCCGTATCTCCATATTTTAAAAAAAATAATTTAAAATAAGTTAGTTTTTTTTTTTTTTTTTTTTTTTTTTTTTTTTATACGACTTTTCGTGGTTAGTTATACATTTGTTTTGTGATTTGTGGAAAAATGAATTCTTATTATAGTTGGAATAATAATTTTACTTGGAATCAAGAATCCTACGAAAATTTTAATGCACACCAAGTAAATCAATGTTTTTCAACTTATGAAAATTCTTATCTAAGTTCATATCCATATCCATATTCGGATCTAGAACCTCAATATTCACAAGAATTATCAAATAAAGAAGAGGAAAGACTTGGTGCCTTAGAAAACTATGGAAGTTTTAATGGAAAATCAATTGAGTTTTTGATCAAGTTATAACCCGATCTAGAAATTCAAATGAATAGATTAGCCACTATAATAAATGAACAAGAGGTGAGTGAATTTTCTAGTAACTACGAGGTTAATTTTGAAAGTTTTGATGGTTGTGGAAATGATGAGGAAAATGAAAATCTTATATTCAATTCTACATAATTTGAGTCAAGTCAATTTGAGAGTTTAAAAATTATGAGTCTATGCCTAAAATTGATCATGTTGCATTTAATGAGTCGGTTGAAAAAAGTCTATAAGCCTAAAGTTCCATACTACGAAAGACTTACTCCTAAAAAATCACTAGTGATTTTTGGACCAACCCATTAAAGTAAACATGATCAAGAGTTGTCAATGATTGAGAAATAATTGAAAATAGACTCTTGATTGAAAAAGATCCAATTGATTTTTCTTAAATCACCTTGACCAAAATTGGAATGAATCGAATATTTAGATAAGGTCAATGAGCTCTTGAGATCCACTACAAATAAGTCAACTAAACTAGAACATGTATTTGAACCAATTCTTCCATTATTTGAACATGTTAATGAAAGTTTTCTTGAGGTAAACTTGAAGCATAAGCTGTGATGAAAAATTTGACTATTTTCAATTTCCTAGACCCTCACGAAAATAATGAAAAGTTCACACTCACTTATCCATTTGTAACATTCATTTTAGTCACATAATTTTAGGATTTATAAAATTTGTAGATATGTACATTTGTTTTCTTTCTCACCACATCTTCTTGCGGAACAATGCCCCCATATCAAGGTACAATTCTTTCACATCTTTGTTCTCTTTTATTCATTTGCATACATTGAGGACAATGCATGATTTAGGTATGGGGGAGTTTGTTTGTATTAGATTTTTTTTTTTTTTTTACGAAAAAAAAAAAAAAAAAAAAAAAAAAAGAAATTAAAAATTTTGTTTGACTTTTTATGAATTGAATTAATTCTAATAAGTGTTTGTGGAGAAAAACTCATGAGTGAGATTGAAAGATTTAGAACTCTTGAATTTTTGATAAGATCTGAAATCTTAGTTCAAAACACCATCTGGATTTAAAATTGATTTCACAAGCATTTTTTGCACTTCACGTTTGCACTAATTCTTAGTTGTGGGGTATAAACCATGATTTGAGTAATTTCAAAAAAAAAAAAAAAAAAGAAAAGAAAAGAAGAAGAATGAAAAAAAATGAAGTTGAAAAAAAAGAAAAAAAAAGGAATAAATAAGCGCTTGATGTCCATTAAGCGAAATAGCTGGGTATCAAGCCTGGGAAGCATCGATATTCACTTATTTGAAAAGTGTGATGGATAAAAGCGACTTGACTAGTCTAATTTTGTGGCCTTTGTTACTCGAGTTAGTAAATCTTTGGGGTGTCTCTACACTAGTGCCCTAAAGCCATCTGGTTTGGGAGTCATTGGTCCAACGCTTTCGCTCTACATGGGTAACTTTGAAAAGCCTAAGAAAATGAGACATTGCACAAGTCAAGAATCAAAATTGAAAAAAATGGAAAAAAAAAAGAAAAAAAAAAATGAGCTTGCTTGATTTTCATGGTAAAAATCCCTACTAAGAGTTACATCATGTATATATGATACATACGCATCACATGAAATTGATTTAACGAAGGATGGTGTCTAAAATAAAGATTGAGTATTTTGATAAAGTGAAAGTGTAATTTTGAATTTAATCTTGCTTGCTTATGTATAATGCCCATAGATATTTAGAAGTTTTCTTTCAATTTCATAATTTGTTGAATCCAAAAATATTTTTGAATTTTGTGGATATATTCACTATGCAAACCCTCACGAGACACAACTCGTCCACTTGGGTAACCTTGGGGTTTAAAGGTTTGTTGCACATCTTAAGTGCAATCGTGTTTCCTCTGAAAAATGAAGTAGTAGTATAATAATTTTGTTTTATTTTTTTTTATTTTACTCGAGATGCGAGCAAAAGCTAGGTATGGAGGTATTTGATAGACACGTAATTCATACATTTTATTATCCCTAATTTTGTCCTTTTAATTATATTAATTTATTAAATTAATATGTTTTATTTTATTTTGTAGGATTTAATATTTTTTTTTGATAAAGTCAAAATCTTGGTGATGAAGCGATATTTAATGCTCTTATTCATGTAAGGAATATCCAAGAAGAATCTACAAGGAGAGAAGAAAAGAGGTTGAACAATCTTGGTGTGCAAGTCAAATCAACAAGAGAAAGGAGAATCAATCTAGAAGATCTCTTTATCTAGAAGATCTTTTTGAGAAGTTGATTGACACCTTTAGAAATTGAAACCTACATGGAAAGGGAACAAAAGTGTCCAAGTTCAATGAATCTAAATTAGGGTTCAAAGTTATTTTTCCTATAAATAGGTCTCTTTGTTTTTAGAGAGAAAGGTATGAGGTATTGTATTACTTTAGGTTAGGAGTAGGAGTAAATTAAATTACGTTTCATTATACGCTTGTTGGAGGATCGTGAATAAAGGGAGTTTTCTTATTTATTTTCAATCTTCTACTTCTTCTTTATTTTAGTTAATTTATTTATTTTCATGTCTAGTTAATTTTTTAATCTAGGATGAAGATGAAATTAAATAATTATTAAGTAATAATATTTTCATCTCTTCTTATTATTTATGCTTTTATGTTTAATTGATTTAGCCTTCATGTTTCGTTATTGAAATACCTTCGTTTTATAGTTCTTATGTGATTTTAAATTAATTAAGAGGTTTTGATAGATTATTGTTAAGATATGAGTTTTTCATAATCCATGCTTGCTCGAAAAAGAAGTTTTGATGGGTTATAGTTAATCCTTAAATTTTCATAGTCTATGCTTGCCCACGTTAATTGTAAATTACTAAATTAAAGGAAGGAGATCAAAATCATAATTTGAGTTATAAAAATAGAAGAGATTGAATTATATGTTATGTTTATTATTTAGTGGATTGATTCTAGATTGTTTTCTCATTAATTTTTTTCATATTCTAGTTAATTAATTCTCAATCTTTATTTCTAATTTACTTTAAAATAAATATTAAGGAAACATTAAAATTAATTTAGTCTACGTGGGTTCGACTTTGTACTTGTGGGTTCTTGATTAGACATTGTGCACTTGCAGTACATATTTTAACACATCAATTTTTTGGTAGATTCTTAAGGGACTAGAATTAATTTTTTATTCCCTAATTTTTATTTATTCGAATTAGTTTTAACTAATATTTCAGGATTATTGAAGTGGATCGAAGTAGCAAAAAGATAAAGATTTTGTTTCTTTGCGCTTTCTTGATTGCTTCCATATCTCCATATTTTAAAAAAAAAATAATTTATATAGTAAGTTTTTTTTTTTTTTTTTTTTTTTTTTTTTTATACGACTTTAAGTGGTTAGTTATACATTTGTTTTGTGATTTGTGGAAAAATGAATTCTTATTATAGTTGGAATAATAATTTTACTTGGAATCAAGAATCCTACGAAAATTTTAATGCACACCAAGTAAATCAATGTTTTTCAACTTATGAAAATTCTTATCTAAGTTCATATCCATATCCATATTCGGATCTAGAACCTCAATATTCACAAGAATTATCAAATAAAGAAGAGGAAAGACTTGGTGCCTTAGAGAAAACTATGGAAGTTTTAATGGAAAATCAATTCAGCTTTGATCAAGTTATAACCCGTCTAGAAATTCAAATGAATAGATTAGCCACTATAATAAATGAACAAGAGGTGAGTGAATTTTCTAGTAACTACGAGGTTAATTTTGAAAATTTTGATGGTTGTGGAAATGATGAGGAAAATGAAAATCTTATATTCAATTCCACAATTTGAGTCAAGTCAATTTGAGGAGTTTAAAATTATGAGTCTATGCCTAAAATTGATCGTGTTGCATTTAATGAGTCGGTTGAAAAAGTCTATAAGCCTAAAGTTCCATACCACGAAAGACTTACTCCTAAAAATCACTAGTGATTTTTAGACCAACCCATTAAAGTAAACATGATCTGAGAGTTGTCGATGACCCAAGAAATAATTGAAAATAGACTCTTGATTGAAAAAGATCCAATTGATTTTTTCTTAAATTACCTTGACCAAAATTGGAATGAATCCGAATATTTAGATAAGGTCAATGAATTTGTTGAGATCCACTACAAATAAGTCAACTAAACTAGAACATGTATTTGAACCAATTCTTCCATTATTTGAACATGTTAATGAAAGTTTTCTTGAGGTAAACTTGAAGCATAATTGTGATGAAAATTACGACTATTTTCAATTTCTAGACCTCACGAAAATAATGAAAAGTTCACACTCACTTATTCATTTGTAACATTCATTTTAGTCACATAATTTTTAGGATTTATAAAATTTGTAGATATGTACATTTGTTTTTCTTTCTCACCACATCTTCTTGCGAACAAATGCCCGCATCAAGGTACAATTCTTTCGCATCTTTGTTCTCTTTTATTCATTTGCATACATTGAGGACAATGCATGATTTAGGTATGGGGGGAGTTTGTTTGTATTAGACTTTTTTTTTATTTTTACGAAAAAAAATAAAAAAAACAAAAAAATTAAGAAATTAAAAATTTTGTTTAACTTTTTATGAATTGAATTAATTCTAATAAGTGTTTGTGGAGAAAAACTCATGAGTGAGATTGAAAGATTTAGAACTCTTGAATTTTTGATAAGATATGAAATCTTAGTTCAAAACACCATCTGAATTTAAAGTTGATTTCACAAGTATTTTTGCACTTCACGTTTGCACTAATTCTTAGTTGTGGGGTATAAACCATGATTCGAGTAATTTCAAAAAAAAAAAGAAAAAAAAGAAAAGAAAAGAAGAAGGAATGAAAAAAAAATGAAGTTGAAAAAAAGAAGAAAAAAAGGAATAAATAACTGCTTCAATGTCCATTAAACGAAATAACTGGGTATCCAAGCCTCGGGAAGCATCGATATTCACGCTGAAAAGTGTGATGGATAAAAGCAGCTTGACTAGTCTAATTTTGTGGCCTTTGTTACTCGAGTTAGTAAATCCTTCGGGGTGTCTCTACACCTAGTGCCCTAAAGCCATCTGGTTTGGGAGTCATTGGTCCCTTCCTTTCTACATGGGTAACTTTGAAAAGCCTAAGAAAATGAGACATTGCACAAGTCAAGAATCAAAATTGAAAAAAAATGAAAAAAAAAAGAAAAGGAAAAAATGAGAGTTTGCTTGATTTTCATGATAAAATCCCTACTAAGAGTTACGTCATGTCATATACATACATGCATCACATGAAATTGATTTAACGAAGGATGGTGTCTAAAATAAAGATCGAGTATTTTGATAAAGTGAAAGTGTAATTTTGAATTTAATCTTGCTTATGTATAATGCCCGTAGATATTTAGAAGCTTTCTTTCAATTTCATAATTTGTTGAATCCAAAAATATTTTTGAATTTTGTGGATATATTCACTGCAAACTCTCACGAGACACAACTCGATCACTTGGGTAACCTTGGGGTTTAAAGGTTTGTTGCACATCTTAAGTCTGATCGTGTTTCCTACAAAAATGAAGTAGTATAATTTTGTTTTATTTTATTTTTTTTTATTTTACTCGAGGACGAGCAAAAAGCTAGGTATGGAGGTATTTGATGAACACGTAATTCATACATTTTATTATCCCTAATTTTGTCCTTTTAATTATATTAATTTATTAAATTAATATGTTTTATTTTATTTTGTAGGATTTAATATTTTTTGCAATAAAGTCAAAATCTTGGTGATCGGCGATATTTAATGCTCTTATTCATGTAAGGAATATCCAAGAAGAATCCGACAAGGAGAAGAAAAGAGGTTGAACAATCTTAGTGTGCAAGTCAAATCCAACAAGAGAAAGGAAAGTCAATCTAGAAGATCTCTTTATCTAGAAGATCTTTTTGAGAAGTTGATTGACACTAGAAATTGAAACCTACATGGAAAGGGAACAAAAGTGTCCAAGTTCAATGAATCTAAATTAGGGTTCAAAGTTATTTTCCTAAAATAGGTCTCTTGTTTTACAGAGAAAGGTATGAGGTATTGTATTACTTTAGGATAGGAGTAGGAGTAAATTAAATTACGTTTCATTGTACGCTTGTTGGAGGATCGTGAATAAAGGGAGTTTTCTTATTTATTTTCAATCTTCTACTTCTTCTTTATTTTAGTTAATTTATTTATTTTCATGTCTAGTTAATTTCTTTAATCTAGGATGAAGATGAAATTAAATAATTATTCGTAATAATATTTTTTCTCTCTTCTATTATTTATGCTTTTATGTTTAATTGATTTCGCCTTCATGTTTCGTTATTGAAATACCTTCGTTTTATAGTTCTTATGCGATTTTAAATTAATTAAGAGGTCTTGATAGATTATTGTTAAGATATGAGTTTTTCATAATCCATGCTTGTTCAAAGAAGTTTCGATGGGTTATAGTTAATCCTTAAATTTTCATAGTCTATGCTTTTGCTTTACGTTAATTGTAAATTACTAAATTAAAGGAAGGAGATCAAAATCATAATTTGAGTTATAAAAATAGAAGAGATTGAATTATATGTTATGTTTATTATTTAGTGGATTCAGATTCCTAGATTGTTTTCTTATTAATTTTTTTCATATTCTAGTTAATTAATTCTCAATCTTTATTTCTAATTACTTTAAAATAAATATTAAGGAAACATTAAAATTAATTTAGTCTGTGGGTTCGAATTGCATTTGTCGGTTCTTCAATTAGACACTGTGCACTTGCAGTACATATTTTTAACACATCAATTTTTTGGCCTAGGATTAGAATTAAATTAATTTTTATTCCCTAATTTTTATTTATTGAATTAGTTTTAACTCTTTTTTCGAGGATTATTGAAGTGGATCAAGTAGCGAAAAGATAAAGATTTTGTTGTTTGCGCTTTCTTGATTGCCGATTCCATATTTTTAAAAAAAAATAATTTATATAGTAGTTCAGTTTTTTTTGTTTTTTTTTTAATTTTTTTTTTGTACGACTTTTTCGTGGTTAGTTGTCTGTTTGTTTTGTGATTTGTGGAAAAATGAATTCTTACTATAGTTGGAATAATAATTTTACTTGGAATCAAGAATCCTACGAAAATTTTAATGCACACCAAGTAAATCAATGTTTTTTCAACTTATGAAAATTCTTATCTAAGTTCATATCCATATCCATATTCGGATCTAGAACCTCAATATTCACAAGAATTATCAAATAAAGAAGAGGAAAGACTTGGTGCCTTAGAAAACTATGGAAGTTTTAATGGAAAATCAATTGACTTTGATCAAGTTATAACCTGCCTACAGAAATTCAAATGAATAGATTAGCCACTATAATAAATGAACAAGAGGTGAGTGAATTTTCTAGTAACTCGAGGTTAATTTTGAAAGTTTCGATGGTTGTGGAAATGATGAGGAAAATGAAAATCTTATATTCAATTCCACACGGATTTGAGTCAAGTCGATTTGAGGAGTTTAAAAATTATGAGTCTATGCCTAAAATTGATCATGTTGCATTTAATGAGTCGGTTGAAAAAGTCTATAAGCCTAAAGTTCCATACCCTGAAAGACTTACTCCTAAAAAATCACTAGTGATTTTTTAGACCAACCCATTAAAGTAAACATGATACTGAGAGTTGTCAATGACCCAAGAAATAATTGAAAATAGACTCTTGATTGAAAAAGATCCAATTGATTTTTTCTTAAATTACCTTGACCAAAATTGGAATGAATCCGAATATTTAGATAAGGTCAACGAGCTGTTGAGATCCACTACAAATAAGTCAACTAAACTAGAACATGTATTTGAACCAATTCTTCCATTATTTGAACATGTTAATGAAAGTTTTCTTGAGGTAAACTTGAAGCATAACTGTGATGAAAATTCTGACTATTTTCAATTTCCTAGACCTCCTGAAAATAATGAAAAGTTCACACTCACTTATCCATTTGTAACATTCATTTTTAGTCACATAATTTTTAGGATTTATAAAATTTGTAGATATGTACATTTGTTTTCTTTCTCACCACATCTTGCAGAACAAATGCCCCGCATACAAGGTACAATTCTTTCGCATCTTTGTTCTCTTTTATTCATTTGCATACATTGAGGACAATGCATGATTTAGGTATGGGGGGAGTTTGTTTGTATTAGATTTTTTTTTTCTTTTTACGAAAAAAATAAAAAAAACAAAAAAATTAAGAAATTAAAAATTTTGTTTTACTTTTTATGAATTAAATTAATTCTAATAAGTGTTTGTGGAGAAAAACTCATGAGTGAGATTGAAAGATTTAGAACTCTTGAATTTTTGATAAGATACGAAATCTTAGTTCAAAACACCATCTGAATTTAAAGTTGATTTCACAAGCATTTTTGCACTTCACGTTTGCACTAATTCTTAGTTGTAGGGTATAAACCATGATTCGAGTAATTTCAAAAAAAAAAGAAATAAAAGAAAAGAAAAGAAGAAGGAATGAAAAAAAAATGAAGTTGAAAAAAAAAAGAAGAAAAGGAATAAATAACTTCTTCAATGTCCATTAAACGAAATAACTAGGTATCCAAGCCTCGGGAAGCATCGATATTCACGCTGAAAAGTGTGATGGATAAAAGCAGCTTGACTAGTCTAATTTTGTGGACTTTGTTACTCAAGTTAGTAAATCCTTAGGGGTGTCTCTACACCTAGTGCCCTAAAGCCATCTGGTTTGGGAGTCATTGGTCCAACGCTCGCTCTACATGGGTAACTCTGAAAAGCCTAAGAAAATGAGACATTGCACAAGTCAAGAATCAAAATTGAAAAAAAATGGAAAAAATGAGCTTGCTTGATTTTCATGATAAAAATCCCTACTAAGAGTTACATCATATACACAATGCATGCATCACATGAAATTGATTTAATGAAGGATGGTGTCTAAAATAAAGATCGAGTATTTTTGATAAAGTGAAAGTGTGATTTTGAATTTAATCTTGCTTATGTATAATGCCCATAGATATTTAGAAGCTTTCTTTCAATTTCATAATTTGTTGAATCCAAAAATATTTTTGAATTTTGTGGATATATTCACTGCAAACCCTCACGAGACACAACTCGTCCACTTGGGTAACCTTGGGGTTTAAAGGTTTGTTGCACATGCTTATGCAATCGTGTTTCCCTCTGAAAATGAAGTAGTATAATTTTTGTTTTATTTTATTTTTATTTTACTCGGGGACGAGCAAAAAGCTAGGTATGGGGTATTTGATGAACACGTAATTCATACATTTTATTATCCCTAATTTTGTCCTTTTAATTATATTAATTTATTAAATTAATATGTTTTATTTTATTTTGTAGGATTTAATATTTTTTTGCAATAAAGTCAAAATCTTGGTGATCAAGCGATATTTAATGCTCTTATTCATGTAAGGAATATCCAAAAAAGAATCCAAGCGAGGAAAAGAAAAGAGGTTGAACAATTTTAGTGCAAGTCAAATCCAAAGAAGAGAAAGGAAAGTCAATCTAGAAGATCTCTTTATCTAGAAGATCTTTTTGAGAAGTTGATTGACACTAGGAAATTGAAACCTACATGGAAAGGAAACAAAAGTGTCCAAGTTCAATGAATCTAAATTAGGGTTCAAAGTTATTTTCCCTATAAATAGGTCTCTTGTTTTACAGAGAAAGGTATGAGGTATTGTATTACTTTAGGTTAGGAGTATGAGTAAATTAAATTACGTTTCATTGTACGCTTGTTGGAGGATCGTGAATAAAGGGAGTTTTCTTATTTATTTTCAATCTTCTACTTCTTCTTTATTTTAGTTAATTTATTTATTTTCATGTCTAGTTAATTTCTTTAATCTAGGATGAAGATGAAATTAAATAATTATTCGTAATAATATTTTTTATCTCTTCTATTATTTATGCTTTTATGTTTAATTGATTTCGCCTTCATGTTTCGTTATTGAAATACCTTCGTTTTATAGTTCTTATGTGATTTTAAATTAATTAAGAGGTCTTGATAGATTATTGTTAAGATATGAGTTTTTCATAATCCATGCTTGCTCAAAGAAGTTTCGATGGGTTATAGTTAATCCTTAAATTTTCATAGTCTATGCTTGCCCACGTTAATTGTAAATTACTAAATTAAAAGGAAGGGAGATCAAAATCATAATTTGAGTTATAAAAATAGAAGAGATTGAATTATATGTTATGTTTATTATTTAGTGGATTCAGATTCCTAGATTGTTTTCTCATTAATTGTTTTCATATTCTAGTTAATTAATTCTCAATCTTTATTTCTAATTCGCCTAAAATAAATATTAAGAAAACATTAAAATTAATCTAGTCTCTGTGGGTTCGACCTGTACTTGCCAGTTCTTCAATTAGACACTGTGCACTTGCAGTACATATTTTTAACACATCAACCTGGTTGGCCTAGCACACAAGGGGGTGGGATAAGAAGTAATAGCACAGGCAAGGGAGGGAGGGAGAAACTCTGACTTGATTTTCACATCTGCAGATGTCAGCTCTTCAATAGGTGCCAAATTTTCTCCCGAAGCTCCTGCAACGAGAAGAGAACAACTCATTTCAATTTCACATATTCTAATGCATTTTCCACAACATTTTCTGGAAGTATGATAAAATAAGAGTAAGGGAGTAACATATATACAAGAAACTAGTTACTTCAAACAGCACAAATAACAAGATGAAGGTACAATGTGTTCTTCTCTATGATGTAGCTTCTGGTTATTAGCAAACATAAGATATATACTCCTACTCCCTCCATCCACACATGATGGTCTCATTTTGATTTTTAGATTTTTTTTTTCCTTCACATGTAAAGGTTAGCCTAGGACACTTTTAGAGATAATTTTGTTTCAAGATTTTCTTAATATTAAAATTTGGATAAGTTTTTATTAAAAAAACTTATGTTTATCTTTATCCTGCGCAAACCTTCATATGCATAAGAAATACTCAAAAAGTCAAATGTGAGCCTCATTTTTAGACTGAGCGAGTACTTGGCAATAATGGACAATAATTGATTTTAAATGGCGGGTTTAAGAACTTTAAAAGTCTAATAAGACATGATTTTAATGGATCAATAACGTAGAGGGTTGTCAAAAACTCAAGATCAAGTACTCCCTCTATTCCACAAAAAAGTCCCATTTGGGAGTTTTGCAAACATTAAAGATGTATTTTGTTCCATGTTTACTATTAAAATAATAAAGTTTTTATCTTAGTAGTGGTGGTATAATGATGAAATTATGATGGTAAACTTAGGACATTGTGACATTTTATACTACTTGAATAAAAGGAAGACCCTAAATGGGACTCTTTTTGTAAGACAAAGGGAGTACATAAGATCCTTTCCACGCACAAAAAAATACTATAGAATAAGAGGAGGCAATCACTCTACCTTCTGATGGCTCTGGTTTGTATCTGGCTGTTCTGTATTTCTGAAAATTTTGAAGTAATAAAAATAGTTGAAATAATAATAATAATTAAATTTATGACAAATATGTAAACGGAAGACAAATCAACTTAGTGAATTTCTTCTACCTGAAGGTGGCTTTTCACATGATAGATGGTCAATCCTTCAACATTCATGAGCTTCAAGACACCCTTTGGAGTAGCTCCTATAAGTTAAAATCACCAGACAATACAATGAAGAATGCCATGAGATTAGATCCTAAAGAGATTAGAAAATGTAGTGCAAGTGAGAGAGAAACACACGTTCACTACCGCCAAGCTGACTGACAGCATCCACAAAGGACTCGTGAAGTTCTGGAGTCCAACGCATGCGAGCCTTGGTCAGTGCTGCAGTAGACAATGGGCTAGCAACAGGACAAACTTCCCTTGGTGGCATAGAATGACAATGATGTACTTCAGGCTGGTGCACAGATACATCAGAACATAGTTCCAACACAAGATATGCATTTAGTTCTAAATAATGTTAGAAACTGAGAGAAGAACATAAAGAAATGACAAATATGTAAACGGAAGACAAATCAACTTAGTGAATTTCTTCTACCTGAAGGTGGCTTTTCACCTGATAGATGGTCAATCCTTCAACATTCATGAGCTTCAAGACACTCTTTGGAGTAGCTCCTATAAGTTAAAATCACCAGACAATACAATAAAGAATGCCATGAGTCATTAGATCCTAAAGAGATTAGAAAATGTAGTGCAAGTGAGAGAGAAACACACGTTCACTACCGTCAAGCTGACTGACAGCATCCACAAAGGACTCGTGTAGTTCTGGAGTCCAACACATGCGAGCCTTGGTCAGTGTTGCAGTAGACGATGGGCTAGCAACAAGACAAATTTCCCTTGGTGGTGTAGAATGACAATGATGTACTTCGGGCTGGTGCACAGATACATCAGAACACATTTCCAACACAAGATATGCATTTTAGTTCTAAATAATGTTAGAAACTGAGAGACGAACATAAAGAAATGATGCAATCTTTATGATCACCTAAGAGATTTTAAATCACATTTCATGTATCTGAACAATTTGTCTAATACACCCTATCACATGAGCTATATTATACATGTATGTCACATAATGAGAAGGCATGTCAAGTAAAGAAAGAAATACAATTTTGGATTGCTGAAGATCTATATTACTACTTCGCCATCTACTAACATTTTAAGGTTTGATTATTCAGTAATATAAAAGATACATATGAAGTCCAATGCATGCCAATGCTCTTTAGCTGCAAAGTATACGTCATGTGTGTTGGCTTGATATACATTGTTGTGGTTCTCTCTAGCAGCTTAAGCCTTAAGATGAGTTGTTAATGTATCATGGTATCGAAACTCTAGATGTGTGAGATCTTGTGTTCAAATATGCAATTCCCTTAATATTGATGATGCAAATAGATTTAATTTGTTCCTCCCCATATGCACGTGAGGGGGATGTTAGCTGGATATACATTGTTGGGGGTCTCTCTCCAGTCTCTAATAAATTAAGCTTTTAGATAAGTTGGTAACTTAACAATGTGCACATGGGCTCACCCCCTTGACACTTTATTGAGATTATGTATGTCAAAAAGAAAATATAAGAAAAGTAATGCACCCAATTCGAAAGATATCAAGTAATAGATATATTCCCCAGCAATTGTGTTTTTCTTTTGGACTGTGTGAAGCAATTATAAACCTTAATTTGGGCTACAACTTTCTGTCGGTGTAAACTTTACTGCTAATCCAAATTCAGGAGAATGCAGAGGGGGTGGTAAGTATAGTTCTTCTACATAGTTCATTATTATCAGTATCTCGAGTAATTAGAAGTCGAAAAACAGAAATCTCTTTTGTAAAGGTGATCATTAACTCATTCATTTTCCTGGTGAAACAATAAATGAATGAAAGAAGAAAAAAAATCTCGACCCTTTTCTGGTATGCACCAATTTTTACTGGAGTTATCACATGGTCAGTCTAGGGTAGATTTATTATGAACCCTAATGTGTCATCTTTTGTAGGATGAAGTATCATCTCTTGAATGTTTTTTGGACTGTATTGGGTATTCATATGGATCAGAGGGAAGTCTTAAAAAGGACTTCGATTTTTCCCCTATGATTCTTTGTCCTCTATCATGGTATTTTTCTACTTTTCTAATAAATTTCTACTTTTATCTTAAACATTCTAAAAACGCAAGTGTAATACATTAGAGAAATGAGTCAGTTGCTAAATCCAATTAACCCAAGCATTAGATCACTTGTTTTCTTTCCGCCCAATGTATTGACAATTAAAACTGTTGGAGAGAGGTTCCACATTTATTTTAGATCATAAAGCCCCATGCTCCCTATAATCATTTGGAGATATGAAGTTAGATAACACAGAAGAAAGAGCAAGCATTACTCCCCCCCCCCCCCCTCTCCCCACCCCATGTCCAATCCCACACCCGTTCTTCATTATCTAGTATTTAAACAAATTAACACCAAGGAAACAAAAAACTAAATAAAAATTCAAGTTTAAAGATGACATAAATTTGCGCCGGATGTAGCCATTGTAAGTCAAAGAAGGAGAGCCACGTAACTGGAATAAAGGTTAGTTCGATGAATCCTTTCTTGTGGTTCTAGAAGTTATGGTTCATGTCCAGCTCATGACAATGCCTATTATATCATTTAATATGTTGCAGCGCCTCTATTTTCTCACTAGTTACACAGATGAATACCACATTCTTTTTGTTATAAATATGGAGTCAGATTCAGCCACATGGTAAATAGAAAAGCCTCATTTAGATTCTCTTTAAGACATTAAAAGCATCTGGTGAGGGTGTGTGAGATTGTAATAAAAACTAGATTTTGGGGTCCAGCCCGTCCAGGAAATGACTCCACTCTGTACGAATCCTTTTAAGAAGATAGGGGACTACTACTCCTGCTTGCTCTTGGACTTGGCTGTTTATGAAAATCCCTTTAGATCATTTTAGAGAACAGAATAAGGAATTCTATTTTCGATCTTGGCAAACTTGGGTCTTCAAGTTTCACCCCCTTACTCATTCTCTCTATTAAAAATTCCCTTCTCCTTTAGTCCTTTTCATAATAATAAGGTCAGCTTTGAAGCTAATAATCTCCGAGCTCTTCCATCTGCAAAAGTACAGATTTCCTATTGAAAAGGAAGGGCCTCCAGCTGGGTGGGAGTAACATAACCGTCTATATCTATGATTCTGACCATCACTGAAAAATGAACAAAATGTGCTGGTCGTAATAAATTGAGTTTCCTGCCCCAGTATAAAAGTTCCTTTTTTCTTAAGGGAAAGACCATAACTGCTAAGGTGGAAGCCACTTCCAAGTTCCAACATGCACAAACAACTTTTTTTGGATATTAATGGGCTTGGAACATAATATATTGAGTCTTTTATGTGATTTTAGTAGGGGATTTTTTTATTTTCAAAAAAACAAAGGGGAGATTTACGTAGAACACTAAGCACCAAAAGTAATACACTAAGAATCTATTAAAAATGAGCTCCATATAACAAAAAACCCATCTCTTCCAGTACTAAAGAAGGAAAAAAAGTAGGCGGGTTTTCTGATGCCCCAAATCCGGGTATCTTTAAACCCTGGATAAGGTGTTACACGGTACTACAACATACACATATATCTAACTATATATCTTATTGACATGAATGTAATTACTATATTATTACATCATACCCGTTCATTCTCCTCGTTTCTATAACCATTACATGTTAATATTGTCATAATATTGTTTATTACACAATACTACTAAACTAATACATAGTCTTCTTATTAGCCATCTTCACTTTTCCATTATCCTTACCGGATCCTTCAATCCGTTCGACCTTAGCTGAAATCATATAATTCAAGCAAGGATGAACATTTAATTGCCCAACAAGTATAACAATTCAATAACAACAAATCAAGAATCATATGATCATTATTCAACAACTGTACAAATAGTTGTGAAGTATTATGAATAAACAAAACTAATACTTTTCTTTCTCTGAAATCATTTTGAAATGACATATTGGTCATTTATATTGAGTTGGTCAAAAGACCGATAACTTTCTTTGAAAAGGATAACCCGACATTAAAATCGTAAATCCGATATAACAAGCACGTCTAGGTGATCAGCCTATAGTACTCTATGTTGTACAACACTCATCCGTTAAACGACTATACGTTTAATTTTGACACCTTGTGTGTCAGTCGAAAACTCGACTAAAACATTTGTTTGTTCATTCTCAGACTTACTTTTGAATCCATACCAAAACAATTGGATTTTGATAACTTAACATAACATCAATAATATTTTAAAAGATTTACTAATAAATCAATAAAACATTTTAGCATTTGTCTAGCCAAAACAAGTGACATCGACACTTCCTTAAACAATTCATATCATAAATGTCTTGAATACTTGCCCAAATATTAAGAGATTTGTATAAGCATGAAATTCACACATTCATAGAAGAATTGTGTTCATTTGATATTAAAAACATCATATAAACTTCGTAAGAATATAATAAGATGAAGTTAGAAAACTTGCCTTGAGCATTCTTCTAATCTTTACTTTAACTCGGTCTTTTATATGTCCTACATGATATAATCATGATGACACACCAATTAGCCACAAATAGACTCCACATATGATTTACATTAACTTTTCTTACTATCGCCTTCTATCCAAGTCATTAAACCGAAGTAGTCTTTAAATTCATTATCATTCATTACAGCTTTTTGACGTCTAAACGTCATACTCCAACACCATTATGCTAACGTCTAAGCTATACACTCTCATGTATGCTAAGCACGTTCATTCTACGCGTATACTAAACAGTTACATTGTTTAAAGTATTACATTTAAAAAGTTTATTCTTTTAATTAACATTCAACCATTGAATACGTTTTTAATTCACTTGTCATGGTGATACCTTACTTGAACATTTATGTTCTTAATTATTCTACGTAACTTCCTATTTTCTGAGTTTTAAACAACTCATTTCTGTGTCTTGACTCGACTTGGCATGGGCGGCGTTTATGGTTTGTCTTTGAAAAATAGCAGCCACTTGAACCTCTTGTGGCGTGCGGATTTTTAGTTTCCTAAGTTCAATTTCTGTACAAATGGTTCTGACGCTAACTACAAATCCGTAACTTCATCATCCCTCCTCGGAATGAATCTGTTCCTGAGTCAATTTCTTGCTCTTATTACACACTACAAATCCCCACGGACAGAATAATTTTTTGGATTTTCTAACAAGCCTTTCAATTGGCTCAAAAATCCCATATCACTCAGTTTCTTAACTTAGCGTTCTTAACGATTATTTTTCGTTTCTTCGTTCTCATCTGAAGTCGGAATGAGTTCGTTCTCGAGCCTACGTCTCTTATTTCTCATGAACTACAAAACTCCTAGGAAATCATAATTTTCCGGAAGTAATTAATTATCACTAACTTAATACGAAAGTCATATCAAGCTAAGGTTTTCGTCGACTGCCGTCTTTTACTAAAATTTTCGCCATAACTTCATTATAGCATATTTTTACTCCATTCCAATTGGAACATTTCAACAATTCATACACTTCTATTTCTTTCTTCTCGGATAGTAAAACTAACTTAAGTACAATGGTTTTAAATTTGTTCATTAACAACAACTAACACATTTTTCATTCGTTCTTCGTTCAGTTCGTTCATTAGATTACAATTTCACTTGACATACATATTAACAATGATTTTAGTCCACTAATTCTTCCTTATTTCTCCAGAACTCATATAATTCAAATGAATCAACTAACATCCACCAACAAAGCGCTTCATAACAACTTACAAAGCATAAAAGAAATGTAGGTAAAGGGTTCTTTACTCTTACCTTTGAGTTCTTGATTACTTGATGAACTTGATTAGTTTAGCTAGCACTTCCTTCTTGATGATATGAAATCACTCCCTTCTCTCTCAAATTTAGTAAAGTATTCTCTTGATACTTGATGAATTGGTGAAGAAAATAAAGGAAAATGGCTTCTATTTATAGGAGATGCAAGAGTTGGGGTATTGTGGTCATTAAGACAACTTTGGTAAAGCTTATGAGTTGGTCACTTAGCTTAGGGTCTTGTATAGTCAATCCCCTCAACTTTCCCCATCTTACAAACCATCCCCTCATCATCCACAACAATCTAACCATGATTGAGTTAAAATGATCAACCATGACTTTTGGGGCATTTAGCATTAACTAGAACTTGCAACTTGCAAGATATTTGGCCAAGCTTCCATGGGAAGCTTGGTATGGCCGGATCCCACCTCCCCCAAGTCCCCCTTGGGTTGTCTCACTTCACTTTTGCCAACCCATTAACCCAACTTTGTGACCCATGGGTTGGACCTTGGTTTGGGGCTTGGTTTAGACTTTGTTTGTGCCATTTCTTGGACCTATATTAACATTTGTTTGGGTGTTGACTCGGGCTCTCAGTCAAAGCCCAAAGTCTTAATAATAAATCTTACTTTTATTGACTTTTTGACTTTCCCGATTCTTCTCGCAAGCCGCAGTTTCTGAATTTTATTAGATATTATGTCTTTCCTCAAAAAATTAACGTTAGTGCGTTCTTCGAAAAATCAAAAAAACGCAAAAGTGTTTTCGGGTGAATAGTATTTTTACGCCTTTTTCTCGGAAAAATGTTATTTTCGTCTTCGAAACCCTAATTTGATAATTCTTACACGTAATACAAATCTTATGTCATAATACGACCTTAAAGCACATAACACAGAATAATATTTATAAAACTTCATTTTATTCAATAATATTCATAAAACCCTAGTTACAAACTAAGTACGATTTCTCGATCGTTACAGGCTTTCCTGCTAGCCTCCGACAAACGCAGGTAACTCGCTGATTGTTTTTCTGCTTTTAATTTGTTTTTGTTTTTTTCGGGTTTGTCAGTTGATTTTCTTCATTTCATTTGGGTTGTTTTAAATAATAAAAATAGGTCAGGCTAACCGCCTAGGCTCACCTAGCCTTGCGCCGTGTACGCCTCTCCTTGCCTCAAGCCTCGGTGCGCAACTAGGCACGCCTTTGAAACTTATGGGAAAGACAAATGATACTTTCAATTTTGTCCAGGTCTGCTTTGGTCAGTGTTTTGATGGCTGAACATGCTAAATTTCTGGAACAATCTTGGTGATGAAGACAACAAGTCCAAAACCGAGATTTATCTTATGAAAATTTCATTATGTTTAATTTGGGAGAAATTGATATATTTACTTATATAAATGTTAATTACTGGGGGTTTAGGATTAAATACTGGGGTTCCCAAATTAATCGCTCACTTTTGACTTTTTTAAGTCAAATTGACTATTTTAGAATTAATAATTAAGCATATATAAATATATTTCTAAAATTATAAAAATTAGGATTAGTAATAAATTATACTTTCTTTTGGTTATAATCTCTTCACCTATATTTTAGCAAAAATAATAAAAAGATTAGTTTTAAAATGGTCAATTTCAATTTGACTTCAAAAAGTCAAAAGCGAGCAATTAATTTGGAGACGGAGGAGTATCATTTAGTTAGATATTTAGTCGTTTAATATTTTAATTGAACCCCCAAGTAATATTAGAATTTCGAGTCTCTTTAAATAGCCATACAATCCCCACATGATTATTCATTAAATAGACTATTGATCTTGAGCTATGAATGATTTTTCTCTATTCTGTAGATAGAAATCTTTGGGTAGTGAAGTGCGGAGCCTCACTAAGTTATAGATTCTCACCGCACTAACCAAATTATAGATTCTTGGGGTAGTGAGATGCGGAGCCTCACCCAAGTTAATGCTACTCGCCTAGTTGTTTACTTTCAAATGGGGAGACTATATTCACAAAAACTTCAAGAAACACAATACAAGTGAGAGCTTTTTTGGGGCGACAGGGAATTAGGGACTGATCCCAAAAAATTTATAATATTTATTTTAACTCAAATTTTTATAAAATTCAGTGATTTATGTGTAATTTGAATACATATACCCTAAACCCAACAAGTTTATAATATTTTTTAATTCAATTTTTTCAGAATCCAATTGATTTAGGTGTAATTTGAATACATAAAAAACAAGATTGTACAGTCTATGCAACCCTATTTTTTATATGTATCCAAATTACACCTAAATAACCCTATTTTTTAAAAAAAAAATTAGAGTCAAAAGGTAAAAAAAAAATTGGGCCGGTTGCTAGACCGGTCCCTAATTCCCAGTCCCCTTAGAATTTTTGTACAAGTGAGGACTTGGACAAGACAACTGATGACACACAAAATCTAAGTGAGGAAAAGTATCCTGACAATATAGAAGATCAATCTAACCATCTGCAAGTCTAAGAAAAACTCTCAAACTTGCGAGAGGAACTTCTTGAATAGCTCCCGCAAAAGCTAAAAAAATAATAAAATCTCAAAAGCCAAAATGTGTCACTGAAAAAATCTAAAACAGCTTAAAGATTAAAAAAAAAAAAAAAAAAAAAAAAACAGAAACAGAATACTTGTCGATGAAAGAGGCAGAAAGACAAAATGTCATCATTATATCAGTTAGATTAGACCCAAATACACCTACATTTCGAATTTCAGCTACAAAATCAGGCATCAAGACATAATAATGAAAAAAGACAGAAATACACACACATTTCGAATTTCAGCAAAAAAAATTGGCATCAAAACATAATAATGAAAAAAAAGACTAAAATACACATGCATTTCGAAATTCAGCTACAAAATCACTAAATCAGGCATCAAGACATAATAATTCAAAAAAGAAAACAAACCTTTGATTCTGGGTCTGGGTCTGGTTCTACATCAGCTAAGAGGTCAGTCCAATTTGGGTCCAGACCATCATCATCATCTAACTGCCCAGCCCACTCCCTCCAATCATCTCTGAGATTAGTTAAAACTAAACCCAATTAGATTTCCTCAAAAAGCAACAACTATTTAGTTTCAAATTGAAAATTTCCCAAAATAAATTTAAGGAAAAATAATAATATCAGAACTCAAAATGAGCACAAGAATTGGACATGGGTAAGTTAGATTTTCACATATATAATTTTTATAAGAACATATTCCACCCTCAAGAAACGAGACCTTTGCATTGCTGGCTCAGAATTTTGACTTGTGAACTCCAATCCCAGTTTGGGTCAGTAAATGATTGGTACAACGGGCCGTTTATCTTGTTCCTATTTGCTTGCACGGCTGCAACTCTACAATTAAAGAAGTTGGATTTGTTTCGGTATTTCTCGTGAGTTTCTTAGTCTTTGTTTCGGCTGTTGATTTGGATGACTTGATAAATAAGATGAAAGTTTGACTGCAATTAACGGGATGATGTGAGGTTCTCTATTATGTTACCGTGGATTGAAGAACAGGATAGTATTACACCATGTCAACAGCATACGAGAAAAAGATTCGACAGTTCCCATATTAAATATGGAATATGATGTTTGAGTTCTTCCGTATTTTGGTACAAAACAATATTTTAATTTTTGTTACAATTAGGCCTTATAATTTTCTCCCACGAAATTGATCTTGATGGAATCCGAATTTTAAATCTTATAAGGTACTGTTAACTTCAATACCGGTCTGTTCGCCAAATTATCAAATGATGAGTCAAATCTTATTTATAAAATTGACAAAAATATCAAAAAATTTGACGATCGAGACCGTTTGAGATGATTTCGGCGTGAGAGTAAGTACAACCTTAAAAATAATAACAATAAAAGCACGTTAATATTTTAGTGCGTAGAATAGGTCAAAAGTCATTACATATAACTTAAGATATAACTGTGTATTTATAGTTTACTCACACCGCCTCAACACACCCGCCTTCAAGTAGAAATAAGATTCCTTACAACTGCAGATACCATATTTAGATAGGATTCAATCTCCTTAAGAATAAGAAGTCAAATGGAATAAAGGTACTACAAGTAAACCGGAATTGTAGTCATTCTAGAATATCAAGCCTCTTGATTGGAATATTCTGCCACGTGGTATAGGACCTACCGAATCATTCGAGCCCACAAAATTAATCATGGCTCATCATTGCTCCCACCCTCTTATTATAAAGAACTTCAAATACGAGAGTACAAAATATGCAATGAATATCAATACGGATACTAAACTCAAATCATCTTCCCCTCATCCCACGTGCCAATAAGGACACCATTATCATTATTAAGTCGCAACTCGGGGGATGTGCAAGTCAGTATGTCATTTCAAAAATCCTTTTCCCCTAGGCACACTAATCGTCACTTTACATCAGCACATTGAAAATTTTCAAAAGCTCAAGCGTTCTCCCCGCCTCTTCCCTACTGCTACAACAATCATATTCTCTGGTCAAATCTCATCAAATCACTAATATATCATGTCAAGCGACAACACCGTTCAACCCTCCTCTGCCACTAACCCCATTATACAATCATCAACAACAGCAACAACCACAACTACTATACCAGAAATCAAAATGATGGACTCCACGGCACGCATGCGTGAGGTGGTTGTTGCCCGGATCATTTCTAGCACAGTTGATAGAGTGGAATCAAAATCTAATCTAACATCCTAGTTATAATAGAGATCTGATAATATATAGTATGTAACGCCCCGAAATCCGGTCTATCTTCACACCCGAATTTCGTGCGTCACTAGTACATCATTCATCCAAACATACATCATTATATAGCTAAATATAACAACATACATCCTCAAATCCCAAGTTCTAAAACCTTAAAACCTCTTTCATTCCAAATAATGATAATTACATTATTCTTTACATCTTGTACAAGTGACTTTTATCCGCCACCAAGGATACATAATCGTTCATTAAACTATTCTATAGTTTAATTCTATCATTCTATATTACAAGTCTTCGCTTGATCTTCACGCACATTCATATAAAGAATGGTACTTCTTCTGGATACCGATCAACTTGATCTTTACGGGATCCTTAAGTTTTTTCTAACATCGTTCACTGAAAATGTTTTTATTTAAAGCAAGTGTGAACATTCAATTGCCCAGCAAGTCATAACAGTTGAACAAACAACTTTAAGAATTCAAACATTCTTTTCAGACTTCAATAACCGAACAAAGGTTATGAAGCAGCTTGAATAATATAAATAATCTCGATTCCTATCATTTTAAAACCTTAATCACATTCACTTTGAAATACTTTCATTCTCACTTTCTTTCATACACATTCTGTCTGGCTAGAATCAATAGCACAGACTTAACCATAACGATTCATGTATAAATAGAACATGCTCATATTGAACAGTTCAATCACATAACAGTTTATCTCATAGAAATACCGAAGTGTTCAAATTGTGGCACAGGGCCTCATACATTCTACCACCTTGTACAAATAGCACACATTCGCTCATAGACAGAACTTCTCAAGTTCAACATCTGAGAAGTTTTAGAAACTAGCATTCATTTGAAATATGAATGAAGTTAGGAAACTTGCCTTACGCATGTGACTTCTGACTTATAGTTTACTGTTGAATCGCTCATTCAATTCCTATGTAGCACATAAGGAAATAACACATGTACCAATTAGTCATATACTTGACTTTACGCATTGGTTTACTTAACTTCACTTCTTAGGGTTCGCGTTCTTGCAATATAATTTTACGCGACTAACTTTCATTACTGGTTTACGGCTTCATGACATACGGAGATGTCTTACTAAAAACGTTCATCATCTTTGATGATTTATATTCTTATCTTCTTCTTATACTTTCCTAGGACTCAGCACACATCGTGTCTCTGCTAGTAGTCCATATGGTACTCTGAGTGGTTTCCCACAAACAACCAACAAATAAGTTCCCGTCTCGTCTACACTGCCCACAACAGTGAGTTAGATCGGTTGCCAGTTTTGTATATACCTTCGCTCTCTGAAGGAATTGTTTAGCCCAGCTCCCATATATCAACCATCAAAGGTTACGATTGTACTAAAACCCAAATTCATCTTAACTTATCCGAACTATTAAACTATAATATTCGTTAAGTTAATTTCTTATCCCTTATGACTTTCTGGCAACTAAATGCCATACCTCAGGATTCATTCATCATCGTCTAAGTCATACAGTCTTTTGTATACTCAAAACAATCATTCAATATTCATTCTAAGCATATATAGAGTTAAGCATTTTACGTTACCTTATTCTTATCTCACAACGTCCGGTTCATTAGACTCAGAACATCATCCAAGTTATAAACATTAACTTGGCTTCTTTTACGTTATACGTACTTGTCTTTGATTCAGCTTCTTCACCCATCACAGGTTTAATCACTGATCTTCATTACTTTACGGTCAAACCATACACGGAGTGTAGGTCCTACCCGTTTAATATTTGCGTACACTCAACCTTCACGCTGGTTCAAGTGTTCAACGCTTACATTTCATTCTAGTATTCTCCTTCGATTCACATTCGGCTTCCGATAAACTTCTTATCGTTCTCTACGGCTTTCTAGATACTATTCGTATCTTACTTACTACTTTCATCAACGTCTAAGTCATACAACTAGGGTATACTTAGAACATTCGTCCAATGCGAATACGATTCACAAGGATCGTTTACGTATTCAACGTTCACGTTGCTCGTCTCTTAATCTCTCATTCAACCTTTACTCAAGGTTTTAATCGCTTTCGATCGTTATCCATCCCATGAACCCCATGTTCATTATTCTTTCTTAATGTCAAAGCCATACTGATCGTTGTATGTTAAGACCGATCGTTCATTGCAACAACGTTGCGTTCACAGCGTCTATATGCTTTACATTCATCTCGCATTACTATGACATAACATCGAAATGTTATTCATTACTTTCGTCACGCAACGTCTAAGGAATCACAACCATAACAATTCCTCACGTTCGTTTATCGCGACTACGGTCCCCGGATATCGGTTACGTAACCCGCGTTCACCTTCTTTTAATCTCGTTTAATATTTTCGTTCAACCTTCATTGAAGGTTTAATACACTTGATTAAGTGTTACATTAGTTGAACATTATATTCTTATTTCTTTCTTGCACATCCCCTTAAATTGAAAGCGGTTAAAATCTCATTTTAAGATCTTCTGCACCCTTGCCATGCTACCACACTCAACACTAAGACTCGTCTTCATGGCATGTGAGTTAAATACATGACCCTCGACCCGGTCTTTGCAAAGCACCACCATTCTAGGCATGACTGGCGCCGTGGCGCCAAGACCTTCTTCCCAAAAAAATTTCTAAGTCTTGGTCGTTCTGAGACGCGTACTTCGAAATCTTATAACTTCTTCGCTATAACTCGGAACGAGGTCGTTCCAAAGACATTTTCTTCGTTATCTAACGTACTTCGATTACCCTCCAGAACTTTGTTCTGAATCCATTAACATGCCATTCGACTGGCTTAATCTTTGCTCTTCGTTCATTTTAACATTCTTAACGTTCTTTGTTCGTTCGTCCATAATTCGGTCATTCGAACTCGGAACTCGTTCGTTCTTGAATCTAAACTCACGTTTTATACGTTCTCTTACATTCTTATGAAACCCTATACATTCGGGTTCATTTACGAACTTTCTAATTCTTGTTCGTCTTTTACAAAAATTTTGCTATAACTTCGTTATAGCTAATTTTAATCCGTTCTTCATGAACGTTTCTACCGTTCCTAACCAAGCAATAAGCAACTAACTTATACGCGATGGTTTTAAACTTGTCCATCAACAACAATTACACTACGATGGTTTTAAATTTGTCCATCAACAACATTCTTCGTGTTCTTCGCGTTCTTCGCTCGTTCTTCATTTTTAATCGATATTTTGGATTACGATTCTACTTTTTCTTGGAATTTGATGTTATAGAACATCATTCCTTACTTATTTAACCTACTCATTCATAAGATTCATTCGGATCGCTCAAAATCCTTACGAATCTTATACTTCCTTAAGAAATTTATAAATTAAATTTCTAATTCAACCATATGAATTCATTATTAACATTATCTACTTCTTATCTTCATTATGCTATGTTTTTGAACATAATAAACTTAAAGAAAAATGAGAAGAACTAGGGTTCGGATTACCGTTCTTCTTTAATTCCGCTCCGACAGACAAAGCGTGCATTAGAGCTAGCTTTTCCTCTTCCTCTTCCTCTCTTCTCCCATCCGAACCCTCTCTCTCTCTCTCTCTTAAAGTTGTTGGATTTTTCAAAATTCCAAAACAATGAAATGAGCTCTCTATTTAAAGACAACCAAGGCTAGGGGTATTTTAGTCTTTTCACACCCTAACCTCCTTACTATTCATTACTTAGCCACCAATTGGTGGCCAAGTGGGCGCCCCACCTCCTTAGGTAGCTTCCCTTCGAAGCTTCGTGCTTCCATCTTTCGGGCCATCAAACGATTAAAACCGCTATTCTCTAATTCAAATATTTTTGGATATTTCGTCTTTCCTTTACCGATTGAATATTACGTATTCTTCGGATTTTCGAAAAACTAAAAAACACTTTTTGACATTAAGCGTTTTCCTTCACGTTTTACCCTAACATAGCTAAATGAGTGAAAAGTACATAACAGTACTTTTCGTCATTTTTATTTTATCCGATTTCTACACGTTTTTCGAGAAAAACTTTTATCGGCTTACTTAACATTTCACGATATATTATCGTCAAATCTTTCGACGGAATGTCATTTCGACATACCGAACTCTCGAAAAGGCTTAGGTTATTCAAACCCTAACCCTTAGGGTTTCGTAGGGTGAATAGTGCCTATTTCGTCTTTTTCCCTGGAAATATCTTGTTTCCGAAAAAATTTAATTTTCGTCTTGAAAATTCTTACTCGTTCAGTCTAGCTCGTAGCCAGAATCCTCCCGATTAATAATCATTCTAGGTTATAGAACGATTAATAAACACATAGCACATAATAGTATTAATAAAAATTCATTTTATTAATAACTAATTCTTTAAACTTAAATTTTGGACAATCCGATTTTTCGGGTTGTCACATAGTAAATATTAAGTTTAGGAAACAAATCTACGCTCAAAATCTGTCAAAACGTGTCAGCCTCAAAAAAATGCGTCAACCAAATCTGGGCTAATCCGCCGGGACGGATATATTTGGCATGTGAAGTCCACCGGGGTGGAGTCTGGTAGAGAGCAACGTGCCGAGACGGGGTCAAAGCTCGTTGGGGGCGCATTCGACCAGAGAGTTCTTCGTCGGGAGGTTTTTTTTAAGCTTGGAAATTCGTCGGGGCGAATTTACTGTTTTTCCAACTCTTAATTCTACTTTCCTGGCTTGCATTGGATTGATCTGAGACGCAACCTTGGACCATGTTAATGAACTTGGGTATAGTCTCATCCTCCCTAGACCAAGTGTGCATGCTAGTTTCCTTCCACATTGCCTTGACGCTTGAATCCTTCTTCTTCGTTCCATGCATTCCAACCTCGTGTTGTCGCGTGATAACTTGTAAGATCCTATCTATACAACGTACACGACACCAATTGACTTGAAATCCAATGTAAGCATTCTCGAGTTGAATTCAGCCCAACTACTCGCAATCATTCGTTGAACTCGTAGAACCCTAGTTGAGTCGTTGTTGTTTGATGCGAGCCCGGTCAGGATTGTATCACCATTATTTTGGATTCTTTCGATGAAGATACCGAGGCTGAAAATGATCCCCTAACCTCTTAATATTAACTGTACTTTGTTTTTTCTCTCCTTTCATATATATTTGAACTTTGTAAAAGTCCATGATGTATATATAATTGAATGAAATGAAAAAATCATTTTTGCAAGTATGAACTGTCCAACTAACTTTATTATTGAATCGATAAAATTACAGAGTTGTGAAAATCAAATGACACATATTATTGATAATACTTCTTAAGTCTTCCCATATGCCAAGTGTTTTTAATTTAACTCCATCCATTATTCGAAGTCGATATGTATCGGGCTTTGGGACATCAATAACTTCATAAGGACTCTCCTAGTTAGGCATAAGCTTCCCCATATTGTGAGGAGTATAAGCTTTAGCTTCCCAAAACACCAAATCACTGACCTCGAACCTCCTTTGCTTAACACCCCGATTGTAGTGTCGGTCAGTCCTTCGCTGATAGATAGCCAACCTTACCAATGTTGAATCCCGAACCTCCTATAGCAAATCCAGATTGAGCCGACGACATTCATCATTATACAACTCCTTATATTGGTTGACTCGAAGAGAAGGGGACCTGATCTCTGCTAGAATAAGGGCATCAGTTCCATAAGCCAACCAAAAAGGTGAATTACCCGTAGTCGTCCGGAGAGTAATCTGATAAGCCCACAGAACACTAAGTAACTCCTTCGGCCATCGACCCTTGACTTCATCCAATCTCCTTTTGATATCATTTAGTAGATTCCGATTTGTCACCTCCAGCTAACCATTGGATTGAGGATGCGCCACTAATATTGTCTGATGTTAAATGTTTAGATCTGCTAAGAATTGCTCGAACTTGGCACCCATAAACTGACACCCATTTTCCAACACCAGAACCTTTGGAATACCGAACCGAAACACTACCAACTCCTTGAAAAGTTCAAACAATCATGCTCAGTACGTAATTGTCCGAAGAGACTTGGCCTCCACCCACTTGGTCATGTAGTCAATAGCCACCACCACGAAAGCTACCTGACCTTTTGCCTTCGGCAAGGGACCCAAGATATCGATCCTGCAAACTGAAAACGGGATCAGAAACAAAACCGAAAAAAATACTCGGGAGGTTGATGTGGAATAGGACTGTTCAATTGACACTTGACACACTTCTTCACGTATTCTTTAGCCTCCTAGAATATTTTCGACCAATAGTACCCTTGCCTTAGGACCTTGTAAGCCAATACCTTAGCTCCCATATGATCCCCGCAAATACCCTAATAAAACTTTCGAATGACATAAGCCGCTTCAAATGGCACCAAACACTTAAACAACGGAGAGGAAAAAGCCTATCGGTAGAAATCCCAACCGATCAAGCAGAAGTATGAACTCTTGTGCTTTATCTTCTTGGCCAACATTCGATCCGAAGGTTGTAAGACCCCAACTTTTATGAATAAAGATTAATTTTTCTCAAAATATATTTTTGAATATTATGGTATGGATTTGATATAATGTTATAGTTGTGGGTAATATTTATAAATTTTGCAAAGTAAGCAAGTTGTTATAAAATATTCGATTGGTGGAAATATTTGTTTTAACAGGGGAATATTAAATGCTGACAAGCACAATCATTGATGAACCCCACAACGGAAGTATTGTCGGAGTTAGAAAATGACAGAAATATCTTTTTATAAAAATAACGACGAAAGTTTTACCGTTAAACTGTTGAAATACCCGGTGGTAAAAGTACAGTAATATGCATGGTTACATAGTAGCACACGGTATTGTACAATATCTTTGATTATTGATGCTTACATGAGAAGTCACTCAGTTTTATTCAATTATTGCCACAATAATTCCTGCATAGTATCTCTCATATTATTGATTCAATTATTGTCACAGTATCATCTGCACAATATTTTATATTATTAAATCAATATTTGAGACGACAAAGTTATTCATATTATTATTTACATTATTGACGATGTCTAGAAAGTTCTGTCGAAGAAAGGGGTTTGGTCACCTAATTGCGCGCCAATAGAGAGAAGTCCTTATCGAAAAGCCCTCTCTTTCCTGGAAATGATCTGGTTGTTAATATTGTGAGTTATAATATTAATGATGAATAAGTTCGTGTTAATTAAAGATGTTTGTTTATTTAGTTTTCTTTAATTCTTCCGTGGCCCAACTACTCTCAAAGGAGGTAATTCTGTGATTTGCTGGTTTTGTTATTATTGACCAAACAGGCAATTAATCAGATAAATGAGCAATTAATTGCTATTGGTTCATGATGAGTGAGTTTTATACCCATGAATTGGATACATTCGGGCTTAATTTATTGTTGTTCTTAAGTCTTTTAGGATGTTTTTATGTGTTTGTGTCTATTCATGCATGTTTTATGTTATTTTATAGGAATTGGGACAAAAGTTACATGGATCGATGTTTGGGGTGGCTAGATTCGCGTTTTTTAAACACTTGCCATTTACATAAAGCAGTCACTTCATAGCCAATTTGACTATATCTCCTGACATTATTTCGGAAAACTCAAAGAATGAAAGTTGTAGATCTACTTCTCCTCTTTCCGGAACATCTTGAATCATCAAAATCGGAGTTCGAACGAAGAAATTATGGCCATTTTCCCAAAGGACGTCGGGCAGAGAAAATGTCGATTTTGGGCCAGCCTTGGGCGCTATTTCTAGTGCATTTTCGAGTGCCCGGCGCTATAAAGCGAACTCTCGTGTAGTGCCCGGTATGCTGGGGCGCTGGGGAAGGTCTTAGTGATGGCACTGGGACGGCGTTTTGGGTAATTTTAACACCTTTTGACTCCAAATTGGATTGGGTTTGTTCTAAACTAAAAATTGGACTTGTAACCTATAAATACATGATGTAAGGCATAAAATAAAGGGAGATTACATAGCTTAGCCTAGATTAAACACTCCTTTAGATTAGAAAATAACCCTAGTTCTTATTAGTTTTGGAGATTGAAGCAACTTGGAGACCATTGAAGATCAAGAGCAAGAAGCAAAGAGGGGAGCATCGAGTTCTTTTGACAACAGATTCTATTCTCTTCTCTCATCTTACTTTTATCTTTTGATGTCTATTAGGTTGTGGATTCTTGGTTTTAATTCATTAATTATGAACTAACTATTTTTGAGATTTCAATTGAACTTTTTATGGCTATGAATTAGTTATTCATTATATTCTAATTATTTATGTTAAAGTGAGTTGTTTATCTTGTCTTGTGCTTATTGCTTAATTATTTGATCGAAGAATTACTTTGTTACTCTAGAAGGAATTGGAAGAGGAATTCTAGGGTTAGAAGCTGGGCATGATATCATGTGACTTAGTTATTTGCATGGTGAAAAATTAGGTTTGTGAATTGAATGGAAATATCTGTCACGCATGTAACACGTAAGGAATTGGGATTGGAAAGAGTTTAATTCAATTGTTTTGCATAGGAATATAGCAAGATTAATCTGGATTAAATAGAAGGCAATTGATCACTTGGAAAAGGACTTTTGGCATTTGAGAATTCTCATTAACAATTGATGAGGCATAATAATTTGGATAATTGGATAATTGATTTATAATTCATAATTGGGGATATTGAAGTCTTAATCTTTATTTATTTGAATTCATTCGTTAAAATCTTAGTTTTAATTAGTTAATTTAGTTTTCTTAATTAGAAAAAACACGATTTGAGATTGTTTAAATAAAATTAGTTTGGTTAAGAATTAGTACTTGGTGATTTTTATTAAATAATTCCTCGTGGGAACGATACTCTACTTTCACTTTATTACTTGTTGACCGTGTATACTTGCACGTATTCATTGATTGTGAAATCGATCAACAGTTCACATGCAAATTACTGTTGGTTCACATGCATGGAACTATTGGTTCACATGCATGTACTATTAGGGGAGGTTGTGCAAGATTGATAATACTTGAAGGACAAAATTAAAAATGGTGGTAAAGATGAAGGTACTATACTATAATAATTCGAGCCCCTAAACGTGTAATTATCGAAACTATGTTTTCCTATAAATAGAAGCTCATTTCTTCTTTCATTCTCACCAATTCACTAAGACTCACAAGAGCAACTATAGAGAGAGAAACTATAAAGAGGAAGAAGAAGAGTATTCTGCTACTTCACTATTGCAGTATCCAGTCTTCTACTAAGGTAAGGGATATTATTTTTGTTCAATATTCGTATGAAATAATATTTTCTTTCATACTGATTTGTAGTATGTAAGTAATATTATTTCATTTCGTATTCCTAATTCTACACTCATTTTGTTAAAGTATTGCTTCTATATTCCATGAAATTAGTAGAATATCCTTGAAATTTGCGTTTCATCTAGTTTCGTTTCATAAGGATATTTTTTTGAACATTCTTGTTAAATTTTAAGCTTTTCATGCCGGAGTACTATTCATGGGGTACTATTCATAGGGTACTATTCACAAAGTACTATTCATGAAGTACTATTCACGAGGTACTATTCACAAAGTACTATTCCCAAAGTACTATTCACAAAGTACTATTCACGGGGTACTATTCACCTGGGGTACTATTCATGAAAAAATTAATTTATTTTCTGTCCAAATCATTTTTGATACAATATTATTCTTGAATTTTACTCCACAAAGCAGTATCATGTTGATAATTTAGACATTATTGAATTTTGGATAAATTAAATTATAAATCTTTAAAAATTTATCATTTGCTTTCTTTTAATTGAATTCTTATATCATCGTCATCATCCTCATGCTTATATTGTGATGAAAGTCATCTTTGGCCCGTAGTGCATAGATGGATTGTTGATTAGTATGATTATAACCAGGGATTATTCGGTATAATCATGACCCGTAATGTTACAAATGATGTGGTAAAAGTCCTCATTGGCCCGTAGTGCATTGATGGACAGTTGTTGACATGATCATGACCATTGGTGATAACACGAATATCCTTAGCCCGTAGTGCATGAATAATTTTTGGACGTGATACTAATGAATATTCTTGGTCCGTAGTACATGGATAATTCAGTGATGTGGATTATTGATAAGTAGTTTTTATACCTACTTATCCGGTATCTGTTACTTGAATTAGTTGCTTAAACTTATTTTTCTTAGTTACTTTTCATGCATTTTGTGTTCATTTTGTAGATTATACGCTTGGGAGTTATGTGAGCAACTATTGGTATGAAATCGCAAAGAATTGGTACGAAATCGCAAAGAAAAGCAATCCGGACATCGTTTGGGCTTTCATTTTTATTTAATGTTCTTGGCTTGGAACTTGTATTATATTTTAGAGCTTCTTCTTAGCTTTTTGGAACATCTTGAATCATTCCGATCGGATTTTGGATGCAAGAGTTATGATCTTTGTACCAACGGACGTTGAACTTCACTGTTTTGAGTGACTATTTGCATAGTAGTCACTTCCAACCCAATTCCGACCTTCATCCATCCATTTTTTCTCAATTCTTAAAGAATAAAAGTTGTAGATCTCGTCGATGTCTTCGATTTAATAGGTGGTGGGCCTCGTAACTCTTCCCGGATCAAAAGTTATGGCCGTTTTACCAGAGGACACTGCATCAGAAAAAGGATGCCCGCCGAGGCGAGCTTTTACTATACAAAACCCCCTCCGGGGCAGGGGTACAAGCTTCAAAACAGAACCCTAGCCCATCGGGGTAGGCCCTTTAAGCCTTATATATGACACCCCCAAAACAGGTATACATCACCCATCTTGGGTCGCCAAATACATGGTACATAAATCAAATACAAAGTTAATTATACAACTATCGGGTAATATCATAGCTGAGAGTTTAAACAAGAATATTGTCTTCTAGACAATATCCACTCTCAATGGAGTCCTCATTACAATTATTATCACACTATTTCACAAAATAACGAGAACTACTAAAACAACCATACGGGATAGTCAATGGTTCCCTGACTAGCCGGTCCCGGCTATATTCTCATTTCAAGAAGAAACGTTGAAAGAAAAGGGTGAGCTCAACTAGCCCAAAGAAGAAATATTATGACTAAGATAATGCGAATAAATTATCCTTAGCCTTGAAGATATAACAAGCGATAGAATATAATAGACAACAAGTTTTAGATCAACAAGCTGCGGTGAACAAACAATCCATTAGAAGATTCAAGTAGAGCATGATATCTACTATCTTCTATGATTTAAAAAGTTTTTCATCAAATTTATCGCTGAGACTCGGCTTAATAAATAAACTACATCATCGAATCATCCATGCACCACGGCCAAGGATATTCATGTAATCATCAATGGTCATGATTATCTTAGAATAATCCCGGTAATAATCATACCAACAATCTATCCATCAATGCACTACACAGCCGATGAGGACTTTTACCACATCATTTGTAACATTACGGGTCATGATTATACCGAATGATCCACGGTCATAATCATATCAATCAACAATCCATCTATGCACGTAAGCCAAAGATGACTTTCATCACAATATAAGCATGAGGATGATGACAATGATATAAATATTAATCAAACAAAATCAAGGATAAATATTAAAGACTTTAAATTTATCCAGAGTTTAAAAATATCCAAATTATCAACATGATACTGCTTTGTGGAGTAAAATTCAAGAATAATATTCATGTATAAAAAATAATTTGGACAGAAAAGAAATATATTTTTCGGGTAAATAGTACCCCGTGAATAGTACTTCGGGAATAGTACCTCGTAAATATTACCTCGACATAAAAAGTATCCCAAATACCTGAGTGAATAATATTCGGGTGAATAGTAATCCATGAATAGTAACTCGTGAATAGTACTTCGGCATAAAAAGTGCCCCGAATATTCGAGTGAATAATATTTGAGTGAATAGTAATCGGGTGAATAGTAACCCGTAAATAGTAACTCATGAATAGTATTCCGTCATGAAAAGATCAATAATTATCAAGAAAGCTCATAATAATATTTTTATGAAAAGATACTGGATGAAGCGCAAATATCAAGGATATTCTACTAATTTCAAAGAGTATAGAAGCCAAAACTTCAACAAAATGAGTATATAATTCAAAATCTGAAATGAAATAATATTACTTACATACTACGAGTATGGAAGAAAATATTATTTCAGCTTAATAATGAACAAAAATAACATCCCTTAAACGGAAATAATATTCCAACGAATATTTAACGAAGATAATATTCCTACTAATATTGAACGAAGATAATATTCTTTATGAATATTGAACGAAAATAATATTCATACGAATACGAAAAAATAATATCTCTTCAGAATATGAAATAAATAATACCCCTTACGACTGTTGAACGAAGATGATATTCCTTACGAATATTGAACGAAAATAATATTCATACGAATACGAAAAATAATATTTCTTCAGAATATAAAATAAATAATACCCCTTACCTCAGAAGAAGACTGGATACTGGAGTAGTGAAGTAGCAGACTATTCTTCTTCTATTTCTCTATAGCATCTCTCTATATAGCTTCTCAGTGACAACCGAGATTTTGTAATTTAATTTTTAATATTTATTTGATTGAATAAATATTTTTTGATGAATTAATTATTAGATTAAATAATTAATTGATGAAGTTGTGGTAGATTAATTTAATTATATGTGTTATATGTATTAAATTAATGTAGAGAATTTTATTATTTGAAGTATGTGATTATGTGAGCTTATTGTATTAAAAGAAATATTTAATAAGCTTAATGTTATTTTTAATTAATTTAATTATTAATTAGAGATTTAATAATTTGATATTATTATTAAATGAGAAATTTAATTATGTGTGATGAGTGAGTTTTATACACATGAATTGGATACATTCGGACTTAATTTATTGTTGTTCTCAAGTCTTTTAGAATAGTTTTTAAGTGTTTGTGTCCATTCATGCATGTTTTACATTGTTTTGTAGGATTTTGGACAAAAGTTACTTGGATCGACGTTTGGGGTGGCTAGATTCACGTTTTTGGCTTGCCATTTACATAACAGTCACTTCAGAGCCAATTTGAGTATAGCTCTGGACCTTATTTTGTAACACTTAAAGAATGAAAGTTGTATATCTACGTTTCCTCTTTCTGGATCATCTTAAATCATCAAAATCGGAGTTCGGACGAAAAAGTTATGGCCATTTTCCCAAAGGACGTCGGAGCAGAAAATGTCAGAACATGTGCCGGCACGTGGCGCCAAAATAAACTTATGCCCGAGTTAGGGGTATCAAAGGTGAATACTGATATCAAGCCCAGTGATTGAAGTACTGAGGAAGGAACTTAGTGATGGCACTCGGCCAGCGTTTTTAAGCGAATTTTGTCACCTTTTTGACTCCAAATTGGATTGGGTTTGTTCCTAAGCTAAAAATTGGACTTGTAACCTATAAATACATGATGTAAGGCATAAAATAAAGAGAGATTACATAGATTAGACTAGATTAAACACTCCATTAAATTAGAATCTAAACCCTAGTTCTTAATTAGCCATTGAAGATTGAAGCAAATTGAAGAACACTGAAGATCAAGAGCAAGAGCAAGAGGGGAGCATTAGATTTGCTGACAACTGATTCTATTCTCTTCTCTCATCATACTTTTATCTTTTAATGTCTATTCAATTGTGGATTCTTGGTTTTAATTCATTAATTATGAACTAACTCTTTTATTAAGATTTCAATTTAACCTTTTATGGCTATTAATTAGTTATTCGATTTATTCTAATTATTTGTGTCAAAGTGAGTTGTTTATCTTGCCTTATGCTTATTGATTAATTATCTGATCAGTAATTACCTTGTTACTCTAGAAGGAATTGGGAAAGGAATTCTAGGGTTAGAACTGGGCATGTTGACATGTGACTTAGTTATTTGCACAGTGAATAGTTAGGTTTGTGAATAGAATGAGAATATCTATTTGCCGCATGTAACACATAAGGAATTGGGATTGTAGTGAGTTTAATTCAATTATTTTGCATAGGGATATAACAAAATTAACTTGGATTAAATAGAAGGCAAATGATCACTTGAGAAAGGGCTTTTGGCATTTGAGAATTCTCATTAACAATTGATGAGACATAATAATTGGAATAGTTGAATAATTGATTTATAATTCATAATTGGGGATATTGGAGTCTTAATTCTTATTTATCCGAATTCCACCAATTCTTAGTTGTTTATTTGCTTTCTTTTAGAATAATCTTTTTGTTTTGTTTAATTTAGTTTTCTTAAATCTAGAAATCACAATTATTGGTTGTTTAAATAAAATTGATTTGGTTAAGAGTTAGTATTTGGTAATTTTTATTAAATAATTCCTCAAATGGGAACGATACTCTACTTTCACTTTATTACTTGTTGACCGTTTATACTTGCACGTATTCATTGATTGCGAAATCGATCAACAAGGTGACTATGCGAATTAATGATAAATTATTATATTTTATTTAAAATAAATTAAATAAGATATTGATTTATTTTATAAAGAAGTGTGACATTAGTTAAACTATATGATAAGGCTTTGTTAAATTAAATGATTTTTGAAACCTTTTATTTCTAGCCAAACATGGCCTTAGTGGAAGTTGAGGGCAGTTAACCCATGACTGGGTAACTGACCACAACGCGTCAGTTTCTTCCTTTATTTATTATACGCTTTCTCTTTTTCTATCATTATTTGCCTAAGTCTAGAATAACATAATGAGAGAGAGAAAAAGAGAGAGTTTGAAAGTTCGTAGATTGTTAAGAGATTAGGAGAATTAAGAAGAATTTGAGAAAGGTTTCATCTCCTATTAAATACATTCTACGCTTTGGGTAAAATTCTTCAACCCAAATTCCTTTTTACGTCATTTAGTTTTATATAATATGGCTCTCCAATTTCTGTAAAATTCTCTGTGGTTGGAAAGTGTATTGACTATGTGGTTATATACGTGATTTTATGTCATGGTAGCATGTTTAATATGTATTTTATATGATACCATATCATCAGTTTTATAAAATTTCATAGTACGTGATTACAGATTATGTTATATGGCCATATGGCCCTTATACGTAATTTTAATATGTCAACCATAAATTTTTCTATAAAATTTCCACTTGTATATGATTATGCAAGCTAAAACGAACAAAACAAAATTTGAATGGTTGGATTTGGTTTTATAACGAATCCGTGGCGTTGAATTTTAGGAATTTATGTTCTACATTTTAAGAACATCAAGAACAGTACAAATTGCATGATTTAATTCTATGATTATGTGTTTTAATGGGTTAAAATCACTCTACAAGTGTTGGGTAATGATTATGTATGATTTCTAACATGTGGGTATGTGTAATTTGGTGAAATTAATGAATATGTAGTGTTTTTTTATTTGAATTACATGTTATTCATGAACTGGGAATTCAGAGTCGGAGTGTCAGGTGTCGTCTTGTCGCCACCTCCTAGTTTATTTTTCATGTAACGCCTTAAGTACCAATAGCAGTATACAGGCGCATGAAGACCAGATACACAAAAGTGGTGAAATAGCAATCACTTAGCGTAATGTCCAGAAATGCAATTTTTTTAATGTTCAAGTATAGAAATGTGTTAGTAACTTAGTCTAATGATTATAAAAACTTGTTAGACATATAATGAAGTGTTAGAATAAATTCTTAACATGTCTATAACACAATTACGTGTAAATTGAATGATCAAATGTATAGTTAGCTTATTGTCATGAAGTCTTATTTTTTTTTTTGGCAATAAGTGTATTAATTGACTAAGTATAGTCATGAACTTGAGTTAGACAAAGAATAAACTTGTGATGTTTATTACGTGATAATTGATTGGTATTGTGAACATGAATGATATGTAGGATTTTAATCAAAGAACGAGTTTTATTAACGTGTAATCTACGCACGAGGCAAGTTTCCTAACCCTACTTGTTATCATTATAAGTTGATAATTTCACTTTTCTACATCGAGCAAATTCTCATTACTATTGATTAAGTCTATTTTGTATATTAAAGCTTATTAATCCTTCAAGCATGATGTTGTTATACAATACTTATTCTATTGTATACTTTTGAGATTTTATCCAAGTTAATTATCAGTTATTGTTAAACCTTGTTAGACTAGCAAACCCTTATTGATTCGACTAGTCCATAGTTGATGAGCGTTTTAAATTTCAGAACCCTTGATGAATTATCCAAACCAAACTTCCTTTGGTGCGGACTCTAATGTCAAACTGAGATGAACAACCTTGTATAGGGGATTACTTATGCGTTAGCGTTAAGATATTGTGCATGATGATGGTACTGAAAGGTGATCCCCTAAGTACGAGAAGAAGAGTCCATAGTCTTATGATCATTAAAGGTTTCAAGTATAAACCCTTGACAACCCAGGACATAGTTCAAGGTCTTATGACCCTCAGAAGTTCTTTTGATTCTTGTTATTCATTCTTGATTCAAAAGTTGAGCTTTTATATCAGAAGTTGTTAATTCATTCGCATGTTATTATTAGTCATTTGTTATATTGTTATACTTGTGGGCAATCGTGCTCACTCTTGCGTAATAATAACATTGCAGTTAAGAATGAAAGATCAGACAAACCTTTCACTAGTAAGAGCAAAGGCAAGATTAGCAAGTAATGAAGACTGTTTTATTATTGTGGTTATGTAATGATGATTAGAATTGATGTTACTTAAGACTTATTTGTTTATGTTTTCCGCACAGATGTTTTAAGGTTAGAGTAACCTGGGATTTATTTATTATGCAGTTGATGTAACCCCATAAGGGGAGGTTTATTATTTATTTTATCTATTGCATGGTTTGCATTTATTTATGGGTAAATAGATAGATTATGTTTGTACAGTGAACACCAAATTCTATGGAAATGGAAGTACCAGATTTGGGGGTGTCACATTCTCTATCTATAATTGCTCTTGTGAGTCTTAGTGAATTGGTGAGAATGAAGGAAGAATGAGCTTCTATTTATAGAAAAATATAGTTTTGATAATTGCACGTTTTGGAGCTCGAGATATTACAGTATAATACCTTCATCTTTTTTTTCATTTTTAATTTAGTCCTGCAAGTATTATCAAACTTGCACCACCTCCCCTAATAGTATATCATGTGAATTAATAGTACAATCATGTGTATCAATAGTTCTATACATGTGAAAATAATAATTTCAGTATAGTACCTTCATCTATACCTCTATTTTTAATTTAGTCATGCAAGTATTATCAATCTTACACCATCTCCCCTAATAGTACATACATATGAATCAATAGTTCACACATGTGAACACATAGTTATAAACATGTGAATTAATAGCAATTAATTTCTCATTTATCCGATTAATTACCCGATTGGTCAATATAACTTCCAGACATCAATTATTATCGAAATAAATGTCGATTTTCACTAACACTAATAATCCCAACACAATGGAACTATCAATTTCATGTTTAATCAACACGAATTTATTCATCATTAATATTATAACTCACAATATTTAACAACCAGGTCGTTCCCATGAAAGAGATGCACTACTGCAAAGTAGTAAATAGACAACAATTAAGTCACAACGTTTTTATAAAAAATATTGTGATATTTTTTTTCATATTTTTTAATAAAATATTGTAGATATATATAAAAAAATGTTATCTATTTATAAGGGCAATTTTTAATTTTAAATAGATAACGTTTAAAAAAAGAAGAAGTTATGTATGTCAAAAACACAGAGGTCAAAAAAAATCTCGCGGAATGAAAACTTTGAAATTAAAAAGCCTAAACAGTTCTTTCTCTCTAAAAACATATTCCATCTCAGACTTCTTCCTGTCTCTACTCCTGAACATGCTACACGAAAACTAGGGTTTATTAACCCGATTAACTTTCTCTCTCCTGTTCGAATAAGGTCCGTTCGATGCCATCATTAACAAATTGTACGGCGAAAAATGGAAACAACAGTTGAATGAATTCTCCTCCCAAAACCCTAGCGTCGTCATAATCGATTCACCCGTTGCGATCGAAAGGCTTCGCAGCCGAATATCAATGCTCGAATTAGTGAAGGATTTGAAAATATCTCAAGAAAACGGGCTGTAATTCGTTCACGAGATCTCGATTAAGATTCCCGTAGAGCTGAGGAAGCCGGTAATTTGTCTTTTCCATTTTCTGTTTGGTGTCTAATTTATGAAATTCTGTGTCATTTTCTTAATAATTACTTGTAATTGTTCATTGATTAACAAAAGGATATAATATTATCATATTATGGTTAAATTTTAATATGCATTGATATCTGTTATAAGTTATATATACCGATTCACTGACTGAACATAATTCTTATTTAAAAAAAAAAGAAAGAAAAAAGAAGAAGAAGCAAGAGTTAGCTTAAGATCAAAACTTTCAAAATACTTTTAATTTTCTTTGTTTTTTTTTTCTATGGTTAATACCTTAATAAATTTCTTTTCAGTATCTCTGATCAATTTTCTTATATTGAGTGCCAATTGGTCTATGGTGTTATTTTACTTTTTCTAGCAAAATGTGTAAAATATTTGTATCTATAGGACCGATCAGATTTTACGGCTGAGAAAATAGTAATTGATGAGACCCATTTTAAATTTATTTTAAATTTTTTTTAGCAATAAGAAGGTATGAAGCTGCTTCCTGGTTGAGAAAGATGGTTGGAGTTGTTGGAGCTAGAGATTTGCCTGCAGAACCTTCCGAGGAAGAGTTTAGGCTTGGTTTGAGAAGTGGGCTAATTCTCTGCAATGTTCTGAATAAGATTCAACTAGGAGCTGTATCAAAGGTAAAAACTTCATCTTTCTCTCTTGAATTGCTTAAACATAAACTACAAGGAAAATGATGTGATAAGATTAACATTAGGCCATCAATTTTTAGGTCGTTGAGAGCCTGTGTGATTCTACTCTTATACCTGATGGAGCAGTATTATCTGCATATCAGTACTTCGAAAACGTGAGAAACTTTCTTGTATCTGTGCAAGAGATGGGACTTCCTACCTTTGAAGCATTTGATTTGGAACAGGTAGACCTTGTAGTTGCAAAGATTTTATTAGGTGTTCGCTGAATTTCTTTTGCTAATTTATAAAGACTTTAGGAGTTGTTAAGAGTAAAATTGTACAAATCGACTTTGGGGATTTGATTTCACGGATGCTATTGCAGAACACAATTATGTCAAATAACATCATGTTGTCATGTATAATTTTGCAGGGAGGGAAAACTGCAAGGATTGTCAATTGCGTTTTGGGACTCAAATCATAAAATGACTGGAAATAGACTGGTGGCAATGGAGTATGGACCTTAAGGGTAATAAAAGTAGCCTAACCATTATTCTGGTTTTTTGTCTACTATTCAAGTCCTCAAATATATCTGACTAATTCTTTGGTTTTGGTCAATTAGGAAATATTAGGGTATACTGTTGAGTGAGACCCTTCTTCCTTTTATACAGTGCTCGGTGTCTCTTTGAACAAGTGGTTTTTTTTATTTAGAAGCAATATGAATCTACACAACTGTAAGCTTGAATAATAATATTCTTTTTCCAGGTCATATACGCACAAAAAGTCTTTTCAAGCTGAGAAGTATACTGCAATTAAGTCAATTATTTTCTGGCTTCAGGTCTCCAGTAAGTTATTACTATTTCTTCCTGGCTTCAGGTCTCCAATCTGTTAAGCACTACCACACTGGTTAAAGAAAAAGCTTTATTAGGAAGGCATAATCTGATACATTATGATATTTTGTTTAACTTAGTTTTCTACTAGAATGGTGGTCATGTTGATGCAGCTTTTCTGAATCTAAATGAAGTTATTGTATGATACATTTTTCTTGTAGTTATATGTGGAAATGTAAGAGACCTACGGAAAACTGACGGCGAGTGAAAAGTGAAAAAAACATCATTAGTCTGAAACTTTACTATCCTATTTGAAAACCCTGTGCAAGTCATGATCCAGAAGCAGTGTAGTGGTGATTTCCTTGTAAAAACCATATTAATGGTCGTAGGGAAGAAATCTCTACATTTATCTACAAAAAATTATCATACAATTGTCCCTTGATTTTCCTGTTTCTTTCTCCTCCTATTACTTTCGTAGGTCATACTTGGAATTTATTATATGTATTGGAGAGAGTATATAGGCTTATACACTGATGGGATAATTTCTTTTCACAGCATGAAGAGATTCTGAGCATTAGCAATAACTGATATTGGCTTAGCTGTTATTATATGATTCTGTGTTCTTCACTATAGTCAGCATCAGTTCTAGTAACTTGTAGCTCTAAAATATTTAATTTCCTGTACCTGATTGTTCATACAAATTATATTACACATCTGTTAGTGAAAGCATGGTTAATAAATGATTTGGGAAGCTGTTTTACTGTATTTCACTATAACTTCAGTTTATTAACATTTGATATCTGTCAAATATGTTTTCAACTTGTTGGCAATTGTGGAATGAGGGAAGAGGCAAGGATTTGATCGATCCGGAAATGCCTGATACTTGTTGCCTTGATGATTTTTTGATATGCATGCACATTGTTAATAATCATTCATATGGCTGTAATTGGAGAAAACTGAGAGTATTTTCACCATCTGAGAGAGTATTTTCACCATCTGTTCTTGGAGAAAAGAATTTGAATCAGGATGACTATAACACCAATCTATATAATACTCCTCAAACACCACCAAGATCTCCTAGCCCTGATTTATACAAAGAAGAGTCTCCAGGTAGATAATCTAATAGTCTTATATATTTTGTATAGGTTATTCCTTTTATTTCCTTGTAGTATTTGGTAAGACAAACTAACATTACAAATTCTGATTTAATTTTACAGAAGTTGTGTTCACTATCCAGCGCAATCATCTCAAGTTGGTAAACCAGTTATCTTGTAAAAAATAGTTGAAGAAAGACTTCTTCAACTGTTTACCCATGGATTATCTTACTTGCTCAGTTTCATAACCAGCTGCCTTTTGTAGTTCATTGCTAGCTGAAGTATCTGCATCCATGTACACACCATCACACAAGCCTACCTTGTCCTTCCATGCCACAAAACTTACTAACATGCCACAAAAATGTTTACAAGAGAAGGTAATGAGCTTGTTATCAAAAACCAATTATAGGTTCATTTTGTTCTCCTTTCACTTGGCATTTGAAATAGGCAAGTAGAATGTCAATAGATGTATCTTGAAGTTCCATGAATAATTAAGCAACTCTCATCAAGTCCTTAAAATTAGTTGGTTCTTGTAAAGGAAACTAACAGGAAATCATTGTTGTTGCCCACTCAGGTACAGAAGCATGAAAAGGTGCTGCTTTATATACTTATGGTTCTTGTAAAGGTGCTGCTTTATATACTTATGGTTGAGCACTTCTTGATGAATGATGTCTATGTTAGGTTGTGGATGTAATCAAATTCACAATTCAATATAGTAGTAATTTATATTGAAAAGTGAATTTGAGATGCATATATGGATAGTTTGATATATATTTTGTGGATGTAGTAATTTGAAACTGTTATGAATGGTATTATTGGGATGTATTTTGAATGGTTGATACATTTTGACTTTAAATTTAAATGAGAATTTAGACCTTTTAGCTATATATCATGGCATTAACAGATTGTAGGTGCATTGGTAATATAGGTGAACCGCAATTTTTTTTTTCAAGTCAATCTACAATATTTTAAAAACGTTGTGTAAATGTGCATAAACGTTGTCTAATATACTAAACAATAACATTTTTATCCAGAAAACGTTGTGGAATTATACCTTCTACAACGTTTTTAAGCATATGCTAATTTATGAAAAACAAATCTACAACGTTTTTTTCTTAAAAAACGTTGTGTAATGTGTTTAACTACAACGTTTTAAAAACGTTGTGTAAAGGTGTCAAATAGATGACATCATTAACCACGATGTTTTTCTGACTGAAACCACAACGTTTTTTCCGCGTTATCTATTTACTGTTTTGTAGTAGTGAGGGCTTTCCGATAAGGATTTCTCTCTATTGACACGCAATTAGGTGACCAAACTTCTCTTTGACAAAACTTCTAGACATTGTCAATATTGCAAATAATAATATGAATAACTTTGTCGTCTCAATTATTGATTTAACAATATAACATATTATGCAGATGATACTATGACAACAATTGAATCAATAATATGAAAGATATGATGCATCAATTATTGTAGCAATAATTGAGTATAACTGAGGGACTTCTCATGTAAGCATCAATAATCAATACCGTGTGCTACTATACAACCACGCGTATTACTGTACTTTTACTACCGGGTAGTTCAACAGTTTAACGGTAAAATTTTCGCCGTTATTTTTATAAAAAGATAATTCTGTCGTTTTTTAACTACGATAATACTTTCGTTATGGGGTCCACCAATGACTGCCGTCGTATGAATATTCCCCGACCAATCGAATATTTTATAACAACTTGCTTACTTTGCAAAATTTTCAAATATTACCCTTAACTTTAACCTTTTATCAATTTAACCAAATAGAATAATAATTATAAGAAAATTGAATACTTTCATTTCATAAAATTCGGGGTCTTACATTATACCTTCTGGCGTCTAAAGCGGGTGCTTTAAAAGTCGGGTTTTTGTCCGAATTTGAGTTCGAGAAGGATTGGTTCGATCCGATTGACTCAAGGAATTCCAAGAGGACTTAAAGACATATAAAGAGACATATAAAAGGAGGAGAATCAAAAGGATTAGGGGAGAGAGAGAGAGGATTCCATTAGATTTGATTAGAGTAGAATAGGAGAAAACACTAGTTTTTATGAGATTTGGAGATTGAAGCCCTTGGAAGCCATTGGAGATCCAGATCAAGAGCGAGACGGAGGACGAATTTGCCGACAATAGATTCATTTCTTTTCCATAATCTCATTCTTATCTTTTAATGTGTATTCAAGTGTGAATTCTTAGTTTTAATTCAATGAACTAATTCTTTGTTTGAGATTACAATAAATCTTATTGTGTAGTTTATTTTAATATGATTCGTTATCAATTATTATGTTCTATTATGAGGATTGTCTATTGTGATTTGGACTTAATTGTTTAATTAATTGACCATCAATTACCGTGATGATCTATATGAACTCGAGAGATGAAGTTTAGATTTAGATATGATCATAATAACATGTGTTTGTGATTTCTGCATAGATGGAATTCATGATTCGTGTTTAGGATAGAGATATGCATTTACGCCATATGTAATCTTATAGAGAAGTTGTGCTTTAAATCATTTTTAATTGTAATTCACATAGAGATATAGTGGATTAGTTAATTAGGGAGTCTTGCTTAATTCTATCATCTCTGGATTTAAGTGAGTGAGTATTATGCATCGAGAAGTGGTTTTATCTGCTTTAGTGTTCTTGATTAACAATTCAGGATAGAAAATAATTGATAAGAAGTGTATTAATTTAAATGAAGCAATACGTGAAGTTGTGATCTTAAATCTTCATAATCTGATTTGTAATTAGTGGTAATTAGAATTAGTTTAATTAAATAATTTAATTCATAATATTAAATTGATTGTTTAAATAAAATTAGTTTGGTTAAGAGTTACTATTTGGTAATTTATATTAATAATTCCTCGTGGGAACGATACTCTACTTCCACTTTATTACTTGTTGACCACGTATACTTGCGTGTTGTGCGTAACTAAATTTTACCCAATAATTATTTATTGAGCTGAGTCTCAGCTGTAAGACCCCGAATTTTATGAAATGAAAGTATTCAATTTTCTTATAATTATTATTTTATTTTGTAAATGGTTAAATTGATAAAAGGTTAAAGTTTAGGGTGATATGTGAAAATTTTGCAAAGTAAGCAAGTTGATATAAAATATTCGTTGTGTCGGGAAATATTCGATTAGTCGGGGTCGTTTTAACAGTGAATATTCGTACGACGGCATAATCATTGGTGGACCCCACAACAGAAGTATTGTCGTAGTTAGAAAACGACAGAATTATCTTTTTATAAAAATAAAAGCGAAAGTGTTACCGTTAAAACTGTTGAACTACCAGTAGTAAAAGTACAGTAATATGCGTGGTTGCATAGTAGCACATGATATTAATTATTGATGCTTACGTAAGAAGTCACTCGATTATACTCAATTATTACTACTGATGAATTCTTTGCATCATATCTCTCATATTATTGATTCAATTATTGTCACAGTATCAATATGTTATATTATTAAATCAATAATTGAGATGACAAAGTTATTCATATTATTATTTGCATTATTGTCAATGTCTAGAAGTTCATCGAGGAGAGGGTTGGTCACCTAATCTGATTGCCATGATAAGAAGAAATCCTTATCGAAAAGCCCCCTCTTTCCTGGGAACGACCTAGTTGTTAAATATTGTGAGTTATAATATTAATGATGAATAAGTTCGTGTTGATTAAAGATGAAATTGATAGTTCCATTGTGTTGGTAATATTAGTGTTAGTGAAAATCGACCTTTATTTCGATAATAATTGATGTCTGGAAGTTATATTGACCAATCGGGTAATTAATCGGATAAATGAGAAATTAATTGCTATTAATTCACATGCTTATAACTATTTGTTAACATGTGTGTACTATTGATTCACATGCATGTATTATTAGGGGAGGTGGTGCAAGATTGATAATACTTGCATGACTAAATTAAAAATGGAGGTATAGATGAAGGTACTATACTGAAATTATTTTTTCACATGTATAGAACTATTGAGTCACATGATTGTACTATTGATTCACATGATATACTATTAGGGGAGGTGGTGCAAGTTTGATAATACTTGCAGAACTAAATTAAAAATGAAGGAAAAGCTGAAGGTATTATACTGTAATATTTTGAGCCCCAAAACGTGCAATTATCGAAACTATATTTTCCTATAAATAGAAGCTCATTCTTCCTTCATTCTCACCAATTCACTAAGACTCACAAGAGCATTTATAGAGAGAGAAGCTATATAGAGAGAAGCTATAGAGAGAAGCTATAGAGTAGTCTGCTACTTCATTACTCCAGTATCCAGTCTTCTGTTGAGGTAAGGGGTATTATTTATTTCATATTTTGAAGAGATGTTATTTTTTGTATTCGTATGAATATTATATTCGTTCAATATTCGTAAGGAATATCATCTTCGTTCAATATTCGTAGGAATATTATTTTCGTTCAACAGTCGTAAGGGGTATTATTTATTTCATATTTTGAAGAGATATTATTTTTCATATTCGTATGAATATTATTTTCGTTCAATATTCATAAAGAATATTATCTTCGTTCAATATTCGTAGGAATATTATCTTCGTTAAATATTCGTTGGAATATTATTTTCATTCAACAGTTGTAAGGGATGTTATTTTTGTTCGATATTCGCTTGAAATAATATTTTTTCTTAGTACTACTGTAGTATGTAAGTAATATTATTTCGCTTTGATTTTGAATTCTATACTCATTTTGTTGAAGTTTTGGCTTCTATATTCTATGAAATTAGTAGAATATCCTTGATATTTGCGCTTCATCCAGTATCTTTTCATGGAAATATTATTCTGAGCTTTCTTGATAATTATTGATCTTTTCATGACGGAATACTATTCATGAGTTACTATTTATGGGTTACTATTCACCCGATTACTATTTACTCAAATATTATTCACTCGGGTATTCGGGGCACTTTTCATGCCAGAGTACTATTCACGAGTTACTATTCATGGGTTACTATTCACCCAATTACTATTCACCTGAATATTATTCACTCAAGTATTTGGGGTACTTTTCATGTCGGGGTACTATTCACGAGGTACTATTCCTGAAGTACTATTCATAGGGTACTATTCACGGGGTACTATTTACCCGAAAAATATATTTCTTTTCTGTCCAAATTATTTTTGGAACATGAATATTATTCTTGAATTTTACTCCACAAAATAGTATCATGTTGACAATTTGGATATTTTTAAACTCTGGATAAATTTAAAGTCTTTAATATTTATCCTTGATTTCATTTGATTTGATTTCGTTTGATTAATGCTTATATCATTGTCATCATCCTCGTGCTTATATTGTGATGAAAGTCATCTTTGGCTTACGTGCATAGATGGACTGTTGATTGGTATGATTATGACTCGAGGATCATTCGGTATAATCATGACCCGATTATTACAAATGATATGGTAAGCGTCTAATTGCCAGTAGTGCATTGATGGGCGATTGTTGATATGATTATGACCATGGATTATTCAAGATAATCATGACCATTGGTGATTACATGAATATCCTTGGCGTAGTGCTGAGGATGATTCGATGATGTGGTTTATTTATTAAGTTTGAGTCTCGTGATAAATTTGATGAAAAACTTTTTAAATCATAGAAGATAGTTGATATTATGCTCTACTTGACTCTTCTAATGGATTGCTTGTTCACTGCAGGTTGTTGATCTAAAATTGTTGTCTATTATATTCTATCAGTTGTTATACTGTTGAAGGCTAAGGATAATTTATTCTGCATTATCTTAGTCATAATATTTCTTACTAGGCTAGTTGAGCTCACCCTTTTCTTTCATTGTTCTCTTCAGAAAATGAGAATATAGCTGGGACGAGTCGGAAAATGGAGTGATGGTCCAGGATAAGTGGCTGTAGTAGTCCTCACTATTTTATGAAATAGTGTGATAATAATTGTAATGAGGACTTCATTGAGTGTGGATATTGTCTAGAAGACAATATTCGTTTTAAAAACTCAGCTATATTTTGTCGTATTTTTACACGATAGTTGTATTATAGAAGTTTGTATTTGATTTCTGTACCATGTATTTGGCGACTCAAGATGGGTGATGTATACCTATTTTGGGGGCGTCACAGTTGGTATCAAAGCTTAGGGATATGATCCCTAGCTGAGATGTGAGACAAGAACTAGGAAGGGAGAGATGGGGAATTCCTTTGCTAGTATGACCTACCTAAGTTTATTTGGTATTTAATTAGTCGGTCAGAGTATAGGGATAATATGTGATATGTCAATTAACCCTTATTTTGTGACAGTGTTTGAAATTGGCATATGAAAATGTTGAGATCAGCAATGAAGCACATTAGACCGTTGAGTCACCAACTGTGACGCCTCCAAAATAGGTATACATCACCCATCTTAAGTAGTCAAATACATGGTATAAAATTCAAATACAACTTAATTATACAACAGTCGTGTAAAATACGACAAAACATAATCTAAGAGTTTCAATAAGAATATTGTCATCAAGACAATATCCACACTCAATGGAGTCCTCATTACATTTATTGTCACACTATTTTATAGAATAGTGAGGACTACTAAAACAACCATCTGGACCGTCAATCCATTCCCCGACTCGTCCCAGCTATATTCTTATTTTCTAAAGAGAACAGTGAAAGAAAAGGTGAGCTCAACTAGCCCAGTAAGAAATATTATGACTAAGATAATGCAGAATAAATTATCCTTAGCCTTCAATAGTATAACAACTGATAGAATATAATAGACAATAAGTTTTAGATCAACAACTGTAGCGAAATAAGCAATCCATTAGAAGAGTCAAGTAGAGCATAAAATCTACTATCTTCTATGATTTAAAAAGTTTTTTATCAACTTTATTGCTGAGACTCAACTTAATAAATAAAATCGAATCATCCCTGCATCACGGCCAAGGATATTCATGTAATCATCAATGGTCATGATTATACCGAATAATCCCTGGTCATAATCATACCAACAACTGTCCATCAATGAACTACAGGTCTATGAGGACTTTCACCACATCATTCGTCACATTACGGTCATAATTATACTAAGTCCATCTATGCACGTAAGCCAAAGATGACTTTCATCACAATATAAGCATGAGGATGATGACAATGACATAATAATTCAATAAAACAAGTTCAAGGATAAATTTTAAAGATTTATAATTTAATTTATCCAGAAATCAATAACGTCCAAATTGTCAACATAATACTGCTTTGTGGAGTAAAATTCAAGAATGCTCAGAAGAATATTTCCATGAAAAGATACTGGATGAAGTGCAAATATCAAGGATATTCTACTAATTTCATGGAATATAGAAGAAAAAATTTTAACCAACTAAGTATAATAGAATATATGAAACTGCAAATGGATTTTCGCCCGCCATGCGGCAATCCACGTAAACAGATCATTTCCACAATTTAATAAGGAATGACTACGAAGGATCATTCACCATACATGCAGTAATCCACATAGACATGTAATTCCAACAGAATAATAAAGAATGGAATAACAGAAGAATTCACCATGCATGCGATAGAGCGCGCATGCAGACAAGTTATTCCAATGAGAATAATAAAGAATGGAATAATGAAGAATTAAATGGGCATGCGATAGACCGCATGCATGAGTTATTCCAACGTAATAATAAAGAATGGAATAATGAAGAATTCACCTGGGCATGCGATAGGCGCGCATGAACGAGTTAATCCAATGAATAATAAAGAATGGAATAACAGAAGAATTCATCAAGCATGCGATAGACTGCACAGGCAGGTTATTCCAACAGAATAATAAAGAATAGAATAACAAAAGAATTTACCAGGCATGCGATAGACCGCACAGACAGGTTATTCCAACAGAATAATAAAGAATGGTATAACAACCCTTACGAATACTGAAAGAAATAACTCTCTTCATGAATACGAAAGAAATAATACCCCTTATCTTAGAAGAAAACTGGTTACTGGAATAGTGAGGTAGCAAACTTCTCTTCTTCTTTCTCTCTATAATTTCTCTATATAATAATTGCTCTTGGGAGACTTAGTGAATTGGTGAAAAATAATGAAGGAATGAGCTTCTATTTATAGGAAAATATAGTTTCAATAATTGCATATTTTGGGGCTCGAAATATTACAGTATATTACCTCCCTCTTTTTCTTCATTTTTAATTTAGTCCTGCAAGTATTATCAAACTTGCACCACCTCCCCTAATAGTAAATCATGTGACTCAATAGTTCCAAACAAGTGAAAAAAAATAATTACAGTATAGTACCTTCATCTATACCTCCATTTTTAATTTAGTCATGCAAGTATTATCAATCTTGCACCAACTCCCCTAATAGTAAATCATGTAAATCAATGTGACTCAATAGTATAATCATGTGAAAAAACTGAGATAGTACCTTCAACTATACCTGTTTTTTAATTTAGTCATGCAAGTATTATCAATCTTACCAACTCTCCTAATAGTAAATCATGTGAATCAATAGTACACACATGTGAACACATAGTTATAAGCATGTGAGTTAATAGCAATTAATTTCTCATTTATTCGGTTAATTACCCTATTGATCAATATAACCTTCAGACATTAATTATTATCGAAATAAATGTCGATTTCCACTGATACTAATAATTCCCAAACAATGGAATTATCAATTTTATCTTTAATCAACACGAACTTATTCATCATTAATATTATAACTCACAATATTTAACAACCAGTCAGTTTCCGGAAAAGGGGCTTTCCGATAAGGATTTCTCCCTATTGGCGCGCAATTAGATTATCTAACCTCTCATTAACAGAACTTCTAGACATTGTCAATATTGCAAATAATAATATGGATAACTTTGTCGTCTCAATTATTGATTTAATAATATAACATATTATACAGATGATACTGTGACAATAATTGAATCAATAATATGAGAGATATGATGCAATAATTACTGTAGCAATAATTGAGTATAACTGAGTGACTTCTTACATAAGCATCAATAATCAATACCGTGTGCTACTATGCAACCACGCGTATTACTGTACTTTTACTACCGGGTAGTTCAACAGTTTTAACGGTAACACTTTCGCCGTTATTTTTATAAAATGATAATTCTGTCATTTTCTAACTACGACAATACTTTTGTTGTGGGGTCCACCAATGATTGTGCCGTTGTACGGATATTCCCCGACAAAAAGAATATTCCCCGACCAATCGAATATTTTATAACCACTTGCTTACTTTTCAAAATTTATAAATATTACCCACAACTATAACATTATCTCAAATCCACACCATAATATTCAAAAAAATATTTTGAGAAAATTAAATCTTTATTCACAAAATTCGGGGTCTTACAATCTCCTCTCCTTATGAAATTTCTCCCTCGAAATTTACGTACGTACCTGGTATGCCGAACAGATGAGGATACCTCGTCAGATTCTAACTCTTGAGGTATAACCTTTGAGTGTAGAATATATTCCAAGATTTTAACAGGTATCTCTTCATACGTTAAATCTTTCGCTATCTCGTCCGGTTCTAAATTAATAATGTGGTTTGGGTCGTCCACATATTTATGTAACAACGATACGTGAAAAATGTTATGAACACGAGACATACTTAGCGGTAAAGCGAGTCTATAGGCCACAGTTCCTACTCGATCGAGAATTTCAAATGGGCCAATTAAATCGAGGGTTGAGATTTTCTCTCTTCATCGACTCTTGCTTCTAGAATAACGCCTTCTTGAACCTTCTTTTTCATTTTCATCAGCTCCGGGTCTGAAGCTTGAGCGGCCTTTAACTTTATCAATTAAAGTCGATTCTACTTGTATAGTTGATATCTACTTGTATATTAACTCTATCTTCATCATTTGAGGTTATCTGACATGGGTTTTGTGTAAACGTCACACTACATATCATCTTCTACTCAATGCGTCAGCTACCACGTTCATTTTTCCCACGATAGTATTGAATGGTATAATTGTAATCTTCAACAGCTCGAGCCAACGTCTTTGGCACATTATACGATCATTTTAGGTGAAGAAATATTTGAGAGTTTTTGAAATGGGTTTTGTACTGGGGTCAATACAAAATTCGATTTCACGCTCTAGGGGTAGGCTAAGAAGTCTTCAAGAATACGTCAGGAAATTTATTAACAATAGAAATATCATTCAAAACTGTGACTCTCATCCAAGACTTGGATAGTACGTCACATTGATACCTATCAACTTGCCATCGTCATTCACGACGTCGCCTACAGAAAGTCTGGCTTTGGTGCATTCCACACAAGAAAGTCAACAACGAAAGGATCGGGGCTATTTACTTATGGCTTGATATAACAGTGATTAACTTTAGTGGTTTGGTTGCTTGAATTCGCATGATAGGTTGGTTAAAAATATGAAAGCTAACAACCTTACGAAAAAGCATGACGAGTAGTTAACCAATCGATTCTTAAAATCACATCAAAGGCAAGTATTTTCAAAGAGATAAGATCGATAGGTAACGTGAAAGTGTTGATTTGAATCAAACAAGATTTATAAATAGTGGAGGTAACGAAGGTTTCTCCCAACGGAGTTTCAACAGATAAATCAAAGTCTAATTTTTCCGGAGTCAAATTTAAATATTGAGCGCAAGTAGGAGAAATAAAAGAGTGGGTAGAACTGGTATCGAATAAGGTATAGACTTCGCAGAGTTTATAATTAACTTACCCATAATAACTTCGTTCGGGTTTCTCGACAAACACTCTCACTTAAACTACCGGATTTGACTTTGCTATAGAGTACATTCCACCCTTAATTGCTTCGACACATTCCTGATCCATGATTCGAATCATTACTCTTCGATCCATATTGAATTGGGGTTGACCGCTCTGCACAGGGTAATTTCGAATTTGATGTTGGATTCTCCCAATTGTTGTCCAAAAAGCAAAATCCATTTCAACTATTTTGGCCTTATTGGATCGGACGTCTTTTTCTACAATATCTACGCGTCGTGCGACTTTTACCCATGCATCATCTATTCTCATTCGCTCAGTTGCTTCTTCTTTCATCAGAACTTTGATCATAGCATTCTCAGATTCCAGCTCTAATATCTTATACTCTCCCAAAGAGTGCTTCTGTTCAAGCATCGCACATCGGGTAACACAATTTTGAATTGTTACATCTCTTTGCTCCAAGACCGCTTTCTTCTAGTTCTTGACTGCTCTTCTAACTCATGAATACGATTTTGTAATTCTAAATTTCAATCATAAAATTCTTCTAATAAATTCTCCTCAGTTCCTCTTCTTCCTTCTCTCTCTCATTCGCTACCTCTACAACTAGCTAAGGTGTGTAACTAGTTCTTCACTCACCACGTAGATATCTCTAATTTCTTCCTCGTCTGACGTCCCATTAACCTGATTAGTGATTAAAGGTGTCTCAACAGTCTCATTCACTCCATTGCTAACATTTTCAGCTGCCATTTTCAAACACTGCCACAAAACAAGGGTTAATTAACATGTCACATATTATCCATATACTACGAATGACCAATTAAATACCAAATAAACTTAGGTAGGTCATACTAGCGAAGAAATTCTGTCTCTCCCTCCTAGTTCTTGTCTCACATCTCGACCGGGATCATATCCTAAGCTTTGATACCAACCGTGGCGCCCCAAAATAGGTATACATCACCCATCTTGACTCGCCAAATACATGGAACAAAATTCAAATACAACTTAATTATACAACAGTCGTGTAAAATACAACAAAACATAATCTAAGAGTTTCAATAAGAATATTGTCATCTAGACAATATCCATACTCAATGGAGTCCTCATTACATTTATTGTCACACTATTTTATAGAATAGTGAGGACTACTAAAACAACCATCTAGATCGTCAATCTGGTTTCCCAGGCTCGTCCCAAACTATATTCTCATTTCTTGAAGAGAAACGGTGAAAGAAAGGGTGAGCTCAACTAGCCCGAAGAAATATTATGACTAAGATAATGCAGAATAAATTATCCTTAGCCTTCAACAGTATAACTATTGATAGAATATAATAGACAACGAGTTTTAGATTAACAACTGCAACGGAATAAGCAATCCATTAGAAGAGTCAAGTAGAGCATAAAATCTACTATCTTCTATGATTTAAAAAGTTTTTCATCAACTTTATTCTTTGAGACTCGACAATAAATAAAATCGAATCATCTCTGCATCACGGCCAAGGATATTCATGTAATCATCAATGGTCATGATTATACCGAATAATCCCTGGTCATAATCATACCAATAACTGTCCATTAATGAACTACAGGCCAATGAGGCTTTCACCTCATCATTCGTCACATTATGGTCATGATTATACCGAATAATCCCTAGTCATAATTATACCAAGTCCATCTATGCACGTAAGCCAAAGATGACTTTCATCACAATATAAGCAAGAGGATGATGACAATGATATAATAATTCAATAAAACAAGTTCAAGGATAAATTTTAAAGATTTATAATTTAATTTATCCAGAAATCAATAACGTCCAAATTGTCAACATGATACTACTTTGTGGAGTAAAATTCAAGAATGTTCAGAAGAATATTTCCATGAAAAGATACTGGATGAAGTGCAAATATCAAGGATATTCTACTAATTTCATGAAATATAGAAGCAACAACTTTAACCAACTGAGTATAATAGAATATATGAAACTGCAAATGGATTTTCGCTCGCTATGCGGTAATCCACGTAGACAGATCATTTCCACAATTTAATAAGGAATGATTACGAAGGATCATTCACCATGCATGCGGTAATCCACATAGATAGGTTTTTCCAACGAATAATAAAGAATGGAATAATGAAGAATTCATCATGCATGCGATAGGCGCATGCAACAAGTTATTCCAATGAGAATAATAAAGAATGGAATAATGAGAAGAATTCACCGGGCATGCGATAGACCACACAGACGAGTTATTCTAACGAGAATAATAAAGAATGGAATAATGAAGAATTCACCGGGCATGCGATAGACCGCCTTGCAGATGAGTTATTCCAGCAGAATAATAAAGAATAGAATAATGAAGAATTCATCGGGCATGCGATAGACTTGCGCATGATGAGTTATTCAACATAATAATAAAGAATGGAATAATGAAGAATTTACGGGCATGCGATATATCACTGCACAAACAAAAGTTATTCCAACAGAATAATAAAGAATGGTATAACAACCCTTACGAATATTGAAAGAAATAACTCTCTTCATGAATACGAAAGAAATAATACCCCTTACCTTAGAAGAAAACTGGATATTGGAATAGTGAGGTAGCAGACTTCTCTTCTTCTTTCTCTCTATAATTTCTCTATATAATAATTGCTCTTGTGAGACTTAGTGAATTGGTGAAAAATAATGAAGGAATGAGTTTCTATTTATAGGAAAATATAGTTTCAATAATTGCACATTTTGGGGCTCGAAATATTACAGTATAATACCTCCATCTTTTTCTTCATTTTTAATTTAGTCCTGCAAGTATTATCAAACTTGCACCACCTCCCCTAATAGTAAATCATGTGAATCAATAGTAAATCATGTGACTCAATAGTTCCAAACATGTGAAAAAAAATAATTACAGTATAGTACCTTCATCTATACCTCCATTTTTAATTTAGTCATGCAATTATTATCAATCTTGCACCAACTCCCCTAATAGTAAATCATATGAATCAATAGTAAATCATGTGACTCAATAGTATAATCATGTGAAAAAACTAATTACAGTATAGTACCTTCAACTATACCTCCATTTTTAATTTAGTCATGCAAGTATTATCAATCTTGCACCAACTCCCTTAATAGTAAATCATGTGAATCAATAGTACACACATGTGAACACATAGTTATAAGCATGTGAGTTAATAGCAATTAATTTCTCATTTATTCGGTTAATTATCCGATTGATCAATATAACCTCCAAATATTAATTATTATCGAAATAAATGTCGATTTTCACTAATACTAATAATTCCCACACAATGGAATTATCAATTTCATCTTTAATCAACACGAACTTATTCATCATTAATATTATAACTCACAATATTTAACAACCAGGTCGTTCCCAGGAAAGAGGGGGCTTTTCGATAAGGATTTCTTCCTATTGGTGCGCAATTAGATTATCTAACCTCTCCTTGACAGAACTTCTAGACATTGTCAAGATTGCAAATAATAATATGAATAACTTTGTCGTCTTAATTATTGATTTAATAATATAACATATTATACAGATGATACTGTGACAATAATTGAATCAATAATATGAGAGATATGATGCAACAATTACCGTAGTAATAATTGAGTATAACTGAGTGACTTCTTACGTAAGCATCAATAATCAATACCGTATGCTACTATGCAACCAGCATATTCTTTGTACTTTTACTCTTAGGAGTAGTTTAACAGTTTTTCTTAGTAACACTTTCGCCGTTATTTTTATAAAATGATAATTCTGTCGTTTTCTAACTACGACAATACTTCCGTTGTGGGGTCCACCAATGATTGTGCCATCATACGGATATTCTCCAACAAAAAGAATATTCCCCGACCAATCAAATATTTTATAACCACTTGCTTATTTTTCAAAATTTATAAATATTACCCACAACTATAACATTATCTCAAATCCACACCATAATATTTAAAAAAATATTTTGAGAAAATTAAATCTTTATTCACAAAATTCGGGGTCTTACACCAACGATCAATACCCAAGATAATGTGCAACAGGAAGGCAATAATCCTCAGGTAAATAACAACACTGATTAGATGATGAGCGATGAGATGTTCAGAGGCTTTATGCAATTCATGCAACATCAGGCGAGAGAGACTCCTGTTCAAAATTCAGGTAGAAACACTTGCAACTCTCAGATGGTCACTGCTAAGCAGTTCAAGGAGCTGGGACCGCCGAAGTTTTTGGGAAAGACAGAGCCACTTAAGGCGGAGACGTGGATAAAGAAAATCACCAAGATATTTGATGTCTTGGAATGCTCAGAGGAGCAAAAAATTCCCTTCGCCACCTTTATGTTACGTGAAGAGGCAGATTATTGGTGGGAATCTATAAAGCATACCCAGCTTGACGCACTCAAGATGTCTTGGGAGAAGTTCCAAGAGTTGTTCAATGATAAGTACTTTCCTGAAAGTATTCATCACATGAAGGAGGTGGAATTCATTAAGTTGGAGCAAAACAATATGACCGTGTCGCAATACGAGGCTAAATTTGCGGAGTTATCCCGATTTGCATCCCATTTGGTCGATAATGAGAAGCGAATAACACGAATGTTTCTAAGAGATTTGAAACTCGATATACATCAATATCTCATTTCTCACAAACTTTGTTTATATTCAGATGTTGTGAATAAGGCTCAGTTATTGGAGCGCGATAATGAGTCAGCACAACCAAAAGGCAACGACCAACAACACGATAATAATCGTACCGGTGGCAACGACCATCGAAACAATGATAACCATCGTGGGGGAAATTATCATGCCAAGAATGGTAACCACTTCGGTGGTAATCATGGCCAAGATAATAGAAGTGGAAAATTCAAGAAGAGAAGATTTAACGATGATGGGAAGACGTCGGCAGCAGCACCAACACCAACAACAAATTCTAGGGGAGGAGAATGACCACCAGTTAGATGCTACAGATGCGGAGAGGAGGGACACATAAGTCCAAACTGTTCACAGCCTTCCAAGGTATGTTTTAGTTGTGGAAAAAATGGTAATATAGCTCGATTTTATCCTGTAGCGAAATCAAATCCAGCTGGGACGGTGGCACCAAAGGCGGATACGGATAAAACAAAGTCGGTGGTTTCAGAGAAAGCATTTTTCGTGACTTCTCAAAAAGCGAGTAAACCGAACGAAGTTAGCACGAATTAGTTAATTATAAATTCTTACGAAGTCTATACCTTATTAGATACCGGTTCTACCCATTCTTTTATCTCTCTTGCTTGCGCTCAACGTTTAAATTTGACCCCAGAGAAGTTAGACTTTGACTTATTGGTTGAAACTTCGTTAGTAGAAACCTTCGTTACCTCCACTGTTTATAAATCTTGTTTGATTCAAATCGACACTTTCACGTTACTTGTCGATCTTATCTCTTTGAAAATACTTGCATTTGATGTGATTTTAGGAATCGATTGGTTAACTAGTCATCATGCTTTTTATAAGGTTGTTAGCTTTCATATTCCTAACCAACCTGTTATACGAATTCAAGCAACCAAACCACTAAAGTTAGTCACTGTCATATTAAGCCATAAGTAAAGAGCCCTGAACCTTTCACTGGTGACTTCCTTGTGTGGAATGCACTGAAGCCAGACTTTCTGTAGGGAAAGCCATGAATAACGGTGGCAAGTTGATAGGTATCAATGTGACATACTATCCAAGTCTTGGGATGAGAGTCACAGTTTTTTTTCTATCGTTAATAAATTTCCTGACGTATTCCTGAAGACTTCCTGGCCTACCCCCAGAGCGTGAAATCGAATTTTGTATTGACCCTAGTACAAAACCCATTTCTTCAAGCCTTAAATATTTCTTCAACCAAAACGAACGTATAATGCGCCAAAGACGTTAGCTCGAGCTATTGAAGATTACGACCATACCATTCAATATTATCGTGGAAAAAGCGAACGTGGTAGCTGATGCATTGAGTAGAAGATCGTATGCGTTTACGAGTGCGACGTTGTTAACACAAAAACCCATTTCGTATAGCTTATAAATGATGAAGATAGAGTTAAAGACTCTAAGAACCCACGTGGTGATATCAAATATACGAGTAGAATCGACTTTAATCAATAAAGTTAAAAGCTGTTCAAGCTATAGACCCGGAGCTGATGAATACGAAGAAGAAGGTTTAAGAAGGCGTTATTCTAGAAGCAAGACTCGATAAAGAGAGGAAATCTCAACCCTTGATTTTATTGGTCTATTTGAAATCCTCGATCGAGTAGGAACTGTGGCCTATAGACTTGTTTTACCGCCAAGTATGTTGCGTGTTCATAACGTTTTTCACGTATCGATGTTACGTAAATATGTGGATGACCCGAACCACATTATTGAATTAGAACTAGAGGAGATAGCCGAAGATTTAATGTATGAGGAGATACGTGTTAAAATCTTGGATAAGAAGGATCATATTCTACACTCAAAGGTTATACCTCAAGAGTTAGAATCTGGCGAGGTATCCTCACCTCTTCGGCATACTAAATACGTATGTAAATTTTGAGGGCAAAATTTCATAAGGAGGGGAGATTGTAAGACCCCAAATTTTATGAAATGAAAGTATTTAATTTTCTTATAATTATTATTTTATTTCGTAAATGGCTAAATTGATAAAAGGTTATAGTTAAGGGTGATATGTGAAAATTTTGCAAAGTAAGCAGGTTGATATAAAATATTCGTTGTGTCGGGGAATATTCGATTAGTCAGGGAATATTCGTACGACGGCATAATATTGGTGGACCCCACAATGGAAGTATTGTTGTAGTTAGAAAACGACAGAATTATCTTTTTATAAAAATAACGGCGAAAGTGTTACCGTTAAAACTGTTGAACTACCCGATAGTAAAAAATGCGATGTCTGGCGTGGTTGCATAGTAACACACGGTATTAATTATTAATGCTTACGTAAGAAGTCACTTAGTTATACTCAATTATTGCTACAATAATTGCTGCATCATATCTCTCATATTATTGATTCAATTATTGTCATAGTATCAATATGTTATATTATTAAATCAATAATTGAGACAAAAAAAGTTATTCATATTATTACTTGTAATATTGACAATGTCTAAAAATTCTGTCAAGGAGAGGTTTGATCACTTAATTGCGCGCCAATAAGGAGAAATCCTTATCGAAAAGCCCCCTCTTTCCTGGGAATGACCTGGTTGTTAAATATTTTGAGCTATAATATTAATGATGAATAAGTTCGTGTTGATTAAAGATGAAATTGATAGTTCCATTGTGTTGGGATTATTAGTGTTAGTGGAAATCGACATTTATTTCGATAATAATTGATGTTTGGAAGTTATATTGACAAATCGGGTAATTAATCGGATAAATGAGCAATTAATTGCTATTAATTCACATGCTTATAATTATTTGTTCACATGTGTGTACTATTGATTCACATGCATGTACTATTAGGGGAGGTGGTGCAAGATTGATAATACTTGCATGACTAAATTAAAAATGGAGGTATAGATGAAGGTACTATACTGAAATTATTTTTTCACATGTATAGAACTATTGAGTCACATGATTGTACTATTGATTCACATGATATACTATTAGGGGAGGTGGTGCAAGTTTGATAATACTTGCGTAACTAAATTAAAAAATGAAGGAAAAGTGAAGGTATTATATATTGTAATATTTCGAGCCCCAAAACGTGCAATTATCGAAACTATATTTTCCTATAAATAGAAGCTCATTCTTCCTTCATTCTCACCAATTCACTAAGACTCACAAGAGCAATTATAGAGACAGAAGCTATATAGAGAGAAGCTATAGAGAGATAGAAGAAGAGTAGTCTGCTACTTCATTACTCCAGTATCCAATCTTCTTCTGAGGTAAGGGGTATTATTTATTTTATATTTTGAAGAGATGTTATTTTTTGTATTCGTATGGATATTATATTCGTTCAATATTCGTAAGGAATATCATCTTCGTTCAATATTCGTAGGAATATTATTTTCGTTCAACAGTCGTAAGGGGTATTATTTATTTCATATTCTGAAGAGATATTATTTTTCATATTCGTATGAATATTATTTTCGTTCAATATTCATAAAGAATATTATCTTCGTTCAATATTCGTAGGAATATTATCTTCGTTAAATATTCGTTGGAATATTTATTTCATTCAACAGTTGTAAGGGATGTTATTTTTGTTCAATATTCGCTTGAAATAATATTTTCTTCCGTACTCTGTAGTATGTAAGTAATATTATTTCATTTCAGATTTTGAATTCTATACTCATTTTGTTGAAGTTTTGGCTTCTATATTCTATGAAATTAGTAGAATATCCTTGATATTTGCGCTTCATCCAGTATCTTTTCATGGAAATATTCTGAGCTTTCTTGATAATTATTGATCTTTTCATGATTGAATACTATTCATGAGTTACTATTTATGGGTTACTATTCACCCGATTACTATTTACTCAAATATTATTCACTCGGGTATTCGGGGCACTTTTCACGCCAGAGTACTATTCACAAGTTACTATTCATGGGTTACTATTCACCCAATTACTATTCACCTGAATATTATTCACTCGAGTATTTGGGGTACTTTTCATGTCGGGGTACTATTCACGAGGTACTATTCCTGAAGTACTATTCACAGGGTACTATTTACCCGAAAAATATATTTTTTTTCTGTCCAAATTATTTTTGGTACATGAATATTATTCTTGAATTTTACTCCACAAAGCAGTATCATGTTGACAATTTGGATATTTTTAAACTCTGGATAAATTTAAATTCTTTAATATTTATCCTTGATTTCGTTTGATTTGATTTCGTTCTATTAATGCTTATATCATTGTCATCATCCTCGTGCTTATATTGTGATGAAAGTCATCTTTGGCTTACGTGCATAGATGGACTGTTGATTGGTATGATTATGACCAGGGATCATTCGGTATAATCATGACCCGTACTGTTACAAATGATATGGTAAACGTCCTAATTAGCCCGTAGTGCATTGATGGACAGTTGTTGATATGATTATGACCATGGATTATTCAGTATAATCATGACCATTGGTGATTACATGAATATCCTTGGCCCGTAGTGTTGAGGATGATTCGATGATGTGGTTTATTTATTAATTGAGTCTCAAATGATAAATTTGATGAAAAACTTTTTAAATCATAGAAGATAGTTGATATTATGCTCTACTTGACTCTTCTAATGGATTGCTTGTTCATTGCGATTGTTGATCTAAAAATTGTTGTCTATTATATTCTATCGGTTGTTATCTTGTTGAAGGCTAAGGATAATTTATTCTGCATTATCTTAGTCATAATATTTCTTACTAGGCTAGTTGAGCTCACCCTTTTCTTTCATTGTTCTCTTCAGGAAATGAGAATATAGCTGGGACGAGTCGGGGAATGGAGTGATAGTCCAGGATAAGTGGCTGTAGTAGTCCTCACTATTCTGTGAAATAGTGTGATAATAATTGTAATGAGGACTTCATTGAGTGTGGATATTGTCTAGAAGACAATATTCGTTTTGAAAACTCAATTATGTTTTGTCGTATTTTTTACCTGACGGTTGTATAAAGAAGTTTGTATTTGATTTTTCTGTACCATGTATTTGGCGACTCAAGATGGGTGATGTATACCTGTTTTGGGGGCGTCACATCAGCGATGCAATTAATGATAAACTTTTTAAATTATAGAAGATAGTAGATATCATACTCTACTTGACTCTTCTAATGGATTGCTTGTTCCGCTGCACTTAAACTTGTTGTTTATTAGTTTAACACTGTTGAAGGCTAACGATAATTTATTTTGCATTATCATAGTCATAATATTTATTACTGGGCTAGTTGAGCTCACCCTTTTGCTTTCGTTGTTTTCTTCAAGAAATGAGAATGTAGCCAGGACTAGTCAGGGAACAGAGTGATGGTCCGAGATGGTGGCTATAGTAGTCCTCACTATTCTATGAAATAGTGTGTTAATAAATGTAATGAGGACTCCATTTGAGTTTAGATATTGTCTAGAAGACAATATTCGTGTCAAAACTCTCAGCCGTATTTTACACGACAGTTGTATACTTAAGTTTGTATTTGTACCATGTATTTGGAAACTCAGAATGGGTGTTGTATACCTATTTTGGGGGAGTCATAGTTGGTATCAAAGCTTATGGATATGATCCCTGGCTGATATGTGAGACTAGAACTAGGAGGGGAGAGACGGGTTAATCCTTCTCTAGTATGACCTACCTAAATTATTTGTTATTTAATTGGTCGGTCAGAGTATAAGGATAATATGTGGCATGTCAATTAACCCTTGTTTTGCGGTAGTATTTAAAAATGGCATATGAAAATGTCGAGTTAAGCAATGGAGCATATAAGACCGTTGTGTCACCAATGATCAATAACCAGGATAACGTGCATCAAGAAGGCAGTAATCCTCAAGACAACAACAACACCGACCAGATGATGAATGATGACATGTTCAAAGGCTTTATGCAATTCATGCAACATCAAGCGAGAGAGACTCCTATTCAAAATACAGGTGGAAACACTTGCAACTCTCGGATGGTCATCGCTAAACAATTCAAAGAGCTGGGACCACCAGAGTTTTTGGGAAAGCCAGAACCACTTAAGGCAGAGACGTGGATAAAGTAGATCACCAAGATATTTTATGTCTTGGGATGCTCCGAGGAGCAAAAGGTTCCCTTTGCCACCTTCATGTTGAGAGGAGAGGCAGATTACTGGTGAGAATCAGTAAAACGTACTCAGCCTGCCGCACTCAAAATGTCTTGAGAGAGGTTCCAAGAATTTTTCAACGACAAGTACTTTTCCGAAAGTATTCGTCACATAAAGGAGGTAGAGTTCATCAAGCTGGAGCAAAACAATATGATTGTATCGCAGTACGAGGCTAAATTTGAGGAGTTATCCCGGTTTGCATCCCATTTGGTAGATAATAAGGAGAGAATGACGCGAATGTTTCTACAAGGTTTGAAACTCGAAATACGTCAATACCTCATTTCTCACAAACTTTGCTTGTATTCAGATGTTGTGAATATGGCTTAGTTATTAGAGCGCGATAATGAGTCAACCCAACCAAGAGAGAGCAACCGACAAAATGATAATACCAGTGGTAGCAGTCATCGAAGTGGTGACAACAAACGTGGAGGGAATCAACATGCCAAAAATGGTAACCACTTCGGTGGTAATCATGGCCAAGACAATAGAAGTGGAAATTTCAAGAAGAGAAGGTTCAACAATGATGGAAAGACAGCAACACCAGCACCCATTTTTAAAGAAGGAGAACGACCACCGATCGTATGCTTCAAATGCGGAGGGGAGGGACACATCAGTCCAAACTGCATGATGTAGTCCAAAGCGTTTTACAATTATGGAAGAGAAGGTCACCTTGCCCAATTTTGTCGTGTAGCAAAGTCAAGTTCAGCTGGGATGGAGGCACCAAAGGCCGTCCCAGATAAGACAAAACCGGTAGTTTAAGGGAGAGCGTTTGTCGTGACCTCCCAAAAAGCGAGGAACCCGAACAAGGTTATCAAGGGTAAACTAATCATAAACTCTTGCAAAGTCTATACCTTATTTGATATTGGTTCCACCCATTTTTTTTCTCCTACTTGCGCTCAACGTTTAAATTTAACTTCGGAGAAATTAGACTTTGACTTATCTATTGAAACTCCGTTGGGAGAAACCTTCATTACATCCACTATTTATAAGTCTTGTTTGATTCAAATCGGCAACCGCACGTTACCTGTCGATCTTATCTCTTTAAAAATACTTGCATTTGATGTGATTTTAGGGATTGATTGGTTAACTACTCATCATGCTAAAATTAATTATTTTTTAAGGTTATTAGCTTTCATATTCTTAACCAACCTATTATGCGAATTCAAGCAACCAAACCACTAAAGTCAATCACTATCATAACAAGCCATAAAACTATTCGTTTATTGAAAAATGGATGTCAAGATTTCTTAGCCTATGTCACAGATTTAACTAAAAATACGTCCGATTTGAATGATATTTCTATTGTTAATAAATTTCCTGACGTATTCCCTGAAGAACTTCCTGGGCTACCCCGAGAGCGTGAAATCAAATTTTATATAGACCTTGAACCCGATACAAAACCCATTTCTAAAGCCCCATATCGAATAGCTCCTATTGTACTTCAAGTGTTAAAAACCCAACTGCAGGAATTGTTAGACATCGGTTTCATTCGTCCTAGTACGTCTCCTTAGGGTGATCCTGTTGTATTTGTAAAGAAAAAAGATGGAAGTATGCGACTTTGTATTGATTATCGGGAGTTGAATCATGTCACCATCAAAAATAGGTACCCGTTACCTCGCATTGATGACTTGTTTGACCAGTTGCAAGATTCTAAATTCTTTTCGAAGATCGATCTTCATTCTAGATATCATCAGTTAAAGATTAAAACTGATGACATTCCAAAGACTGCTTTTAGAACTTGGTACGGGCATTATGAATTCCTAGTCATGTCTTTTGGATTGATTAATGCTCCTGCTGTCTTCATGGACATGATGAACCGAGTATTCAAGGAATATTTAGATCATTTTGTGGTTATCTTTATTGATGACATCCTCATTTACTCCAAAAGCCATGAATATCATGAGGAACACTTGAGGCTGGTACTCCAAAAGCTTCGTGAAAATAAGCTATATGCCAAGTTGAAGAAATACGAGTTATGGCTTGAGGAAGTAGCATTCCTTAGGCACGTGATATCAAATCACAGATTATCTGTTGACCCAGCGAAGATTGAAGCAATACAAAGCTGGGAGAAACCTAAGTCAGTAACCGAAGTACGTAGCTTTCTGGGCTTAGCTGGTTATTATCGAAAATTTGTGGAAGGATTTTCTCGAATCGCTACTCCATTAACTCAGCTGACTCGAAAAGATACAAAATTCGGTTAGAGCGAGAAATGTGAGAAGAGTTTTCAAGAACTCAAGAGGAGACTCATTTCAGCACTTTTCTGACAATACCATCTGGTTTGGAGGGATTTGTTATAAGACCCCAAATTTTATGAATAAAGATTTAATTTCTCGAAATATTTTTTTGAATATTATGGTGTAGATTTGATATAATGTTATATTTGTGGGTAATATTTATAAATTTTGCAAAGTAAGTAAGTTGTTATATAATATTTGATTGGTAGGGGAATATTCATTTTAATAGGGAATATTCGTACGATGACACAATCATTAGTAGACCCCACAATGGAATTATTGTCGGAACAATGATGAAATAAATGTTGTTAAAAATATGGATGATGAAATAAATGTTGTTAAAAATATGGAGGGGATTTTTATAAAGTATTTTTTATAAATTTTGCGTATTATTTGGACCCCTACTTACTTATTTTTCAAAATTGTCGGTAGAAGTTATCTCAATTTTGTTATATATATATATATATAACATGTCTGTGTGAGTGAGTGGTGGTGGTGGGTGAAATTTGGCAAGTTATGTAATGTTTTTTTTTCAAAGCTTTCACCTTATTGGCTAAACAATTCCATAATGCTATCACTGTTGATAACATATATATGAGGCTATTTCCTCATTGGATAATGTCCCTAAGTTGTCATGTGATAGTTTTTTTTTCTAATTGGCCAACACCAAATATTGATAAACCCGTGAACTTCGTCCGAATATTTTCTTGTGCAGTCCGTGATTTTTCCTAAATAGTATCCTTCCATTCTCCTATAAATAAGATGCTCAGTTTAGAAAAGAAAATCACACTAGAATCAGAGAATTCTTCTTCTATAATATTGAGCGTATTTCTTTAGAGTTTAGGGAAGCTTTGAGTGTAGAAAAGAATGAAAGTTTTCTTCAAAAATATATCTGCTATACGAGTCAGAATTGCTCTCTTTTTGAGGTAAGTGGTATTATTTATTTCATATTCGCTTACGATATTATTTTTCGTATTCATAAGGAATATTATTTTCGTTCAATATTCGTAAGGATTATTATTTTTGTTTAATATTCGTAAGGAATATTATCTTCGTTCAATATTCATAGGAATATTATTTTCGTTCAACAGTTGTAAAGGATATTATTTTTGTTCAATATTCGTAAGAAATAATATTTTCTTTCATACTCTGTAGTATGTGAGTAATATTATTTCATTTCAGATTTCGAATTCTATACTCATTTTGTTAAGTTTTGGCTTCTATACTCCATGAAATTAGTAGAATATCCTTGAAATTTGCGTTTCATCCAGTATCTTTTCATGGGAATATTATTCTGAACATTCTTGATAAGTTTTAACTTTTTCATGCCGGAGTACTATTCACGGGGTACTATTCACGAAGTACTATTTACTAGGGTACTATTCACTCGAGGCACTATTTATGACAAAAATTAATTTCTTTTCGGTCCAAATCATTTTTGATACATTATTATTCTTGAATTTTACTCCACAAAGCAGTATCATGTTGAAAATTTAGATATTCTTGATTTTTGGATAAATTAAATTATAAAATCTTTAATATTTATCCTTGATCTCGTTTGATTGAATTTTTATATCATTGTCATCATCCTCATGCTTATATTGTGATGAAAGTCATCTTCGGCTAAGGGTGAAAAGATGAACTGTGGATTGATATGATTATGACCAGGGATTATTCAGTGTAATCATGACCTGTAATGTTATAAGTGATGTGGATTTAAGCTGAGTCTCAGCGACAGTTGTTGGTATGATCATGACCATGCGTTCTCTTCGGCCAAGGGTGCAAAGATGAATTGTTGTTTGGCATGTTCATGACCATTGGTGAAAACACGAATATCCTTGGCCCATAGTGCATGGATAATTCGTGATCGTGATACTAATGAATATCCTTGGCCCGTAGTGTAACGACCGAGAAATTCGGATCCATTGTAAAATATTTTATTTAATTAAATAATGAATAAAATTATATTATTTGTTACTATGTGTTAGTAAGATGAATGTCATTCTATAACCTATAAACGTCGGAACGTCGTAGTATTTCGACTACGTAAGAGAATTAAAGTGTTCGAATTTCCAAGACGAAAATAAAATTTTTTCGAGAAATTTTTCGAAAAACACTATTCATTGATTTCTGCTCGGGAATTATTTTTAAACTTCCGAGAAATACGTAACGATAGAATATCGAAGTGAGTTGGATTATGTAATAATAATTTAAGAATGGAAAATGTAGTTTTTTGCATGCGGACCTAATTCGAGAATGTTAAGAAAAATAAAGCGTTAAGGAACTAAAGTGATGATTGTATGATACGTATGTATTGTACGAGGTAACGAATATGAGTATGATACGAAGTATTATACGAGTATATATGAATGATGGAATATCATATATTATGAATAGTATACGAGTTAGCATACGGGAATAATAAGTAAACAATATGTTATTAGGCTTTTAGCCAATTGAAGTGGACTTGTGGGATTGTTTAGCAAATTGTAAAGTCCAATAGAATTGAATATGCAAGCCCAAGTGTGAGTATGGTTAAAGCCCAAGTGGTTATTAAATTAAAGTCCAAAGGGAATTAATGTAAGCCCAAAGGAATAAGTTAAGTTAGTTAAACATAAGCCCAAACTATTGATCCAATGGATTAAGGTGATCCATGGGGCAACCCATGATCATTTGGTTAATCTTGGTGACCAAGATAATTGTGTAATGACCAAGCAAAAGAAGTAGGGAGCAAGTTTACTTAAGAGATATGTAATGAATAGTATGGGGGTTACTAAGGAGGTGGGATTTGGCTTTTGTCCATAATGCCCTAACTTAGGAAATTCTATAAATAACAAGCTAGGATTTCATTTGTTGCTTGTTCATTTTCACCCAACACTTTCAACTTAATTGTTAGAGAGATTAAGTAAGAATAGGCTAGATTTTCATTTGTTAGAAAAGAAGAAGAAAAACTTGTTCATTAAGGGTAAGCCTCTTATGTCATTATTCTTCCATCTCTACCATTGTAGGTTGATAAGAGAAGTGTGGATTAATGGACATGTATGCTAAGAAGTGACATGAATAAATAATCTAAGGACTTAAGTCCTAATAAGCTGAGAATAAGCACTTTGTTCATAGATAAGCTATGAACTAAGGAAGAACTTGTAAGATTTATATCATGTTTACTTGAAAGAAGTTAGTATGATAAAAGTATGTAAGAATGATGTTTAGAAGACTTAAACTATCATAAGCCATGTGAAGCAAAGTTATATGTAGTTTATACTTTAATAAGTTATAAGCTCATGAAGAACAAGTAGTAACTTATCATGAAAATAAGTTGATGTAATATGTATGTTAAGATGTCAATATGATGGATATAATCCATTTGAAATAATGAACAAATCATAAGTAATGAAGTTATGCCAGAATTCACACGATTGGACGATAATCGTCGAATTTGTGAAATTCTCGGATTGGAAGTCGAATTTTGATTTTTAGCTCAGAAACGTTGGTTTTCGATGGGAACAAGTCTTATTTGGCATTATAGAGTTGCGTACTCAAAAATGACCGAATTCCAACTTCGAACGAAGAAACGAGCGTTTTATCATTTTCGTTAAAAATGAACCAATAGGTGAATTTTGAGTTAATGAAGTCGAAAATATAAAATTCTTGCATGAACACATAGAGTATGTGATTTATGAGCTAATAGCTTTTGAACGAGCCAATTCGAACTTAAAATGAATAAGTTATGACCCCAGAAAATTCACAGAAGAAATAAACTGTGGTAACTGTCTGAGGCTCAGGGTTCGCGCCGCGGTGTGACCAAGAGAGCTGTGTCTAGTGCTGCAGCGTGAGGCAGGAATGTGGCATACTGGGAAGTGGCACCGCAATGTGAGTCTCAATCTTTGAGAGTGAAATGCAGCAGCCAAGACCGAATGGGAGACATTGAAACCCGTGCAAATGCGAAAGTTATAGAACAAAGTCATGGCATACGATTGCCAACCTTAGGGTTTTGACAGTAAAGAAAGGTTATGAAGATAATAAGGAAGGTAGTTGATTAATGATAAATTATAACGATCGAGAAATTTGTAATTTAATTTAAATATTTATTGAATTAAATAAATATTTTAAATAATTTATTTATTGAGGAAAATAAATAATTGATGAGTTGTGGTGAATTAATTTAGTAACTAAATTGATTAATGTTAATTAAATTGAGTAATGATAATTTTATTTGAAGGATTTAATTTAAGGAAATAATTAAATTAAATCAATTGCTTAATATTTAAGAAGATAATTAAATTAAGTGAATTGTTTAATATTAAATGAATAAAGTAAATAAAATAATGTTTCTAATTTATTAATTAAAGTTAGATATATAATTATTTATTATAAGCATAATTATAATAAGAATATAATTCTTATAATTATAAATTATACGCTATTTAATGGGTTGCATGTGTGGCAAGTGAAACTATATAATAAAAATATTATAATAATAATCTACTATGGAAATTCTGTGTAACCAAACAAAGCCTTGTGGCCTTTGGTTAATATAACTGCCAAAGACGCTTGGCTTAATAAACTGATAATCACGATTATCAGTGTTTAAGCGCTCAGTGGGTTATTTCACGTGTTTTTTTTTCTAAGGCTAGCTAGATATCAAAAGAGATTGAGAGTGAGAGCTTGAGAGAAGGCATTCTGTGATTATCAAGTGGAAGAGAAGGGTTTGCTAATTGCTAATCAAGGTATAAACTATTTCTATTGTTACTGTTAGTTTGGTGGTATATGTATATTTGATACAAGTTGAAAATCACGTGAATTGTGATGTATATATGTTCATATAGAATTGCAAAACTTTGTTAATTATCATGTAAACTTGTTATTTGTTATCAAATTCATGGGAAATTGGGTTTGGGGATGAAAATGAAATCACAGTGTTTATGCTCATATAAAGTAGCTTAGAAAGTACCAAATTTCTTGTCCAATATGTGATGTAATCTGCGAATTGAAGTTGGATTGTGATAATATGTTAAGAAACGAAAACAACGAAGTTTAAATCATGTCAATTGATTAAGAAACGAGTTCGTGGCGATCAAATTCATTAAAAGTGTAAAAATAGAAGAAATTTGGAAAATTATAGTTTTGATTCTTCAAAATGGTGTATATGTAATGTTTTGTATGTAGAATGATGAGTAGCATGTGTAGCTATGTTAGTACAAAGTTTTAGATGTTAAGGTGTGGTGAAATTCTGTAAAATTGGGATTTTTTGGCCAAAGTAGAGTCTATTTTCGAGGTTCGCAAAAGCGAGTGCGGTGCATCGCGCGTGGGTATTTGACATTTAGGCGTGAAGCGAAGCGTGGCGTCGCTTCAGCGCATTTATAGCCTGATATAATACTTCATGCACATGGAAAGTGGTGCTCTATCACTGAGACGAGAAAGTCAACAATAATTGCAGTGTCATGCGTATGTGGACTTGGGTTAGTTTAACATGCATGTTAAGGATATTAAAACATTAAGTGGATTACAATATGCATTGTAGTGTGTTGCAATGCAAAGTGTAAAGATTTGAAATAATTATTTAAATAAGTTATAAAATGAAACCAAATGTGATGTTTTCAAAGGTTAGAGATGAACGGTTAGGCTATATTGGCTCGTAATGAAATTTCAGATTCGTTAAGTATGTTAACTAACATAGTTAGATGCTAAGTTAAGGTTATGACCTAAATGATGGGTTAAACCCATAAAGCTAATGTTCAAACAATTAATTGTTGTTGCGATTTCAATGATATGTGTAGCGTAATTGAAGATTATTTTACACTTGTGTAGCTTACAAACAAGGCAAGTTCCTAAAACTTAACTCTTTACATTGAGCAAGCTTTCGAACTTCATTATTTTCATATTGAATGCATGTTCTCATTCCTAAATTGTTATTGTACAAGTTCCTAAAATTCTTGTAAGGTTGAGCAAGCCTAGTTTATCTTGAGTATGTTTGTGTAAGCTCTTGTAACCTAATTCATTACATCGAGCGAGTTTTCCTTTCCTAATTATTATTCAAAGCACATATTGTTCTAATACATCGATTCAAATGATACTGTTCTAACTCTTTTGGTTATAGCATTTTGCATGTATATCAGGTTTATTCAATTATATATATTGTTGATATCCGATCTTTGACTTTGATAGCCTTGTACAGTTACACATTTTTGTGTTAAACCTTAATTGATGGAAATTGAATAGTGTTCTAAAATTCTAGAAACACTGATACGCTAGTTCCAAACTAAACTTTCTTTAGTGCGGAAATTCTAAATTCAAACTGAGACGAACAACCCTAATATAGGGGATTGTTGTACGTGTAACGTTTAGATGTTTGTACACAATATATGGTACAAAGGGCTGATCCCCCTAAGTATGATAAGAAGGGTCTGTACAGTCTAATGACTGTTAAGGTTAAGGTAATAATACCTATATACCGGAGACATAGTTCGTGGTCTTAAGACCCTCAGACATTGATTTCAAACTTGTGTTCTATTCTTAATTCTCAAAACAAATTCATTATTGTTCAGCATTCGTTGTTCACTCTTATATTGTTATCATTATTACTTTCTATATCAGTGAGCAATTGTTTGCTCACTCTTGCAATTAACACTGCAGCTAAGGTTGAAAGAGTCGATGAGCCATCTACCAGCAAAGGGAAGGGCAAGATGCATAAGAGCTGAAGAATTAATGAAGTTAATTTAAATGTTTCATGTTACAAGACTTGTTTTAATATATGATGTATTCCGCAAACTGATGTAATAATTTTAAGGTTAGATTACCTGGGATTTATTTTGAGATGATGATGTAACCCTTTAATGGGGAAGATTATTGTTTAAGTTATGTCTTTATCCTTTATTGATGGGTAGTTAGATGTAATAGTTTTGATAAGTGAGCACCAAATCCTGTGGGAATGAAATACCTGGATTTGGGGGTGTCACAGGTTGGTATCAGAGCGTTAGGTTATGAACCTTAGGTGGGGAAACCTTAGGAAGTAACCTTTAAGGAAATAGAAAACATAGAGGTGTTTAACTCTTGCCTAGTTTTAAGGAATTGGTTAAGGTATCCATTGAAGCTAAATAATAAAAGACATTATGTGCTATATGTTAGTAACTTATGTGCTCGCGAGTATCAAAAATATTAAGTAAAACTTAAAACATTTTGTTTTCAGGATGTCTACCGAAGGAGGATCCAGTCCAGCTAGAGAGGTGATACCTCAGGTACCTAGAGATGATGAACCCCGGGATATTCACGTAGTGTGGGAGCAGTTGATCCAGGAGGATGTGCCTGTGACCGATTTCGAGGAGGATAGTTCTGAGGAGATAGAGGAGGAGGATGAGGAAGAGGATCCTGAGGAGTTTCCACCAAACTCCATATCAGCAGAGATGTATAATGCTTTGTATGACCGTAACATAGAATTACAAGACGAGGTTGAGGAGCTGAAGGAAATGGTTGAGATGAATCACGTTTCGATGGAGCAGAAGGATGCAGAGATTCAAGAACTTGATTTGAAACTTGGAAACACGGAGTGGGATCTAGTTTATACAAAGGGTCAGCATGAAGACCTGTTGGCAGTACACGAGAAGATGAAGACTGACATAGAGAAATTGAAAGATGATTTCAAGGAGGAATCAGCAAAGCGTGTAAGAGAAGAGGATGCATGGATGAAGGCGACTCAACATGAAGACCGTGCTGAGGCTAAGGTCCAAGTGAAGAAAGCCAAGATGAAAGAGATGGATTATGCTTTTAATTCGGCAATTGATAGAGCCCAGGATCGAGTCTGTTATTACCCACCTCAGTTTGAGAATTTACGGTGGTTTGTGATGGATCGCAGAACGGCGTATCGTATCATGGAGGAAGAGCGTCGGGAAACCTTGCGACGTCTTAATATGCCTAGATAGAATAAGAATGATAAGAATATGTGGTCAATTATGTGAATAAATAAACCGTGAATCCCTTATTTTGAGATGAATAAAGGGATAGTATGAGTATGTAATCCTGGAACTTGTTTAGTTCAGGAAAGTGAATGATTATAGCGGTTATGCTATTTTGAGTATGTTTTAAAACATTATGAATGAATAAAATATTAAAGTTTATTTGAAATGTTATGTGTTAAAAACTTTAATCTTGGAATGTTTAAGTTAAACTTCAAATACCCAAGAAGTTGAGTAATGAACTAATAAGTGTATATCTTAACAGAAAATGCCTCCTAAAAGAAGACAACCACATCAGCAAGCACCTCCTGAGGGGTCTACTAATAATAACAACGAGACCAACGCTAATCCGGTTCAGCAGTTGGTAGCTCTGTTGACTGGTGCACTTGCGAATCAACCACAAGCTCAAGTCACGAATTTCAAGGAATTCAAAGCGGTTGGACCGCCAGAATTTCAAGGGTCGATGAATCCAGTGGAAGCCCAAACCTGGATCATGGAAATGGAGAAAGTGTTCGACTTTGCTAGAGTTAATGAAGATCAGAAGACTGCGTTCGCAACTTTCATGCTGAAGTCTAAAGCTAGCTACTGGTGGCAAGTAAATAACGTTCGTGGAGGACAAGGAGTGATAACGTGGGATAGATTCAAGGAAATGTTTTTTGAAATGTACTTTCCAGCGAGTTCTCGAAATCAGCTGGAAGTGCAATTTCTGGAGTTGAAGCAAGGAACGATGACGGTGTCGGAATATGCTGCGAAGTTTAACGAGTTGGCAAGGTTTGCCACATATTAAGTTAATACTGATGAGCGTAAAGCGAGAAGATTTGAACAAGGATTGAAGCCCTGGCTTTACAGCAAGGTTTCAATATTCTAGCTGAACACATTTTTGTTTGTCTTTGGAAAAGGCAATTATCGCGGAAAGTGGAAGCGATGCCTTGACCAAGTACAACCAAAAAAGAAGAGGAAGAATGAGAATGAGAATAAGGCTGGTGGAAGTAATGTTGGAAGTAATAGTCGAGAAAAGGAAGTGGAGTGAGAATTCATTGCGGGAGGACAACAAGGAAATCAGCGAAGAAAAAGTTTGAGGCTTGCTAACTTCTTGGGAAGAACCATCTTTGGGGTATGCTTGAAGGGAAAGAGAATGTGTTTCAACTGTGGTCAGGAGGGACACATTGCAACGAACTATTTTAATTCGAAGAAAGGAGCATGTTTTACATACGGTTCGAAGGATCACATGGCTTGTGATTGCCCTAAGAAGCTAGCGAGAAGTGCAAGTGGCGGAAAAGGAAACAACAACGGTGGTGGTGCATTGACTATCACTGGACCAGCTCAATCAAGCCGACCTACTGCGAGGACTTTTAATATGAATAGTGCATGATCTTATGCATGATCTAAGGATGTGGTGTCAGGTATCATTCCGATTAATGGTATTAATGCTTATGTACTATTTGATTCGGGTTCTACTTGTTCATTTATATTCGATGAATTTGCTCAGGACTTAGATTTGCCTCAGGAAGAATTAGAATTTCCCTTAAGTATAGAGATTGCGAATAAGGAAGTGATTCCTGTTAGATATATATATAGGAATTGTAGAGTGGATATAAAAGGTCATGAGATGATGGTAGATTTGATACCAATTAGACTTGGTGAATTCGATGTTATTCTGAGAATGGATTGGTTATTCAATTATGGAGTAGTAATTGATTGTCAAAGGAAGTGTGTTAACCTTATGACTCCGTCAAAGGTTGTGTTCTTTGGCAGCAAGTAACCTTGACAAGCAAGTTGTCTGACGGTGATTCAAGCCAAGAAGTTATTGAAACAATGGTGTGTAGGATACTTAGCCTACATCGTCGATACACAGAAGAAGAGTGTAAAGTTAGATGAAATACCGATCATAAGAGATTTTGTAGACGTATTTCCAGACGATTTGTCGGGTCTTCCACCGGATCGACAAATCGAGTTCGTGATTGACTTACTACCAGGAACGGCTCCGATATCTAAGGCACCATATAGAATGGCCCCGGTAGAGATGAAGGAGTTGATGGTGTAATTGCAAGAGTTGCTCGATAAGAAATATATCTAGCCGAGTGTTTCGCCATGGGGAGCACCGGTGTTGTTTGTTAAGAAGAAAGATGGATCAATGCGGCTCTGCATTGACTACCGAGAATTGAATAAGGTCACGATTAAAAACAAGTATCCATTACCTAGAATTGATGACTTGTTCGATCAGTTGAAGGGAGCAAGTTATTTCTTTATGATAGACTTGAGAAGTGGTTATCATCAGTTGAAGGTGAGGCTGGAGGATGTACCGAAGATAGCGTTCATAACTCGGTATGGTCATTACGAGTTTCTGGTTATGTCTTTTGGTTTAACTAATGCACCTACAGCATTCATGAACTTGATGAACAGGGTGTTTAAACCATTCTTAGACAAATTTATGGTGGTGTTTATTGATGATATATTGGTATATTCCAAAACCAAGGAGGAGCATGTGGAACACTTGAGATTGACGTTGGAGACATTGAGAAAAGAGAAGTTGTACGCTAAGTTCTCAAAATGTGAATTTTGGTTGGAGCGTGTACCGTTTCTCGGGCACGTTATTGATAAGGACAAAATTTTGGTAGATCCATCAAAAGTTGAAGCTGTAATAAACTGGGATCAGCCGAAGACATCATCAAAAGTAAGGAGTTTCTTAGGATTGGCGGGTTATTACAGGCATTTTATTCAAGACTTTTCCAAGATTGCGACTCCGTTGACGAATTTAACTAGGAAAGCGGTTAAGTTTGTTTGGACAGAGAAGTGTGAGGAAAGTTTTCGAGAATTAAAAAAGAGGTTGAGTTCAGCACCTGTGTTGTCGTTGCCTGATGATACAGGAAATTTTGTGGTGTATAGTGACGGTTCACATAAAGGACTAGGCTGTGTGCTTATGCAAAACGGCAGAGTTATTGTGTATGCATCACGATAGTTGAAAGATTACGAGAAAGGGTATCCGACTCATAACTTGGAGTTGGCGGCAGTGGTGTTTGCCCTAAAAATTTGGAGACATTATCTTTATGGAGAGAGGTGTGAGATATATACTGACCATAAAAGTCTGAAGTATATCTTTACACAAAAAGATTTGAACATGCGACAAAGAAGATGGTTAGAGCTAATCAAAGATTATGATTGCGAGATTTTCTATCATCCCGGAAAAGCGAATGTTGTTGCTGATGCTTTAAGTAGGAAGGGACGGGAGAAGTTAATGATGTTAACTGATCATGACCTAATATGTTATGTTATGTGATCATCTACTGTAGAGACCTTAAAGACTTAAAGTGAATGTGTAATAACAGTAGAAGACGCTGAAGGCAAGTATTCTAACTTTTTTCTATGTTCAATCTAGGCAGGTTTTGTGATTCATGTATTCTTATGCATGAATTGGAGTATGATGAAGTCAAAGCCAATTCTTTCGACTAGACTTAAGATGTTTTGGATTTCTTATAATCTATTGAAGTATGGTCAATGTCATATCAAACTATATTGGTATGGTTTTCAAATGAAGACTGAGTATGCTAAACAAATGTTTTATCGTCAAACGACAGGCACATGAGGTTTCCACAACTTAAACGTACATACATTTAATGAATGTAGTGTTGATCAACATAGAGTACTATAGGCTGATCACCTAGACGTGCTCGTAAGTAATGCCTGACTTATGGACTTAGTGCCAGGATGTCCTTTTCAAAGAAAGTATGAAATGCTCAAGGTCTTGTACCGGAATTGATGTTTTAGTGAATGTTGTCATTGTAAAATGTTTTAAGGAAAAGAGAAGTGCTATTTTGAATTATCGATAGTACTTTATAACTATTGTTCAGTTATTGAAGATATATGATTTGTATGATTCAAGCATATTGTTAAATGGAATTGTTATACTTATTGAGCTAGTTATGCTCACTCTTGCTTGAACCGTATGAATGTAGCTAAGACTGAACAGACCGAAGGATCCGACAAGGATAAAGGAAAGGCTAATGCAAACCTGAGGATTACCTATGTAATAGTATAGATTTGTAATGATAATATTTGATATTATGACAAGAATAAATGTAACAGTTATAAAGAACCTGGGGAATGGTAATATTAATTTGTAATATATTTATAAGACATATTCATTCTTTTGAGGCATTTCAATTGAATGTTTGTGTGAACTGTAGCACCGTGGAGCACCATATGTTGGGTTGGAAGATATCTGGATTTGGGGGTGTCACAGGTTGGTATCAAAGCATTAGGTTATAAAACTTAAGGCGGGGAATTAAAACCTTAAGTCATAACCTTAAGAGAAGTCAAAGAAGTAAAAGAAGAAATTATCCCTATAAAAATGCATTATATATATGATATGTGTTTTTATTATTTAATGACGTGTACTAATCAAACTTACTTGTTTTGTTGTAGATGTCAGGTGGAAATGGAATGTATATAGACGTACAGGTAGACAGTGAAGAATCGGTTAACCAGATAGAGGTGATACCAAACCCAATAGCGGAGGAGCCGGAAGTAGTGGTGATTGAGTTTGGAGACTCAGAGAAACATGATCTCATGTCGGTATTTAACGGCATGTCAGAAGAAGAGGTGGAGGTGGTGTCCTTCAACCCTATAACACTTGTAGAAGAGACACCTCAGGGGGAGTCTTTGATGTCACTGTTCATGACAGTGCTAGACAGAAACCTCCACTACTGTCAGGAGGTGAAGGAGTTAAGAGCAGAGCTCCAGGCTGTCTTACAGGATAAGACAAATGTGGAGTTGATGTGGGAGCAGGAACATGACGAACAAGTTTTAGCCAAGGACAAGGTCCATGAGCTAAAATAGGAGGTCTTTGAGCTCAGAGGGGAGCTAAAGACCAAGAAACAAAAGATAAGGATAATGTTCTATATTCATAGGAGTTCTCATAAGGATTTCTAGCAGTAAGTAGCTGGATATCTAATAGAGGCAGGGCAAACTCGGCATACTATCAGTCGGGATGTTATCGCCGGTCTTGCCACTGCGGATTTTGATAATGCCTTAAGGCAGATGTAATTTAGTAGTAGCTAGAGTAGTTTTAGATATGTAAATATTATGTATCAAGTAGTGACATAAAACCCTCTTTTGTATAACAAAGAGTAGTCTTTTGTAAATCCTAATTTTTGGAAAGTAATTGCGGGATAGTAATGTAATCAACTTAGGCTGTGAATGTGGAAGTTATTGTTTAAACTTGAATAATAACTAATTAATAAGAAGGGAATAATAATAAAATGTGTTGTTTATTGTAACAGAAAAATGCCGCTAAGAAGGAGACAACGAAACCAAGATGCTAATGTAAATCAACCGGAGGGAGGTCCAGTTAACCCGATGCAGGAATTTGTTAATTTATTAACAACCACATTTAATAGAAATGAGGCTAATATCCCCGTAAATCCGGGAGTAGTACGAGCTACAACTTTCAAGGATTTTAAAAGTGTTGGTTCGCCGGAGTTCAAAGGAACTACGGACCCCATAGAAGCCCAAACATGGGTAAAAGAAAGCGAGAAGGCATTTTTCATTGCAAATATTGATGAGGGTCAGAAGGTTACCTTTGCAACCTGTATGATGAATGGAGTGATGGTCCAGGATAAATGGCTTTAGTAGTCCTCACTATTCTACGGAATAATGTGATAATAATTGTAATGAGGACACCATTGAGTGTGGATATTGTCTAGATGACAATATTCTTGTTTAAACTCTCAGCTATGTTTTGTCATATTTTACACGACTGTTGTATAATTAAGTTGTATTTGAATTTATGTACCATGTATCTGGCGACTCAAGATGGGTGATGTATACCTATTTTGGGGGCGTCACAGTTGGTATCAAAGCTTAGGGATATGATCCCTAGCTGAGATGTGAGATAAGAACTAGGAGGGGAGAGATGAGAAATTCCTTCGCTAGTATGACCTACCTAAGTTTATTTGGTATTTAATTGGTCGGTCAGAGTATATTGATAATATGTGACATGTTAATTAACCCTTGTTTTGTGGCAATGTTTGAAAATGGCAGCTGAAAATGTTAACAATGGAGTGAATGAGACCGTTGAGACACCTTTAATCAGTAACCAGGTTAATGTGATGTCAGACGGAGAAGAAATCAGATATATCTATGTGGTGAGTGAAGAATTAATAGTTACTTTTGAGAGCTAGTTTGCAGAGGTAGCAAATTGAGAGTGAGGAAGAAGAGGAAGAAGAGGAACCTGAGGAGAATTTATTAGAAGAATTTTATGATATAAATTTAGAATTACAAAATCGTGTTCATGAGTTAGAAGAAGCAGTGAAGAACGACAAAGTGAGTAGTGGAGCAAAAGAGATGTAACAATTCAAAATTATGTTACTCGATAATGCGATGCTTGAATGCAAGCACTCTCTGGCAGAGTATAAGATATTAGAGCTGGAATCTGAGAATACTATGATCAAAGTTCTGATGAAAGAAGAAACATCTGAACGAAGGAGAATAGATGATGCATGGGTAAAAGCCGCACAAAGCGTAGATATTGTAGAAAAAGACGTCCGATCTAATAAGGCCAAAATAGATGAAATGGATTTTGCTTTTTGGACAACAACTGGGAGAATCCAACATCGAATTCGGAATTACCCTGTGCAGAGCGGTCAACCCCAATTCGATATGGATCGGAGAGTAATGATTCAAATTATGGATCAGGAATGTGATGAAGTAATTAAGGGTGGAATGTACTCTATAGCAAAGTCAAAACTGGTAGTTTAAGTGAGAGCATTTGTCGAGAAACCCGAACGAAGTTATTACGGGTAAGTTAATTATAAACTCTTGCGAAGTCTATACCTTATTCGATACCAGTTCTACCCACTCTTTTATTTCTCCTACTTGCGCTCAATGTTTAAATTTGACTCTGGAGAGATTAGACTTTGACTTATCAGTTGAAACTCAGTTATGAGAAACCTTCGTTACCTCCACTGTTTATAAATCTTGTTGATTCAAATCGACACTTTCATGTTACATGTCGATCTTATCTCTTTGAAAATACTTGCCTTTGATGCGATTTTAGGAATCGATTGGTTAACTATTCATCATGCTTTTCGTAAGGTTGTTAGCTTTCATATTCTTAATCAACCTTTTTTGCGAATTCAAGCAACCAAACTGCTAAAGTCAATCATTGTCATATCAAGCCATAAGTAAAGAGCCCCGAGCCTTTTGCTGTTGACTTCCTTGTGTGGAATGCACCGTAGCCAGACTTTCTGTAGGCGACGTCGTGAATGACGATGGCAAGTTGATAGGTATCAATGCGACGTACTATCCAAGTCTTGAATTAGATTCACAGTTTTGAATGATATTTTTATTGTTAATAAATTTCCTGACGTATTCTTGAAGACTTTTCCTGACGTATTTCCTGGCAAGTTTATAGGTTATGATAGATATCATATGTCCACAGAATTATCCTTGGTTGACCCAATAGTCCCCAAATAAAAACAAGATGATTGCTATCATCTTCTTTCCAATGGTGAGTCTTCTCTTGACATATAATTATCTCCGTTTTCTCCAATTGAAAATTATATTTCAAATAAACTCTAAGATCATATAGGTAGTGCTCATAGATATACTCAATAAGTGGATGTGCACAACCCTCTCTTATGATAACACGAGGTTGTATGTCATTAGACATCTTGTATGATAGTGGCAAAACACCCTTCCAAAGTTGGGTTCACCTCACCCTATTCGGTTCACCAAAATTAAATATCAAATATGACGATACAATACTGAAACACTTATCTAAAGTTCTCAACAAAATTATTTCCATACTATTTAGGAGAACTCTCATGACTATAAACCACCGATTCTATTCCCTGTTATCCCCGCTCGACGCAGCTACACTCTTATTACCTGAAAGGAATTGTGAAGCAAAAAGGGTGAGCACAACTAGCCCAGTAAAGAATATCATGACTAAAGATAATTTACATCATCAATAGCCTTCATCAGTAATAAATCAAAGATTTAGAACATATAGTAGATGATAAAACTTTTCAACCATAGTTGCAGCGGAACGAGCAATCCATTAGAAGAGTCAAATAGACCATAAGGTCTATTATCTTCTCCATATTAAAAGTCCACCAACAATGTTTTATCCTTGTAACATCAATCAACAGTTCTTGTCCACAATCATATGAATAACTCATAATTATAATTATGGTTCTAAATTCCTCTTCGCACCCAGGACGAAGATAATTTTCATCACCTATCTTCACCTGAAACATCAAAAATCATGGTTATACCAAATCACAATTCCTGCTCATAATCATACTAATAAATTCATCTTTGCACTACGGCCAAAGATATTCATCAACAATTCATCTTTGCACTACATGTCAAAGACATACAACTGTATTTTAGAAGAGTCAAGTAGAGCATGATATCTATTATCTTTTACGAATTAAAAGTGTATAATCAATATTTTATCACTGAGACTCAGCTTAATAAATAATCCACATCATCGAATCATCCCTTCACTACGGTCAAGGATATTCATGTAATCATCAATGGTCATGATTATACCGAATAATCCCTGGTTATAATCATTCCAATAACTGTCCATCAATGCACTACGGGCCAATGAGGACTTTTACCACATCATCTATAACATTACGGGTCATGATTATACCGAATGATCCCTGGTCATAATCATACCAATAAACAGTTCATCTATACACATAAGCCAAAGATACTCATCAATCAATAGTTCATCTTTGCACGTAAGCCAAAGATATACAACTGTAAAACCAATAATCGTTGATCCATCTTTTGACGTAAGCTAAAGATGACTTTCATCATAATATAAGCATGAGGATGATGACAATGATATAAGCATTAATCAAACGAAATCAAGGATAAATATTAAAGACTTTAAATTTATCCAGAGTTTAAAATATCCAAATGTTATCAATCACTTAATAATCTCATAATCTAATATCATTAATATTATAACAATATTTTAATCATTTCTTAAACTTATAAACAATTTATTTTAATTGTTTACACTGTACCAAAGAATGCATTTAATCACTCCGTTCCCCGACTCGTCCCAACTATATTCTCATTTCCTGAAGAGAACAACGAAAGAAAGGGTGAGCTCAACTAGCCCAGTAAGAAATATTATGACTACGATAATGCAGAATAAATTATCCTTAGCCTTCAACAGTATAACAACTGATAGAATACAATAGACAACAAGTTTTAGATCAATAAGCTGCAATGAAATAAGCAATCCATTAGAAGAGTCAAGTAGAGCATAATATCTACTATCTTCTATGATTTAAAAAGTTTTTCATCAACTTTATCGCTGAGACTCAGCTTAATAAATAAACCACATCATCGAATAATCCCTGCACCACGACCAAGGATATTCATGTAATCATCAATGGTCATAATTATACCGAATAATCCCTGGTCTTAATCATACAAAGAACTGTCTATCAATGTACTACGGGCCAATGAGAACTTTTATCACATCATTCGTCACATTACGGTCATGATTATACCAAATAATCCCTGGTCATAATCATACCAAGTTCATCTATGCATGTAAGCCAAAGATGACTTTCATCACAATATGAGCATTAAAATGATGACAATATTATAAGCATTAATCAAACGAAAACAAGGATAAATATTAAAGACTTTAAATTTATCCAAATATTAACAATCACTTAATAAACTAATAATCTAATATTGTGAATATTATAATAATATTTTAATCATTTCTTAAACTTATAAACAATTTAATTTAATTGTTTACACTTTACCAAATAATACATATAATCATTCAAAAATGCCATACTCATAAGATTTCATCACCAATGATCAAATCCCTCATCAAAAATCTGCATATACCTTATATAGGATTTCTAAGCCATAAAATCCTATTTACCAATTTTTCAACTTCACATAACATATTTAATTCATATGTTCGTAACTAAACCATTTTCATGAAAAATAACAAATTATTCCCAAAATATTTTCTTTTCTAGGATTTAGCAGAATATAGTCCCATATTGAACATATATTTTTCTCGAAATTTTTAAAATTCATTTACTATTTTTCATATGGCCAAAACTGCCGAATATTTAGACATTTATCATAAATTGTACTTCTGTCCAAAAATTCCAATATTTACAGGGTATACTCCTGTTATATATATGTACTCCCAATAAAAATTTCACCAATTTTGGAGTTAACCACAAGGAGTTATAAGGGTTTACTTTTAAAATAGTCTTTTCCCGTAAAATTAATAACTCCTAATCTATACATCCAAAAATCGCCATTTTTGGACACAATCTAGAAAACTCATCAAATTATCATTTCAAATTTTTCTAAAATTTTTGAGGGTCAGAAAAATTACTTAAACCGCAAATGGATTTTCACGCCATGCAGTAATCCACGTGATGCAGATCATTTCCACAATTTAATAAGGAATGAATACGAAGGATCATTCACCATGCATGTGGTAATCCACATAGACAAGTTATTCTAACTGAATAATAAAGAATGGAATAACAGAAGAATTCACCATGCATGCGGTAGTCCACGTGAGCAAAGTTATTCCAAGCGAGAATAATAAAGAATGGAATAATGAAGAATTCAAACGGGCATGCGATAGAGACCGCATGACGAAGTTATTCCAACGAGAATAATAAAGAATGGAATAACAACGAAATTCACCGGAGCTGCGATAGACCGCATGAGACAGGTTATTCCAACAGAATAATAAAGAATGGAACCAGGTCATGCGTAATCCGCATAGACAGGATATTCCAACAGAATAATAAAGAATGGAACCAGGTCATGCGTAATCCGCACAGACGGGATATTCCAACAGAATAATAAAGAATGGAATAACAGAGGAATTTCACCATGTATGCGGTGATTATTGCATAGGCGAGTTATTCAACATAATAATAAAGAATGGAATAACGAGAAGAATTTCACCATGTATACTGAGTAGATCGGCGTATCTGAAGTTATTCTAACAGAATAATAAAGAATGGAATAACAATAGCTCTCTTCATGAATACGAAAGAAATAATAACCCTTACTATAATAATAATACCCCTTACCTTAGAAAGAAACTGGATACTGGAGTAGAGAGGTAGCAGACTTCTCTTCTTCTTTCTCTCTATAATTTCTCTCTATAATAATTGCTCTATAGCTTTAGTAAATTGGTGAGAAATGAAGGAAGAATGAGCTTCTATTTATAGGAAAATATAGTTTCAATAATTGCATGTTTTGGGGCTCGAAATATTACAATTATAATACCTCCCTCTTTTCTTCATTTTAATTTAGTCCTGCAAGTATTATCAAACTTGCACCACCTCCCCTAATAGTAAATAATGTTAATCAATAGTTCAATCATGTGAATCAATAGTTATAATCATGTGAAAATATGAATTACAGTATGGTACCTCCATATATACCACTATTTTTAACTTAGTCATGCAAGTATTATCAATCTTGCACCACCTCCCCTAATATTACAAGAATGTGAATCAATAGTACATACATGTGAACAAATAGTTATAATTATGTGAATTAATAGCAATTAAATGCTCATTTATCCAGTTAATTACCCGATTGGTCAATATAACTTTCAGACGTCAATTAATATCGAAATAAATGTCGATTTCCACTAACACTAATAATCTCAACACAATGGAACTATTTTTATCAAAAAATTTATTTTTGAAATTTTGAAGTTTGACTTGTTCTAAAAAAGTCAACTGTTGACTTTTTGACCAAAACGTCAACCCCGAAAATTTTTGTGTTTATAGTCTATTTTTACTAATTTTATCGTTCCGGACTCAAATATCATGTCCGCGTCTCCAAATTTAACTTCGAACTCAAATTCAATTTTTTAATAACATTTATTAATTATTATTATAATTCGCAATATTTAACAACCTGATCATTCCTAGGAAAGAGGGGGTTTTCCGATAAGGATTTCTCCTTATTAGCGCGCAATTAGGTGACCAAACCTCTTCTTGACAGAACTTCTAGACATTGTCAATATTGCAAATAATAATATGAATAACTTTGCCGTCTTAATTATTGATTTAATAATATAACATATTATGACAATAATTGAATAAAACTGAGTGACTTCTCACATAAGCATCAATAATCAAAGATATTGTATAATCACGTGTGCTACTATGCAACCAATGCATTATTACTATACTTTTATCACCAATTATTTTATAACAACTTGTTTACTTTGAAAAAATTTCACATATCACCCTTAACTTTAACCTTGTATCAATTTAACCATTTACTAAATAGAATAATTATAAGAAAATTGAATACTTTCATTTAAAAAAATTCGGGGTCTCACACTACCTCTAGAGCGTGAAATCGAATTTTGTATTGACCCCAGTACAAAACCTATTTCTTTAACCCTTAAATATTTCTTCAACCTAAAATGAACGTAACATGTGCTAAAGATGTTGGCTCGAGCTGTTGAAGGTTTCGACTATACCATTCAATATCATTGTGGAAGAGCGAATGTGGTAGCTAACGCGTTGAGTAAAAGATCATATGCGTTTACAAGTGCGATGTTGTTAACACAAAAACCCATTTCGTATAACTTACAAATGATGAAGATAAAGTTAAAGACTCTAGGGACCCACATGAAGATAACGAATATACAAGTAGAATCGACTTTAATCGATAATGTTAATGTTGCTCAAGCTTCAGACCCGGAGTTGATGAAAACGGAGAAGAAGGTTCAAGAAGGCGTTATTCTAGAAGCAAGAGTCGATGAAGAGAGAAAATCTCAACCCTCGATTTAATTGGTCCATTTGAAATCCTCGATCGAGTAGGAACTGTGGCCTATAGACTCGTTTACCGCCAAGTATATCGCGTGTTCATAACATTTTTCACGTATTGATGTTACGTTAATATATGGACAACCCGAACCACATTATTGATTTAGAACTAGATGAGATAGCAGAAGATTTAACGTATGATGAGATACGTGTTAAAATCTTGGATAAGAAGGATGAAGGATCATATTCGACACTCAAAGGTTATACCTCAAGAGTTAGAATCTAAGCAAGGTATCCTCACCTCTTCGGCATACCAGGTAAGTACGTAAATTTTGAGGGCAAAATTTCATAAGAAGGGGAGATTGTAAGAACCCGAATTTTATGAAATGGAAGTATTCAATTTTATTACAATTATTATTTTATTTCGTAAATGGTTAAATTGATAAAAGGTTAAAGTTAAGGGTGATATGTGAATTTTTTTTGCAAAGTAAGCAAGTTGTTATAAAATATTCGTTTGGTCGGGGAATATTATTTTTGTCGGGGAATATTCGTACGACGACACAATCATTGGTGGACCCCACAAAGGAAGTATTGTCGTAGTTAGAAAATGACAGAATTATCTTTTTATAAAAATAACGGCGGAAGTGTTACCGTTAAAACTATTGAACTACCCGTAGAGTAGTAAAAGTACGATGTCTGCGTGTGGTTGCATAGTAGCACACGGTATTGATTATTGATGCTTACGTAAGAAGTCACTCAGTTATACTCAATTATTGCTACAGTAATTTCTGCATCATATATCTCATATTATTGATTCAATTATTGTCATAGTATCATCTGTATAATATGTTATATTATTAAATCAATAATTGAGACGACAAAGTTATTCATATTATTATTTGCAATATTGACAATGTCTAGAAGTTTTGTCAATGAGAGGTTTGATCACCTAATTGCGTGCCAATAAGGAGAAATCCTTATTGGAAAACCCCCTCTTTCCTGGGAACGACTTGGTTGTTAAATATTGTGAATTATAATATTAATGATGAATAAGTTCGTGTTGATTAAAGATGAAATTGATAGTTCCATTGTGTGGGAATTATTAGTGTTAGTGAAAATCAACATTTATTTCGATAATAATTGATGTCTGGAGGTTATATTGACCAATCGTGTAATTACTTAGGATAAATGAGCAATTAATTGCTATTGATTCACATGATTATAACTATTTGTTCACATGTGTGTACTATTGATTCACATTCTTGTACTATTAGGGGAGGTGGTGCAAGATTGATAATACTTGCATGAGGAAGTTAAAAATGGAGGTATAGATGGAGGTACTATACTGTAATTCATATTTTTACATGTCTAGAACTATTGATTCACATGATTTACTATTAGGGGAGATGGTGCAAGTTTGATAATACTTGCAGGACTAAATTAAAAATGAAGGAAAAGAGGAAGGTATTATACTGTAATATTTCGATTCCCAAAATGTGCAATTATCAAAACTATATTTTCCTATAAATAGAAGCTCATTCCTTCATTATTTTTCATTAATTCACTAAAGCTATAGAGAAATTATTATAAAGAGAAATTATAGAGAGAAAGAAGAAGAGAAGTCTGATACCTCACTATTCCAGTATCCAGTCTTCTTTTGAGGTAAGGGGTATTATTTCTTTCAGATTATTCAAGAGAGCTTCGCTTTTTCCATTCTTTATTATTATGTTGGAATAACTTGTCATCATCAAGTACCACATACATGGTAAAATTCTTTCGTTATTCCATTCTTTATTATTATGTTGGAATAACTCAGATATGTCAAGTACCACATACATGGTAAAATTCTTACATTATTCCATTCTTTATTATTATGTTGGAATAACCTATCTATGCTGCAAGTAGCATACATGGTGAAATTCTTCAGATTATTCCATTCTTTATTATTCATTTGGAATATCCCATGCAAGTGCGGATTACGCATGACTCGAGTTCCGTTCTTTATTATTCATTGGAATATATCACGTGCAATGCGACGCGCATGACTTGGTTCCATTCTTTATTATTACGTTGGAATAACACATGCATGCGGTCTATCGCATGCATGGTGAATTCTTACATTATTCCATTCTTTATTATTACGTTGGAATAACTTTGTCTATGTGGATTACCACGTGCATGGTGAATGATCCTTCGTATTCATTCTTTATTAAATTGTGGAAATGATGCATCACGTGATTACCGCATTTACATGGCGGATGAAAATCCATTTGCAGTTTCGTATATTCTATTATACTCGTATGAAATATCATTTCTTTTGTACTCGTCATGAAATATCATTTTATTTGGTATTTTTTTGTTATGAGTTACTATTTATGGGTTACTATTCACCCAGTTACTATTCACTCTAGTATTATTCACTCGGGTATTCGGGGCACTTTTCATGCCGGAGTACTATTTACAGGTTACTATTCACCCGAATATTATTCACTCGGATATTTGGGGTACTTTTCATGCCGGGGTACTATTCACGAGGTACTATTCCCGAAGTACTATTCACGGGGTACTATTTATCCGAAAAATATATTTCTTTTCTGTCCAAATTATTTTTGGTACATGATTATTATTCTTGAATTTTACTCCACAAAGCAGTATCATGTTGACAATTTGGACGTTATTGATTTCTGGATAAATTAAATTATAAATCTTTAAAATTTATCCTTGAACTTGTTTTATTGAATTATTATGTCATTGTCATCATCCTCATGCTTATATTGTGATTAAAGTCATCTTTGGCTTACGTGCATAGATGGACTTGGTATGATTATGGCGAGGATTCTTGGTATAATCATGGTAGTAATGTGACGAATGATGTGGTAAAAGTCCTCATTGGCACTGTAGTTCATTGATGGGACGAGTTGTTGGTATGATTATGACCAAGGATTATTCGGTATAATCATAACCATTGATGATTACATGAATATCCTTGGCCGTGGTGCATGGATGATGTGGTTTATTGATTAAGCTGAGTCTCAGCGATAAAGTTGATGAAAAACTTTTTAAATCATAGAAGATAGTAGATTTTATGCTCTACTTGACTCTTCTAATGGATTGCTTATTTCATTGCAGTTGTTGATCTAAAACTTGTTGTCTATTGTATTCTATCGGTTGTTATCTTTGTTGAAGGCTAAGGATAATTTATTTTGCATTATCTTAGTCATAATATTTCTTACTGGGCTAGTTGAGCTCACTCTTTCTTTCATTGTTCTCTTCAGGAAATGAGAATATAGCTGGGATGAGTCGGGGAATGGAGTGATGGTCCAGGATAAATTGCTTTAGTAGTCCTCACTATTCTACGAAATAATGTGAAAATAATTGTAATGAGGACACCATTGAGTGTGGATATTGTCTAGATGACAATATTCTTGTTTAAACTCTTAGCTATGTTTTGTCGTATTTTATACGACTGTTGTATAATTAAGTTTTATTTGAATTTATGTCCCATGTATCTGGCTACTCAAGATGGGTGATGTATACCTATTTTGGGGGCGTCACACTTATATTATGATGAAAGTCATCTTTGGCATACGTGCAAAGATGGACTGTTAATTATTGGTTTTACAGTTGTATATCTTTGGCTTACGTGCAAAGATGGACTGTTGATTATTGGTTTTACAGTTGTATATCTTTGGCTTACGTGCAAAGATGGACTATTGATTATTGGTTTTACAGTTGTATATCTTTGGCTTATGTGCAAAGATGAACTATTAATTGATGGGTATCTTTGGCTTATGTGCATAGATGAGCTGTTGATTGGTATAATTATAACCAGGGATCATTCGGTATAATCATGACCCGTAATGTTACAAATGATGTGATAAAAGTCCTCATTGGCCCATAGTGCATTGATGGACAGTTGTTGGTATGATTATAACCAGGGATTATTCGGTATAATCATGACCATTGTTGAAAACACGAATATCCTTGGCCCGCAGTGCATGGATAATTCGTGGTCATAATACTAATGAATATCCTTGGCCGTAGTGCAGGGATGATTTGATGATGTGAATTATTTATTAAGCTGAGTCTCAGCTATAAAATATTGATAATACACTTTTAATTCGTAGAAGATAGTAGATATCATGCTCTACTTGACTCTTCTAAAATATAGTTGTATGTCTTTGGCCTGTAGTGCAAAGATGAATTGTTAATGAATATCTTTGGCCCGTAGTGCAAAGATGAATTTATTAGTATGATTATGAACAAGAATTGTGATTTGGTATAACCATGATTTTTGATGTTTCAGGTAAAGACATGTGATGAAAATTATCTTCATCCTGGGGACGAAGAGGAATTTAGAATCATAATTATGATTATGAGTTATTCACATGATTGTGGACATGAATTGTTGATTGATGTTACAGGGATAAAACATTATTGGTGGACTTTTAACATAGAGAAGATAATAGACCTTATGGTCTATTTAACTCTTCTAATGGATTTCTCGTTCCTCTGCAACTATGGTTGAAAAGTTTTATCATCTACCATATGTTCTAAATCTCTGATTTATTATTGACGAAGGCTATTGATAATTTAATTATCTTTAGTCATGATATTCTTTACTGGGCTAGTTGTGCTCACCCTTTTGTTTCATAATTCTTTTCAGGTAATAAGAGTGTAGCTGGGTCGAGCGGGGGTAACAGGGGAATAGAACGATGGTCTATAGCTATTGAGATTTCCCCTAAAACAGTATGGAAATAATTTTATTGAGAATTTTAGATAAGTGTGTCGTATTTTATACGTCATTTTAACCATTGATTTTGGTGAACCGAATAGGGTGAGGTGAACCCAACTTTGGAAGAGTGTTTTGCCACTATCATACAAGATGTCTAATGACAGGCGACTTCGTGTTATCATAAGACAGGGTTGTGCACATGCACTTGTTGATTATATCTATGAGCACTACCTATATAATCTTGGAGTTTGGTTGAAATATAACTCTCAATTGGAGACAATTGAGATAATTATATGTCAAGAGAAGACTCATCATTGGAAAGAACATGACAGTAATCTTCTCGTTTTTCTTTGGGGTCTATTGGGTCAACCAAGGATAATTCTCGAGTGATATGATATCTATCATAACTTAGATGCATGGCCTACCATGTATGAAGGTTTTCTTGAGCATTTTCCAAAGATTTTGGTTTCTAAAACAGTTATTGACTGTACTTTTATGTAAAGTACCATTATAAGGTGTTGTGGTCAAGGCACCATGAGAATTACATATATTTGTATTAAAACTCACAGCTTATGTGTTGTCGTACTCTGCACGACAGTTTAACAGATGTATAAATAAAGTTTGTATTTTATTTATGTAGTGTGATATCTGGCGACTCAGAATGGGTCATGTGGACCTATTTTGGGGGCGTCACAACTGCGTTACGTTTACGTTTATGTTTATTCTCTTCTTGATCTTTTAATCTCTTTCGACCATTTCATTCAACCTGTACTAAAGGTTTAATTCACTTGTTTAAGTGTTATTTTAGGTGAACTACATGTTTATATTTCTTTCTTGCACATCTCCCAGTAATTGAGCACTTAAAAGCTCATCACTGGCTTTTTCCATGCACCGGCGCCGCGGCGTCGGCTCCGTCTTTATCACTCGCGCTACAACGCCACTCTACATTGTCTAACTGCCGAGTCTGGCACTACGGCGCTGCCTCACAAGGTACGGCTCGCGCTGCGGCGCCAAGCTTTCATCCCTGAAAAATTTTCTAAGTCTTAAATCCAATTTGAGATGCTTACTTCACGCTCCCATAACTTATTCGTTATAAATTAGAACGAGGTCGTTCCAAAGCCATTCTCTTCCTTATCTTATGTACTTCAATCCCCTTCAGATAGAACTTAATTCTGAATTCATTAAAGTGCTATTCGATTGACTTAATCTTCATCCTTCGTTCGTTTTATGTTTTTAACGCTATTTATTCGTTCGTCCGTAATTCGGTCATCCGAACTCGAAATTCATTCGTTCTTGAGTCCACGACTCACGTTTTCTATGTTCTCTTACATTCTTATGAAACCCTACATGTTCGGGTTCATTTACTAACTTTCTAATTCTTATTTGTCTTTTACGAAATTTTCGACATAACTTCGTCATAGCTAAGTTATAATCCGTTCTTTATGAACGTTTCTATCATTCCTAACCAAGAAATAAGCATCTGACTTATACACTATAGTTTTAAACTTGTCCATCAACAACAATTATCCTACGATGGTTTTAAATTTGTCCATCAACAACGTTCTTCGTGTTCTTCGCGTGTTCTTCGCGTTCTTCGTTCGTTCTTCATTTTTAATCGATGTTTTGGATTACGATTCCACTTTTCCTTGGAATTTGATGTTATAGAACACCATTCTTTACTTATTTCACCTATTCATTCATATAATCCACTCGGATCGTTCTAATTCATTACGAATCTTACACTTAAGAAATTTATTTACTAAACTTCAAATTCTTATTTTCATTATTTCTCATGATTTCAACCATATGAAATCATTCATAACCTCATATACTTCTTATTCTAATTAATTTATGTTTTAATTATATAAGACTTAAAGAGAAATTAAATTCGACTAGGTTTTAGGTTACCTCTCTTCTTTATTTTTCTTCCGCTAGACAAAGCCAGCGATTCACAAGCTTTTCTATTTCACGATTACCTTCGATCCGATCAGTCATACTCATTCTCTTCCTTCTCCATCTTCTCCAAGCTCTCTCTCTCTCTCTCTCTCATGTTATAGGATTTTCGAAAATCCCATTTAAATGAAAGTTAGCTTCCTATTTATAGAAAATCCAAAGCTAGGGATATTTTAGTCATTTTACCCCCAAACCTCCTTATTATTCATGACTTAAGCTCTAAGTTAACTTAGCCATTAAGTTTACTTAGCCCTTAAGTTTACTTAGCTCTTAAGTTTACTTAGCCCTTAAGTTTACTTAACCCTTAAGTTTACTACTTCCACCTCCTTAGTTAACCTCCTTACTATTCACGAGACTTAGCCTGTAAGTTTTGTGGTTCCGTCTTTCGGGTTTCGTCCAACAGTTTTAAAAACTGCGATTCTCGGAATCCAAATAATTTTGGATATTTCATCTTTCCTTTACCGATTAACTTTTACGTATTCTTCGGATTTTTGAAAAACTGAAAAACACCTTTTGGTGTTAAGCATTTTCCTTCACATTTTCCCCTAACTTAGCTAAACGAATAAAAAGTACATAGCAGTACTTTTTGTCATTTTTATTTCGTCCGATTTTTGCACATTTTTTGAGAAAAACATTTATCGGCTTACTTAACTTTTCACGATATATTATCGTCAAATCTTTCGACGAAATGTCATTTCAACATACCAAACTCTCAGAACGGCTTAGGTTATTCAAACCCTAACCCTTAGGTTTTGTCGTGTGAATAGTGCCTATTTCGTCTTTTTCTCCAAAAATATTTTTTTCCCGAATTTTTTTAATTTTGTCTTGAAAATTCTTACTCGTTCAATCTAGCTCGTAGCCAGAATCCTCCCGACTTATATTCATCCTAGGTTCTAGAATGATTAATATACACATATCACATAATATTATCAATAAAAATTCATTTTATTAATAACTAATTCTTTAAACTTAAATTCTGAACAATCCAGATTCTCCAGGTTGTTACACTTCCTCCCTTATAAAAATTCCATCCTCGAAATTTCTTAAAACCACACCCTTACCCGGGTCATCACATCCACCCCTTCTTCACAGAATTTCGTCCTCAAAATTTTAGCCTACCCTTTCTTCTCATATTCCCTTCAACGGAGTTCTTATCTTTCCATCATTCCTAATCCCCATCACCTATCAAGAATCATAAAGTAGAAGGAATAACGAGGAATATAAAATTTCCTTTTAAAACATTTCATACTTTTGCTGAGGGGTCAAATTGACCATGAACTCTTACTAGGTTTAATTGCATGACGCCGTAACCTTTCTTCCACGGTCAGTTTACAATCACAAAGAAAGAAAACTACCTCTTACCCATCGTATACCCCATTTCGGGATATGTTCACCTCAGACTTAATCATTAGATTCCGCACCAAAACAATTTGGTTTGGCACAACTTCTTCAAAGAAAGCTCGATTTTCTTTTAAACATGACATACCATTTGTCTAGCCGAATCAAGTAGGTTAGACCATACCAATAAATTGGATATCAACGTGAAACATTCATCTAGTCAACTTAATTGACATCGACTTCTTCTTTAAATTCTTTTTCAATTCATCAAAATGTTTTATGACGTCATGATACCATACTTTTCATAGTACGTTGAGGACTTCGTTAGTTTGTGACTTTGTCATTATACATCATACCATAGCGGGTTGTTGATCCTAATATCACATCCAACACTAGGTTCAATTGCATTAATAACTCCATCCTTTTACCATCCTTGCATCAAATACACTGATGATATAAAATTCATTTTGATATTTTAAATCAATTTCTGTCTAGCCAAAATAATTAGCATAGACATACCAAGAATAGTTCTTTTAAAAATCTATTGGTTCCAAAAGTTGAACCAATTCTTTCATTTTCAAAATATGAACACATAAGCACGATTTCAATAAACTTCGAAATCTAGCATAGCTAGATGACTTGGAATATCCTATTCTCCATCTTCCTTCATTGTCTTACTGCGACAATACTTAATCTTCTCTAGTACCTTCAATACTAAGACTACTGAAAACAACACATTTTCAATCTAAACATTCCTATATCTTAGTACAGTCCATCAACTTACAACACATTATGAGTTCATGAACTTTCCTCAATATATGAGTTTAAGAACTATCCCAGTCAGACCATAGGCACATTCGCTGAAACGTTCAAAAACATACCATATTATTATGAGTCACGAACTTACCATAAGTATGAGTTTCAAGAACTCGCACCTACCTTATCGTTCTTTACCTATCAAGTATATATATGAGAAAAGATTCACCTTCTCACCATATACATATTGATAGCGTGACCAATCCCAATGATTATCACTGTAATAAGCTAAGCAGTTGTTACACCAAGCATAAACCTCTGCCCATAACAAAGGTTCATACAACTCAGCTATCACATGAGTCCTCAATTGAAATTTTACAACTTCTAAATCTCTCTTTACTTAATACAAATTTTCTTTAATTCATATACTATCCTTCACAACTCAATCTGAGTTCTTCTTCCCATACTATTTCATAGTACCCTTCATCCATAGCATTAGCTATAAATTATTCATCGTTTAACAACTCATCTGTTAGTACGAATCACTATGATCACGTGGTGATCTTCTTATCCTTCTCTCTACGATTATAGTCTTAGGTCCTAAGGTTTATAACCTATCAGCTCTGATACCAACTTGTAACGATCCGAAATCCGGTCTATCTTCACACCCGGATTTTGTACATCACGAGTACATCATTCATCAAAAAATACATCATTATATACTGAAATATAACAACATACATTCTAAATTCCCAGGTTCTAAAACCTTATAACTCCTTTCATTACAAATAACGATAATCACATTATCCTTTACATCTTATACGAGTGACTTTCATCTGCCACTAAGGATACATAACAGTTCATTAAACTAATCTAAAGTTCATTTAACTTATTTTATATTACAAGTCTTCACTTGATCTTCTCGCTCATTCCCATTCTGAATGGCACTCCATCTGGATACCGTCAGCTTGATCTTTACGGGATCCTTAAGTTCTTCTAACATCGTTCGCTGAAAATGTTTTTCATTTAAAGCAAGTGTGAGCATTCAATTGCCCAGCAAGTCATAACAGTTGAACAAACATCTTCAAGAATTCAAACATTCTTTTAAGACTTCAATATCCAAACAAAGGTTATGAAGCAGCTTGAATAATAGGAATAATCTCGATTCCTATCATTTTAAAACAATATTCACTTTCATTTTAAAATACTTTCATTCTTCTATCTTTTTCATACACATTCTGTCTGGCTAGAATCATTAGCACAAACTTAACAATAACGGATCATGTATAAACAGAGCATTCTCTTATTGAACAGTTAAATCACAGACTAGTTTATCTCATAGAAACACCAAAGTGTTCACATTGTGGCACAAGGCCTCATATGTTATACCACCTTGCACAAATATCACACATTAGCACATAGACAGAACTTCTCAAGTTCAACATCTGAGAAGTTTAAGAAACTAGCATTCATTTAAAATATGAATGAAGTTAGGAAACTTGCCTTACACCTGACTACAACTTATTTGAATCGCTTCATTCCAATTCCTATAACATATAAGAAAAATAACACATAAACCCTAATTAGTCATGTATATTTGACTTATACATTAATTTACTTAACTTTACTTCTTAGGGTTCGCGTTCTTGCAAATATAAGTTTACGTGCGACCACTTTCAATACCATTTACTTGCTTTATGACATACGAGAGATGTCTTACTTAAACGTTCATCATCTTTGAAGATTTACATTCTTATCTTCTTCTTATAACTTCTTTAGGACTCAGCACACATCCCTTCTCTGCTAGTAGTCCATATGGTACTCTTAAGTGGTTTCCCCACAAACAACCAACAAACAAGTTCCCGTCTCGTCTACATTGCCATCATAGTGAGTTAGATCGGTTGCCGGTTTTGTATATACCTTCGCTCTTAAGGAAATGTTTAGCCCATCTCCCATATGTCAACCATCAAAGGTTACGATTGTACCACAACCTAAACTTATCTTAACTTATCCGAACCATTAAATTATAATCTTCGTTAAGTAAATTTCTCATTCCTTATGGCTTCCTGGCAACTAAATGCCACACCTCAGGATTCACTCTTATACGACTCACCTTCGGTTTTCATTACTCTTATTACCGTTCATTATGGCTTTCTTGATAATTCATATCTTATTGATACTTTCGTTATCCATTACCTGAACCCCATGTTTATTACTCTTTCTTAATGTCAAAGCCAAATTGTTCGTTGTATGCTAAGACTGCTTGCAACTGCATTACGTTTACGTTTATTCTCTTCTTGATCTTTTAATCTCTTTCGACCATTTCATTCAACGTGTACTAAAGGTTTAATTCACTTGTTTAAGTGTTATTTTAGGTGAACTACATGTTCATATTTCTTTCTTGCACATCCCCCAGTAATTGAGCACTTAAAAGCTCATCACTGGCTTTTTCCTCCGCACCTGCCGTGGCATGTCGGGTCCCTCTTTATCACTCACACTGCAGCACCACTCTACATTGTCTATCTCGCCTAGTCTAGGCCTGCAGGTCGCCCCCAAGGCATGCTGGCTCACGCTATGGCGTCAAGCCTTCATCCCTGAAAAATTTTCTAAGTCTTAAATCCAATTTGAGATGCTTACTTCACGCTCCCATAACTTATTTGTTATAACTCGGAATGAGGTCATTCCAAAGCCATTCTCTTCCTTATCTTACGTACTTCAATCCCCTTAGAACAGAACTTCATTCTGAATCCGTTAAAGTGCCATTCGATTAGCTTAATCTTCACCCTTCGTTCATTTTATATTTTTAACGCTATTTGTTCATTCGTCTGTAATTCGATCATCCGAACTTGGAATTCATTCGTTCTTGAGTCTACGACTCACGTTTTATATTTTCTCTTACATTCTTATGAAACCCTACACGTTCGGGTTCATTTATTAACTTTCTAATTCTCGTTTGTCTTTTATGAAATTTTTGCCATAACTTCGTCATAGCTAAGTTTTAATCCGTTCTTCATGAACGTTTCTACCATTCCTAACCAAGCAATAAGCATCTAACTTATACACAATGGTTTTAAACTTGTCCATCAAAAATAATTATCCTACGATGGTTTTAAATTTGTCCATCAACAACGTTCTTCGTGTTCTTCGCGTTCTTCGTTCGTTCTTCATTTTTAATCGATGTTTTGGATTACGATTTCACTTTTCCTTGGAATTTGATGTTATAGAACACCATTCTTTACTTATTTCACCTACTCATTCATATAATCCACTCGGATCGTTCTAATTCATTACGAATCTTACACTTCCTTAAGAAATTTATTTACTAAACTTCAAATTCTCATTTTCATTATTTCTCATGATTTCAACCATATGAAATCATTCATAACCTCATCTACTTCTTATTCTAATTAATTTATGTTTTAAACATATAGGACTTAAATAGAAATTAAATTTGACTAGGTTTTAGGATACCTCTCTTCTTTATTTTTCTTCCGCTAGACAAAGTCGAAGATTCACAAGCTTTTCTATTTCACGATTACCTTTGATCCAATCATTCATACTCATTCTCTTCCTTCTCCATCTTCTCCAAGCTCTCTCTCTCTATCTCATGTTATAGGATTTTCGAAAATCCTATTTAAATGAAAGTTAGCTTCCTATTTATAGAAAATCCAAAGCTAGGGGTATTTTAGTCATTTCGCCCCCCAAACCTCCTTACTATTCATGACTTAAGCTCTAAGTTAACTTAGCCATTAAGTTTACTTAGCCCTTAAGTTTACTTAACCCTTAAGTTTACTACTTCTTCCTCCTTAGTTAACCTCCTTACTATTCACGAGTCATAGCCTGTAAGTTTCGTGGTTCCATCTTTTGGGTTTCGTCTGACAGTTTTAAAAACTGCGATTCTCAGAATTCAAATATTTTTGGATATTTCGTCTTTCCTTTACCGACTTTTACTTATTCTTCGGATTTCCAAAAAACTGAAAAATACTTTTTGGTGTTAAGCGTTTTCCTTCATGTTTTCCCCTAACGTAGCTAAACGAATTAAAAGTACTTAGCAGTACTTTTTGTCGTTTTTATTTTGTTTAATTTCTACACGTTTTTCGAGAAAAACTTTTATCGGCTTACTTAACTTTTCACGATATATTATCGTCAAATCTTTCGATGGAATGTCATTTCGACATACCGAACTTTTAGAACGGCTTAGGTTATTCAAACCCTAACCCTTAGGTTTCGTCAGGTGAATAGTGCCTATTTCATCTTTTTCCCCAGAAATATTTTGTTCCTAAATTTTTTTTATTTTCGTCTTGAAAATTCTTACTCGTTCAATCTAGCTCGTAGCAAGAATCCTCCCGACTAGGTTCTAGAACGATTAATAAACACATAACATATAATATTATTAATAAAATTAATTTTATTAATAACTAATTCTTTAAACTTAAATTCTGAACAATCCGGATTCTCCGGGTTGTTACAGTAGCGAGGCTCTAAGCCATTACCACAAAGACAAGAAGAATAAGGGGAAGGTTGATGGGGGAGTGAAGATTGAAGGAGCCAACGGAAGTGGCGAAGGACAGAAACAGAAAGTGTTTAACTCTGGGATACCAGAGTGAAACAAGGAGATCAGAAGAGGAGAATGGAGGCTTGCAAAACCTGTGGGAAGACTCATTTAGGAGTCTATCTCAAGGGGAAGGCCGTATGCTATAACAATGGAGAGGAGGGGCACATTTCACCTAACTGTCCAAGTATGAAGAAAAATCACGGATGCTTTGTATGTGGGTCAACTGACCACATGACAAATAACTTCCCGAAGAAGGGGACGGACGGGAATAAGGGCACTAATAGCGGTAAGTTAGCTATTAGTGGTCCAGCGCGACCGGGTAGGCCGATGGCCCGTACCTTTAACATGACAGTCCAAGATGCAGTTGCATCAGGGGACGTAGTCGCAGGTATTATTCTGATCAACGACATAAATGCTTACGTGCTGTTTGATTCGGGGGCTACTTGTTCATTTATAGCATGCGATTTTGCTAGACGATTAGGATTATTTCCCGAAAAGTTGCCTATACCTTTAAATATTAAGGTAGCAAACGAAGAGATAATTCCTGTTAAAGATATTCATATGAGTTGTTGCGTAAACATACGGGGTTGTAAATTATCGGTATATTTGATACAGATAAAGTTAGGAGAATTCGATGTAATTCTCAAAATGGATTGGTTGGTTAACCATGGGGCAATTATAGATTTTCAGAAGAAATGTTTGAACATTAGAACGTTGAGACGATCTCAGGTAGTATTTTACGGTAATAGATCGCCATGGCGTTCGTGTTGTCTTACCATGACACAAACTAGGAAATTATTGAAGAAGGGATGTGTAGGTTTTCTGTGCCATGTTGTTGATACCCAGAGAGTGGTAGCAACCATGGAACAAATACTTATAGTTAAGAATTCACGGATGTATTTCCAAGTGAATTGCTGGGTCTTCCACCGGATAGGGAGACCGAGTTTGTAATAGACATTGTGCCAGGAGCGGCACCAGTTTCCAGGGCACCGTATCGTATGGCGCCAGTGGAGATGAAGGAGTTGATGGTACAATTACAAGAACTGTTGGAAATAAAGTACATACAACCGAGTGTTTCATCGTGGGGAGCACCAATATTATTTGTAAAGAAGAAGGATGGATCATTAAGACTTTGTATCGACTATAGAGAGTTGAACAAGTTAATAATAAAGAATAAATACCCATTTCCCAGGATCGATGATCTTTTTGATCAATTGAAAGGGCTAAATATTTTTCTAAAATAGATTTAAGGACGGGGTATCACCAATTGAAGGTTAGGAAGGAGGATGTACCAAAGATGGCATTCACGACTCGTTATGGTTATTATGAGTTTTTGGTGATGTCATTTGGGTTGACTAATGCACCAGCTGCATTTATGGATATGGTGAACAGAGTGTTCAAACATTATTTGGACAAGTTCATCGTGGTGTTTATTGATGATATTCTAGTCTATTCTAAGATGCCAGAAGATCATGCTGAACACCTAAGAATAGTGTTGGAGACACTAAGGAAGGAGAAGTTGTATGCAAAGTTCACAAAGTGTTTCGTCGTGGTGTTTTGATTGTGTCAGATCGTGATCCATGATTCACATCGAACTTTTGGAGGCGTCTGTAGAAGTAGTTGGGAACGCAGTTGAAGCTAAGTACGACGTATCATCCACAAACCGATGGACAAAGAGAAAGGACAATTCAGACGTTAAAAGATATGTTAAGATCTTGCGTTATGGATTTCAAGGGTAGTTGGGATGATCATCTACCATTAGTAAAGTTTGCGTATAACAATAGTTATCATGCAAGCATAGGTATGCCACCTTACGAAGCTTTATACGGAAGAAAGTGTAGAACACCACTGTGTTGGGATGAAGTGCGAGAACGCCGAATGCTATGGCCAGAATTGGTACAACAGATAGCTGAGGTAGTGAAGTTGATAATTATTCAATAAAATAAGTTCAAGGATAAATTTTAAAGATTTATAATTTAATTTATCTAGAAATCAATAATGTCCAAATTGTCAACATGATACTGCTTTGTGGAGTAAAATTCAAGAATGCTCAGAAGAATATTTCCATGAAAAGATACTAGATGAAGCGCAAACATCCAGGATATTCTACTAATTTCATGGAGTATAGAAGCCAAAACTTTAACCAAGTTAGTATAATAGAATATATGAAACTGCAAATGGATTTTTGCCCGCCATGCGGTAATCCACGTAGACAGGTCATTTCCAAAATTTAATAAGGAATGAATACAAAGGATCATTCACCATGCATGCGGTAATCCACATAGAGAGGTTATTCCAACAGAATAATAAAGACTGGAATAACAGAAGAATTCACCATGTGTAATACCCGAGAATTTTCGCATATTATTAAATAAATATATTAATAAAAATGACTATTTATTTGAATATGAACAATTACGTGTCATGAAATGTGATAACTCAATTATATTAAATAATTAAATAGTTGAGAATACGTGGAGTTTGTGGTAAACTCGTTGAAAGCCTTGTGTGGCAGGGTGATGGAAATACAGATAATAATGATTATAGAAAACCCATAAATGGTTGGAGTAATTAATATTAGTGTTAATTAATTAAGGAGGTGCATGATTAAACTATTTAGCCTAATTAAGTGAGTTAGTAATATAATAATATTATACTAACAGTTATATGCATATGAGCATATACAACTATATGGTGCAGTGTGACATGGTGTGTCTATATATTAAGTTCTATGAGACTATGTTATATTAAGTGATAATTTAACATATTGAAACTATATGGTATAAATATATCATGAAATGTGTAGGTAAAAATATGAAGGTAAGTAGACATTTAATATATAATTTTATGAGTGATAGGAATAATTATGAAACTGCCCGGACAATAATATCTAACTGCATTATTTTATTGCGTATATTTAATGTATATGGATTATTTGATGTGAGTGTATAATTAGTCCCTAAATTCCTAATGTGGTAGCAATTGTACATTAAGATTTCATTATGGGGATTTAAATAAACCAAATTAAGCCTAGATAACTAGATTGCTGAGTTCTCTCCTTTTTGTCCCAAAATGAAAGTCACCAAGTACATGAACAGTAGCTGAGTTTGGTTTCACGTCTTCTTCCACAAGGCTAAATCCTAGATGTTCATGGCTAGCTAGGTGGTTGGTATGGAGTGGTTGAACCACCCTCCTTGAACCATTGTTTCATTGCATTACACCTTGAGCTCAAGTTTTGTGTAACACCAATACCTAGTCCAAAGCTCTTCTATAAATAGCAGCCATGTTCATCAGTTGATGTTCTTGAAGTTGTCTAAGATTTTTGCTAAGTAAGGTTGAGAGCATTCAAGCATTCTTAGAGCTTAGAAGTCCAATTGGAGCAAGTTTCATTCATATTGCAAAGGTATAATTCCATTCTAAACTTTCAATTTTATTCTCTGTAAAACTAAGTTTTGAATTCTTGAAATTTTAAATTCTTGAATTCATGGAATTATAGGTTAATGAAGTTGGGTATTGGTTATATAGTTGCTAAGTGATCATATAAGCATGTTACCATTGGTTTATGAGTGTTTAGAAGTGATATCATGTGAAAATTTAGAGTTTTGAATTTGAGACGATTCTTACGAAAGCAGATTGTTCTTGGCCTAAACAAAACACTTGCCTAATTATTGCATACATTTGTATTTGACGTTGCCATACATTTTGCTTGCGGTTCTGAGTTCGATTTTTAGCTTACATTTTCAAGTCTGATCCATATGAGCTAGTAGTTATGACTTAAACTAACATCTGAACATGTGTATGATGGATATGTTGACCTAATGTGAACATGTTTTCATAGACTTGCATGACTAATGGAGACATATGGTTTAAATGGAGGTTTGAACCTTAAGTTTCGAAAACCAACTTTGGTAAAAGATCATGTTCTATTAATTATGAACCTAGTAAGCTATACATGACTGATTTTGCACTTAGATGAGCATGTTGTAGAGTACATAGTCCGTTGAGCATGATCAAGCTTGTTAAGCCTTATGTTAGAAATATTCTCAATAAGAGACTTAAACTAGTATGCTAGCTTACATGAATTCTACATGTTGTATATTCTGACTTTGCAAAGCATGTTAATGTGATTTAGATATGCATGAATAAACCTTTAGCTTGTGCTTAAATGATTAGCAAAGAAATATGAACAAGTTGGACTCACTAGTAAGTTTAGAATGTGAATATTATCATGATATCTTGAAGACTAGAATCTGACATTTGTGATCATATTTAATGACTCTCTTAGATGCACTCATGTGTCATAAATGTGTATATGCCATACCTCGTTATCGTAGCTCAAGTAATGCATAAACGAAGCTTATTTTCAACTATAGTTAGTTCACGTATGTGTTATGAATACACACAAGCATGCCTAATGTGATTGTTATAGCTATCTTGAATGTTTAGAAAACAAACATGCTAGACTTTGTGGTTTTATGACCTTAATTTGTTGAAATGATCGAACTTAGAACCATGTTATGCAAGAAGGGACCTAGATTGATCTAAGAAGCATGTTAAAACCTTTAACATGTCAAAATACATTAAGTATGATTATGCGTTCGAGGCCAAAACAGAACCCACAAGGCAAGAATTTGAGTCTTGGTAGAGGTCGGGGGGGACCCAATGGCAGCTTGCCTTTATCTAAGCCTTGCCATGGCGTATTTGCTTGATCTGGAATTCTAGATGGTGACTTCTGATCTTTTGGACAGTAGTTACATGACACTTATAATGCTAAATGTGATCTAAAACCTACTGATATATATATATATGTGTGTGTGTGTGTGTGATGCCTAGTTGATATGTCGGTGTTGCATTGAAATGAGATGTCCATGAGTAGGAGGTCGTAACCTTGAGCATTCTTGATTTATTTATAGAGTGACTATGTCATTTGCTTTTCATGGTGACTTACGAACTGATTTTGTGTTATAAGTACGTAAAGTATGAAATGAAGTATGTGAAGAGTATACAATTAAGTTAAATGTTTGAGTATGCATTTAGACTTACATATCTAGTATATTTAAGTAATGAATACTCTATATATCGTATCACATTATGATAGGATTCGAAAGTGTATTGTTAAGCGGTATTTTGGTAATCTACGCTTGAGGCAAGTTCCTAAACTTACTCTAATTATTATTGAGCAAGTTTCCTTGAACCATACTTTTATTGAGCAAGTATCAAGAACCCTATTATTATTGTTGTGCAATACCATTTGCATTTTACCGTAAGCTTATCCTTTTGAATACAAGTTAGATTACTTTGTTAAACCCTTGTGATGACTATTATTCATGTTGAAATTGGTATTGTCCTTGAATATTGTGGAAGAGTCGATGCCATTTGATTCGGCTAGACTATGCATGTTTATTAAAAGCTGTCCAAACCAATTGATTGGTGCGGGAATCTTGAAAAGCCCGAGTTGGACAACCCTTTTGGTAAAGGAGTGTATGTTGTTGGAAACCCCAACACATGAATAAATATTATTGTGGTGTTATGCATAACGTAAAGTATTGTGGGTGATCATCTATAGTACTTGATATTTTTGGGTTATCAGTTTAATATTGGTAACTCTAGTGGAAGTTCCATAGTCCTTAGTGATTGCTCGGTATAAATTGCTTATCCAGTTGGATACATTGTTAGCCGTTGAATTCATATATATCTGTTGATTTATATTGAATTGTTATATCCCTTACTCATGATGTTATTCTGACACTTTGAACTATCATAGAAATAACCCTTCGATATTTCAAACCTTGTGATATTATATCCTACACCCTTGTTGTATATTACTTGATGGGCAATTTGTGCTCATCCTTGCTTATTTAAAACCTTTCAGTTAAGGAAGAATAGGGAGGTGTCTCTGGAGCAGACAAGGGCAAGGGCAAGGCTACCGACTAGCTTGTCCTTTTTATGTTTAAAGCTATTATGTTATGTTAAGACTATTTGTGGACTATGTTTAAACTTAAGTAGGATTATGTAATAGGTCTTTATTCGATACTATTATGTAATCTATTAAATCTTGTAGGGTTCTTGAGACTTAGGGGAATAATTATAATAAATCATTGTATATTATTCTAAAATAGATTTTCCGTTGTGTATGCGTTATTTTAATTATTATGGTTTTACCATGAGAACGTGATGAACCGAATTCGAGTGACCAAGTGGAGGTCTGAATTTGGGGCCATCATAGGTTGGTATCAAAGCCTTAGTTATAAACCTTAGGAGTGAGTGTCCTTAGATTATAACTTAAGGGAACTTAGAAGTTAGGAAGGAGATAAAACTCATGTAGAGTTTTCCTTGAGAGACTTAGTGTGTTATGAAATGTAACTTCATTCTATACAATGAACTTATGTTTATTTAACATTCTAATGAAGTTGTTGTTTGTGTTGTTTTATGTTTGTGATTGTAGGATGACTGACATGGGAGGACCTAGCCGAGTAGTAGAGGAGGAGCCGCGTGATATCCACGTAGTATTTGAGACACCCTTGACAGCAGAACCTATTTCAGTAGTGGCCCCTTTTGATGATGACAATGAGGAAGAGGTGGAGTCTGACCTTGAGGAGGAGCCTTTAGAGGAGGAGCCCGAGCCTGCGGAGGACTCTGACGAGGCTACCTTTGAGGATCAGGTGTTAGGAGAGTATGAGGAGCAAATATTAGAGTTGGGATGTAGAGTAGAGGAGCTTGAGGCTGAGGCTAGGGAGAGGGAGTCTGCGTTCCAGAAGTTGAGGGACGAGGACCATCAGAGGCAGTTAGTGATGCAGGAGATGGAAGTGGAGATTGCTCATCGTAAGGAAGCAGGGATCCAGATGAGAGCTTTGTTTCACCGAGCGGTGGCAAGGAATGTTGAGGTGGCAGGAAAGCTGGAGGAATTAGAACAAAAGGTGTTGAGTGAGAGGGCGGAGAAGGAGGCTCTCCGAACTCAGTTAGAAATGGAGGTGATGGATAGGATTCACTTCAAGGAGAAGTGGGAAGAAGCCAATGATAGGGCAAATGACCTAGAGGATGAGGTGCGGTGCAAGAGGAGGAAGATGAACAAGATGGGCTATGCTCTTCGCACGGCCATGGAGAGATTGATCGATGGGGTACATCATTACCCAGCTGAGCAAGGACAGACCTGGCATACCATAAGCTGAGACATGGTGGTGCACATCACACAGAAGGAATATCAGAGCACCGTTGAGCGTGGGATGTTAGATTGAGTTTAGAAGATGAAGACCAGTAGTGTAGTAGATTTATCTTTGCGTTGTTAAAATGTTGTTGTAATCTTAGTCTTTTGTGTAAGATGTGAGATAGTGGTAAACCCCCAAATTTCCGAAAAGTATTAGAGGGGTAGTAAGTTAGTATGTCCCTGTCTTTTGTGATATTAAGGGATATGTGTTGTCATTTATAGCAGTATGCTAGAAAAGAACATGTAATGTAACCCTTTGGCATATGAATATAAATGACCTTATTTCAGAAACGTGTTATAGCTTGTAGTTCGTTCTATTGAGAAATGTCTAAGTATTATTACTAGATAAATAAAAATGAAAATTTTGTGATGCAAAAAATGCCGCCCAGACGGAGAATAACTGTCCCAGAAGAGTCAGTTAATGATGAGAGAGGTCCTGTAGATCTGATATAGAGGCTGGTAGATTTATTGGGAGAAGCTTTGAGGGGAAGAAACGAACCTGTACCACCTGTTCCCCAAGTTATCCCAGTAATGACCTTTAAAGATTTTAAGAGTGTAGGACCCCCAGAGTTCGCGGGAACCACTGACCCGATAGTTGTACAAACCTGGATCAAGGAGATCGAGAAGGCCTTCACTATAGCTCGTGTGGGTGAAGACCAGAAGACAGTATTTGCCACATATATGATGAGGGGAGAAGTGAACTATTGGTGGGAAACCAATCAGCAGAGAGCGGGAGAAGAAATGATAACATGGGAGCGATTTACGACGCTGCTTTTTGAAAATTATTTTCCAAAAAGTATGAAGATTAGGATGGAAGTAAAATTCCTAGAGTTAAAACAAGGTGATATGACGGTGGCGCAGTACGCAGCTAAGTTCAATGAACTAGCGCGGTTTACAGAACACCAAGTTGTGGATGAGGAGAGGAAGGCGAGACATTTTGAACAAGGGTTAAAACCATGGTTGTACAATAAGGTATCGGTCTTCTAGATTGATTCCTTTACGACATTGTTGGAGAAGGCAATCATTGCGGAAGGTGACAGTGAGGCCTTAAGTCTGTATTATAAGGAGAAGAAGAATAAGAACGCTGGTAGTGAGGATCGTGGAGGAAGCAGCAGCGGAGGGAGTAACTCCGGGAAGAGGAAATGGGAAAACAACAACAACAGAAGCAACAATCAAGGTGGGAATCACCAAGGAAACTTCAAGAAGAGGACCGAAGCTTGTAACAAATGAGGAAGAAGTCATCAGGGAGAATGTTGGAAGAGGAAGAACACCTGCTATAATTGCAGCCAAGAGGGGCATATATCGCCAAACTGCCCGAAGCCGAAGAAAATCAGAGGATGTTTTGCTTGTTGATCAACAGAGCACCAGATAAAGGATTGCCCGAAGAAAGGAAGCGGTGGAGCTGGCGGAAGCCAAGGAGGAGGAAGTAAGTTGATGATTGGTGGACCTGCGCAACCCAACCGATCAACCGCTCAAACCTTTAATATGACCGTCCAAGACGCCGTAGCTGCAAAGGACGTGGTGTCAGGTATAATCCCAATCAATAATATAAATGCTTATGTATTATTTGATTCGGGTGCCACCTGTTCGTTTGTATCTGAAGAATTTGCTAATAAACTTAGTACACCCCGAGAACGTTTAAAAGATCCTTTGAACATAGAAGTTGCGAATAAGGAAATAATCCCTGTAGAAAATGTCTATCGAAATTGTCGCGCAAACATTAGAGAACATGAACTGAGCGTAGACTTGATTCCTATTAGACTACGAGAATTTGACGTGATATTGGGGATGGATTGGTTATATAACCATGCAGTAATAATTGACTGTCAGAACAAATGTGTGAACCTTCAGACTCCGGGTAAGTCTAAGGTAGTGTTTTATGGTAGCTCATCGCTTAAGCAATCGTGTTGCATTACGATGATGCAGGCCAAGAAATTGTTAAAGAAAGGATGTGTAGGTTATTTAGCTTACGTTGTGGATACTCGAAAAAAGGGAGTAGAGCTTAATGATTTACCCGTAGTGAGTGAATTTTAGGATGTGTTTCCGGACGATCTGCCTGGCCTCCCGCCAGACAGAGAAATCGAATTCGTAATAGATTTAGCAGGAAGCAGCACCGATTTGAAAGCTCCATATCGGATAAGCGCCGATGAAATGAAGGAATTAATGATACAACTTCAAGAGTTATTGGATAAAGGTTACATTAAATAGAAGTGTGTCTCCTTGGGAGCACCGGTGTTATTCGTGAAGAAAAAAGGACGGATCGATGAGGCTCTGTATCGATTATCATAAATTGAGCGAAGTAACGATCAAGAACAGATATCCACTACCGAGGATAGACAACTTATTTGATCAACTGAAAGGAGCGAAATGTTTCTCGAAGATCGACCTGCGGACGAGATATCACCAACTGAAAGTGCGGGATGAGGACATACCAAAGACTGCGTTTAGAACCCGTTATGGACATTACGAGTTTTTGGTTATGTCATTTGGTTTGACTAATGCTCCGGCAGCATTCATGGACTTGTTGAACCGAGTTTTCAAGCCATACTTGGATAAATTCGTGGTAGTTTTTATTGACGATATTTTGATTTACTCGAAGACGGAGGAAGAACACGCTGAACACCTAAAAATTATTCTGGAGGCACTACGGAAGGAGAAGATGTATGTGAAATTTTCTAAGTGCGAATTTTGGATGAAGAAGGTTCAATTTTTAGGCCACGTGGTGGATGAGAATGGAATCTCAGTAGACCCCGAAAAGGTCGAAGCAGTGAGCAATTGGGAACAACCAAGAACACCGACGGAGGTGAGAAGTTTCTTAGGGTTAGCTGGGTACTATCGAAGATTCATCCAAGATTTTTCTAAGATAGCAACCCCCGTTGACTAATTTGTGAGGAAAGGCGATGAAATTTGTATGGCCAGACAAATGTGAAGAGAGTTTTCAAGAGTTGAAGAAAAAGATTGAAGCGAGGCGCCTGTATTATCATTACCAGATGATACGGGAGGATTTGTGGTGTACAGTGATGCGTCGTATAGAGGACTTGGTTGTGTGCTTATGCAACACGGTAAGGTTATTGCGTATGCATCACGACAATTAAAGGATTACGAAAAATGATACCCTACTCATGACCTAGAGTTAGCGGCCATAGTTTTTGCGTTAAAGATATGGAGACATCATTTGTACGGAGAAAAATGTGAGATATACACGGACCACAAAAGTCTAAAATATATCTTTACACAGAAGGAGTTGAACATGCGCCAGAGGAGGTGGTTAGAATTAATCAAAGATTATGACTGTGAAATTCTTTATCACCCGGGGAAGGCAAACATAGTTGCTTAGGCGCTGAAAGCGAGGAAAGAAAGGAGAAATTATTTTGATTGACAACTCAGGAGGAGTTAATAAGAGATATGGAGAAATTAGAAATAGAAGTGAGGAGACCCGAGAGGTCTACAGAAAAATTATTTGTAATAGAAGATTGTTGGATAGAGTAAAGAAAGCCCAGGAGAAAGATGGAGAGTGTGAAAAAATCAGAAGAAGGATCGTGGAAAAAGAGGAAGAAAAATTTTGAATAGATAAAGATGGTATCTTAAGATTGAAGGAGAGTATGGGTAATGCAGAAGTGGTAGAGATAAGAGAGGAGATTTTACATGAGGCTCATAATACGGCGTATTCCATTCATCCGGGAGGCACGAAGATGTACCGGGACTTGAAGCAACATTTTTGGTGGCCAAATTTGAAACGGGAAATTGCGAAGTACGTTAGCAGATGTCTTAAGTGTCAACGCATAAAAACAGAGCATCAGTGACCGAGTGGTTTACTACAACCGTTGGAAATACCCGAGTGGAAATGGGAGCATATTACGATGGATTTTGTGGTAGGACTTCCAGTCACACAGAAAGGTTTGGATGCCATTTGGGTCATCGTGGATCGACTTACAAAGACTGCACATTTTCTACCTATCAAGATCCGCTACAGTTTAAATCAATTAGCGAATCTGTACGTAAAGGAAATTGTTTCATGACATGGAGTGCCGGTATCGATTGTTTCTGACCGAGACCCGCGTTTCACGTCAAAATTCTGGAAAAGCTTGTAAGAGAGGATCGGAACACAGTTAAGATTGAGTACTGCTTATCATCCTCAGACAGACGAACAGAGTGAGCGAACTATACAAACGCTAGAGGACACGTTTAGGACCTGCGTGATGGACTTTAAGGGAAATTGGGATGACCACTTACCCTTAGTCGAATTTGCGTATAATAATAGTTACCATGCAAGTATCGGCATGCCACTGTATGAAGCTCTTTATGGAAGGAAGTGCAGAACGCCTTTATGTTGGGACGAAGTCAGAGAACGACGAATACTCGGACCTGAATTAGTACAACAAACTGCAGACGTGGTAAAAAAATAAGGGCTAGACTCGTAGCGACTCAAGATCGCTGAAAAAATACTGTGATTTGCATCGACAAGGCAGAGAGATATGAAGAGCAAACCTTAAGGAATAAAGTTATTTCTTACGTAAAAATGCGTTGGCGTAACCACGATGTCGAGGAGGCAACGTGGGAGTTAGAGAAGATAGAATGATGAGAGATTATCCCCATCTCTGCATTTGTGTAACCTTGTAGCAATTTAGGACGGAATTTTTTATAAGGGGAGGATGTAATGCAGAGAATTTTTAGCATATTATTAAATAAATATATTAATGAAAATGATTATTTATTTGAATATGAACAATTGCGTGTCATGAAATGTGATAACTCAATTATATTAAATAATTAAATAGTTGAGAATACGTGGAGTTTGTGGTAAACTCGTTGAAAGCCTTGTGTGGCAGGGTGATGGAAATACAGATAATAATGATTATGGAAAACCCATAAATGGTTGGAGTAATTAATATTAGTGTTAATTAATTAAGGAGGTGCGTGATTAAACTATTTAGCCTAATTAAGTGAGTTAGTAATATAATAATATTATATTAACAGTTATGTGCATATGAGCATATACAACTATATGGTGCAGTGTGACATGGTGTGTCTATATATTAAGTTCTATGAGACTGTGTTATATTATGTGATAATTTAACATATTGAAACTATATGGTATAAATATATCATGAAATGTGTAGGTAACAATATGAAGGTAAGTAGACATTTAATATATAATTTTATGAGTGATAGGAACAATATGAAGGTAAGTTCTCTCCTTTTTGTCCCAAAATGAAAGTCACCAAGTGCTAGTACATGAGCATGGTGAGTTTGGTTTCACGTCTTCTTCCACAAGGCTAAATCCTAGATGTTCACGTGGCTAGCTAGGTGGTTGGTATGGAGTGGTTGAACCACCCTCCTTGAACCATTGTTTCATTACATTACACCTTGAGCTCAAGTTTTGTGTAACACCAATACCTAGTCCAAAGCTCTTACATAAATAGCGACCATGTTCATCGGTTGATGTTCTTGAAGTTGTTCGAGATTTTTTGCTAAGTAAGGTTGAGAGCATTCAAGCATTCTTAGAGCTTAGAAGTCCAATTGGAGCAAGTTTCATTCATATTGCAAAGGTATAATTCCATTCTAAACTTTCAATTTCATTCTCTGCAAAACTAAGTTTTGAATTCTTGAAATTTCAAATTCTTGAATTCATGGAATTATAGGTTAATGGAGTTGGGTATTGGTTATATAGTTGCTAAGTGATCATATAAGCATGTTACCATTGGTTTATGAGTGTTTAGAAGTGATATCATGTGAATATTTTGAGTAGTTGCCGAAGTAGACTGTTCTTGGCCTAAACCAAGCACGGCGCAGCTGTGCCACATTTGTATTGAGGCGCCGGTTGCAGAGTTCAGTTTTTAGCTTCTGTTTTCAAGTCTGATCCATATGAGCTAGTAGTTATGACTTAAACTAACATCTGAACATGTGTATGATGGATATGTTGACCTAATGTGAACATGTTTTCATAGACTTGCATGACTAATGGAGACATATGGTTTAAATGGAGGTTTGAACCTTAAGTTTCGAAAACCAACTTTGGTAAAAGATCATGTTCTATTAATTATGAACCTAGTAAGCTATACATGACTGATTTTGCACTTAGATGAGCATGTTGTAGAGTACATAGTCCGTTGAGCATGATCAAGCTTGTTAAGCCTTATGTTAGAAATATTCTCAATAAGAGACTTAAACTAGTATGCTAGCTTACATGAATTCTACATGTTATATATTCTGACTTTGCAAAGCATGTTAATGTGATTTAGATATGCATGAATAAACCTTTAGCTTGTGCTTAAGTGATTAGCAAAGAAATAAGAACAAGTTGGACTCACTAGTAAGTTTATAATGTGAATATTATCATGATATCTTGAAGACTAGAATCTGACATTTGTGATCATATTTAATGACTCTCTTAGATTCACTCATGTGTCATAAATGTGTATATGCCATGCCTCGTTATCGTAGCTCAAGTAATGCATAAACGAAGCTTATTTTCAACTATAGTTAGTTCACGTATGTGTTATGAATACACACAAGCATGCCTAATGTGATTGTTATAGCTATCTTGAATGTTTAGAAAACAAACATGCTAGACTTTGTGGTTTTATGACCTTAATTTGTTGAAATGATCGAACTTAGAACCATGTTATGCAAGAAGGGACCTAGATTGATCTAAGAAGCATGTTAAAACCTTTAACATGTCAAAATACATTAAGTATGATTATGCGTTCGAGACCGAACAGAACCCTAAGGAAGCGGTGAGTCTTGGAGAGGTCGGGGGATGGTGACAGCATTGCTGGTCTGTCTAAGGCCTAACCATGGCGTAGTGCGCTTGATCTGGAATTCTAGATGGTGACTTCTGATCTTTTGGACAGTAGTTACATGACACTTATAATGCTAAATGTGATCTAAAACCTACTGATATATATATATATATATATATATATATATATATGTGTGTGCGATGCCTCGGTGTTGCATTAAAATGAGATGTCCATGAGTAGGAGGTCGTAACCTTGAGCATTCTTGATTTATTTATAGAGTGACTATATCATTTTCTTTTCATGGTGACTTACGAACTGATTTTGTGTTATAAGTACGTAAAGTATGAAATGAAGTATGTGAAGAGTATACAATTAAGGTAAATGTTTGAGTATGCATTTAGACTTACATATCTAGTATATTTAACTAATGAATACTCTATATGCGTATCACATTATGATAGGATTCGAAAGTGTATTGTTAAGCGGTATTTTGGTAATCTACGCTTGAGGCAAGTTCCCTAAACTTACTCTAATTATTATTGAGCAAGTTTCCTTGAACCATACTTTTATTGAGCAAGTATCCAAACCCTATTATTATTGTTGTGCAATACCATTGCATTTTACCGTAAGCTTATCCTTTTGAATACAAGTTAGATTACTTTGTTAAACTCTTGTGAAAGCTATTATTCATGTTGAAATTGGTATTGTCCTTGAATATTGTGGAAGAGTCGATGCCATTTGATTAATTTAGACTATATGCATGTTTATAAAAAGCGCCCAAACCAATTGATTGAAAAGGGAATCTTGAAAACTGAGTTGGACAACCCTTTTGGTAAGGGGAGTGTATGTTGTTGGAAACCCCAACACATGAATAAATATTATTGTAGTGTTATGCATAACGTAAAGTATTGTAGACTGATCATCTATAGTACTTGATATTTTTGGGTTATCAGTTTAATATTGGTAACTCTGGTGGAAGTTCCATAGTCCTTAGTGATTGCTCAGTATAAATTGCTTATCCAGTTAGATACATTGTTAGCCGTTGAATTCATATATATCTGTCTATTTATATTGAATTGTGATATCCCTTACTCATAATGTTATTCTGACACTTTGAACTATCATAGAAATAACCCTTCGATATTTTAAACCTTGTGATATTATATCCTACACCCTTGTTATATATTACTTGCTGGGCAATTTGTGCTCATCCTTGCTTATTTAAAACCTTTCAGTTAAGGAAGAACAGGGAGGTGTCTCTGGAGAAGACAAGGGCAAGGGCAAGGCTACTGACTAGCTTGTCCTTTTTATGTTTAAAGTTATTATGTTATGTTAAGACTACTTGTGGACTATGTTTAAACTTAACTAGGATTATGTAATAGGTCTTTATTCGATACTATTATGTAATCTATTAAGTACTGTAGGTTGCGAGACTTGGGGGAATAATTATAATAAATCATTGTATATTATTCTAAAATAGATTTTTCGTTGTGTATGCGTTATTTTAATTATTATGGTTTTACCATGAGAACGTGATGAACCGAATTCGAGTGACCAAGTGGAGGTCCGAATTTGGGGGCGTCACACTATACATGCGATAGACCGCACAGACATGTTATTCCCAATAGAATAATAAAGAATAGAACCAGGTCATGCGTAATCCACACAGATAGGATATTCCAACATAATAATAAAGAATGGAACTGTGTCGTGCGTAATCCGCATGCATGGGATATTCCAAATGAATAATAAAGAATGTAATTAGGTCATGCGTAATCATGCATGTGAGGATATTCCAACAGAATAATAAAGAATGGAATAACAATGAGAATTCACGAGCATGCGATAGGCCTTGCAGACGATGTGTTATTCAACAGAATAATAAAGAATGGAATAACAGAAGAATTTCACCATGTATGCGGTACTTTGCATAGACAGGTTATTCCAACATAATAATAAAGAATGGAATAACAACCCTTATGAGTATTGAAAGAAAATAACTCTCTTCATGAATACGAAAGAATAATACCCCTTACCTTAGAAAAAACTGGACACTGAAATAGTGAGGTAGCAGACTTCTCTTCTTCTTTCTTTCTATAATTTCTCTCTATAATAATTTCTTTATAGCTTTTGTGAATTGGTGAGAAATGAAGGAAGAATGAGCTTCTATTTATAGGAAAATATAGTTTCGATAATTGCACGTTTTGGGGCTCGAAATATTACAGTATAATACCTTCCTCTTTTTCTTCATTTTTAATTTAGTCCTGTAAGTATTATCAAACTTGAACCACCTCCCCTAATAGTAAATCATGTGAATCAATAGTTCTAGACATGTGAAAATAAGAATTACAGTATAGTACCTCCATCTATACCGCCATTTTTAACTTAGTCATGCAAGTATTATTAATCTTGCACCAACTCCCCTAATAGTACAAGAATTTGAATCAATAGTATACACATGTGAACAAATAGTTATAATCATATGAATTAATAGCAATTAATTGCACATTTATCCGGTTAATTACCCGACTGGTCAGTATAACTTCCAGACATCAATTAATATCGAAATAAATGTCGATTTCCACTAATACTAATAATTCTAACACAATGGAACTATCAATTTCATCTTTAATCAACACGAACTTATTCATCATTAATATTATAATTCACAATATTTAACAACCAGGTCGTTCCCAGGAAAGAGGGGGCTTTCCGATAAGGATTTCTCCTTATTGGCGCGCAATTAGATGACCAAACCTCTCTTTGACAGAACTTTTAGACATTGCCAATATTGCAAATAATAATATGAATAACTTTGTCGTCTCAAATATTGATTTAATAATATAACATATTATACAGATGATATTGTGACAATAATTGAATCAATAATATGAGAGATATGATGCAGCAATTACTGTAGCAATAATTGAGTATAACTGAGTGATTTCTCACGTAAGCATCAATAACCAATACCGTGTGCTACTAAGCAACCACGCGTATTACTGTACTTTTACTACCGGGTAGTTCAACAATTTTAACGGTAACACTTTCGCCGTTATTTTTACTAAAAGATAATTCTGTCGGTTTCTTACTACGACAATACTTCCGTTGTGGGGTCCACCAATGATTGTGTCGTCGTACGAATATTCCTTGTTAAAATGAATATTCCCCGACCAATCGAATATTATAAAACCACTTCCTTACTTTGCAAAATTTGTAAATATTACCCACAACTATAACATTATATCAAATCCACACCATAATATTCAAAAAAAAAAATTCGCAAAATTTAAATATTTATTCATAAAATCTGGGGTCTCACAATCTCCTCTCCTTATGAAATTTCGCCCTCGAAATTTACGTACGTACCTGGTATGCCGAAGAGGTGAAGATACCTTGAATACCTTTATCGTCGAAAACATTACACGTTGCATACGTGCATGCCCGATGTCCTCTGATTGCCTCTAAATGTACATCAGACCCTAAAATAGCCATTTTAGGCCTTGATACCGACCTCAAATATCAAAATATAAAGAATGAAAGTTTTAGGTATACTCGTTATCTTTCTGAATCATCCTGAATCACCTCAATCGGAGTTTGTATGAAAATGTTATGCCTAATTTACTAAAGGATGTCCGAACAAATTTTGGCTTAACATTTGACCAGCGCCTAGGCGCCCAAATTTGGCCTTGGGCAAGCGCCTAGGCGCCCAAGAACAGATTCTAAGCGCCGAGCCTAGTGCCTAGGCGCTCGACCTTTGGCACTTAACTCCAATTTTCCAGATTTTGCAACTTTTGACACACATACTTCAAATCTTCATAACTTCTTCATCCGTTATCGGAATTAGTCCATTTTTGAGGCTATGGAAAGCTTGTAACATGCTCTATAAAACCCCCATGATTTCATAATTTTTCAGATTCATTAATTATTTTGAAAATTGGCTGCAAAGTCCCCCAAGACTAAGTTTTGACTAACAACGATACGTGAAAAACGTTATGAACACGCGACATACTTGGCGTTAAAATGAGTCTATAGGCCATAGTTCTTACTCGATCGAGGATTTCAAATGGGCCAATTAAATCGAGGGTTGAGATAACGCCTTCTTGAACCTTCTTCTTCACATTCATCAGATTCGGGTGTGTAGCTTGAGCGGCTTTAACTTTATCAATTAAAGTCGATTCTACTCATATATTCATTATCTTCACATGGGTCCCTAGAGTCTTTAACTCTATCTTCATCATTTGTAAGCTATACAAAATGGATTTTTGTGTTAACAACAACGCACTCGTAAACGCATGCGATCTTTTACTCAACGCGTCAGCTACCACGTTCGCTCTTCCACGATGATATTGAATGGTATAGTCGTAATCTTCAACAGCTCGAGCCAACGTCTTTGGCGCATAATACGTTCGTTCGAGGTGAAGAAATATTTAAGGGTTTTAGAAATGCGTTTTGTACTGAGGTTAATACAAAATTCGATTTCACGCTCTAGGGGTAGGCTAGGAAATTCGTCAAGAATACGTCAGGAAATTTATTAACAATAGAAATATTATTAAAAACTGTGACTCTCATCCAAGACTTGGATAGTACATCACATTGATACCTATCAACTTGCCATCTTCATTCACAATGTCCCCTATGGATAGTCTGGCTTCAGTGCCTTCCGCACAAGGAAGTCACCAGTGAAAGGCTTGGGGCTCTTTACTTATGGCTTGATATGACAGTGATTGACTTTAGTGGTTTGGTTGCTTGAATTTGCATAACAGGTTGGTTAGGAATATAAAAGCTAACAACCTTACGAAAAGCTTGATGAGTAGTTAACCAATCAATCCCTAAAATCACATCAAATGCAAGTATTTTCAAAGAGATAAGATCGATAGGTAACGTGAAAATGTTGATTTGAATCAAACAAGATTTATAAATAGTGGAGGTAACGAAGGTTTCTCCCAATGGAGTTTCAACAGATAAATCAAAGTCTAATTTCTCCATAGTCAAATTTAAACATTGAGCGCGAGTAGGAGAAATAAAAGAGTGGGTAGAACTGGTATCGAATAAGGTATAGACTTTGTAAGAGTTTATAATTAACTTACCCGTAATAACTTCGTTTGGGTTTCTCGACAAACGCTCTCACTTAAACTACCGAATTTGACTTAGCTATAGAGTACATTCCACCCTTAATTGCTTCGTCACATTCCTGATCCATGATTCGAATCATTACTCTCCGATCCATATCAAATTGGGGTTGACCGATCTGCACAGGGTAATTCCGAACTCGATGTTGGATTCTCCCAATTGTTGTCCAAAAAGCAAAATCCATTTCATCTATTTTGACCTTATTGGATCGGACGTCTTTTTTTACAATATCAACGCGTCGTGCGGCTTTTACCCATGCATCATCTATTCTCATTCGTTCAGTTGCTTCTTCTTTCATCAGAAGTTTGATCAAAGCATTCTCAGATTCCAGCTCTAATATCTTATACTCTGCAAAAGAGCGCTTCTGTTCAAGCATCACACATCGGGTAACACAATTTTGAATTGTTACATCTCTTTGCTCCACAACCGCCTGCCATTCTTCAGCCTGCTCTTCCAACTCATTAATACGATTTTGTAATTCTAAATTTTGATCATAAAATTCTTCTAATAAATTCTCCTCAGGTTCCTCTTCTTCCTCACTCTCAGCTGCTACCTCTGCAACTAGCTCGGGTGCAACTATTAATTCTTCACTCACCACGTAGATATCTCTAATTTCTTCTTCGTCTGACGTCACATTAACCTGGTTAGTGATTAAAGGTGTCTCAACGGTCTCATTCACTCCATTGTTAACATTTTCAGCTGCCATTTTCAAACACTGCCACAAAACAAGGGTTAATTAACATATCATATATTATCTCTATACTCTGACCAACCAATTAAATACCAAATAAACTTAGGTAGGTCATACTAGCGAAGGAATTCCCAAATCTCTCCCTCCTAGTTCTTGTCTCACATCTCACCGGGAATCATATCCTAAGCTTTGATACAGCTGTGGCGCCCCCAAAACAGGTATACATCACCCATCTTGGGTCGCCAAATACATGGTACAAAATTTAAATACAACTTAATTATACAACAGTCGTGTAAATTACGACAAAACATAATTTAAAAGTTTTAATAAGAATATTGTCATCTAGACAATATCCACACTCAATGGAGTCCTCATTATATTTATTATCACACTATTCTATAGAATAGTGAGGACTGCTATGACACCATCTCGGACCATCACTCCATTCCCCGACTAGTCCCGGCTACATTCTCATTTCCTGAAGAGAACAATGAAAGAAAAAGGGTGAGCTCAACTAGCCCAGTAAGAAATATTATGACTAAGATAATGCAGAATAAATTATCATTAGCCTTTAATAGTATAACAACTGATAGAATATAATAGACAACAAGTTTAACTGTAGCGGAACAAGCAATCCATTAGAAGAGTCAAGTAGAGCATAAAATCTACTATCTTCTATGATTTAAAATGTTTTTCATCAACTTTATCACTGAGACTCAGCTTAATAAATCAAATCAAATCATCCCTGCACCACGGCCAAGGATATTCATGTAATCATCAATGGTCATGATTATACCATATAATCCCTGGTTATAATCATACCAACAACTGTCCATAAATGAACTACAGGCCAATGAGGACTTTCACCATATCATTTGTCACATTACGGCCATGATTATACCGAATAATCCCTGGTCATAATCATACCAAGTCCATCTATGTACGTAAGCCAAAGATTACTTTCATCACAATATAAGCATGAGGATGATGACAATGACATAATTATTCAATAAAACAAGTTCAAGGATAAATTTTAAAGATTTATAATTTAATTTATCCAAAAATTAATAACGTCCAAATTGTCAACATGATACTGCTTTGTGGAGTAAAATTCAAGAATGCTTAGAAGAATATTTCTATGAAAAGATACTGGATGAAGCACAAATATCCAGGATATTCAACTAATTTCATGGAGTATAGAAGCCAAAACTTTAACCAACTGAGTATAATAGAATATATGAAACTGCAAATGGATTTTTGCCCGCCATACGGTAATCCACGTAGACAGATCATTTCCACAATTTAATAAGGAATGAATACAAAGGATCATTCACCATGCATGCGGTAATCCACATAGACAAGTTATTCCAACAGAATAATAAAGAATGGAATAACAGAAGAATTCATCATGCATGCGATAGACCATAAAGACAGGTTATTCCCAGCAGAATAATAAAGAATGGAACCAGGTCATGCGTAATCCGCACAGACAGGATATTCCAACATAATAATAAAGAACAAAATCAGGTCATGCGTAATCCGCACAGACAGGATATTCCAACAGAATAATAAAGAATGGAATAAAAACAGAATTCACCAGGCATGCGATAGACCGCACAGACAAGTTATTCCAACAGAATAATAAAGAATGGAATAGCAGAAGAATTTCACCATGTATGCGGTACTTTGCATAGACAGGTTATTCCAACATAATAATAAAGAATGGAATAACAACCCTTATGAGTATTGAAAGAAAATAATCTCTTCATGAATACGAAAGAATAATACTGTAAGACCCCAACTTTTATGAATAAAGATGATTTTTCTATAAATATCATTTTTGAATATTATGGAATGAATTTGATATAATGTTATAGTTGTGGGTAATATTTATAAATTTTGCAAAGTACGCAAGTTGTTATATAATGTTCGATTGGTCGGGGAATATTCATGTTATCAAGGAATATTCGTACGACGACACAATCATTGGTGGACCCCACAACGGAATTATTGTCGGATTGAGAAAATGATAAAAATATCTTTTTATGAAAATAACGGCGGAAGTTTTACTGATTAAAAGCTGTTGAATTACTCAGTAATAAAAGTGCTGATGTCTGCGTGGTGGTTGCATAGTAATACACGGTATTGATTATTGATGCTTACGTGAGAAGTCACTCAGTTTTGTTCAATTATTACTACGATGAATTGTTGCATAGTATCTCACGTTATTTGATTCAATTATTGTCGATATTTTATATATTATTAAATCAATAATTGAGACGACAAAGTTATTAATGTTATTATTTGCAATATTAACGATGTCTAGAAGTTCATCAAGGAGAGGTTTGGTCACCTAATTGCGGCGCTTGATAGGGAGAAATTCTTATTGGAAAGCCCCTCTTTCACAGGAGCGACTGATCGATTAATATTGTGAATTACAATAATGATGATAAATGTTGTTACAAATATTGAGGTGAATTTTTATGAAGTATTTGTTATAAAATGTGGCTTATTAATTGTACCCCATTTACCAATTTTTTCAAAATTGTCGAAAGAAAGTTATCTCAATTTTGTTTTATTACGATATATATATATATATATATATATATATATATATATATATATATATATATATAATTGTGAGTGGGATGGGTGGTGTAGGCTTTGGTGTAGGTTTTGGATTTTGGTGGATGTAATTTGCGTATGGTGGAGGGAGTAGATATATTATAATGAAAGTTGTCAATTTGGTGGGAGGGGAAATAATGATGCCAGGAGATGTTTTAAGTGGGAGAAGGAAAAGGCATCACACGGGTGATGTCGTGTGATGCAGGATATATATATATATATATATATATATATATATATATATTATAATAAGTTTTGTTTTATTAGAATATTTTATGGACCATCCGATTAAAAGTAAATCAATCTGGACGGTTCATGGATTAGTTACTATTCAGTCCATTTTCTATAAATAGAAGCTCATTCCTTCATTATTTCTTATGAATTCACTAAAACTCTAGCGAGAGAAACTATAGAGAGAAAGAAGAAAAGTAGTCTGCTACTTCACTACTCTTATATCCAGTTTCTTTTACGGTAGGGGTATTATTTCTTTTCTATTCATGAAGAGAACTTTTTGTTATTCCATTCTTTATTATTTTGTTGGAATATCACATGCATGCGTTTTTCTGTGGGACTGGTTAAAATCTTTATTATTACATTGGATTATCATATGCATGCGTTTTACTATTTGGACTGGTTAAAATCTTTGTTATTCTGTTGCAACATCACGCTTGCGGTAATTTACCGACTGGTTCCATTATTTATTATTACATTGGAATAACCCGATACATCACAATACCGCATGCATGGTGATTTCTTTTGTTATTCCATTCTTTATTATACTCAGTTGGTTAAAGTTTTGATTTCTAAACTCCATGAAATTAGTGGAATATCCTTGATATTTGCGCTTCATCCAAAGATCTTTTCATGGAAATATTCTTACGAGCATTCTTGAATTTTACTCTACAAAGAAGTATCATGTTGACAATTTGGACGTTATTAGTTCCTGAATAAATTAATTCTTGAACTTGTTTTATTGAATTCTTATATCATTGTCATCATCCTCATGTTTATATTTTTTTTTAAAGTCATCTGTGGCTTGTAGTGCATAGATGGACTTGGTATAATTCTGACGAGGGATTATTCAGTGTAATCATGACCGTAATGTTACAAATGATGTGGTAAAAGTCCTCATTGGCCCATAGTGCATTGATGGACAGTTGTTGGCATGATCATGACCATTGATGAATACACGAATATCCTTGGCCCGTAGTGCATGGATAATTTGTGGTTGTGATAATTGATATCCTTGGTCAGTAGTCTTGAGGAAGATATGGGTTATTTATTATCTTTGAGTCCCAATGATAAAAGTGATGAGAAACCTTTTAAATCATAAAAGATAGTAGATTTTATTCTCTACTTGACTCTTTTAATGGATTGCTTATTCACGCAGATTAAACTTGATGTTTATTGTATTTTATCAATTTAACATTGTTGAAGACTAATGATAATTTATTCTGCATTATCTTAGTCATAATATTTCTTACTAGGCTAGTTGAGCTCACCCTTTCTTTCACTGTTCTCTTCAGGAAATGAGAACGTAGCCGGGACTAGTCGGGGAACGGAGTGACGATCCAGATGATAGTATTAGTAGTCCTCACTATTCTGTAAAATAGTGTGATAATAAATGTAATGAGGACTTATTCTGAGAGTGGATATTTTCTAGAAGATAATAATTGTATTAAAACTCACAGCTCTCTTGTTGTATATTAAAGATTGTATTCGTATTTTGTACCATGTTTTTGGCGACTCAAGATGGGTGATGTATACCTATTTTGGGGGCGTCACAGTTGGTATAAAGCTTAGGGATATGAACCCTGGCTAAGATGTGAGACAAGAACTAGGAGGGGAGAGACGGGAAATTTCTTCGCTAGTATGACCTACCTAAGTTTATTTGGTATTTAATTGGTCGGTCAGAGTATAGGGATAATATGTGACATGTTAATTAACCCTTGTTTTGTGGCAATATTTGAAAATGACATCCGAGAATGTTGAGAACATCAATGGAGCACAGGAGACCGTTGAGTCTCCACAGATCAATAATTAGGATAATGTGCATCAAAAAGGCGACAATCGTGAGGCAAACAACAACACTGACTAGATGATGAACGATGGAATGTTCAGAGGTTTTATGCAATTCATTCAACATCAGGCAAGAGCGGCTCCTGTAAAAAATGCAGGTGGAATCACTGGCAACTCACGGACGGTCACCATTAAGCGATTCAAGGAGGCTGGGACCACCGGAGTTTTTGGAGAGCCAAAACCACTTAAAAGCGAGGCGTGGATAAAGCAGATCTGCAAGATATTTGATGTCTTGGGATGCTCCAAGGAGCAAAAGGTTCCCTTTGCCACCTTCATGTTGCGTGCAGAGGCAGATTACTGGTGGGAATTTGTAAAACGTACTCAACCTGCCGAATTGAAGATAACTTGGGAGAAGTTCCAAGAATTGTTCAACGACAAGTACTTTCCCGAAAGTATTCGTCACATGAAAGAGGTAGAGTTCATCAAGCTGGAGCAAAACAACATGACCGTGTCGCAGTACGAAGCTAAGTTTGCCAAGTTGTCCCGGTTTGCGTCCTATTTGGTTGATAACGAGGAGAGAATGACATGAATGTTTCTAAGAGGTTTGAAACCCGAGATACGTCAATATCTTATCTCTCATAAACTGTGTTTGTATTCAGATGTTGTTAATAGGGCTTAGTTATTGGAGCGCGATAATGAATCAACCCAACCAAAAGAGAGTAGCCGAAAAAATGATAATACTAGTGATAGCAATCATCGAAGCGGTGACAATAAGCGTGGAGGGAATCAACATGCCAGAAATAGTAACCATTTCGGTGGTAATCATGGCCAAAATAATAAGAATGGACATTTCAAGAAGAGGAGATTCAACAATGATGGAAAGACATCAAGACCAAAGACCCGTTGTTAAGGAAGGAGAACAACCACCTATCATATGCTTCAAATGCGGGGGGGGGACACATCATCCAAGCTAGCGATGCCGTCCAAAGCATGTTATAATTGTGGAAGAGAAGGTCACCTAGCCCAATTTTGTCGTTCACCGAAGACAAGTTCAGCTAGGATGGAGGCACCAAAGGACGTCCCAGAAAAGTCAAAGCCAGTATAGTGCAAGGGAGAGCGTTTGTCGTGACCTCCCAGAAAGCAAGGAACCCGAACGAGGTCATCACGGGTAAGCTTATCATAAACTCTAGCGAAGTATATACCTTATTTGATTCCGGTTCTACCCATTCTTTTATTTCTCCTACTTGTGCTCAACGTTTAAATTTGACTCCGGAGAAATTAGACTTTGACTTATCTGTTGAAACTCCATTGGGAGAAACCTTCATTACATCCACTATTTATAAGTCTTGTTTGGTTCAAATTGGTACCCTCACATTACCTGTCGACCTTATTTCATTGAAAATACTTGCATTTGACGTAATTCTAGGGATTGATTGGTTAACTACTCATCATGCAAAAATTGATTATTTTCGTAAGGCTGTTAGCTTTCATAATCCTAAACAATCTATTATGGGAATTCAAGCAACTAAACCATTAAAATCAATCACTGTCATCTCAAGCCATAAAGCTATTCATTTATTGAAAAACGGATGTCAAGCTTTCTTAGCTCATGTCACGAATCTAAACAAAAATAAATCAGTTTTGAATGATATTTCTATTGTTATTGAATTTCCTGACGTATTCACGAAGAACTTCACGGCTAAACCCCTTGAGCGTAAAATTGAATTTTGTATCGACCTTGAACCCGGTACAAAACCCATTTCCAAAGCCGCATATCGAACGGCTCCTATTGAACTTCAGGAGTTAAAGACCCAACTACAGGAATTGTTAGACATTGGCTTTATTCGTCCTAGTACTTCTCCTTGGGGTGCTCCTATTCTATTCGTGAAGAAGAAAGATGGGAGTATGCGACTTTGTATTGATTATCGGGAGTTGAATCATGTCACCATCAAAAATAGGTACCCATTGCCACGTATTGATGACCTGTTTGACCAGTTGCAAGGCGCCAAATTCTTTTCAAAGATTGCTCTTCATTCCGGATATCACAAATTGAAGATTAGAATAGATGACATTCCAAAGATGACTTTTAGAACTCGGTACGGGCATTATGAATTCTTAATCATGTCTTTTGGATTGACTAATGCTCCTGATGCCTTCATGGATATGATGAACCGAGTATTCAAGGAATATCTGGATCACTTTGTGGTCGTCTTTATTGATAACATCCTTATTTATTCCAAAAGTCGTGAAGATCATGAGCAACACTTGAGGCTGATACTCCAAAAGCTTCGTGAATATAAGCTTTATGCCAAGTTGAAGAAATGCGAGTTCTGGCTTGAGGAAGTAGCATTCCTTGGGCACGTGGTATCAAGTCATGGAATATCTGTTGACCCAGCAAAGATTGAAGCTATTCAAAGCTGGGAGCAACCTAAATCAGTGACCAAAGTACGTAGCTTTCTCGGCTTAGCTGGTTATTATCGGAGATTCGTGGACGGATTTTCTCGAATCGCTACTCCATTAACTCAGCTGACTCGAAAAGATACAAAATTCGGTTGGAGCGAGGAATGTGAGAAGATTTTTCAGAACTTCGAGAGGAGACTCATTTCAAAGACTTACTCGACAATACCATCGGCTCGGAGGATTTGTCATCTGGTGATGTTTTGGGCAAAGGGTTAGGATGTATTCTCATGCAACATGGGAAAGTCATAGTTTATGCCTCTCGACAACTCAAAGAATATGAGAGGAATTATCCTACTCATGATCTAGAGTTGGCAACTGTTGTTTTTGCACTAAAGGTTTGGAGGCATTACTTGTATGGGGAGAAAGTGGAGATCTTTACGGATCATAAAAGCCTCAAATATTTCTTCACTCAAAAGGAACTCAACATGACGGTGATGACAATAGCGTTGGCTTGAAGCTGTTGAAAGAGTATGATCATACCATCCAATACCATCTGGAAAAGCAAGCGTGGTAGGCCGACTTAATGAGTAGAAGATCATATCAGATCTGAGTGCGATATTGTCAACATAGAGGCCCATTTTGTATGACTTGCAAAGGATGGAGATAGAGATAAAGACTCCAGGGACCCACGTGATGACGGAAAATATACGAGTAGAACCGACTTTAATCGATAAAGTTAAAGCTGCTCAAATTACAGACCTGGAACTGATGCGTATGAGGAAGAAAGTGCAAGAAGGTACTATGCCGGAAGCAAGAATCGATAAAGAAGGAATACTTCGAGTCAACTCCAAACTTTGTGTTCTTAACGACCCTGATTTAAAGTATAAAATCATGATGGAGGCGCACAACACACCGTTTGCAATCCATCCTGGGAGTACCAAAATGTATCATGATCTTCGACATACATTTTGGTGGGGCAATATGAAGCAGGGAGATAGCGTTGTTTATCTCAAGGTGTTTAACTTGTCAACGAGTCAAGGCGGAGCATCAAGTACCAAAAGGTCCATTGCAACCACTTGAAATTCCAGAATGGAAGTGGGAGCACATTACCATGGATTTCGTTACTAGTCTTCCCAAGGTTTCTAAAGGCATAGATGCAATTTGGATCATTGTTGATAGATTGACCAAGTCTGCCCACTTCTTACCAATACGAGAAACTTATACACTTGAACGTCTTGCTCGTATGTATATAAACGAGATTTTAAGACTGCATGGTATGCCAGTATCCATAGTTTCTGATCGAGACCCAAGATTCACTTCAAGATTTTGGGTTAGTTTGCAAAAAGCTATGGGCACGGAGTTTACGATTTAGTTAGTTCATTATATCATCCTCAGACGGACGGACAATCGAGAGAGGACTATTCAAACTCTTGAAGATTTATTAAGACTCGTGTCCTTGACTTCAAGGAAGTTGGGACAAAGTTCTACCAGATTGGTGGAGTTTTCCTACAACAACGGTTATCAAGCAAGTATTGGCATGGCTCCATTCGAGCGTTGTATGGAAGAAAGTGTCGCTTCTCGATTGTCTTTGGGATGAGGTGGATGAAGCAGCGTTGTTGGGATCGGAGTTAGTACGTATGACTACGGAAAAGATACAAACGATCCGATAACGTATAAAAACCTCACAAGACCGACAAAAGAGTTAAGTTGATCTTCATCGAAAGGACGTGAAATTCGATATTGGAGATCATGTGTTGTTACGTGTTGCTCCATGGAAAAGAGTTACGAGATTTGGAAAGAGAGGAAAGCTCAATCCTCGATTCATTGGTCCATTTTTAATCCCCGATCGAGTAGGGACCGTAGCCTATAGACTTGCTTTACCGCCAAGTATGTCCCGTGTTCATAACATTTTTCATATATCTATGCTACGTAAATATGTGAAAGACCCGAACCACATTATTGAGTTAGAACCAGATGAAATAGCGGAAGATTTAACGTATGAAGAGGTTCCTGTTCAAATCTTGGATAAGAAGGAACATATTCTACGCTCCAAGGTTATACCTCAAGTCAAAGTTTTGTGGAGAAACCACGATGTTGAGGAAATGACTTGGGAGTTAGAATCGAAATGAAATCAAGGTATCCTTACCTCTTCGACATACCGTGCAGTGCGTGCCACGATTTCGAGGCAAAATTTCTTAAGAAGGGAAGGTTGTAAGACCCCAACTTTTATGAATAAAGATGATTTTTCTATAAATATCATTTTAAATATTATGGAATGAATTTGATATAATATTATAGTTGTGGGTAATATTTATAAATTTTTCAAAATCATGCAAGTTGTTATATAATATTTGATTAGTCGGGAATATTCGTTTTATCGGGGAATATTCATACAATGACCAAGACAATCAATCACCTAGTGGACCCCATACTTGAAATTATTGTCGGATTGAGAAAGCGATAAAAATATCTTTTATGAAAATAACGGCGGAAGTTTCTGAGTTAAAAGCATTTGAACTACTCGGTAGTAAAAAATACGATAATATGCGTGGTTGCATAGTAGCACTTACCAGTATTGATTATTGATGCTTACGTTAGAAGTCACTCGGTTTGTTCAATTATTGCTACAGTAATTGTTGCATAGTATCTCACGTTATTTGATTCAATTATTATCGATATTTTATATATTATTAAATCAATAATTGAGACGACAAAGTTATTAATGTTATTATTTTCAATATTAACGATGTCTAGAAGTTCTGTCAAGGAGAGGTTTGGTCACCTAATTGCGGCATGATAGGAGAAATTCTTATTGGAAAGCCCCTCTTTCACAGGAGCGACCTAGTCGATTAATATTGTGAATTATAATAATGATGATAAATGTTGTTAAAAATATTGAGGTGAATTTTTATGAAGTATTTGTTATAAAATGTGGCTTATTAATTGTACCCCCATTTACCCATTTTTTTAAAATTCTCGGTAGAAAGTTATCTCAATTTTGTTTTATTACTTATATATATATATATATATATATATATATATATATATATACAATTGTGAGTGGGATGGGTGGTGTAGGCTTTGGTGTAGGTTTTGGATTTTGGTGGATGTAATTTGCGTATGGTGGAGGGAGTAGATATATTATAATGAAAGTTGTCAATTTGGTGGGAGGGGAAATAATGATGCCAGGAGATGTTTTAAGTGGGAGAAGGAAAAAGCATCACATGGGTGATGCCGTGTGATGCAGGATATCTGTGTGTGTGTGTGTATATATATATATATATATATATATATATATATATATATATATATTATAATAAGTTTTATTTTATTAGAATATTTTATGGACCGTCCGATTAAAAGTAAATCAATCTGGACGGTTCATGGAATAGTTACTATTCAGTCCATTTTCTATAAATAGAAGCTCATTCCTTCATTATTTCTTATGAATTCACTAAAACTCTAGAGAGAGAAACTATAGAGAGAAAGAAGAAAAGTAGTCTGCTACTTCACTACTCTTATATCCAGTTTCTTTTACGGTAGGGGTATTATTTCTTTTGTATTCATGAAGAGAACTTTTGTTATTCTATTCTTTATTATTTTGTTGGAATATCCACATACACATGCTTTTCTGTGCGGACTGGTTAAAATCTTTATTATTCATTGGATTATCACATGCATGCGTTTTCTGTGGGACTGAATTAAAATCTTTATTATTACGTTGGAATATCATATACATGCGTTTCTGTTGGACTGGTTCGTCTTTGTTATTCATTGCAACATCTCGCGGTGCGTAATTTACTTTGACTTGGGTTCCATTATTTATTATTACGTTGGAATAACACATACATCTGAAGTACCACATGCATGGTGATTTCTTTTGTTATTCCATTCTTTATTATACTCGGTTTAGTTAAAGTTTTGATTTCTAAACTCCATGAAATTAGTGGAATATCCTTGATATTTGCGCTTCATCCAGTATCTTTTCATGGAAATATTCTTCTGAGCATTCTTGAATTTTACTCTACAAAGAAGTATCATGTTGACAATTTGGACGTTATTAGTTCCTGAATAAATTAATTCTTGAACTTGTTTTATTGAATTCTTATATCATTGTCATCATCCTCATGTTTATATTTTTTTTAAAGTCATATGTGGCCTGTAGTGAATAGATGGACTTGGTATGATTATGACTAGGGATTATTCGGTGTAATCATGACCGTAATGTTACAAATGATGTGGTAAAAGTCCTCATTGGCCCGTAGTGCATTGATGGACAGTTGTTGGCATGATCATGACCATTGATGAATACACGAATATCCTTGGCCCGTAGTGCATGGATAATTTGTGGTTGTGATACTGATATCCTTGGCCGTAGTGCAGGGAAGATATGGGTTATTTATTATGTTGAGTCCCAACGATAAAAATGATGAGAAACCTTTTAAATCATAAAAGATAGTAGATTTTATTCTCTACTTGACTCTTTTAATGGATTGCTTATTCCGCTGCAGTTAAACTTGATGTTTATTGTATTTTATCAGTTTAACATTGTTGAAGACTAATGATAATTTATTCTGCATTATCTTAGTCATTATATTTCTTACTGGGCTAGTTGAGCTCACCCTTTCTTTTCTTTGTTCTCTTGAGGAAATGAGAACGTAAAAGGACTAGTCGGGGAGCGGGAGTGACGGTCCAGGTTATAGTATTAGTAGTCCTCACTATTCTGTAAAATAGTGTGATAATAAATGTAATGAGGACTTATTCTGAGAGTGGATATTGTCTAGAAGACAATAATTGTATTAAAACGCACAGCTCTCATGTTGTATATTAAAGATTGTATTCGTATTTTGTACCATGTTTTTGGCGACTCAAGATGGGTGTTGTATACCTATTTTGGGGGCGTCACAAATACCCCTTACCTTAGAAAAAACTGGATACTTAAATAGTGAGGTATCAGACTTCTCTTCTTCTTTCTCTCTATAATTTCTCTCTATAATAATTGCTCCATAGCTTTTGTGAATTGGTGATAAATGAAGGAAGAATGAGCTTCTATTTATAGAAAAAAATAGTTTCATAATTGCACGTTTTGGGGCTCAAAATATTATAGTACAATACCTTCCTCTTTTTCTTCATTTTTAATTTAGTCCTGTAAGTATTATCAAACTTGCACCACCTCCCCTAATAGTAAATAATGTGAATCAATAGTAAATCATGTGAATCAATAGTTCTAAACATATGAAAATACGAATTACAGTATAGTACCTCCATCTATACCTCCATTTTTAACTTAGTCATGCAAGTATTATCAATCTTGCACCAACTTCTCTAATAGTACAAGAATGTGAATCAATAGTACACACATGTGAACAAATAGTTATATTCATGTGAATTAATAGCAATTAATTGCTCATTTATCCTGTTAATTACCCGACTGGTCAGTATAACTTCCAGACATCAATTAATATCGAAATAAATGTCGATTTCTACTAACACTAATAATTCCAACACAATGGAACTATCAATTTCATCTTTAATCAACACGAACTTATTCATCATTAATATTATAATTCACAATATTTAATAACCAGGTCGTTCCAAGGAAAGAGGGGGCTTTCCGATAAGGATTTCTCCTTATTGGCACGCAATTAGATGACCAAACCTCTCCTTGACAAAACTTCTAGACATTGTCAATATTGCAAATAATAATATGAATAACTTTATCGTCTCAATTATTGATTTAATAATATAACATATTATACAGATCCTGTGACAATAATTGAATCAATAATATGAGAGATATGATGCAGCAATAATTAAGTATAACTGAGTGACTTCTCACGTAAGCATCAATAACCAATACTGTGGTGTACTATGCAACTGCAATGGCAGTATTCTTGTACTTTTACTACTAGGGTAGTTCAACAGTTTTAACGGTAACACTTTCGCCGTTAGTTTTAATAAAAGATAATTCTGTCGTTTTCTTACTACGACAATACTTCCGTTGTGGGGTCCACCAATGATTGTGCCGTCGTACGAATATGAATATTCCCTTTTAAAACGAATATTCTCCGACCAATCGAATATTATAAAACCACTTGCTTACTTTGCAAAATTTGTAAATATTACCCACAACTATAACATTATATCAAATCCACACCATAATATTCAAAAAAAATATTTTGAGAAATTTAAATCTTTATTCATAAAATATGGGGTCTCATATTAGATGTTGTTAGTTATTGTTTAAAGTTGTGTTAAGAGATGTTATTTAGTGATCCAAGATGTAACATCAAGGATCCATAACATCTAGAAGCCAGAAAATGAGTTTTTCAAACTGACTTAGAACCCAAAAAATAAGGCCTGACAGCCTAATGTCAAGGCCTCCAAATCTGTCTGATGTTTAAGGGATTTTATGTTATAGATCTGTAGTATGCCATGTTTTCTATGTTCTGGAACTAGAAACAGTGTCAAATCATGTGTAGATCACAAGATATAAGCAGTCAAACATGGTTGACCGACCATGGGAGACTGAATTTGGGCAGCCCAGATTTGCCCAGATGGCTCTGATAAGCTTTTGCAAGCCTCTGATCTTTCTATTATTTGCTCGTTTGGCTAAGTTGTTGTTGTTATGTTGTAGACTGGTATGTGATCTACACATACAAGTCATTAGAACACCTAGAACCATTACAGGAACAAATTTATTTAAGGTCAAAGTAGAGTTGACCACCAGCGTAGGACAAAATCTGGAAAATCCAGATTTCTCAAGAACACGTTTCTGACAAGCATTTGACCGACATTGATCTCTCACCTATGATTCTGTTAGGTTGATGTAATATAATAGAAATATACCCTGCAATGTATGCTACAAGATTGAACCAATAGTTCAATCAAACAAGTTACAGAATACAAGTTATGAGGATCGAAAACTATTGCCCTGCAACTGTTCTTCATTTCTGGAAAACCCATAAATGAAGAACAACTCTAACAAGAGTTTTTGAGGCTTGAATCTCTATGATTTGATATGTTTTGGCCATAAAAATTAGTATGTAGTTGTAGTATTACACTTATACTACATGATTAAAACATTTGTTAGCCTAGAAAACATTAAGATCTAAGATCAAATGTTAGTCAAACCACTGTGAACTGACCATGAATGTTCTGACATGCTCAAGAACACCTATAGCGAAGGTTCTGTCGCTATAGGGCCCTTTAGCGACAGTTTAATTAGAAAAATAATTATTTTATTAAATAAATAGAGAAAAATGATTTTTAATTATGAAAAATACAAAATAAATTCCTAACAATTATTTTAAAGCCTGAAAATTAGTTTTTAATTATTTTGAGTATATTTCATAAATATTTAATATTTTAGGAATATAGAAGGTATTTAATTTATTTAATTATAATATTAAATAAATTATTTAAAAATGATTTTAATACTTGAAAAATCATGAAAAATTATATTACTACGGTATAAGAAAATATTTTAAGTTATTTTTAAATGACTTTTAATATTTTGTGTTGAATTTAATTAATTAATTAATATTAATTATAAGTAATTTATTTAATTAATATATTAAATAAATTTTGGAAAAATAGAATTAATGTTTTAAAAATCATATAAAAATGATTTAAGTGTTATAAAACTATTTTAAGTTATAAAATATAACTTTTGATATTTTGTCATGAAAAACATTAATATTTATTATTAATGGCAATTATCGAATAATGAAATTAATTGTTTAAAAATCATATAAATGTGATTTTAAGGTATTAAAAATACTTTGATATATTATAAATGTAAAACCCCAACTTTTATGAATAAAGAATAAATTTCTCGAAATATATTTTTGAATATTATGGTGTGGATTTGATATAATATTATAGTTGTGGGTAATTTTACAAATTTTGCAAAGTAAGCAAGTGGTTATATAATATTTCGATTGGTCGGAGAATATTCGTTTTAATGAGAGAATATTAAATGCACTGACGTAATAATCATTAGTGGACCCCTAACGGAAGTATTGTCGTAGTTAGAAAGCAGCGTAATTATCTTTTATAAAAATAACTGGTAAGTGTTACCGCGTTAAAAGCATTGAACTACCCGGTAGTAAAAGTACGAGAATACGCATGGTTGCATAGTAAGCACATGTATTGATTATTGATGCTTACGTGAGAAGTCACTCGGTTATACTCAATTATTGCTCACGATAATTGTTGCATCATATCTCTCATATTATTGATTCAATTATTGTCACAGTATCATCTGCATAATATGTTATATTATTAAATCAATAATTGAGACGGCAAAGTTATTCATATTATTATTTGTAATATTGACAATGTCTAGAAGTTTTGACAAGGAGAGGTTTGGTCATCTAATTGCGCGCCAATAAGGATAAATCCTTATCGAAAAGCCCCCTCTTTCCTGGGAACGACCTGGTTGTTAAATATTGTGAGTTATAATATTAATGATGAATAAGTTCGTGTTGATTAAAGATGAAATTGATAATTCCATTGTGTGGGAATTATTAGTGTTAGTGGAAATCGACATTTATTTTGATAATAATTAATGTCTGGAGGTTATATTGACCAATCGGGTATTTAACTGGATAAATGAGCAATTAATAGCTATTAATTCACATGCTTATAACTATGTGTTCACACGTGAGTACTATTGATTCACATGATTTACTATTAGGGGAGTTGGTGCAGGATTGATAATACTTGTATGACTAAATTAAAAATGGAGGTATAATTGAAGGTACTATATTGTAATTAGCTTTTTCAAATGATTATACTATTGAGTCACATGAATGAACTATTAATTCACATGATTTACTATTAGGGGAGGTGGTGGAAGTTTGATAATACTTGCAGGACTAAATTAAAAATGAAAGAAAAGTTGAAGGTATTATACTGTAATATTTCGAGCCCAAAAACGTGCAATTATCGAAACTATATTTTCCTATAAATAGAAGCTCATTCTTCCTTCATTTCTCACAAATTCACAAAAGCTTTAGAGCAATTATTATATAGAGAAAGAAGAAGAGAAGTCTGCTACCTCACTATTCAAGTATCCAGTTTTTCTAAGGTAAGGGGTATTATTCTTTCGTATTCATGAAGAGAGTTATTTTCTTTCAATACTCGTAAGGGTTGTTATCACATTCTTTATTATTATGTTGGAATAACTTTGTACATCACAATACCGCATACATGGTGAAATTCTTACATTATTCCATTCTTTATTATTACATTGGAATAACTTTTATGCACATGCTTGATCTATCGCATGCACAGTGAATTCTGTTGTTATTCCATTCTTTATTATTACATTGGAATATCACATGCATGTGCGATTACGCATGACTGGTTGCATTCTTTATTATTACATTTGGAATATCACATGCATGCGATTACGCATGACTGGTTCCATTCTTTATTATTCATTGGGAATAACACATCTGCATGCGATTCTATCGCATGCTCGGTGAATTCTTACATTATTCCATTCTTTATTATTACGTTGGAATAACTTTGTCTATGTGGATTACCACATGCATGGTGAATGATCCTTCGTATTCATTCCTTATTAAATTATTGAAATAATCTATCTACGTGGATTACCGCATGGCGGGCGAAAATCCATTTGCAGTTTCATATATTCTATTATACTCAGTTGGTTAAAGTTTTGACTTCGATACTCCATGAAATTAGTAGAATATCCTGAATATTTGTGCTTCATCCAGTATCTTTTCATGGAAATATTCTTCTGAGCATTCTTAAATTTTACTCCACAAAGCAGTATCATGTTGACAATTTGGACGTTATTGATTTCAGGATAAATTAACTTATAAATCTTTAAAATTTATTCTTGAATTTGTTTTATTGAATTATTATGTCATTGTCATCATCTTCATGCTTATATTGTGATGAAAGTTATCTTTGGCTTACATGCATAGATGGACTCGGTATGATTATGACTAGGGATCATTCGGTATAATCATGACCTATAATGTTATAAATGATGTGGTAAAAGTCCTTAGTGGCCTTTAGTGCATTGATAGACAGTTTTTGGTATGATTATGACCAGGGATTATTCGGTATAGTCATGAACATTAATGATTTAATGAATATCCTTGGCCGTAGTGTAGGGATGATTCGATGATGTGGTTTATTTATTAAGCTGAGTCTCAGCGATAAAAATTGATGAAAACATTTTTAAATCATAGGAGATAGTAGATATCATGCTCTACTTGACTCTTCTAATGGATTGCTTATTACAACTGTGATTAAACTTGATGTCTATTATATTTTATCAGTTTAACATTGTTGAAGACTAATGATAATTTATTCTGCATTATCTTAGTCATAATATTTCCTACTGGGCTAGTTGAGCTCACCCTTTTGCTTTCATTGTTCTCTTCAGAAATGAAAGCGTGGCGGGACTAGTCGGGGAGCGGAGTGATGGTCCAGAGATGGTGTATTAGTAGTCCTCACTATTCTATAAAATAGTGTGACAATAAATGTAATGAGGACTCTATTTGAGAGTGGATATTGTCTAGAAGGCAATATTCTTATTTAAACTCTCAGCTATGTTTTGTCGTATATTACACGATGGTTGTGTAATTAAGTTTGTATTTGAATTTTGTACCATGTATTTGGCGACTCAAGATGGGTGATATATACCTATTTTGGGGGCGTCACATTTGGTATCAAAGCTTAGGGATATGATCCCTGGCTAAGATGTGAGACAAGAACTGTAACAACCTGAGAATTTAGACAATTTATTAAAATCTTAATTGATTAAATAAAGGTTAAATAATTAGACCTGGATTGGAAATAGACTGGAAATAGAGTTTGAAATAATACGCCCATGCTGTGATGTGGTTTATCGTCCTTTTTGTGCACTGTTTTGATTAGTTTCCGTGATCCATTTTCGCGGTGTAAAATTTTTCTAAAATACTATGCCATGAGGTCTATAATACGCCCGAATTTTCGTTGTTATATGACTCATGATTTGAGAATTAAAAATGGGCGAATAGGCATGTCAGGATTAAAATTTGAGTGAACGCCGAAGCGCGTCAAGGCGCCGAGCGACTTTTTGACGATTGTTCAAATCGCGTTCTCGCGAAATAATAAGTATTAATAAATCTAATAAAATCCTACGAGACGAGATTTGGCTATAAATGATATTTTACGTAGATAAACTTCTTTTTAGAGGCATAAATAAAGCAATAAAAATATGTAAAAAATATTAATTACATATTTAAGTGAAATAAAACTACAATTGCCTATAAAATTATTTTATGGTGCAACGAAGAACATAAAACCTTTTAAAAATTGTATTAATCATAAAAATGATATTTTGAGGTTTTGATTGCTCAAAATGTGGTTTTTTGAGAGTATATATATATATATATATATATATATATATATATATATATATAATATATAAAGCAAAAATACGAATAATTATAAAACGAAAAAATAAAGTAAATGTCTTTAAAGAGAATAAAATATGTATATATATGAGAGAAGCAGTGCATGTTGACTCATGAATGGACAAAATAATATAAAAATTATTTAAATTAAAGAAATATTATAGTAAAGCTGAGTTTTAGTATAAAAGTTATGTGTTACTGTTTTAACTCAGAAATTTGCGAGTAAGGTAAAAGATATTTACGAAATGGAATATAAATAGTTTAAACTTCATGATATAAAATATTTACATCTTAAAATGTATGAGATCTTTATTATTTATATTGATAAGTGATTTGAATATTATTAAGAATGATTAAAATATTATTAAATAATTAATAATATTATATAATGAAATAAATACTATTAAATTATTTGAAAATTTTTATGAGCTATTGAAAAATATTTTGACTAATAAATAAATTATCTAAGATAATTTTTTAAGTGTTAGGTAGAGTTTAATTGAACTTAAACTCGTGAATTGTCCGACTAGACCGTCGGGATGTCATATTTGTGTTGGTTTCAACTCAGACTTAAATAGTTTGACTTAATGATAAGAGTCTTTGTGTAGTTTGTGGACCTGATAGGCTATGTGTTATGTGTTATGTGTTTAGGTAATTTTATAATTATATATATAATAGTATTATATTGTGATGATAGTATTCTAATATTGGAGATCTATATTACTAATATTAGGTCTTCGGATAAAGTGATATAAATTGCGTTGCGGTAATCAACGGTTCAGGCAAGTTTTTCTTAACTCTACTAAGAGTTGTTTCATTCGGATATGCTTATGGTTAATCATTGTTGATTGCCATGTAGAATTGTACTTTGTACATCTTGCATGTATAAGTCAGGTAAGAAAGGCTGATCACCTTCATTACCGTTCGGTCCAGATAAATTTATTCATGTTTAATACTTGTTCAGTCAAAAATTTGTTCGTGCTAGTTCTCAATTATATTGATGAATTATAGCCAGCTTATTATTCAGACTCTTTCAATCATGATATATCTTTAAATTGTATTTAAACTTGCTAGGCAAATTTCATGCTCACCCTTGCTGTATCATGATAAACATTGCAGATAAGGTAAATGCGTTCGGATATAGGAAAAGGATAATGCCAAGTTCAGCTTGGGATAAAATGTGCGGTTAGTTTGTAATAGTATAGTTGGATAATATATGTTATATGTTAGATATTTTTTGAATTGTGTATTAGTTAAGGTTAATTGATTTTTGGGAAATAGTGTGTAAAGTGTATTATATAAACAATTTATGTTTATATCTTCCGCATTAGTTATAGAATGATTGTACCAGATCCGTGGTGATTTGGGACCCGAATTTGGGGCCTTCACAGTTGGTATCAAAGCTGTTGGTTATGAAGCTTAGGTAGGAATACCTAAGACCAATAACCGTAGTGATTAGGATAAGTACTAGCTCAAATAGAGTTAGTGAGTCAATAAGATTCAAAGACGAATCTCGGCGAGTTATAAAGATACTGAGTTCCCTAACTCGATAATAAAGTTGAATAAAGAGTGATGAGTAAATCAAGTCTAAAAGACCGAAAATACGATGATAGGAGATCATAAAACAAAACGATCAAGATATAGAAATAAATCATAATGTATACGATGAGATCACCCCGTGATATGATAAGGTTATAATATGGGAAAAGAATCAATCTGATGATTGGAAAGTTTACAGCAACATTGATGTGTGAATTGGTACAGATTCAGGAAAGGATTATGAATACGATTTGAATGCAATTCGTAATGAGAAAGGGGTTAAGATTAGGTGGGGATTTCAATTGAGGACTCATGTCGGCAGCTTATGAGTTGTATGATTCCTTGTATGGGCGAGGAATTGTACTTGGTGGAAAAACTACTTAGTTTCTGGCATTGATAATCATTGAAATATTTATGTTGCGCTATTTGCTATATGCATGTTAAGAGGGTGATTCCTTTCTCGTGTGTATAACAAATAGATAGGTTATAGGTAGAGAATATGGGGTTAAGTACGAGTTCTTAAAACTCATACTTATGTGACATTCTTGACTCATAGTTATATGAAATGTTTATGAACCCCTCGTGAATGGGCCTTGAAAGGTCTCGACTAGGGTAAGTTCTTAAACTCATATGATTGTGGCAAGTTTATGAACTCATAAGTGTGGTTTGACGAACTGGGTATATTTGTGTGTGAATGGAGAATTGAGGATTATAGGAACAAATAGATTGTTAAAAAAATGATTATTAGTGGAGACATAAGTTTTCCAAAACTCCTAGCTATGCTAGACTTCGAAATTTTGACATCAAGCTAAATACGCACTACGTGCTTTTAAAAAAAATGTAGACTCATAGTCATTTTTGAAATGATTTAAAGTACAGTCTATGCTACTTATTTCGGCTAGACGCAAATGATTTGAAATATCAAAGTATATTTTATTTATCACTCATGTACCATGTATAACTCAAAAGAGATGATAAAAAGTGATGGAGTTGTAAATACTGGGAATACTTAGTGTGAATTTTATCTAAAATTGTTATTCCACTATTGTATGATGTGTTATGATGAAGTCATACAATGACGACATCCTCAAACAGACTGTTAATACAGTACGGCATCATGACGTCATTCTCAAAAATATTTTGAAAAAATTTATACCTAAATAATTGATTGAATTGAAAACTCTATGCTATTGATTCAATTTTCAAAAACTCTAAGTGTTCATTGAAAGAAATTTCCCGAAGCAAATTGTTTTGGTGCGGAATCCTATGATAAGACTGAGGTGAACTATGTTGTTTGGATAAAAAATCCAATCGGGTAGCGTAAATATTCGCTAGACATGATTAATACGTTGTGCATGACGTAAGAGTACGATAGGCTAATCACCTAAAGTACTAGCAACGGTAGTTTACCTTCATTTGTGATTGTAAACATACCAAGTAATGTATTGTTTTGCGGTATGAATACCGTTAAAACTATGTGTTCATGGTCTATATGACCCCTCAGCACAATTTAAAAATTTTTACTCTTGTGAGTGGTGTATTGGGTAGTATGTGGTGATGTGTATGAATGGTGTAAGCAGTATGGTGTAAGGTGTAAGGTGAATTTCGGGGACGAAATTCTTAGAAGAAAGGGTGAATGTAAAAACCCGAGAATTTAGACAATTTATTAAAATCTTAATTGATTAAATAAAGGTTAAATAATTAGACCTAGATTCGAAATAGACTGGAAATAGAGTTTGAAATAAAAAAAAATCTGAAAGACTTATGTGATTTTGTGTATAGTGACTTATGTGAAGTATGTAGGTGATTAAATAAATATATATTGTAAATATGTATATATTTATTTAATATATAAATAGAATGAATGAGAAGTTATATAACCTAATATTATATATTAGGAATGAGAATTAAATAACCTAAGGGTTATAACAAGTGTAAGTGCTAGTATTTAAATTTTATACTAGTATACTAACCTAAGAGATTAATTTTATTATCTCAATTTATTAATTATTTTAAACCTAGCTTAATTGTGTTGCATAATAATATTATCTAAGTGTTTAAATTCCATAATGAGTGATTTGGAAACCCTAATTAAATAATTAGGGTAAGATAAAATTAGTGTGTTGGACTATGTTATTTTTTTATTGCCCAAACAATTTAATTAAGAAGCCCAAACCATTTAATTGGGAGCCCAAATTTTGGCCCAAGCAAATTGAATTTTCTAGATAACTATACCAAGTAAATAAAGCAAATGAAATAAATAAAAAATAGGCCAAGATGTGGCATTATATCCGGCCATGCATATGAGGAGTTTTTTTTTGGGCACATGTTCATTCCATTTGGTTCAACAACTCTCACCTACTACAAGCCATATGTCTCTTTTTCTTTTAGTCTTAAAATGTTAGCTAGATTTACAAGCAAGGAGAACACAAAGGGAGAAAGAAAGAAAATAGAAAGAGAGGAGAAAAAAGGAAGTGGTCGGCAGCCACTTGAAGAAGAAAGGGGAGAGAAGAATTTTCCATGCTTCATCAAGCTATTTTGTGGAAGAAGAAGAATTACACAAGAACTAGGTATAACAATCTAAATTGTAGTAATTAAATTATGTATTTTGTTTTGATTGTTTTAAATCAAACCATGAGCTTATGATCTTGTATCTTAAAACTCTTGATCTACAAGTTTTAGAGTGTTTCATGTTTAGATCTAACTATTTTTGGTGATAAGAAAACTTGATCAAAGAAAGAAAAGTAAAACAATTTTTAAAACTTAAAATAGCTAGAGGACTGCTGCCCTAAATAGAAAATTCGGGGTTAGCTAGATTGCTCTAAAAATTATGGGCTTTTGGTATGTTGTAGTACACTGAATAATCTTTGCATAGACTCCAGAACGGACTAAATCCGACATCGGAGGAGAGAGTTATGACATTTCAAAGTAATAGTGTCAAAAGCTGTCCAACAAGTGCAAGTGTGATCCACTTGAACAAAATTTACGGGTGATATGTTGAATCTGGAAAAACATCGGTAGGGAAGAGTTATAGTCCCGGAAGTTAGCCAGCGTGGGATCAAGAATCGCCTAAAATGTTTTAAAGCGAAAAAGTTATAACTATTTTAGCGAAAGAATAAATCTGGGAAAAAGATGAAAAATGTTGCGTGTGGACATTTTTGGGGTGCATTTTTAAATTTGCCTAAGAGGTCCGAAATTATTGGGTTATATTTTCTAAAAATACTTTGGTATACCATGTATAATAATATCCAAAGTTGGGAATTTTTCGATAAACGAGCAAAGCGTGAGAAAATCATGAAGTAGCTAGGTTGATAAATAAGCACGATGAGCAATGACCAAATAGCGAGCAAAGCCAAGACACGCACGCCAGCCTTGACGTGGTGGCATCTTTGTGATGATGGTTTGTCGTCCTTTTAGTACCTTTGTTTTGATTAGTTTAAAGTGATCCATTTTCATGGTGTAAAATTTTTCTAAAATACTATGCCATGAGGTCTATAATACGCCTAGAATTTTCATTTGTTATATGACTCGTGATTTGAGAATTAAAATGGGCTTAATAGGCATGTCGAGGATTAAAATTTGAGCGAAAGCAGAAGCGTCTAAAGCGTCGAGCGACTTTGACGTCGTTAGAATCGCGTTCCGCAAAATAATAAGTATTAATAAATCTAATAAAGTCCTACGAGACGAGATTTGGCTATAAATGATATTTTACGCCGATAAACTTCTTTTCAGGCATAAATAAAGCAATAAAAATATGTAAAAAATATTAATTACATATTTAAGTGAAATAAAAACTACAATTGCCTATAAAATTATTTTATGGTGCAACGAAGAACGTAAAACCTTTTAAAAATTGTATTAATCATAAAAATTATATTTTGAGGTTTTCGGTGCTCAAAATGTGGTTTTTGAGTTGAGATTTACGTAATGTGAAATATATATATTTAATATATAAAGCAAAAATGCGAATAATTATAAAATGAAAAATAAAGCGAATGTGCTAGCAGAAAAAAATATGTATATATGAGAGAACGGTCTGTGTTGACCATGAATGGACAAAATAATATAAAAATTATTTAAATTAAAGAAATATTATAGTAAACTGAGTTTTAGTATAAAAGCTATGTGTTACCTGTTTTAACTCCGAAATTGCGCGTAAAGGTAAAATATATTTCTGAAATGGAATATAAATAGTTTAAACTTCATGATATAAAATATTTACATCTTAAAATGTATGAGATCTTTATTATTTATATTGATAAGTGATTTGAATATTATTAAGAATGATTAAAATATTATTAAATGATTAATAATATTATATAATGAAATAAATACTATTAAATTATTTGAAACTTTTTATGAGCTATTGAAAAATGTTTTGACTAATAAATAAATTATCTAAGATAATTTTTTTAAGTGTTAGGTAGAGTTTAATTGAACTTAAACTCATGAATTGTCCACTAGGACCGTCGGGATGTCATATTTGTGTTGGTTTCAACTCAGACTTAAACAGTTTGACTTGATACCGAGTCTTAGGTAGTTTGTGGACTGATAGGGCTATGTGTTATTTGTTTTGTGTTTAGTTAATTTTATAATTATATATATAATAGTATTATATTGTGATGATAGTATTCTAATATTGGAGATCTATATTACTAATATTAGGTCTTCGGATAAAGTGATATAAATTGCATAAGCAGAATCAACCAGTTCGAGCAAGTTTTTCTTAACTCTACTAAGAGTTGTTTCATTCGGATATGCTTATGGTTAATCACTGTTGATTGCCATGTAGAATTGTACTCTGTACATCTTGCATGTATAAGTCAGGTAAGAAAGGCTGATCACCTTCATTACCGTTCGGTCCAAATAAATTTATTCATGTTTAATACTTGTTCAGTCAAAATTTGTTCGTGCTAGTTCTCAATTATATTGATGAATTATAGCCAACTTATTATTCAGACTCTTTCAATCATGATATATCTTTAAATTGTATTTAAACTTGCCAGGCAACTTTTATGCACCCTTGTTATATCATGATAAACATTGCAGATAAGGCAAATGCATTCGAATACAGGAAAAGGATAATGCCAAGTTCAGCTTGGGATAAAATGTGCGGCTAGATTGTAATAGTATAGTTGGATAATAATGATATATGTTAGATAGTTTATGATTTGTGTATTAGTTAAGGTTACTCGATTTTGGGAAAATAGTGTGTAAAGTGTATTGTATAAACAATTTATGTTTATATCTTTCGCATTAGTTATAGAATGATTGTACCAGATCCGTGGTGATTTGGGACCCGGATTTGGGGCCTTCACAAGAACTAGGAGGGGAGAGATGGGGAATTCCTTCGCTACTATGACCTACTTAAGTTTATTTGGTATTTAATTGGTCGGTCAGAGTATAGGGATAATATGTGATATGTTAATTAACCCTTGTTTTGTGGCAGCATTTGAAAATGGCATCCGAAAATGTTGAGATACGCAATGAAGCACATGAGACCGTTGAGTCACCAATGATCTTACTCAGGAAAATGTGCAACAAGAAGAAAATAATCCTCAGGTAAACAATAACACCGATAAAATGGTGAACGATGGGATGTTCAGAGGCTTTATGCAATTCATGCAACATCAGGCGAGAGTGTCTCCTGTTCAAAATGCAGGTGGAAATATCGCCAACTCCTGACTGATCACCGCTAAGCAGTTCAAGGGAGGGACCACCGGAGTTTTTTGGAGAGCCAAAACCACTTAAGGCGGATACGTGGATAAAGCAGATCACCAAGATATTTGATGTCTTGGGATGCTCCGAGGAGCAAAAGGTTCCCTTTGCCACCTTCATGTTGCGAACAGAGGCAGATTACTGGTGAGAATCTGTAAAGTGTACTAACTTACAGCACTGAAGATGTCTTGGGAGAAATTCCAAGAGCTGTTCAACGACAAGTACTTTCCCAAAAGTATTCGTCACATGAAGGAGGTAGAGTTTATCAAGCTGGAGCAAAACAATATGACCGTGTCACAGTACAAAGCTAAGTTTGCCGAGTTGTCCCGGTTTGCGTCCCACTTGGTTGATAATGAGGAGAGAATGACGCGGATGTTTCTAAGAGGTTTGAAACCCGAGATACGTCAATACCTAATTTCTCACAAACTATGTTTGTATTCAGATGTTGTGATTAGGGCTCAGTTATTGGAGCGCGATAATGAGTTAACTCAACCAAGAGAGAGCAACCCAGAAGTCGATAATACGAGGTAGTAGCGATCATTGAGCGGTGACAACAAACGTGGAGGAATCAACATGCCAAAATGGTAATCACTTCGTGGTAATCATGGCCATGACAATAAGAGTGGACATTTCAAGAAGAGGAGATTCAATAATGATGGAAAGACGTCGACCAAAGACCTGTTATTAAGGAAGGAGAACGAATAGTCGGTCATTATGTTAAAAATGTGGAAGGAAGGACACATAAGTCCAAAGCGCATCGATGCGATCCAAAGCATATTACAATTGTGGAAAAGAAGGTCACCTAGCCTAATTTTGTCGTGCACCAAAGTCAAGTCCCGGCTAGGATGGAGGCATCAAAGGTGTCCTGCACAAGACAAAATCGGTAGTTCAAGGGAGGCGTTTGTCGTAACCTCCCAAAAGCGAGGAATCGAACGAGGTGATCACGGGTAAGCTAATCATAAACTCCAGCGAAGTTTATACTTTATTTGATACCGGTTCTACCCATTCCTTTATTTCTCCTACTTGCGCTCAACGTTTAAATTTGACTCTGGAGAAATTAGACTTTGACTTATCTGTTGAAACTCCGTTGGGAGAAACCTTCATTACATCCACGATTTATAAGTCTTGTTTGATTCAAATCGAAGAATCATACGTTACTGTCGATCTTATTTCTTTGAAAATACTTGCATTTGATGTAATTTTAGGGATTGATTGGTTAACTACTCATCATGCTAAAATTAATTATTTTTCGTAAGGTTGTTAGCTTTCATATTCCTAACCAACCTATTATACTGAATTCAAGCAACCAAACCACTAAAAGTCAATCTTTCATCATATCAAGCCATAAAGCTATTCGTTTATTGAAAAACGGATGTCAAGCTTTCTTAGCCCATGTCACGGATTTAAATAAAAATACGTTAGATTTGAATGATATTTCTATTGTTAATAAATTTCCTGACGTATTCCTTGAAGAACTTCATGGCCTACCCCCAGAGCGTGAAATTGAATTTTGTATCGACCTTGAATCCGGTACAAAACCCATTTCTAAAGCCCCATATCGAATGGCTCCTATTAAACTTCAGGAGTTAAAAACCCAACTACAAGAATTGTTAGACATTGGTTTCATTCGTCCTAGTACGTCTCCTTGGGGTGCTCCTGTTCTATTCGTGAAGAAGAAAGATGGAAGTATGCGACTTTGTATTGATTATCGGAAGTTGAATCATGTCACCATCAAAAATAGGTACCCGTTGCCTCGCATTGATGACCTGTTTAACCAGTTGCAAGGAGCCAAATTCTTTTCAAAGATTGATCTTCGTTCCAGATATCATCAGTTGAAAATTAAAACTGATGACATTCCAAAGACTGCTTTTAGAACTCAGTACGGGCATTATGAATTCCTAGTCATATCTTTTGGATTGACTAATACTCCAGCTGCCTTCATGGACATGATGAACCGAGTATTCAAGGAATATTTGTATCACTTTGTGGTCGTCTTTATTGATGACATCCTCATATACTCCAAAAGTCGTGAAGACCATGAGCAACACTTGAGGCTGATACTTCAAAAGCTTCGTGAAAACAAGCTTTATGCCAAGTTGAAGAAATATGAGTTCTGGCTTGAGGAAGTTGCATTCCTTGGGCACGTGATATCAAATCATGGAATATCTGTTGACCCAGCAAAGATTAAAGCAATTCAAAGATGGGAGCAACCAAAGTCAGGGACCGAAGTACGTAGCTTTCTCAGCTTAGCTGGTTATTATCGGAGATTCGTGGAAGGATTTTCTTGAATTGCTACTCCATTAACTCAGCTGACTCGAAAAGATATAAAGTTCGGTTGGAGCGGGGAATGTGAGAAGAGTTTTCAAGAACTCAAGAGAAGACTCATTTCAGCACCTGTTCTGACAATACCATCTGGCTTGGAGGGATTTGTCATCTACAGTGATGCTTTAGGAAAGGGGTTAGGATGTGTTCTCATGCAACATGGGAAAGTCATAGCCTATGCCTCACGACAACTCAAAGAATATGAGATAAATTATCCTACTCATGATCTAGAGTTAGCAGCTGTCATTTTTGCGCTTAAGATTTGGAGGCATTACCTGTATGGAGAGAAGGTGGAGATCTATACGGATCATAAAAGCCTCAAATATTTCTTCACTCAAAAGGAACTCAACATGCGGCAACGACGATGGCCTGAGCTGTTGAAAGATTATGATCATACCATCCAATACCATCCTGGAAAAGCGAATGTAGTAGCTAACGCATTGAGTAGAAGATCATATTTGGGTACAAGTGCAATATTGTCAACGCAAAGACCCATTTTGTATGACTTACGAAGGATGGAGATAGAGTTAAAGACTCCAGGGACCCATGTGATGATGGCGAATATACGAGTAGAATCGACTTTAATTGATAAAGTTAAAGCTGCTCAAGCTACAGACCTGGAGCTGATGCGTATGAGGAAGAAAGTGCAAGAAGGTGCTATTTCAGAAGCAAGAATCGATGAAGAAGGAATACTTTGAGTCAACTCCAGACTTTGTGTTCCTAACGATTCTGACTTGAAGTATAAAATCATGATGGAGGCGCCCAACACACCGTTTTCAATCCATCCTGGGAGTACCAAAATGTATCGTGATCTTCGACATACATTTTGGTGGAGCAATATGAAGAGAGAGATAGCGGGGTTTATCTCAAGGTGTCTAACTTGTCAACGAGTCAATGCAGAGCATCAAGTGCCAAAAGGTCCATTGCAACCACTTGAAATTCCAGAATGAAAGTGGGAGCACATTACCATGGATTTCGTTACTGGTCTTCCCAGGGTTTCTCAAGGAATAGATGCGATTTGGGTCATTGTTTATAGATTGACCAAGTCTGCTCATTTCTTACCGATACGAGAAATTTATACACTTGAACGTCTTGTTAGTATGTACATAAACGAGATTGTAAGATTGCATGGTATGCCAGTATCCATAGTTTCTGATCGAGACCCAAGATTCACTTCATGATTTTGGGTTAGTTTACAAAAAGCTATGGGCACAAATTTATAATTTATTTTGGCATATCATCCTCAAACGGATGGACAGTCGGAAAGGACTATTCAAACTCTTAAAGATTTATTAAGCTCTGTGTCCTTGACATCAAGGGAAGTTGGGACAAGTTCTTACCATTGGTGGATTTTTCCTACAACAATAGTTACCAAGCAAGTATTGGCATGGCTCCATTTGAGGCATTGTATGGAAGAAAGTGTCATTCTCCAGTATGTTGGGATGAGGTGGGTGACGCAACGTTGTTAGGACCGAAGGTGGTACGTATGACTACGAAAAAGATTCAAACGATCCGACAACGTATACAAACCTCACAAGATCGACAAAAGAGTTATGTTGATCTTCATCGAAAAGACGTGGAATTCAATATTGGAGATCATGTGTTGTTACGTGTTACTCCATGGAAAGGAGTTACGAGATTTGGAAAGAGAGGAAAGCTCAATCCTCAATTCATTAGCCCATTTTTAATCCTCGATCGAGTAAGAACTGTGGCGTATAGACTCGCCTTACTGCTAAGTATGTCTCGTGTTCATAACGTTTTCCACATATCCATGTTACGTAAATATGTGAAAGACCCGAATCACATTATTGAATTAGAACCAGACGAGATAGAGGAAGATTTAACGGATGAAGAGTTACCTATTAAAATCTTGGATAAGAAGGATCATATTCTACGCTCCAAGGTTATACCACAAGTCAAAGTTTTATGGAGAAACTACGATGTGGAAGAAATGACCTGGGAGTTAGAATCTGAGATGAAGTCAAGATATCCTCACCTCTTCGATATACCAGGTACGTACCCTAATTTGGAGGACGAAATTTCATAAGAATAGGAGGTTGTAAGACCCCAACTTTTATGAATAAAGAATAAATTTCTCGAAATATATTTTTGAATATTATGGTGTGGATGTGATATAATGTTATAGTTGTGGGTAATATTTACAAATTTTGCAAAGTTAGCAAGTGGTTATATAATATTCGATTGGTCGGGGAATATTCATTTTAATAGGGAATATTCGTACGACGACACAATCATTGGTGGACCCCAAAACGGAAGTATTGTCGTAGTTAGAAAATGACAGAATTATCTTTTTATAAAAATAACGGCGGAAGTGTTACCGTTAAAACTGTTGAACTACCCGGTAGTAAAAGTACAGTAATACGCGTGGTTGCATAGTAGCACACGGGATTGATTATTGATGCTTACGTGAGAAGTCACTCGGTTATACTCAATTATTACTACTAAGAATTGCTTTGCATCATATCTCTCATATTATTGATTCAATTATTGTCACAAGTATCATCTCGCATAATATGTTATATTATTAAATCAATAATTGAGACGGAAAAAGTTATTCATATTATTATTTGCAATATTGACAATGTCTAGAAATTACATCAAGGAGAGGTTTGGTCATCTAATTGCTTGGCGCAATAATAAGGAGAAATCCTTATCGGAAAGCCCCCTCTTTCCTGGGAACGACCTGGTTGTTAAATATTATGAGTTATAATATTAATGATGAATAAGTTCGTGTTGATTAAAGATGAAATTGATAATTTCATTGTGTGGGAATTATTAGTGTTAGTGGAAATCGACATTTATTTCGATAATAATTAATGTCTGGAGGTTATATTGACCAATCAGGTATTTAACCGGATAAATGAGTAATTAATTGCTATTAATTCACATGCTTATAACTATGTGTTCACACGTGAGTACTATTGATTCACATGATTTACTATTAGGGGAGTTGGTGCAAGATTGATAATACTTGCATGACTAAATTAAAAATGGAGGTATAGTTGAAAGTACTATACTGTAATTAGTTTTTTCACATGATTATACTATTGAGTCACATGAATGAACTATTAATTCACATGATTTACTATTAGGGGAGGTGGTGGAAGTTTGATAATACTTATAGGACTAAATTAAAAATGAAAGAAAAGTTGAAGGTATTGTACTGTAATATTTTGAGCCCCAAAACGTGCAATTATCGAAACTATATTTTCCTATAAATAGAAGCTCATTCTTCCTTCATTTCTCACCAATTCACTAAAGCTTTAGAGAGCAATTATTAGAGAGAAATTATAGAGAGAAAGAATAAGAGAAGTCTGCTACCTCACTATTACAATATCCAGTTTCTTCTAAGGAAAGGGGTATTATTCTTTCTTATTCATGAAGAGAGTTATTTTCTTTCAAAACTCGTAAGAGTTGTTATTCCATTCTTTATTATTATGTTGGAATAACTTTGTCTATGCGAAGTACCGCATACATGGTGAAATTCTTACATTATTCCATTCTTTATTATTACATTGGAATAACTTTATCATGCTGATCTATCGCATGCATGGTGAATTCTGTTGTTATTCCATTCTTTATTATTCTGTTGGAATATCCTGTCTGTGCGGATTACGCATGACCTGGTTCCATTCTTTATTATTCTATTGGAATATCCTATCTGTGCGGATTACGCATGACCTGGTTCCATTCTTTATTATTCTGTTGGGAATAACCTGTTTGTACGGTCTATCGCATGCATGGTGAATTCTTCTGTTATTCCATTCTTTATTATTCTGTTGGAATAACATGTCTATGTGAATTACCACATGCATGGTGAATGATCCTTCGTATTCATTCCTTATTAAATTGTGGAAATGATCTTTCTACGTGGATTACCGCATAGCGGGCGAAAATCCATTTGCAGTTTCATATATTCTATTATACTCAGTTGGTTAAAGTTTTGACTTCTATACTCCATGAAATTAGTAGAATATCCTGGATATTTGCGCTTCATCCAGTATCTTTTCATGGAAATATTCTTCTGAGCATTCTTAAATTTTACTCCACAAAGCAGTATCATGTTGACAATTTGGACGTTATTGATTTCAGGATAAATTAACTTATAAATCTTTAAAATTTATTCTTGAACTTGTTTTACTGAATTATTATGTCATTGTAATCATCCTCATGCTTATATTATCATGAAAGTTATCTTTGGCTTACATGCATAGATGGACTCGGTATGATTATGACCAGGGATCATTCAGTATAATCATGACTTGTAATGTTATAAATGATGTGGTAAAAGTCCTTAGTGGCCTTTAGTGCATTGATGGACAGTTTTTGGTATGATTATGACCAGGGATTATTTGGTATAGTCATGACCATTGATTTAATGAATATCCTGGGCCCGTAGTGCAGGGATGATTCAATGATGTGGTTTATTTATTAAGTTGAGTCTCAGCGATAAAAATTGATGAAAATATTTTAAATCATAGGAGATAGTAGATATCATGCTCTACTTGACTCTTCTAATAGATTGCTTATTCTGCTGCAGTTAAACTTGATGTCTATTGTATTTTATCAGTTTAACATTGTTGAAGACTAATGATAATTTTTCTGCATTATCTTAGTCATAATATTTTTTACTGGGCTAGTTGAGCTCACCCTTTTGCTTTCATTGTTCTCTTCAGGAAATGAGAACGTAGCCGGGACTAGTCAGGGAACGGAGTGATGGTCCGAGATGGTGTATTAGTAGTCCTCACTATTCTATAAAATAGTGTGACAATAAATGTAATGAGGACTCTATTTGAGAGTGGATATTGTCTAGAAGACAATATTCCTGTTTAAACTCTCAGCTATGTTTTGTCGTATATTACACGACGGTTATATAATTAAGTTTGTATTTGTATTCTGTACCATGTTTTTGGCGACTCAAGATGGGTGATGTATACCTATTTTGGGGGCGTCACAATAAATATAGTCTAATATTATGACATGTATTTCATTAATATTTGATATTAAATAAATATTAATGATAAAGGAATTGTGTGGTATTTAATATAAATACGAGTTTAATGATTGAAAATTCATGATAAATGATAATAATTATCTGAAAATTATTACGAGCTTATGAAAAATATTTTGAGTGATAATAAATTATCTAAGATAATTATTAAGTGTTTAGGCAGAGTTTAATTGAACTTAAACTCGATATTTGTCCGACTAGACCATCGTGATGTTAGAATTGTGTCGGATTCAACTCAGACTGAAATAGCTTGACTTGATACCAGGTGTGTCATAGACTGATAGGATTATGTGTTATGTGTTATGTGTTTAGGATTATTTTATAAATAAATATATATATATATATATATAACAGTATTATAATGTGATGATATTATTTTAATATTGGAGATCTATATTATTTATATATTAGGTCTTTAGACAAAGCTTATTAAAATGTGTAATGATAATCAACGAAATAGGTAAGTTTTCTATAACTCAACCCTGAGTTATAATTTTGCGTATATGCTTGTGAATAATCATTCATGATTATCACGTCTATGATTTATTGAATCGCATTATATGTACATTGCATGAAATCTTCAAGTATGAAAGGTTGATCACCTTCATTACCATTCGGTCCGGATATATATATATATATATATATATATATATATATATATATATATATATATATATATATATATATGTGTGTGTGTGTGTGTGTGTGTGTGTTCAATCACTATGTAAAATTTGTTCATGCTAATTCACAACTTTATTGTTGAATTATAGCCAGCTTATTATTCAAATTCTTTCAATCATGATATATCCTTAAATAAACTTATACTTGCTAGCCAAATTTATGCTCACCCTTGCTATATCATGATAAAACATTTCAGATTAAGCGAATACGTCGGATACAAGGAAAGGTTAAAGCCAAGTTCAGCTTGGGATAATATGTGCAGCTAAAATGTAATAGTATAGTATGAGAATAATGTTATATGTTAGACAAGTTATGAATTGTGTATAAGTTAAGGTTACTCGACCTTGGGGAATAGTGTGTAAAGTTTAATGTATAAACAATTTATGTTTATATCATCTGCAATAGTTATAGAATGATTGTACCAGATCCGTGGTGATTCAGGACCCGAATTTAGGGCTACTACAATCTCTTTGGAAAGGAAAGATACGCTTTGAAAAGAAAGGAAAGTTAAGTCCAAGGTTTATAGGACCTTTTGAAGTGTTAAAACGGGTAGGTGAGGTAGCTTATATGATAGCATTACCTCCAGACTTAGAACGAATACATAACGTGTTTCACGTATCTGTGTTACGTCCTTATAAGTCGGATTATAAACATGTAATAGAGTATGAGCCTATTCATATCGAGAAGGACTTAACGTACGAAGAGATGCCGATTCGAATTATTGATAGAAAAGAGCAAGTTCTGCGGAACAAAGTCATACCTTCCGTGAAGGTGTTATGGAAGAACCATGATGCAGAAGAAGTAACGTGGGAATTGGAAGAAAAGATAAAGAAGGATTACCCTCAATTGTTTGCATAATGTGAGACGAGATTCTAGGGACAGAATCTTTATAAGGGGGGAAGAATGTAACGACCGAGAAATTTGGATTCTTTGAAAAATAATTTTATTTATTAAAATAATGAATAAAATTGTATTACTTGTTATTATTACGTATTAGTAAGATGAATGTCGTTCTATAACCAAGAAACGTCGGAACTTAGAAGTATTTTGACTACGTGAGAGAATTATAGTGTTTGAATTTCTAAGACGAAAATAGAAGTTTTCCGAGAAATTTTCTGAAAAACACTATTCATCAATTTCTACTCAGGAATTATTTTTGAACTTCCGAGAAATATGTAATGATAAAATATCGAAGTGAATTGGATTATGTAATAATAATTTAAGTATGGAAAACGTAATTTTTTGCATGCGGACGTAATTCGAGAATGTTAGAAAATAAAACGTTAGAAGTTAATGTAGTGATCGTATGATACGTATGTATTGTACGAGGTAACGAATACGAGTATGATACGAAATATTATACGAGTATGTATAAAGGATGGAATATCGTAAATTATGAATTAGTATATGAGTTAGAATACGAGAATAATATGTAAATAATATATTATAAGGCTTTAAGCCAAATGAAATGGACTTGTGAGATTGTGTAGTATTTTGTAAATTCCAATAGAAGTAAGTTAATGATAAAGCATAAGTGGTTATTAAGGTAAAGTCCAAAGGGAATTAAGGCAAGCCCAAAAGCTTAAGTTAAGTTAATTAATCCAAGCCCAAGATAGGATCCAATGAATTAATGTGATCCATGGGGCAACCCATGATCATTTGGTTAATCTTAGTGACCAAGATAATTGTGTAATAACCAAGTAAAATTTGTGATGAGCAAGTATTGGATAAGTGTTGTGATTATCAAGTTAACTTAATAACTAAGTAAGGAATAGTAAGGAGGTTTGTTTAAAGGAGGTGGGATGGCCTAAATGACTAAATTACTCTAACTTTAGCAATCCTATAAATAGAGAGAGTTGGATCATTTTTACACTTGTTAATTTCATCCAACATAATACAACTTAATTGTTATAGAGAGTAAGCAAGAATAAACTACTTTCATTTGTTAGAAAAGAGAAGAAGAAAGTTAGTTCAACAAGGGTAAGCCTTTCATGTCATTAGTCTTCCATCTCTACCATTGTAGGTTAATAAGAGAAGTGTGTATTAATGATCATGTATGCAAAGAATGATAAAAAGAAATAAACTAAGGGCTTAAGTCCTAATAAGCAGAGAATAAGCACTTTGTTCATAGATAAGGTATGAATTAAGGAAGAACTTGCAAGACTTGTATCATTTTTACATGAATGAATTTGGTATGTTAAAAGTATATAAGAATGATGGATAGAATACTTAAACTATCATAAGTCATAAGAATTGAACTATATGTAGTTTATACTATAATAAGTTATAAACTAATGAAGAATAAGCCATAACTTATCATGAAAATAAGTTGATGTAATATGTAGGTTAAAATGTCAATATGATGGATAGAGATCATTTGAAATGATAATCAAATCATAAGTAACGAAGCTATGCCAGAATTTTTACGATTGGACAATAATCGTCGAATTCGTGAAATTCTCGGATTAGAGGTCAAATTTTGATATTGAGCTCGGAAACACTGGTTTTCGATGGGAACATGTCTTATTTGGAATTATAGAGTTGCAAACTCAAAAATGGCTGAATTCTGACTTAGAACGAAGAAACGAGCATTGAACGTTCACAGACGTTATCGTTTTCGTTAAAAATGAACCAATAGGTGAATTTTGAGTTAACAAGGTCAAAATATAAAAATTTTGCTTGAACACGTAGAGTATGTGATTTGTGAGCTAATGGCTTTTGAACGAGCCAATTCGAACTTAAAATGATCAAATTTGGAGTCCGGCAAGTTCACAAAGTTTAAAGTCTGTAAAAAAAATTTTGCAAGTAGTTGGCATAAGGTGCATTTAAAAGACAAATATGTGGTATTTGAACTTGCGTGCATATTGTCTTGACCTACTGAAGAGTCGCGCCGCATCGCGACATATACAACTGGGACTCGTGTGCATGCTTGAAGTCCAAGAGCCATATACACTTGCTAACCAGCATGCAACTTGAGTTATATAGTAATGATTTGGCGCATGATACTTGACCTTAGGGTTTTGGCAGTGAAGAAGGTTTGTAAGTAGAGCAAGAATGGTAACTCATTAATAATGAAGTAAAGCTTAATTATAACATTGTTAAAGCTTTGTTACACCTTAATTATGATACATAAAGGTTGAAGATAAGTAATCGAATATGAACGTAAGGACAATGTGAACTATATCGGAAAGCCGGAACTAATAGTAACCAATCTAATACAGAATTAGATTGAGAAGAAGGGTAAGATTCATTAGGAACCATGTATGTTAATTCATGACCTAATGTGTTATGTTATGTGATCATTTATTGTAGAGACCTTAAGGATTTAAAGTGAACGTGTAATAACAGTAGCAGACTCTGAAGGCACGTATTCTAACCCTTGTTTATGTTCAATCTAGATAAGATTTGTGATTCATGTATTCTTACGCATGAATTGATGTATGATAAAGTCAAATCCAATTCTTTCGGCTAGACTTAAAATGTTGGTATGGTTTTCAAATGAAGACTGAGTATGCTAAAATGTTTTGTCATCAAACGACAGGCACGTGAGGTTGCCATAACTTAATTGTGCATACGTTTAACGAATGTAGTGTTGATCAACATAGAGTACTATAGGTTGATCACCTAGACGTGCTCGTAAGAAATGTCGGACTTACGGACTTTGTGTCGGGATGTCCTTTTCAAAGAAAGGATGAAATGCTCAAGGTCTTGGACCGGAATTGATGTTTTACTGAATATTGTCATTGTAAAATATTTTAAAGAAAAGATAAGTGCTATTTTGAATTATCGATAGTACTTCATAACTATTATTCAGTTATTGAAGATATATGATTTGTATGATTCAAGCATATTGTTAAATAGAATTGTTGTACTTGTTGAGCTAGTCATGCTCACTCTTGCTTGAACTATATGAATGCAGCTAAGACCGAACGGACCAAAGGATCCGGCAAGGATAAAGGAAAGGTAAAGACGAACCTATAGATTTACTTATGTAATAGTATAGGTTTTTAATGATAATATTTGATATTATGACAAGAACAAATGTAACGGTTATAAAGAACCTGGAGAATGGTAATAATGATTTACATTATATATATAAGACATATTCATTCTTTTGAGGTTTTTCGATTGAATGTTTGTGTGAATTGTAGCACCGTGGAGCACCATCTGTGGGGTTGGAAGATACCCGGATTTTGGGGGCGTCATAGGTTGGTATCAAAGCATTAGGTTATAAAACTTAAGGGGGGAGATTAAAACCTTAAGTCATAACCTTAAGAGAAGTCAAAGAAGTAAAAGAAGAAATTAACCTTATAAAAATGCATTATATTTATGTTATGTGCCTTTATTATTATACTAACGTGTACTAATTAAACTTAATCGTTTTGTGTAGATGTCAGGTGGAAATGGAATGTATATAGATGTACAGGCAGTTAGCAAAGAATCGGTTTACCAGATAGAGGTTATATCAAATCCTATAGTAAAGGAGCCAGGGATAGTAGTGATTGAGTTTGGGGACTCAGAGGACCCTAATCTCATGTCGGTATTTGACGGCATGTTAGAAGAGGAGGTGGAGGTGGAGGTGGTGTCCTTCAACCCTATAACACTTGCAGAAGAGACACCTCAAGGGGAGTCTATGATCTCACTATTTATGGCAGTGTTAGACAAGAACCTCCACTATTGTCAAGAGGTGAAGGGGTTACGAGCAGAGCTCGGTACATCTTCTGAGATAAGACGGATGTGGAGTCGATGTGGGAGCGAGGAACACGGATGAGCGGAGTTTTAGCCAAGGACAAGGACCATGAGCTAAAGCATGAGGTCTTTGAGCTCAAGGAGGAGCTAAAGACCAAGAAGCAAAAGATAGGGAGAATGTCCTATATTCATAGGAGTTCTCATAAGGATTTTCAGCAGCAGGTAGTTGGATATCCAATAGAGGCTGGGAAGACTCGGCACACTATCCGTCGGGATGTTATCGCTGGTCTGGCCACAGCAGATTTTGATAATTCCTTAAGGCAGATGTAATCTAGTAGTAGCTAGAGTAGTTTTAGATATGTAAATATTGTGTATCTAGTAGTGACGTAAAACCCTCTTTTGTATATCAAAGGGTAGTCTTTTGTAAATCCCAATTTTTGGAAAGTAATTGCGGGATGGTAATGTAATCAGCTTAGGCTGTGTAATGAAACGATGTAGTATTATACTACAATGAATGAATCAATATAAGCCTTTTTACAGAACATATTGAATAATGGATGTTGAAGTTATTGTTTAATCTTGAATAATAACTAACTAATAAGAAATGAATAATAACGAAATGTGTTGTTTATTGTAACAGCAAAATGTCGCCAAGAAGAGGCAACGAAATCAAGGCGCTAACGTAAATCAACTGGAAGGAGGTCCGGTTAACCCAATGCAGGAATTTGTTAACATATTAACAGTCACGTTTAACAGAAATGGGGCTAATATCCTAGTAAATCCGGGAGTAGCACGAGCTACTACCTTCAAGGATTTTAAAAGTGTCGATTCGCCGGAGTTCAAAGGAACTACGAACCCCATAGAAGCCCAGACATGGGTAAAGGAAATTGAGAAGGCATTTGTCATAGCAAATGTCGAAGAGGTCGAGAAGGTTGCCTTTGCAACCTATATGATGAAAGGTGAAAGCCAATTTTGGTGGGAGGCTAACCAAGCTAGGGTGGTATAGAGAGCTTAACGTGGGTGAGGTTCGAGGAGATATTCTTGAGAACTACTTCCCACACAGTATGCGAGGAAGGATGGAGATGAGGTTTTGGACTTGAAACAAGGGACATGATGGTTCCCCAATATCTTTGCCAAGTTTAATGAAGCTGGAGAGTTTGCTCCACACCAAGTGGACAGGGTTAGGAAAAGCTCGATGGTTGAATAGGGCTTGAAACCTGGCTCTATAACGTAGTATATACGTGTTTCAAAGTACTATGTTTGGGACTATTTTAGAGAAGGCGATAATCATGAGAAGGTGGTAGTGAGGCTCTAAGCCGATTACCACAAAGACAAGAAGAATAAGGGGAAGGTTGATGGGGGAGTGAAGATAGAAGAGAGCGGTAGGGAGTGGCGAGGGATGAGAAGCGGAAAGTGTTTAACTACAGGAATATCGGAGTGAAGCAAGGAGATCAAATAGGAGAATGGAGGCTGCAAAAACTGTGGGAAGACTCATGCAGGAGTATGTCTCAAGGAAAAGGTCGTATGCTATAATTGTGGACAAGGAGGGGCACATTTTGCCCTAGCTTGTCCAAGTCAGAAGAAGAACCACGGATGCTTTGTGTGTGGGTGGTGACCACATGGCAAAAGAAGCCCAAAAGAAGAAGGGGACGGGGGGAATAAGGGCACTAATAGCGATAAGTTAGCTATTAGTGGTCAGTATGTGACCAGGTAGCCGATGGGCAGTACCTTTAACATGATGAGTCAAGATAAAGTTGCATCGGGGGCGTAGTCGCAGGTATTATTCCGATCAACAACATAAATGCTTACGTGTTGTTTGATTCGGGTGCTACTTATTCATTTATAGCATATGATTTTGCTAGATGACTAGGATTACTTCCCGAAAGGTTGCCTATACCTTTAAATATTAAGGTAGCAAACGAAGAGATAATTCCTGTTAAAAATATTCATTGCAGTTGTTGTGTAGACATACGGGGTTGTAAATTATCGGTAGATTTGATACCGATAAAGTTAGGAGAATTTGATGTAATTCTCGGAATGGATTGGTTAGTTAACCATGGGGAAATTATAGATTGTCAGAAGAAATGTGTGAATATTAAAACGTTAAGACAACCTCAGCTAGTATTTTACGGGAATAGGTCGTCAAGACGTTCGGGTTGTCTTACCATGACACAAACTAGGAAATTATTGAGGAAAGGATGTGTAGGTTATCTGTGCCATGTTGTCGATACCCAAAGAGTGGTAGCAACCATGGAACAAATACCTATAGTTATAGAATTTGCGGATGTGTTTTCGAGTGAATTATTGGGTCTTCCACTTGATAGGGAGACCGAGTTTGTAATAGACATTGTGCCAGGAGCGGAACCAGTTTCCAGGGCACCTTATCGTATGGCGCCAGTGGAGATGAAGGAGTTAATGGTGCAGTTACAAGAACTGTTGGACAGGAAGTACATAAAATCGAGTGTTTCGTCGTGGGGAGCACCGGTACTGTTTGTCAAGAAGAAGGACAGATCGTTAAGACTTTGTATCGACTATAGAGAGTTGAACAAGTTAATGATAAAGAATAAATACCCATTGCCCAGGATCGATGATCTTTTTGATCAGTTGAAAGGGGCTAAGTTTTTTTCTAAAATAGATTTAAGGACGGGGTATCACCAGTTGAAGGTTAGGAAGGAGGATGTACCAAAGATGGCATTCAGGACTCGTTATGGTCATTACGAGTTTCTGGTGATGTCATTTGGGTTAACTAATGCACCAGCTGCATTTATGGATATGATGCACAGAGTGTTCAAACAATATTTGGACAAGTTTATTGTGGTGTTTATCGATGATATTCTAGTCTATTCTAAGACGCCAGAAGATCATGCTGAACATCTAAGAATAGTGTTGGAGACACTGAGGAAAGAGAAGTTGTATGAGAAGTTCACTAAGTGTGAATTTTGGTTGGAAAAGGTACAGTTTTTAGGTCATGTCATTGACCATGAGGGGATTTCGGTAGATCCAGTGAAGGTGGAAGTTTGTGATGAATTGGGAACAACGAGAAAAATGCAAGGTGAGGTGCGGAGTTTCCTAGGGTTTACGGGATACTATCGGAGATTCATCCAGGATTTTTCGAAGATAACTACTCCGTTGACTAATTTGACAAAGAAGACGGTGAAATATGTGTGGAGTGATAAATGCGAGGATAGTTTTCAAGAACTGAAGAAGAGGTTGAGTGAAGCGCTTGTTTTGTCATTACCCGATGACACAGGAAATTTCGTAGTTTATAGTGATGCTTCGCATAGAGGACTTGGTTGTGTGCTCATGCATCATGGCAAGGTCATTGTGTATGTATTAAGGTAGTTGAAGGATTATGAGAAAGTTTACCCTACTCATGATGCTGGGCTGGCGCATGATAGTTTTGCCTTAAAGATATGGAGACATTATCTTTACGGAGAAAAATGTGAGATATACACGGACCATAAGAGTCTAAAATATATCTTCACACAGAAGGAGTTGAATATGAGACAGAGGAGATGGCTGGAGTTGATAAAGGATTACGACTGTGAAATATAGTATCACTCTGGAAAGTCAATGTAGTTGCCGATGCCTTAAGTAGAAAGGGTCGGGAGAAGTTGTCTATGTTAACAGCTCAAACTCAGTTAATAACAGAAATGGCTAGGATGGAAATAGAAGTGAAGTTGCCAAGTGAATGGGACATAGAGGCTGCATTTGCGTGAGATTCAATCTACCATTGTAGAGAGAGTCAAGGAGGTGCAGCTCAAAACTGATGAGTGTGACCGGATAAAGGAGCGGTTAACCAATGAAAAAGATATTAAGTATAGTCTTAATAATAAGGGGTTATTAAGATTTGAAGGAAGAATTTGGGTTCCGAATGAGACGGAATTAAAGGAACAAGTATTACAAGAGGCTCATAGTTCGAGGTTCTCGATTCATCCTGGTAGTACTAAGATGTATTAAGACCTTCGATAGAGTTTTTGGTGCCCGAACATGAAGATAGAAATAGTCGAGTATGTGAGTAGGTGCTTGACTTGTCAGAAAGTTAAGGCCGAACATCAACGACCAAGTGGCTTGTTACAGTCATTGGAGATTCTGGAGTAGAAGTGGGAACATATCACGATGGACTTTGTGGTGGGACTTGACTACAACAAAAGGGTATGATGCAATTTGGGTAATAGTGACCCGGTTGTGAAGTCGGCTCACTTTTTGCCAATTAGGGTCAAATATAACTTGGACCGATTAGCTAAATTTTATGTTAAGGAAATAATTTCGGACATGGAGTACGATGTCGATTGTGTCGGATCGTGATCCACGATTCACATCGAACATTTGGAGAGTCTGCGGGAGGCGGTTGGGGAACCTGAAATAAAGATGAGTATGGCGTATCATCTGGCCCGATGGATGAGCGAGAGAACAATTCATACATTAGAAGATATGTTAAGATCTTACGTCATGGATTTCAAGGGTAGTTGGGATGATCATCTACCATTAGTAGAGTTTTCATATAACAATAGTTATCATGCAAGCATAGGTATGCCGCCTACTGAAGCTTTGTATGGAAGGAAAGTGCGAGAACACCACTTGTGTTGGGACGAAGTGGGGAGAGCAGCCAGAATGCTAGGGCGAGAATTGGTGCAATGAAGCAATGGATGTGGTGAAGTTGATACGAATACATCTCGTAGTAGTTCAAGATAAACAGAAGAAGTATGCGGACTCACATCGAAAAAATAGGGAGTTTGAAGTAGGCTCTTATGTGTTTCTAAAGGTATCTCCCTAGAAAGGAAAGATACGCTTTGAAAAGAAAGGAAAGTTAAGTCCAAGGTTTATAGGACCTTTTGAAGTGTTAAAACGGGTAGGTGAGGTAGCTTATATAATAGCATTACCTCCAGACTTAGAACGAATACATAACGTGTTTCACGTATCTGTGTTACATCCTTATAAGCTGGATTATAAGAATGTAATAGAGTATGAGCCTATTCATATCGAGAAGGACTTAACGTATGAAGAGATTCCGATTCGAATTATTGATAGAAAAGAGCAAGTTCTGCGGAACAAAGTCATACCTTCCGTGAAGGTGTTATGGAAGAACCACGATGCAGAAGAAGCAACGTGGGAATTGGAAGAAAAGATAAGGAAGGATTACCCTCAATTGTTTGCGTAATGTGAGACGAGATTCTGGGGACAAAATCTTTATAAGGGGGGAAGAATGTAACGACCGAGAAATTCGGATTCTTTGTAAAATAATTTTATTTATTAAAATAATGAATAAAATTATATTACTTGTTATTATTACGTATTAGTAAGATGAATGTCGTTCTATAACCTAGAAACGTCGGAACTTAGTAGTATTTTGACTACGTGAGAGAATTATAGTGTTTGAATTTCCAAGACGAAAATAGAAGTTTTTCAAAAAAAATTCCAAAAAATACTATTCATCAATTTCTGCTCGGGAATTATTTTTGAACTTCCGAGAAATACGTAACGATAGAATATCAAAGTGAATTGGATTATGTAATAATAATTCAAGTATGGAAAATGTAATTTTTCGAATGCGGACGTAATTCGAGAATGTTAAGAAAATAAAGCGTTAGAAGTTAATGTAGTGATCGTATGATACGTATGTATTGTACGAGGTAACGAATATGAGTATGATACGAAGTATTATACGAGTATGTATGAAGGATGGAATATCGTATATTATGAATTAGTATACGATTTACAATACGAGAATAATATGTAAATAATATATTATAAGGTTTTAAGCCAAATGAAATGGACTTGTGGGATTGTTTAGTATTTTGTAAAGTCCAATAGAAGTAAGTTAATGATAAAGCCCAAGTGGTTATTAAGGTAAAGTCCAAAGGGAATTAAGGCAAGCCCAAAAGCTTAAGTTAAGTTAATTAATCCAAGCCCAAGATAGGATCCAATGAATTAAGGTGATCCATGGGGCAACCCATGATCATTTGGTTAATCTTGGTGACCAATATAATTGTGTAATGACCAAGTAAAAGTAGTGATGAGCATGTATTGGATAAGTGTTGTGATTATCAAGTTAACTTAATAACTAAGTAAGGAATAGTAAGGAGGTTTGTTTAAAGGGGGTGGGATGGCCTAAATAACTAAATTACCTTAACCTTAGCAATCCTATAAATAAAGAGAGTTGGATCATTTTTACACTTGTTAATTTCATCCAACATAATACAACTTAATTGTTAGAGAGAAAAAGCAAGAATAAGCTACTTTCATTTGTTAGAAAAAAGAAGAAGAAAGCTAGTTCAACAAGGGTAAGCCTTTTATGTCATTAGACTTCCATCTCTACCATTGTAGGTTGATAAGAGAAGTGTGGATTAATGATCATGTATGCAAAGAATGATAGGAAGAAATAAACTAAGGGCTTAAGTCCTAATAAGCCGAGAATAAGCACTTTGTTCATAGATAAGCTATTAATTAAGGAAGAACTTGTAAGACTTGTTTCATTTTTACATGAATGAATTTGGTATGTTAAAAGTATTTAAGAATGATGCATAGAAGACTTAAACTATCATAAGTCGTGAGAATTGATCTATATGTAGTTTATATTATGATAAGTTATAAACTCATGAAGAATAAGCCTTAACTTATCATGAAAATAAGTTGATGTAATATGTAGGTTGAAATGTCAATATGATGGATAGAGATCATTTGAAATGATAATCAAATCATAAGTAACGAAGCTATGCCAGAAATTTCACGATTGGACGATAATCGTCGAATTCGTGAAATTCTCGGATTAGAGGTCAAATTTTGATATTGAGCTCGGAAACGGTGGTTTTTGATGGGAACAAGTCTTATTTGGCATTATAGAGTTGCGAACTCGAAAATGGCCGAATTCTGACTTAGAACGAAGAAACGAGCGTTGAACATTCATGGACATTTATCGTTTTCGTTAAAAATGAACCAATAGGTGAATTTCGAGTTAACGAAGTCGAAAATATAAAATTCTTGAGTCTCCCTCGTCTGATTTTGCAGGAACTGCAAAAAGCTCCTAAACATTCCATCGTTCATCGTTTGCTCGGTAGTGTTGTTTACAGGAGGAACATTGTCAGCCTATTGTACGTTCTCCTCGTTGGTGAGTACCGGCGTCTCCACGATCTCATTTACTCCACTGTTAATATTCCCAGTCGACATTCTCAAATACTGTCATAAAACAAGGGTTAATTAAACAAATTAACATGTCACATAATATCCCTATATTATAACCTGACCAACAAATAAGCTTAGGTAGGACACACTAGCGAAGGATTTACTCGTCTCTCCCCTCCTAGTTCTATTCCCCGATCTCCGCCAGAGATCATATCCCTAAGCTCTGATACCAACTGTGACGCCCCCAAAATAGGCCCATTCCACCCAACCCATTCTGAGTCGCCAAATACATGGATGCGTAAATAACTACAACTTCAATAATACAAATATCGTGTGAAATACGACAATACATCTTTTGTGAGTTTAAATCTGAGATATTGTCGTCAGACAATATCCACACGCAAATAAATCCCCATCATAATTATTGATACATTATTTTATAAAATGGTGAGGACTACTAACAACTCTCTCTAGAACCTTCATTCCATACCCCAGACTCGATCCTGCTTATGTTCTTACCTCCACGAGAAGAAAATGGAACAACAAGGAAAAGGGTGAGCTCAACTAGCCCGAGTAAAGAATATTATGACTAAGATAATATACAACAAATTATGGTTAGTCTTCAACAGGGGGAAAAATCTAATAGAATACAATAGACAACAAGTTTTAGATCAACAAATGCGTGAAAGCAACAATCCATTAGAAGAGTCACGTAGAGAAAGAATTCTCTTTTGTCTTCTAAGGTTTAAAAGTCCATCATCAATATTTTATCCCTGTAACAACAATCAATATTCATCTTTGCACTACTGAGGCCAAAGATATTCATTTAAATCACCCGATTGGTCATGTTCATCTCAACACATGTTCATCTTTTGCACTCTGAGCCAAAGATATTCATCGATTAATCGTTCATCTCTTTGCACTACGGGCCAAAGATATTCATCAAATATCACCATTAAGGACCGAGGATGATGAAAAATATTTTAAGAAACGAATCCGGTGAGATAGAAGGACAAATATTAGGGATTCATACAGCGGTTTATCCAAGATCGATAATACTTCATAATAAGCGATTTTGAAGCGAACTCAAAAATAACGATCAAAACATGGATACAATCAAAGATAGTAGCCAAAATAGACATCTTGGACAAAAGAAAAATTTTCATTTTTAGGTGAATAGTCTTAAGTATTCGTGAATAGTCGTAGTATCGTGAATAAGTAACCAGACACAAAAAGATAGAAATTTCACAAAAAAAAACATCTTCACGCTTCCGTGAATAGTAACTCGTGAATAGTAACTCATGAATAGTAATTCGTGAATAGTAACTCATGAATAGTAACTCGTGAATAGTAACTCATGAATAGTAACCCCGACATGAAAAAGTACCAAATTTGATAAAAAGTTCAACAAAGATTTTGGCATAATGATATTGAAGAAAATAATATCATTTGCGAAGAAATAACATCCTTACCTCAAAATAACCAAATCTTACATTTGAATTTCGGTATAGTCTTGTGAAACTTCACCTTGAGTATAGCAATACTCAAAGTATACTCACAAGAATACACTCGATAATATATAGAGAGAAAGAGAAAACTTAGTTTCTGGTGTGATTTTCAATTCTAACTTAGCCCTCTATTTATAGGAAAATGCTAGAGCAAAAGGAGACTAAATAATAAATTAATATTATTTATTAAACACATTTCTCACGCATGCTTACCTACCAATTCAGCCACCGACCATCCTTGACTCAAATTAGCGACCCACATGTGTTATAATAAAAGTGGGTCCCACCCATAATTTAATAAAATCATTTTATTTTACGAAACTTCAACAATTCATAGAAAATAGCTCGGTTATCAGAAAAATTCAAAACTCGTGACTTTCCATGGGAAATTCCATTCTCTACAACTTTGAGAAGAAAGTTTTTCCAAATTCCAAATGAAATTGACCAAAATCCATAAATGAAGCGATTTTACGATACATAATCAATTTTCGGTCAAGAATTGTGTCCACCAAACACACAAAACATATATTAAACATTTAATGCCACAAAATACTCTACCTCCTCATATACTCATATATCCCACATTCATTATAAAAATATCACCAATTAATATATTATTAAAATAATATATTTAAATGAATTATTTTATCGAGAAAAAGATAAAATATTAATTTTCAACAATTGTCACATTAAAAATTTTCTCCATCTATATCCACATAAAATAAATATTTTCTTTATCATAATAATCAATAATTAATTATTTTAAAAATAATATTCTGAGAATCACAATTCTAACAATGACGGTAGTTCCGGGAAGAGGGCTTTCGATAAGGATTTCTCCTTCTTGGTAGGCATGATTAGGTGACCAAACCTCTCCTTGATGAGAACTTTCTAGACATTGCCAATAATGTTATCTCGATAATATTATTCAAATAATATGAATTATTAATTTGATAATGGAAAATCGTGTAATGACAATTATTGAAACAACGGTGATACCAAATATCAACGACAATTATTGAATCAATATAATATTGACAAGTAACTCACGTAACAATTATTGAGAGTAGTGCCTTCTTACGTAAGGATCAATAATTCAACAATCTTGTGCAATCTGGTGTCTTCTTTGTGCACCACGCATATTCACGTATATTTTAACCACCGGGTATTCCAACGAGGTAATAATGGTAACAACTTCTGTAGATTATTTTTAAACAACTTATATTTGTCGTTTTCTTCCTCCAATCGCTTTTCAAGTTATGGGGCCCACACATGGGCTGCTACTTGTCAGTAAATACGAATATTCCCCGAAAGTACGAATATTCCACGACCAAACGAATATTCCCCGACAATGAATATTTTATAATCACTTGCTTATTTTGTAAAATTTGCGCATTTTACCCATAACTAACCACATTAATCAAATCAACCCTTACTATTTCAAAATAATAAATAAAGGAAATTCCATTTTATTTACAAAAAAAAAAAATTCAGGGTCTTACATTTTGGCAGTGAAGAAGGTTTGTAAGTAGAGCAAAAATGGTAACTCATTAACAATGAAGTAAAGCTTAATTATAACATTGTTAAAACTTTGTTACACCTTAATTATGATACATAAAGGTTGAAGATAAATAATCGAATATGAACGTACGGACAATGTGAACTATATCGGAAAGCCGGAACTAATAATAACCAATCTAATACAGAATTAGATTGAGAAGAAGGGTAAGATTCATTAGGAACCATGTATGTTTATTCATGACCTAATGTGTTATGTTATGTGATCATTTATTGTAGAGACCTTAAGGATTTAAAGTGAACGTGTAATAACAGTAGCAGACAAATCGTAGCGCCGAAAAGTAATGACCAGAAGTCACATAAAACTCAAATTATCAATAAAATCTCATTTTATTCAATAATTTAATATAAAATCTCATTTTATTCATATAATCTCATCTAGGATTGTTTGATCGCTGTGATCATTACATTAGTGTGACTATAGTATCTTATAGTATTGAACCAATAATTGTTATAGTCGTAAGGGTAATAATGGAAAGTTACATATTTAAAAGTCCTAGGTAATGAAAAGTTAGACAAACTCATTAATACGTTAGGTAAAGAACATTGTATATATAAATATTTGTGATATTAATACATTAAGTAAATAATATAGAAGATGTATAAATATAATAATAATTATGAATAGTAAAGAAAATGTAATCTTGAAATGTGAAAGTTAAGCCATAATTTATGTGTGGTAAATTAAAGGTAATCTTGAAATGTGAAAATTGTGGTAAAATAATGGGTGGTAGATTAAATGTAATATTGAAATGTGAAAAGTATGCCAAAGTTAATGTGTGGTAGATGTTGGTTAAGTTTTGACTATAAAAGGGAGGTTTGACATAAGGAGTTGACATAACCTTCTTATTTATTCTCCTCCCACTTTCTAAATATTTCGTAGTGCGAGTGCTTCTTTGAATGTGCTAAGGATACTTAAGTGTTGGTAACATTAGTAGGAGTGCAACAATTGCTCTACGTGAGTCGTTTCTCTAAAGTATAGTTACACAAACACCCATGCACATTACCCAATATTTACAACTCTTTCTTCAGAAGACTCTTTCTTTAAATAATTCATTTTAAAAGCTTCATCGGAAATATTATTTCGAAATGTTATTTTATTACTTCAAAAGTTATTTTAAAAGTTTATTCTACACCATTTTGTACTCTGCACAAGTTTATTTTAGAAATACTATCAATTTTTTTTGGGGATTTTACTAAATACGAGTTAGTGTACAATATAAAACTTATATGAGGTAATTACTAATTAAATCATAAATATACATTTAGGTTGATTTCCTACATAAGAAGTTGAATCTAGTCACATGTTAAGATAAATAATATCATTTTCTTTTATACTTCAAAATTTAAATTTACTATGGTAATAAATTTTTATTCATTTCTACAACCCTTAACATTAAATGATGAAAATTCTGAAATAACAATTCGTTAAAATTTTCATAATAGTTTGTATTTCATCTAATATCTTTTGATATGAACATTCTTGTTGAATTCTAACTTTTATATTAGAATTGCAAACTTTTGAACTGTAAACATTTTGGACTTTTCACTTTCTATTTGAACTGTAAACATTTTAAACATTTCACATTTTGCACTACACGGACAAAGATATTCATCAAGTATCACCATTAAGGAATGAGGGATGATGAAAATATTTTAAGAAACGAATCCGGTGAGATAGAAGGACAAATATTAGGGATTAAATACAAGCAGTTTATCTAAGATCGATAATACTTCATAATAAGCGATTTTGAAGCGAACTCAAAAATAACAATCAAAACATGGATACAATCAAAGATAGTAGCCAAAATAGACATCTTGGACAAAAAGAAAAATTTTCATTTTTAAATTGAATAGTCCAGTATTCGTGAATAGTGTCAGATATCGTGAATAGTGTAATAGTATCACGTGAATAGTAACCAGACACAAAAGATAAAAATTTCATAAAAAAACATCTTCACGCGCCGTGAATAGTAACTCGTGAATAGTAACTCATGAATAGTAATTAAGTGAATAGTAACTCATGAATAGTAACTTCGTGAATAGTAACTCATGAAATAGTAACCCAGAGCATGAAAAAAGTACCAAATTTGATAAAAAGTTCAACAAAGATTTTGGCATAATGATATTGAAGAAAATAATATCATTTTATGAAAGAAATAACATCCCTTACCTCAAAATAAGCAAGTACTTACATTGAATTTGGTATAGTCTTGTGAAACTTCGCATAGTATAGCAATACTCAAAGTATACTCACAAGAATACACTCGATAATATATAGAGAGAAAGAGAGAAAACTTAGTTTCTAGTGTGATTTTCAATTCTAACTTAGCCCTCTATTTATAGGAAAATGCTAGAACGCCAAAGGAGACTAAATAATAAATTAATATTATTTATTAAACACATTTCCTACGCATGCTTACCTACCAATTCACCACCAGACCATCCTTGACTCAAATTAGCAACCCACATGTGTTAGAATAAAAGTGGGTCCCACCCATAATTTAATAAAATCATTTTATTTTACGAAACTTCAACAATTCATAGAAAATAGCTCGGTTATCGAGAAAAATTCAAAACTCGTGACTTTTCATGGGAAATTCCATTCTCTAGAACTTTGCGAGAAGAAAGTTTTTCCAAATTCCAAAGCAGAAATTGACCAAAATCCATAAATGAGCGATTTTACGATCATAATCAATTTTGGTCGAGAATTGTGTCCACCAGACTACACACAAAACATATGTTAAACATTTAATGCCACAAAATACTCTACCTCCTCATATACTCATATATCCCACATTCATTATAAAAAATATCACAGATTAATATATTATTAAAATAATATATTTAAATGAATTATTTTATCGAGAAAAAGATAAAATATTAATTTTCAACAATTGTCACATTAAAATTTTCTCCATCTATATCCACATAAAATAAATATTTTCTTTATCATAATAATCAATAATTAATTATTTTAAAAATAATATTCTGAGAATGGCAATAATAATTAACAACGGTAGTTTCGGGAAAGATGTAATAATAGTGAATCTTAAGTCACCATGTATGTATGTACTTTTTTTTAAACTTTGTATTATATATGGATACATACATTTATGGATTTCATTAAAATGAAAGCCTTATGACCTAATTATACATTAGGTAAGGATATTAAATAACCTAAGGGTTATGGTAACACGAAAAAAGTTAGTATTTTATCGTATACTAACTTAAGTGGGTAAACTTAGTATTTCAAGTGACTAATAATTTTAAACCTAATTCTTGTAAATCTAATTAGGTTATGAGATAAAATCGTATGTATAAGTAATTAAACTTCATATGATTGGAGATGAAAGCCCTAAATTATCAAATTGGGTAACATTATTAAAATTGTTGGACTATGTTTTTATCTAGCCCAAATCAATTAAAAGAAAAGCCCAAGGAAAATAAAATGTAATCCAATACTTAGCCCACTTGATTGGGGTATTCTAGACATTTGATTAATCAAAATTGGGCATTTAAAATAAAAGCTAAATGGTGGATATTATGAGGATCCTAAGTGGAATAATTAATCTAGCTTGTCCATTAGTAGACATGAATAAACATAAGGACAATGTTGTAAGGCTCCCATTGGTTGCCACTCCATTATGCACATTTAATCATGTTTAACCTAAAGTAAGTAATAAACAAAGTGTTTTACCTAATGGGCAACAAAATGATTGTGGGAGAATTAATAATGAATTGCCCATTACATTTTGAATTCACATCTCATTCTTCCAACATCTCATTTTCTCCATCTTCTTCATCTTCTTCTTCTACCTCTTGCTCCCAAGCTAGCCAACTTCAAAGAGAGAAAAGAAAGAGATAATTTCAGCCATAGGAAGAAGAATTATAGGAGTTCTAGTGGTTTATGCCCCCTAAGTTTATTAGTTACTTTGGAAAATCAAGGAAGGTAGCCACTAAGTCAAGGTATAATGTACCTTCATCTTCTTCTCTTACCTTATTTTGATAGCTTGAGTTTTGATGGGGTTATGTACAACTACTCAAGATACACTAGTTATACATACCATCATGCATGGAACTAAGTATCTTGAGTGTTAGATCAAAGACTTAGAGGAAGAAAATGAGCATATGTTCTCCAAGGGTGAAAACTCTTGTTTTTCTTCCACTAAATCTTGTGTAACTCAAGTTCTACAACTTGAATTTATGATCCGTCGAAGGGGGGTGCTAGATACATGAGTTATCTAGTAAACCCAAGTGGTAGATCACAAATATAGCATGTTTTGAAACCTTTGAGATTTTTTTACAAAAAAAGCAGTCCACTTTATATGCTAAAGCCTTGAAATCCAAAATCAGCTACTTGACTTGTTTTTCATGAGGCTGTTTTGGCTAGTTCCTTGTCTTGTAAAAATCTGGAAAAATATTACAGAGGTACCTTATGAAGTTATCTACGCATAGGAAAAAGAACGGACACGTTTTGAGTTATATATTGTGCGTAATGACTATTTCCGTAAAGGACTCCATAAATATTATCCTACGAATATATCACTGTGTATACACTGGAAAATTCCAAAATTTTTACAGTAGCTTCATATATGTGAAGAGAGCATACCCTGAAAATTTCAGATTTGTCTGAGCAAAACTCAATTTTTTAAAAATAGAGCAAGATCTGAGTGTTTTGAGCACTTTAAAAATAGTAAATCATTTTCTAAAATTCTAGAAAAATTAGAGGATCATTGTTGGTTCATATTCTGTTAAAATCCAGAAGCTGAGAATTTTTGGAATCAGTTTTCTATTTTTCCTAAAAATGATTATGTTGTGAATAAAAGGAAATAAATAGTTAAATGATGTCTTTAATGAGAAAAATATGATTTTTTATGCTTGAATGCTCATAATATATTATATCATGACTATCTTAGGGCATTTTGGTAATTTATAATAATAAATATTACTTATGACCTTTTATGGATATTAAATAAGAGGTTATTAAAGGATGAACAATTAGAATAAATTGTTTATTAATTTAATAAATCATTGGAATATTATTAAAATACTAATAATATTATAATATGATGTTGTTATGTAAATAAAAATATTAGATTAGAGTATTATTATTAAATAATAATATTAGAGATTAAATAAAATATTATTAAATGATTAATAATATTAGTAAGTGAATAAAATATTATTAAATGATTAATAATATTAGTAAAGGGATAAAATATTATTAAATGATTAATAATATTAGTAAGTGAATAAAATATTAGTAAATGATTTAAAGTATTATTAGTGAACCAATAATACTAGAAGGTGAATTAATATTATCTAAGTTAATAATATTATGTGAATTAAAGGTAGTAGATTAATAACACTATCTAGACATGATAATGTTTATAAGAACTTATTGTAATGTATGATATCTATGTGATTACATAATCGATGTTATCTGATGACTAATTGAAAGACTAATTATAGGTCTCTCAAAGGAAGATATTTTAACTACATAGTGGATAGAAATTTATTTCGTAGTTGTAACCTACGATCGAGGCAAGTTTCTAACTCAACTTGAGTTATTATTTTCAAAGCATATTAGTGAATAATTATTGATTCACGTCTTTATTGATTATTGAAATTACGCTTTTGTGCAATTGAATTCTGTTCTCTTGCCATTGAAGCGTGAATTAAATTAAAGTTCTTCATTTATGAACTGTTTATGATAGATCTATGCTAATTGTATCATTAGATCAAGCATGTCTAAATTTGTTAAATCAAATGGATTTTAAATAAGCTGTTCTTATTAATTGATATGGTAAGAACTTTCTTGGAGAAATGGACAAATTTGATTAAGGCATGATATCAATGTCGGATTATTAAGTGTTTATGCATAAATCACGGGGTATGAAAAGGTGATCCTTGAATACCAAAACTTATTAAAAGGTCCGATTTAAATCATCGAGCACCTTGGCAAATGTTCATGGTTATTCAAAACCACTCGATTCATGTTATTCAATTATCGAATATTCAATTGTTGATTATTAATTCATGTTCCTTCACAATCTTATATTATTGTTGAACATTGAAAGCAATATTTCTTTCTAAGTCATGATATATCTCCTTTGTCTTTATAAACTTGTGAAGCAAATTAGTTGCTTACTCTTGCTATATCATGACCTCTATTTTCGATTAGCTTAGAAGGATCTAATCTGAAGGACAAGGGCAAGGGCAAGATCGAGGGAGTAATTTTAGAATGAATGTTAAATTAGTTATTATCTAATGGAATTTCTTGAGTAAAACTGTTTGTATTATAAATGGTGTATTTAAAGTTAAGGTTAGAGACCTTGGGACCATGTTTTGAGACTTTTGTATAATGAACAATGTATGTTTATTATTTGAAATAGTTATAGAATGCTTATGATGATGATAGGATCGTGAGCACTTTGAATGCGAGGTTAGAGAACACGGATTTGGGGCGTCATAAAAGAGGGGCTTTCAATAAGGATTTCTCCTTCTTGGCGCATGCAATTAGGTGACCAAACCTCTCCTTGAGCAGAACTTTCTAGACATTGCCAATAATTTTATCGATAATATTATTCAAATAATATGAATTATTGATTTGATAATGGAAAATCTTGTGTAATGACAATTATTGAAACAACGGTGATACCAAATATCAACGCAAGCAATTATTGAATCAATATAATATTAAGCGGTAACTCATTGTAACAATTATTGAGTAGTGCCTTCTTACGTAAGGATCGATAATTCAACAATCTTTGTGCAATACTGGTGTCTTCTTTGCATGCGACCACGCATATTCGTATTTTTAACATAGGGTATTCCAACGATGTAATAGCAGTAATAACTACTGTAGTTATTTTTAAACAACTTATATTTGTCGTTTTCTTCCTCCAATCGCTTTTTCCAGTTATGGGGCCCCACATGGTACATTGCTTGTGCACGAATATTCAGAAAGTACGAATATTCCACGACCAAACGAATATTCCCAAACAATGAATATTTTATAATCACTTGCTTATTTTGTAAAATTTATGCATTTTACCCATAACTAACCACATTAATCAAATCAACCCTTACTATTTCAAAATAATAAATAAAGGAAATTCCATTTTATTTATAAAAAATTTCGGTCTTACAACCTCCCTCCTTATAAAATTTCGTCCTCGAAATTGGCGTCACGATACACAGTGTTTGAAAAGTTGAGGATACCTCGCTTTCATTTCTATTTCCAACTCCGGTCATTTCTTGATAGCATGGTTTCTCCACAAAACTTTAACTTGTGGTATAACCTCGGTACATAGGACATGCTCCTTCATATCTAATATCTTGACAGATACCTCTTCGTACGTTAAGTCTTGACTATCTAAATCGTCTGGTCCTAACTCAATGATGTTATTTGGGTCGTCCACATATTTACGTAACATCGGTACGTAAAAACTGTTATAAACACGCGACATACTTGGTAGTAAAGCGAGTCTATAGGCCACAGTTCCTACTCGATCGAGAATTTCAAATGGATTAATAAATCGAAGGTTTGAGCTTTCCTCACCTCACCGATTCTCGCTTTTGAAAAAACAACTTCTTGCACCTCCTTCTTCAAATTCATCGACTCGGTGTGTAGCTTTGAAGCGATTTTAACTTTATCGATAAAAGTCGATTATACTCGTATATCATCACGTGGATACCTAGAGTTTTCATCTCCATCTCTAATATTGTAAATTATATCGAAATTAGTCTTTGACAATATCGTATCGTACTTGCTATATCGATCTTTATACTCAACAACGTCGGCTACCACGTTCACTTTTCCGGGATGGCATGGTGAACATGTCTTGAAATGAGTCTCCTCTTGAGTTCTTCAAAGCTCTTTCCACATTCCTCGCTTCATTGAATTTTGTATCTCTCTGAGTCAAAATTGCGTTAATGGAATAGCGATTCGAGAATATCCTTCAACGAATCTCAGATAATAACCAACTAAGCCTGAAAGCTACGTATTTCGATTCTGAGACTTAGGTTGTTCTCAATCGTGACTCATATCCCAACCTTGGATAGACGTTACAATGACACCTATCGGTTTTACTATCGCTACGAATATGGTGTCCCCTAGAGAGAGTTTGGCTTGGTGCATTCCACAAAGGAAATCACCGGATAAAGGCTCGGTACCAAATTCTATAGTTGAATTTTTAACTCCACGAAGTTCAATAGGAGCCATTCGATATGAGATTTTAGAAATGGATTTTTGTCTGGGATTTAAAGTCGATACAAATTCAATATCATGCTTTGAGGAGTAAGCGAGAAATTCTTTAGGAAATCGTTAGGAAAATCAATAACAACAGAATATTATTCAAATCGGCGTGTCTTTATTTAAATCCATAACATGGACTAAGAAAACTTGACATCCGTAATAAACGAATGACTTCATGGCTTGATATAAAAATGTTTGACTACAATGGTTTGATTGCTTGAATTCGAATAACAGGTTGCTTAGGAATATGAAAACTAACAACCTTACAAAAGCAATCAATTTGGCATGATGAGTAGTTAACCAATCAATCCCTAAAATCACATCAAAAGTAAGTATCTTTAAAGAAATAAGGTCAACAGGTAATGTGATGGTGCCAACCTGAATCAAGAAAGATTTCTAAACAACGGATGTAATGAAAGTTTTTCTACTGAGTCTCCATAAATAGGTCAAAGTCTAATTTCTCCGTAGTCATGTTCAAACGTTGGCGCAAGTAAGAGATAAAAGAATGGGTAGAAGCCAGTATCTAGTAAGGTATAAACTTGCAAAATTAAAATTAACTAACAGTCTGCTAAACTCATTCGGGTTCCTCACATTTTGATCGGTCACGACAAACGCTCTTCCAAGAACCGCTGATTTCGACTTATCCGGGACAGCCCTTGGAATCACCACTTCCGCTAAACTTGGTTTCGCTATAGTACAATCTCGAGCGATGTGGCCTTCCTTTCCATAGTTGTAATATACCTTGGAATGTTGTGGACAGTTTGGGTTGATATGTCCCTCCTTCCCGCATTTGTAACATGTCTGAGCGGTGGTCTTTCTCCTCCTTGGAACCGGTTTCTCTTGTGGCGTCTTCACATGGTCGTTGTTGAATCTCCTCTTTTTAAAATCTCTCCCAGGCTTCTTCTTCTTCTATTTTCATGGCCACGATTACCACCGGAGTGGTTACAGCCTTTGTCCGTATTCTTTCCTCTCTCATTTGGTTATCATCGTTACGATGACTACCACAGTTGTGGTCCCTCGGTTGAGTATACTCACTATCTCGCTCTAATAATTGAGCCTCACATTTACAACATCGAATATAGAAAATTTATGAAAAATGAGGTATTGATGAATTTCGAGTTTTAGACCCTCGAGAAACATCTGGCGTCATCGTTCCTCATTTTCCACCAAATGAGGTCTGAACTGGACAACTCGCAAACCGCCTCGTCTTTGAGACACCGTCGTGTTATTCTGCTCGGTCTAATAAACTCCACTTCCTTCATATAGCGAATACTTTACGGAAAGTACTTGTCATTGAGCGATTCAAATCTTTCCCAAGACATATTAAGTGCAATGCATCTGGAGTACGCTTGCTGATTCCCACCAAGATGTCTGCTTCACCCACGAAACATAAAGGTGGCGAATGGAACCTTACATTTCTCTGTGCACCCCAAGACATCGAATATCTTGGTAATTTGCTTGACCCACGTTTCTGCCTTGATCGGATCCGGCTTTCCATGGAAATCTGGTGGTCCTAACTCCTTGAACTGCTTGGGGCGTGTGAACAGCAGCGTTGCCATCATTTCCACCGTATTTTGTACACGAGTCTCCTCAAATCGATTTTTGCGAGAAGCGCAAAAGCTCTAAACATTCCATCGTTCATCGTTTGCTTCGGTAGTGTTGTTTACAGGAGGAACATTGCCGACCTATTGCACGTTCTCCTCGTTGGTGAATCTGGCGTCTCCACGATCTCATTTACTCATCATTAATATTCCCGATCGACATTCTCAAATCTTGTCATAAAACAAGGGTTAATTAAACAAATTAACATGTCACATAATATCCCTATATTATAAACGACCAACAAATAAGCTTAGGTAGGACACACTAGCAAAAATTTTCGTCTCTCCCTCCTAGTTCTATTCCCGATCTCCGCCAGAGATCATATCCCTAAGCTCGATACCAAGTGTGGCGCCCCCAAAATAGGCCCATTCCACCCAACCCATTACGAGTCGCCAAATACATGATGCGAAATAACTACAACTTCAATAATACAAATGTCGTGTGAAATACGACAATACATCTTGTGAGTTTAAATACGAGATATTGTCGATACAGACAATATCACACGCAAATAAATCCCCATCATAATTATTGATACATTATTTTATAAAAATGGTGAGGACTACTAAACAACTCTCTCTAGAACCTTCATTCCATACCCCAGGCTCGATCCTGCTATATGTTCTTACCTCACGAGAAGAAAATGGAACAACAAGGAAAAGGGTGAGCTCAACTAGCCCGATAAAGAATATTATGACTAAGATAATATACAACAAATTATGGTTAGTCTTCAACGGGGAAAAATCTAATAGAATCTGATAGACAACAAGTTTTAGATCAACAAAATGCGTGAAGCAACAATCCATTAGAAGAGTCACGTAGAGAAAGAATTCTCTTGTCTTCTAAGGTTTAAAAGTCCATCATCAATATTTTATCCCTATAACAACAATCAATATTCATCTTTGCACTACTGAGGCCGAAGATATTCATTTAAATCACCGAGTTGGTCATGTTCATCTCAACACTGTTCATCTTTGCACTCGAAGCCAAAGATATTCATCGATTAATCGTTCATCTTTACTTACTACTGAGCCAAAGATATTCATCAAATATCACCATTAAGGAATGAGGATGATGAAAAATATTTTTAGAAACGAATCCGGTGAGATAGAAGGACAAATATTAGGGATTAAATCTACACGGTTTATCCAAGATCGATAATACTTCATAATAAGCGATTTTGAAGCGAGAACTCAAAAATAACGATCAAAACATGGATCAATCAAAGATAGTAGCCAAAATAGACATCTTGGACAAAAGAAAAATTTTCATTTTTAAATTGAATAGTCTTGCCGTATTAAGTGAATAGTCATAGTATCACGTGAATAGTCTTGAGTATCGTGAATAGTAACCAAACACAAAAAGATAGAAATTTCACAAAAAACATCTTCACACTTCGTGAATAGTAACTTTCGTGAATAGTAACTCATGAATAGTAATTCGTGAATAGTAACTTCATGAATAGTAACTTCGTGAATAAGTAACTCATGAATAGTAACTCGTGAATAGTAACTCATGAATAGTAACCCAGAGACATGAAAAAAGTACCAAATTTGATAAAAAGTTCAACAAAGATTTTGGCATAATGATATTGAAGAAAATAATATCATTTCTTGAAAGAAATAACATCCCTTACCTCAAAATAACTTAGTACTTACATTTGAATTTAGGTATAGTCTTTGTGAAACTCATACTTAGTATAGCAATACTCAAAGTATACTCACAAGAATACACTCGATAATATATAGAGAGAAAAGAGAAAACTTAGTTTAGTGTGATTTTCAATTCTAACTTAGCCCTCTATTTATAGGAAAATGCTTTAGAGCAAAAGGAGACTAAATAATAAATTAATATTATTTATTAAACACATTTCTACGCATGCTTACCTACCAATTCACCACCGACCATCCTTGACTCAAATTAGCATTACATGTGTTAGAATAAAAGTGGGTCCCACCCATAATTTAATAAAAATCATTTTATTTTACGAAACTTCAACAATTCATAGAAAATAGCTCGGTTATCGAGAAAAATTCAAAACTCTTGACTTTCCATGGGAAATTCCATTCTCTACAACTTTGCGAATAAAGTTTTTCCAAATTCCAAATGAAATTGACCAAAATCCATAAATGAAGCGATTTTACGATTCTATAATCAATTTTGATCAAGAATTGTGTCCACCAAACACACAAAACATATGTTAAACATTTAATGCCACAAAATACTCTACCTCCTCATATACTCATATATCCCACATTCATTATAAAAATATCACTTAGTTAATATATTATTAAAATAATATATTTAAATGAATTATTTTATCGAGAAAAAGATAAAATATTAATTTTCAACAATTGTCACATTAAAAATTTTCTCCATCTATATCCACATAAAATAAATATTTTCTTTATCATAATAATCAATAATTAATTATTTTAAAAATAATATTCTGAGAATCACAAGATTAACAACCGTGGTAGTTCAGGAAGAGGGCTTTCCAATAAGGATTTCTCTTCTGGGCGCCTTGATTAGGTGACCAAACCTCTCCTTAGATGAGAACTTTCTAGACATTGCCAATAATGTTATCGATAATATTATTCAAATAATATGAATTATTAATTTGATAATGGAAAATCTTGTGTAATGACAATTATTGAAACAACGGTGATACCAAATATCAACGCAAAGAATTATTGAATCAATATAATATTGAGCAGTAACTCATGTAACAATTATTGAGTAGTGCCTTCTTTACGTAAGGATCAATAATTCAACAATCTTGCAATACAGGTGTCTTTCTTTGTGCAACCACGCATATTCTTGTATTTTAACCACGGGTATTCCACAGTGATTAATAGCCTGTGGTAACAACTACTGTAGTTATTTTTAAACAACTTATATTTGTCGTTTTCTTCCTCCAATCGCTTTCAGTTATGGGGCCCACACACATGATTTGCTACTGTCGTCATTGAATATTCCAGAAAGTACGAATATTCCACGACCAAAACGAATATTCCCGACAATGAATATTTTATAATCACTTGCTTATTTTGTAAAATTTGCGCATTTTACCCATAACTAACCACATTAATCAAATCAACCCTTACTATTTCAAAATAATAAATAAAGGAAATTCCATTTTATTTACAAAAAAAAAAATCCAGGGTCTTACATTTTGGCAGTGAAGAAGGTTTGTAAGTAGAGCAAAATGGTAACTCATTAACAATGAAGTAAAGCTTAATTATAACATTGTTAAAACTTTGTTACACCTTAATTATGATACATAAAGGTTGAAGATAAATAATCGAATATGAACGTACGGACAATGTGAACTATATCGGAAAGCCGGAACTAATAATAACCAATCTAATACAGAATTAGATTGAGAAGAAGGGTAAGATTCATTAGGAACCATGTATGTTTATTCATGACCTAATGTGTTATGTTATGTGATCATTTATTGTAGAGACCTTAAGGATTTAAAGTGAGCGTGTAATAACAAAGTAGTGAGACAAATCGTAGCTTAGAAAAGTAATGACGGAAGTCACATAAAACTCAAATTATCAATAAAATCTCATTTTATTCAATAATTTAATATAAAATCTCATTTTATTCATATAATCTCATCTAGGATTGTTTGATCGCTGTGATCATTACATTAGTGTGACTATAGTATCTTATAGTATTGAACCAATAATTGTTATAGTCGTAAGGGTAATAATGGAAAGTTACATATTTAAAAGTCCTAGGTAATGAAAAGTTAGACAAACTCATTAATACGTTAGGTAAAGAACATTGTATATATAAATATTTGTGATATTAATACATTAAGTAAATAATATAGAAGATGTATAAATATAATAATAATTATGAATAGTAAAGAAAATGTAATCTTGAAATGTGAAAGTTAAGCCATAATTTATGTGTGGTAAATTAAAGGTAATCTTGAAATGTGAAAATTGTGGTAAAATAATGGGTGGTAGATTAAATGTAATATTGAAATGTGAAAAGTATGCCAAAGTTAATGTGTGGTAGATGTTGGTTAAGTTTTGACTATAAAAGGGAGGTTTGACATAAGGAGTTGACATAACCTTCTTATTTATTCTCCTCCCACTTTCTAAATATTTCGTAGTGCGAGTGCTTCTTTGAATGTGCTAAGGATACTTAAGTGTTGGTAACATTAGTAGGAGTGCAACAATTGCTCTACGTGAGTCGTTTCTCTAAAGTATAGTTACACAAACACCCATGCACATTACCCAATATTTACAACTCTTTCTTCTTGAAGACTCTTTCTTTAAATAATTCATTTTAAAAGCTTCATCTGAAATATTATTTCGAAATGTTATTTTATTACTTCAAAAGTTATTTTAAAAGTTTATTCTACACCATTTTGTACTCTGCACAAGTTTATTTTAGAAATACTATCAATTTTTTTTGGGGATTTTACTAAATACGAGTTAGTGTACAATATAAAACTTATATGAGGTAATTACTAATTAAATCATAAATATACATTTAGGTTGATTTCTACATAAGAAGTTGAATCTAGTCACATGTTAAGATAAATAATATCATTTTCTTTTATACTTCAAAATTTAAATTTACTATGGTAATAAATTTTTATTCATTTCTACAACCCTTAACATTAAATGATGAAAATTCTGAAATAACAATTCGTTAAAATTTTCATAATAGTTTGTATTTCATCTAATATCTTTTGATATGAACATTCTTGTTGAATTCTAACTTTTATATTAGAATTGCAAACTTTTGAACTGTAAACATTTTGGACTTTTCACTTTCTATTTGAACTGTAAACATTTTAGACTGTTAAATATTCCTTATGTAGTGAACCTTACCGTTAAATTTCCTATCTATGAATCTTGGACAATACCCTTGGACATGGACATCGTGTTGACAATTTAGATATTATTGGACTATAGACAAATTAAATTATTCCTTAAACACAATTATATTACATATCTCTAATATTCATTCATTATTTTATTATTCTTATTGTTTTTGTTTATTATTTGTTGTTTATACTAACTATCAGGACTCAAGTTTGTTGTGAATGTTTTTTGGCATGTGTGCAAATATTATGGTTGTTGGGTGTTTTTAGCATGTGTGGCAAAGATGTGAAAGTTCTCTTAAGCCTGAGTGCAGAGAAGAACTGTTATTTGACATGATCATGAACATTGCTGAAACAGTTGATGAAATCTTGATAATGAATTTTAAATTGGAGAATATAGTAAACATTATTGTTTACTGACTAAAAGACAAAATGCACCCCAAACTTCACACCTATGTTGATATTTGCACCCCAAAGTGAAAAAGGTGTTTAAGTACATCCAAAACTTTACTCATGCTAAACAAATTGCACACTTTGCACACTTAACCGGTCAAAAGTGGCCAACAAAGGCTGTAAATCTTATTACAGAGGGGTAAGTTTGGTATTTTACATTTATTCTCTTCCTCTTTTATCTCTCTCCTCCATAACGAAGCAAACAATGGCATATTCACCTGCACTACTATCATCATCACCTGCACCACCGAGTTGAACAAGGCTTCCAAAACAAACATTTGTGAGATTGATTTTAGGGGTACCCTCAATTCATGCCATCAACATAACTAAACTACCGAGGCCTTAAACGATTCTACTTTATCCCCTTCGAATAACATTTTCTTCTTCTCACAGTCTCCCCAAGGGATCTAGTAAAGCCATAATTTAATTATGACATCCATTCCAATCGAATCATGCTTGCATCAGATGATCATTCTTGATAAAAGAAAAAAAGACACAAAAGTTGAAAAGATCATAAACCAAGTAATTGTTGCAAGCAGGAGGATCTCGCACTTGAAACCTTTTATCTTGATATTCATTCCATGTTTCCATCCTGCTCCCAACTGATAGTTTTTTCTTTCGAACAAGCTTCCGCACACACAAGCTCACAATTTTGATTCAATAAAGCGATGTTTTAAGCTGTTTAACCTCGATAATAGAACTCTAAAAGATATCGATGTGAGTAAACCTTGCATGACAACCCTTTTACATTTACCCTCATCATCTGATTCTTCTTTTCTTTTGACTTGACCATATATTACAGGACACCATTTTGCACTTCAAATTTTGATACAAGGAGTAGATCAATAGAGAACAGTAACCCCAATTTCCATAATCCGGAGACATTGTATGGATGACAAAGTATAACTGGAATAGTGGAAATTCTATATAACTGTTTCTCGAGTGGACTCTCCATATCCCCCTTGGAGTTGTCCTAGAAAGATTGACCTGAACCCACCGTCCCCAATTTTATATTTTGGGTCGAAATGATTGGTGGAGGAGTCGAGTTCCTCGTAGGTGAATCTGGTGGGAGGAGACTAAATGCCGGCGGTGAATGCGTAGATCGGAGAGTTCGCCCAAAACAGCATTAATGATTAATAAAACAATACTCGAACAAGACAACAACTCGAAGCACAACTCCGGTGGTGCCCAATACCTTATTGAGCGGCGGCCACTCGATTTGTCCAATCTCCTCCCCACTCCGCTCCAAAAGTTTTCACCTCCTTTACTTTCTCTCTCCTTCATTGCCTTTCTTAATCTCCAGAACCCAATTCGGATAATTCATCTTCCTTTTTGTTGGGTACTCGAGATTTGATTCAGATTCTTCAGAAGAGACGCTGCTACTTTTGGGTTCTTCAATGGCGTTGATAATGGTGAATCGCTTGCTTCTGATTTTGGGATAATTGATGGATTTGGTGGTGAAAATTGGTTGCGGTGTGATTCATAAGGAGATGATTGGGTAATTGGGTTTTCGTGAACTTGAGAAGGATGGTGAGACTGGGAACCGGGAGAGAGACTGCCATTTTTCTGCGTATGATATAGCAAGGAGATTTTCTTGATCGATTTTCTAAGATCGAGCACTATGCTACTGAATGACTATGTAATAACGTTGGAGAAGATAAAAGAAGGAAAAAGTCTGAAATACCCCTTCAGATGTGGATCTGTGCTTTAGTCGGTCACTTTTGACTGATTAAGTGTGTAAAGTGTGCAATTTGTTTAGCATGAGTAAAGTTTGGGGTGTACTTAGACACCTTTTTCACTTTAGGGTGCAAATATCAACATAGGTGTAAAGTTTGGGGTGCAATTTGTCTTTTAGTCTTGTTTATTTGACTCTCCTAATGGATTGTTTATTTTGCTGCAATTATTTGTTAAAAACTTATGTTGTCTAGCATTTTCTACTTTTATCATTATTGAATGTTAAAGATAACTTTATTATTTTGTTATCTTAGTCATGATATTTCTTACCTATTTGAGCTCACCCTATTATTTTTTTAATTACTTTTAGGAAATGAGAATATAGTTAGTGCTAGCAGGGAGAGCATGAGAATGGAATGACAGTTTGATTTAGTAGTTATAGTAGTACTCACTAAGTTATAAAATAGTGTGTCAATAATTATAATAAGGACTTAGTGTGTGTTGTTGTGCTAGACACGGTATTGTACTAATTAATAGGACAATTTTTGTACGTTGTTTAGTATTTTGACCACTCAAATTAGATTGTATATAAGGCTGTAAAATGAGCAAACAGTTCGGGCTCGATTCGTACTTGCTCGACTAAAAGTTCAATTCGAGCTCGACTCAAAATATAAATGAGTCAAATATTAGCACATTTTAAAGTTCGATAAATTATTCGAACCTTCTCAAATTGTAATTTTCTATTGATACTCGGATCATATTCGTTCGAAAAGTTCAAATTGCTCGGGCTCGATTCGGAATCGTGCTCGACTCGGTAACTAAATGAGTCTCAATCAAACCTTATTTTATACTCGATAAAAATTTTGAACTAAATTTGAGCAACTCATTATCGACTCAGTTTTTTTACACACTTAATTGTACGTGGTCGAATTTGGGGTGTTACAACAACACTGCTAGAGGTGGAGGGTTCCATTCTTCGTACTAGACCGCTGAGATCGTTTTTATCTCAAAACAATACTTCTTAGTCTTAGTTGGAAAACTTAAATTATCGTTGAGGAAAGGATGTTTTGATGGGAGGGGGTATGTCAAGTTCAGCTCATTAAAGGATATCAGATGTAGCAGCCCCGAATCCGGGTCCCGAATCGCCGCGGATCCGGTTCGCTATTTCTCTAATCATGCGGAAGATATAAACATAAATTGTTTATACATTACATTTTACACACTATTCCCCAAAATCGAGTAACCTTAACTAATACACAAATCATAAACTATACTATTACAAACTATACCATTACAATCTAGTCAAGACATTCTATCCCAAGTGAACTTGGCATTATCCTTTTTCTCATCTCGTGGTATATTCGCCTTATCTCGCAATGTTTTATCATGATATAGCAAGGGTGAGCATGAAAGTTGCCCAAATAAGTTTAAAAAAACAAGGTAAAGATATATCATGATTGAAAGAGTTTGAATAATAAGTGGCTATCCTTCACAATGTAGTTGTGAATTAGCATGAACAAAATTTCAAAAGTTGAATGAACATTGAAAATGAACATAACAATTATATCTCGAATCGGTGGTAATGAAGGTGATCGACCTTTTCATACACGATGAATACATGCAATATGTACTGAGTACAATTCATAAGCATATCATCTCGAAACCACTCTTAAAAGAGTTTAAGTAAAAAGAACTTAAAAAAAACTTGCTCGAGGCAGTTGATTACCGTAACGCAATATAATACGCTTCTCCGAAGACCTAATATTAATAATATAGATCTCAATATTAGAATAATATCATCATTGTTATAAAATAACTTAAACATATTTCCACATACTCCTATCGGTCATACTGACATATAAAACCTATAATAGATCTTTCGGTTAGTCATAACATATAGTTAAGTATTAGACATTAGTTTTAAGTCTTAATATTATTATTATACTTTGATATTCTTTTAATCACATCATAACTTATACTTATAAGTTATTCATTTTATATGTTATCCTAGTAAATTAGATAACATCTTAGTAAACCGAAATACCATTTCAAGAAGGCGGATTTTATTTAGGTATCCCGAAATCACTATTCTTTTCACAAAAATACCAAATTAACTTATTTATTTTTTATCCTTTGGTCAAACATATATACATGTATTTCATACATAAAAAAATATTTTTCCGTAATTTTTCAATTTCTTTTACTATTTTTCAAAAATCATAAATAGTGCGTGACTTAAGAAAATTAGCTACCTCGTGCTTAACTCCAGAGATGCCCATCTTTTGACATAACCTTATATATGTTAACGTGATGCTCCATTTTAAATTTCGTGGCAATCGGAGTTGTAGAACTCCGGTTATAGCGATTTCCGTCGGAAAATCACAAAAATTGAAATGGTCATAACTTGGTCGTTTTAAGCCGGAATTAGCTCATTTTTGGACACGAGCTACATATTACCATATATTTTCATTTCACAAAAGCCTGTAATTTTTCTCATTAACTAAATTTCCAAAACAGCCATCGGAAAATTTTGGCCAGAAACTTTTTGCACTTTGGCAGTTTTGGAGTCCTTCACCAAAACTTAAATAAAACGAAATCTGTAACTCCGATTAATGATCCGTCAATTTTGTTGGATTCGTATCTTTCCGAACTATAGTTTTCATATATCACAATCCATATTTGGATATGTTTAGCTCCCGGAATTTAGCCGGAAGTGACTGTTCCAAAACTGTCCTTTTCACGAGTTTTCTTAACTTTGTGTAGTTTGGGAGAAATCCCATAACTCCCTCCTCCGATGTCGGATTTAGTCCGTTTGAGTCTATGGAAAGCTTATTGAGTGTACTATAACATATCACAAGTTCAGAATTTTTAGAGCACTCTAAAAATCCGAAATTTTCTGTTTTAGGGCAGCAGTCCACTAACTCATTTAAAACAAAAAAAAAACTGTTTTGGTTATTCTTCTTTGTTCAAGCCTATCAACCCTAAAATGGCAAGATCTAACCATAAAATATCATATATCATGTAGATCTTCCTCATATGGATCAAAATCATAAGTTCAAGCTGTGGACGCCCCAAATCCGGATACTTGAAACCCGAACTCGGTGCTTCACGATACCATTTCTATATTTGAATAATACAATAGTAATATTACATTCAAACTTAATTTACATACATCAAAGTTTACTTCCAGTGCACGAGACCTTCAAATACATTCCTTACAATACTTGAATAGATATCCATACATGCCTATAACCATTAACTCATAATACACACTTATTCGATCGACTCTCCTTTTCCTTTGTTCGTTTCGAGCTTCAAAGTTGCTCATACATAAGCTTGAAAACATTTGATTTAAGCAAGGATGAGCATTTGAGTGCCCCGACAAGTAATAGCAATTATATATATAAGTGAAAGAATATAAGTATTCCCTTTACATAACACTTCTACAACGAATCAAAAGTTGTGAAGTAATCAGATCTTGATAAAAGATTCACATAACAACTCTCTTTCAAATTCTTGAAATGAGGCTCTACCCATGAATAGGGTTTAAGAAACATACTATGAACATTCTTTTCATTTTGAAAAGGTTTAGCGAGAAATTCATCCACAAACCGTCATAACTTACAGCACGGAGGGTGATCACCCGATTGTACCTGTGATTGATCAATACTACATAACTAGAACGACATTCATCGCTTTCATCCTTTGTCCGCCAAGCGCATAAAAATTTTCCCATTATCGCGGGATGTTCATACATGCACGGTTCCAAACCAGAAGGTTTTAATCTTGCTCAACAATAATATGTAATTCAACATATATGTATACGGGTAATTGACATGGTATATCAACATGTGAATAAATGCCATGATTATCCAAGTGGGGACACTTGTATAACCATTTAGAAATCAACTTAACGAATATATATCCGAGCTAACATGTTGATAATCAAAGCGCATATAATCTGTGTACATGAATAGAATAATTCTGAAACTTCTTACTCATGTCCATTGCAGAAAAAGGAAATGCAAAGGTAGGATACTTGCACGATTTTCTTGATTACAAATCTCAACTTAGACCTTATCTCTTTATCACAACCTATCAATAAGCGAGTCATTCGTTCGATTAGAACAATATATTATAACACATAAATCATCAATTATAATTGACACATAATCGCGGTGATCATACTTTTTAGTTCACATTCTATACTTTTATACATTTTTCAAATATCTCATCCATGTTCTTACATGTAGTCTTTTCTTTCTATTATAGGGTCAAAGCGGGTTGTTTGCGTCACAAACGACTTTATTTCGGGTACATAACCGAGTCTAAGACTCTTATTCTATACCTCAACATCTGTGAATATCGGACATTTTACTTTTAATCATTTTGAATTTTTCCGAAATTGAAAAATTTAAAATAATTCAAATCATCACTCAAGGTTTATAGTGATATAAGCTTCATTATTATGGTTGTTCTTCACCAAATCCACGGACTTCATATAGGGTTCTCTAATCAATTTAATCAATGGGATATCACTTTCAAACATCGTAATTATAATTACATGATTTAAACATTAAACAATTCATTTATCATTAATAATTTATATATATTAAACTATTAATGAAACCATTGCCAAAATATAAAAGTTATTTATAATAACTCAAACTATTTTTAAAACATTTATTTTACCCTTAAATGATTTTTAAAATAATTAAAATCATTTTAAATAACCACCATTAATATATAAATATTAATGTACTATTTATCCAAATATTAAAAGTCATTAATTATAACTTAAAATATTTTTAAATCCTTAATATTCTCTTTAAATGATTTTTAAATAAATAAAACCATTTTTAAACTATTTATTTAATATAAATATTAAATAAACTTAATATCACAAATCATTAACTAAATATCATTAATATATAAATATTAATGAAATTATCTTCTAAATATTAAAAGTTATATTTTATAACTCAAAATATTTTTTTATACCATAAAATAATTTTTCATGATTTTTCATGAATTAAAACTATTTTTAAATCATTTATTTAATATTATAATTAAATAAATAAATACCTTTTATATTTCAAAAATATTAAATATTTATGAAATATACTCAAAATAATTAAAAACTATTTTTAGGACTTTAAAATAATTTTTCATAATTTATTTGGTATTTTTAATAATTAAAAACTAATTTTTCTAATTTTTAAATTAATTTTAGGAAAATAAAAGATAAGCGTCGCTAAAAGCATCTATAGCGCAGTAACCGTCATATAGGTGTTCTTGAGCTTCATGTATCGGTGCACAAAGGTACTAGTTTGATTTGGAGCTTTAAATCCGTGATCTAAGTGTTTTCGGACTTCAGAAAAGCTTGATGTTGTAGTACTAATGTAATACTACAACTACATACTCATTTCATGACCAAACAACAACAAATCTGTGAGATATGATCAGCGAGAAAACCTTTGTCGACGTGTGTTCTTCATGTTTACGGGTTGCCCGAAAAATTTCGTCAACAGGTCAGCGACACTTAGTGGTCTTAATACGGTCGATCGCATACATGTTATAGGTGTTTTATACGTCGGGCTATGTAGTACAACTTACGAGAGAACATGATTAAATCAAGTTTCAAGTCTAAACATTAACAATACCAAAGATATAAATCATCAAACTCTCTCGACAAAACTTGCATGCCAATTACGGGTTTTCGAATTTCAAAAGCAGATCGTAAATGCATTACTTTGGATCTTTATATCTTTCATTCCGAGTTTGATCTAAGTGATCTATTGATTCCGGGTTGTAGATAACATGTAATACTACAACTCTATTACATATAAGGCATATAACAACAACAGATCCGATTAGAGAAAGAGGTCATTAAAGGTGACCTCAACAAGCTGTTCTTGAACATTTACGGAAAACCAGAAATGTTCTTTTTGTGATCCGATCGATGGTAGTTTGACCATAAATAACTCCTAATCTACAATGAGATATGACCATGATTCCTTTTTGCGAATAAAGACAACATACCGGGCTACATGCAGCAAGCTTTAAACATCAAAAACTCTTAACAGGATGGGATCTACAGCCTCTGACATTCGTTGTCAGAACACAAAAATTAAAATTTCCAGATTTTGAAGATCTTCAAATCCGAGCTTCTGAATGTTATGGAATCAACATCAAGCAACCCAGATCATCCTTAGACACTATAATCAACATGTTTTAACATTTAAACATAACATCTAACACCAAAAAGTTTAAGAAAAATCAAGCTAGGGTTTATACCTTTTTAAGCTTTGATTACGATTTTGGCCTCTTGATTTGTTATTGGTGTGAATGGGGCTTGTTTATAGACTGATATAATGAGAGAATTTCGTAGGTTTAGGCTAGGGAGAATGAAGCTAAGTGCTTGGGTATAAATAGGCCAAAATGTTGCATTTCTCTCTCTTGAATCCATAAATTAATGCATGAATTGATTCTAGTGGCTGATTGATGGTAATACTACAGCCCATAGGTAATTTCTAGATGGATTGGCCGGATTTTGTGGACAAGTGGTAGCAATAAGACATAAATAATGCATTTTCCCTTTCCTTTAATTTAAAAAAAAATAATTTTAAATACCTTGGATGCTAAAGTGGAATGATTCCCTTGTTTGAGAGCTGATAGCATGTAGGGTAAACATGTTGGGCATCCTTGTTGCAAGATCCTATCAACAATGTAAGTAATAATACACTAAAATGACAAAAAGGGTATTTTGGTCATTTCACATATAATTCCAAGGGCATTTTTGTAAAAGGCCATTAAATGTAATATTTAACCATTAAATTATAATTCTTACCATTTACCAATTAATTTCTATCATTTGGTAAATTAAAACATTTATATAATAACGTCGTAATTAAACCCGATAATTTTAAATTAGGGTTTCCTTTAGAAAATTAGGGTTTTCTAATTAGGGTTTCTTAACGTTATCAATTAGGGTTTTCTAATTGACCATTAGGGTTCTCTAATTATCTCGTGTATGATCTAACACGGTCATTACGGTCTCTAACTTCAATTATTAGGTTGTAATAATTAGGTTTTGTCTAGTTATCGCCGTAAAAATAGTAATTAGGGTTTTTCTTCCAATTCACGACATTCGTGTACATGATAACTTCATTTACGATAAACTTCATATACTACTCGATCATTTTCATAAGCGAAGTTTAATAATTAGGGTTCCACAAAGACACGTAATATGCTTTATGACCTAACCGGGTATCATTTTGTTGATAATATCTGTCCGCATATACGCATGCATAATTATTCTCTTGTAAAATCATTATAATAATAATATAATATTATTATTATCATCTCTTGATCATAATCCCAATTCAGGGTTTGGATCTCATATCGACTTCTCTTTCGCATATCAAGTTAAAATACTTGATTTAAATATTCGAACAATTTATATAATTAAATATATATTATATAAGTTCTAATTATCACTTCATATATTATTTCCAATCATGTTATCATGGAAAACATTTCTGCCAAAATTATTTCTAATTTTTCAAGTAATAAATATATTCATATTTATCGTTCACATTACTAGACACTTATTCTCGTTATTAAATAATAATAAAAAAAAATTTATACGCAAATTTTCTTAATTATTTTATTTAGGAAATCTCGGGTTATTACATCAACACTTGATCTAAAACACCATATCAAAACACTTTTAAACTAACAAGAGTTTTGAGTTTAGGAAATTTTATACCTTTGATTCCAACCAAAAATCAACACCCAATATTGTTAGATCTAAACATGATACACTCATCAACATGTATATACATAGTTTTTGAGTTGAGAACTATGGATTCAAGGTTTGATTTACAACCATCAAAAATTAACTAAACAAAAAGGATTTATACATTTGCTTGATTTCTTCTCCTTCTTTCTTCCTTCCATGGATGGATCTTGATTGTATGAACATCAAAATCTCCTCCTTCTCCTCTTAGGATGGTAGAACATGGCCTCCTCTTCTCTCTCCTCTCTCTTTTTCTTGTGTTCTAGCAAGAATAATAAAAGTGATGAAAGGAAAAATATGATCTAAGTGTTGGAAAATCTATAGATATATTTTGTTATCTCCCAATCTCCTTTTCATCTAGAGCATGGTTAAAGCCATATGGCCTTACTCTCCCACTAATTCTCTCTTTCTTTCCCCTTAGCAATATCCAAGTGGTTGCTTGCAAGATTAATGAACAAAGTATTGGACAAAATAACCAATGGACACATGGAGAGTTGGTGAAAGTGGTTCAACAACTAAAGTGAACACTTATTAAATTCATCCCCACTTGTTATTGCTTCTTCTTTTTTAGGCCATGTGGCCTAAAAATGCTCCCAATTTGCTTTCTATTTTACCTCTTATTTGAGTTGACAAATGTCCAAAAATTCCTCTCCCACTTGGGTTAAAATTGAGCCATTCCTTTAATGTATTACTTGGTCTCTTACTCACTTCTTTGGCCACACTTGAGCTATACATAGTCCAATACCTTTAATTCTTATCCAACCCAATTCATTTAATTAGGATATCCAATCTAAATATTTAATTAGAGTATCATTCCAAATAATTAGAATTTAAATCATCACTCTACTACAATAAATTCTATAACCCAATTAAGCATATTTTAATTAAGTTACAAAATTAAAATCTTGAGATAATAAAATATATCTCTTAACTTAATATAATTTTAATATTATTACTATTCTCCCACAAGTAGGCTTAGTTTGGGCCATTAATTAATCCCATTGAGCTAGCCATTTTACTTGTGTTACCCTCTTAACAAAAAACTAACTTGGGCTTCCACCCAAAATTTAATTGGGTCATTATAATACTTGTCCCATACATAATATATTGGGCTAGATTAAATAATTAATTGCCCTTAATCACTTTATCTACAAGTCTCATGCTTAATTAATTAATTGGGCTTATTTAGATGATATAACATCATTAGTCCATTAAATCTACTCCTCTTGGACTCTATTCAAATTAATTGGGCTATAACCTTATTATAGTCCATTATTTTTAATTCTATTCTATTCTACCCTTATCTTTAAATTAGGGTTTACATCTCTCACTCTAGAAAATAAATTCCTTACTATGCCCTTTTAATTTCATAAACCAAATTATACTTGGTTATAAAATTAATTATTGGAGATATATAAAATAAATCTCTTAATGTCAAGTATATACATTTATATACTAATATTCTCCCATATTATAACCTCTCTCGGGTTATTTAATCACCACACCTAATATATATATTAGGTTACATAACTTAATTCTTACTCCACCCTTATATACAAAATAAATGTATTCACATTATATAATGTATATTTATTTACTCATATCCATAATTCACATAATCATAACATATTTCACTTCTCACATTAATTTTGACTTTTCTCCATAAAAGTTAACTGTTGACTTGGACCAAAAGTCAACCTTTACACATTTTGTGCTTACTGTCCATTCTGACTAAACTCGACGTTTTTGGACGAATTGAAAGCGATCCATGCTTCAAAATTCTATCTCTAACTCAAATTTTGAGTTTTAAATTACTCCATTCTCATTACTAATCGTATTAACTAACGACTTTATACTTATTCAAATTCTTATTTGCCAATCAAGGCCAACACTCAAGCTATGTTAATTACTAACATAGTTTTAATCTTGATCATTATATCATTAACTTAATTCATCATTCTTCTTGCTTAAATATATATAGCACATTACTAAGTATATATATATTTCTATACATATACTCATCTTCGTTTAACCTCATAGCATCTCTTCATGTGAAATCTTATTTCCAATAATAAAATTTCCATATGTACTTATATAACATTTCTTAGACTATTCAGTTCACATCAATTTTCTGTGTATCGTAATACCTTATTCTTGATATTCCTTCAAGTACATATTAATTCATTTCTAGGGTTTTGGAATTTTGTAACCCATATTTTCTCTATTCTCATTCGAATATCAAACCATATAGGTTTTTCTTGAAAATTTTAAATAAATTCTCAAATTCTCATCTAGGTTTTATTCTTTAACCTTTATTCTAATCATTCAAGATTTTAGAAACTTTTCGGGTTGTCACATCAGAACGCATGGAAGAAGGTCGTTTTGCTAACTGAGTATGCACATAACTTGCCAACTGGATCAATGAGGAGAAGTTACCAAAAAAAAGGGGGATAAATCAATTTTTGGTACCTGTACTGGGACACGACTTACAATTTGGTATCCGAAGTGAAAAAAGTTACAAACTGGTGATTGTACTCGAAAAATGTTACACTCCGTTAAACATTAAGGACACGACTTATAATTTGGTACCCGGAGTGAAAAAAGTTACAAACTGATGATTGTACTCGAAAAATATTACACTCCGTTAAACAGTAAAGTTTCATCTTTATTCTGTTTGAAAATTAGGGTTCTCTTCTTCTGTCCTTCTTCTTCTCTTATTCTTCTTGTCTCGATTCTCCATTGATTATTAGTTCCTATATATTTATTAAAGGGTTTTCAGTGTTTAATTGAAAGGATGAGCTCGTCTTAGAGTGGAATCGTAAATAAAATCGGGGAATAAGATTGTAGTTCATGCAACAAAAATGAATGGATTACACCAGAGTTCCCAAGTCGGTGCCACTGTGGAGCAATGGTGCGAATGTGGGAGGCAAGAAAAGATGGAACAAAACATCGATGATCTTATTCGCGTCGACTTCGCTTCTCTCTGTATGTTTGTCTCTCCCGTTGGATCAATTTTAACGATTATTTAAAAATTGGAAAGTACAAACATCAGATTACCAAAATTTTTGAGTACAATCACCAGTTTGTAACTTTTTTCACTCCGGGTACCAAATTGTAAGTCGTGTCCCTAATATTTAATGGAGTGTAACATTTTTCGAGTACAATCACCAGTTTATAACTTTTTTCACTTCGGGTACCAAATTGTAAGTCGTGTCCTAGTACAGATACCAAAAGTTGATTTATTCCAAAAAAAAAGAGAGGTCCAAGTGACAATTTCTGAACGGGATAAATCAACTTTTGGTACCTGTACTGGGACACGACTTGCAATTTGGTACTAGAAGTGAAAAAAATTACAAATTGGTGATTGTACTCGAAAAATGTTACACTCCATTAAACATTAGGGACATGACTTACAATTTGGTACCCGAAGTGAAAAAAATTACAAACTGGTGATTGTACTCAAAAAATATTAAAATCTGGTACTTGTACTTTCCAATTTTTAAATAATCGTTAAAATTAATCCAACGGGAGAGATAAATATACAGAGAGAGAAGCGAAGTCGACGCGAAGAAGATCCTGGATGTTTTGTTCCATCTTTCCTTGCCTCCCACATTCGCACCATTGCTCCACAGTGGCACCGACTTGGGAATTCTGGTATAATCCATTCATTTTTATTGCATGAACTACAATCTTCCTCCCCGATTTCATTTACGATTCCACTCCAAGACGAGCTCATCCTTTCAATTAAACACTGAAAACCCTTTAATAAATATATGTGAACCAGTAATCAATGGAGAATCGAGACAAGAAGAATGAGAGAAGAAGAAGGACAGAAGAAGAGAACCCTAATTTTCAAACAAAATAAAGATGAAACCCTACTGTTTAACGAAGTGTAATATTTTTCGAGTACAATCACCAGTTTGTAACTTTTTTTACTTCGGGTACCAAATTGTAAGTCGTGTCCCTAATGTTTAACGGAATGTAATATTTTTTAAGTACAATCACCAGTTTGTAACTTTTTTCACTTCGGGTACCAAATTGTAAGTCGTGTCCGAGTATAAGTACCAAAAGTTGATTTATCCCATTTCTGAACTATTAGAGCCGTGTTTGGTTGCTCACTCTCACGTAATGCGTTATTTCATTATGTCTTATCGTGTATAAAAATGCCATCTCCTTAAGGAATGAAATTATGGAAAAGAATATATATCAAATTTTATTGTTTTGTTATTTATTTTTCCCCCCAATTTATGCTTTCTTTATCCTTTATTGTTTTTCAAGCATGAGCTTTTTTTTCGGATTCCAAACTTAAATCATGACATCAAATTGATATATCAACTCATAATTTGTTTCTAATATTTTTAATTCACTTTTTAAAAAGTTATTTAAATATTTTTTTTAATTACAGGCGCTAACTCTCATGTTACATTTGGATAAAAAAATTAGAATGAAAAATAGAATGATTCCATTATTATAATTGAGATGAGTTATTCCATATAAATAAAAAATAAAATAAATCAAAATAAAATTTATAAATTTAAAAGAGATAAGAACCATTCCAATTACAATCAAATTTAAGAGGGTGTATTCAATAAAGAATTTTAAATACTTTTTTTTAGGTGACAAACTTTTGTAGAGTTTGTGGATTTAAATGATTTTTAAATACTTTTGAAATTACTTTTAAAGACTCCATGAAATAAGTAACAGATTTTTATATACTTTTTACCAAGACATTGATAGACTTTTGTATACTTCTAATATATCTTGCAGCTTATATTAATTGTTAAAAAGTAAACAAATATATTATATTTTAGATGAAATTAGTACTCTATTAAATAATATTAAAATATTTTGACCATGTCACAACCTAATTTGAAATAAAAGGCATTGTTGAAATTGAATTATTATATCATAGTTAGTCTATTATAAGAAAATGTCATATTTCATAAAAAAAAAAATCTACTAACAATAATATAAAATAACAATTTTGATTTTAAAATTGTTCATTGTCGTTTTCCTATCAAATCATTATTACTAAACTAACAATTTATAATTTTCAACAAATAATAAAATTAGCAAATTTATTAATTTTAAAAATAAACATAAAAAATACCTCCTTAATATTTACAAATATAATAAATGAGATTTTTTTATAAGAGAGAAGAAGTATAAAATGATATTAAAATATTTGTTATCTCCATTGATATAATAATTGGTTCTATTTGGAACCTTTAACGCTACCCCTTTTTTAACCCTTCCTCTTTTTTCTCTCTACTCACTTGCTATAATAGCTCTCTTTCTTTTTGGGATTTTTATTTTAAAATGACTGAAGTAGAGAGAGAGCAAGTGAAAAAGATATATATATATATATATATATATATGGCTTAAATATGATTTACTTACTAAACTATAAGTAGTAATCTACTTGTTGATCCACGCTTTCAATTTTGTCGATTAGATGATTGAGAACTATTAATTTTTTCGATTTCATTCAATTGGGCACCTTACGTCGAGAAATTCTTTGACGTGGCATCCTAATAAACTAAATGAGTGCTTATGTGTAAAAAAGAATATATATTTTAATGAGATCAAAGGACAAAAAGGTAAAATAACAAATAAAACAACTAAAATTACACAAATAATATAATAATTATTTAATATTTGATAAAATAGTTTAAAAAATGCAATTTTTTTACACAAATAATATAAAATATTTGATATAAACGCAGTTATTATTATATTACACAAATAATATAATAATAATTAGTTTTTTTTAAAAAAAAGCATGAGCTTTTTTTTAATAAAAATAAAAAATGCAGTTTTTAATAAATAAAAATTGTGTTTTATTTATTTTTATTAAAAAAACATGTTTTATTTATTTTATTAAAAAACTGCATTTTTTATTTTATTAAAAAACTGTGTTTTATTTATTTTATTAAAAAAAACGTGTTTTATTTATTTTTAATTAAAAAACTGTGTTTTATTTATTTTATTTAAAAAAAACTGCGTTTTATTTATTTTTATTAAAAAATGCATTTTTTTTTTTATTAAAAAAACTGCATTTTTTTTTTTTATTAAAAGAAACTAATTATTATATTATTTGTGTAATATAATAATAATCTGCGATTTTTAACTATTTTTATCAAATATTAAATAATTATTATATTATTTGTGTAATTTTTAGTTGTTTTATTTGTTAGTTTACCTTTTTGTCCTTTGATCTCATTAAAAATATATATTCTTTTTACACATAAGCACTCATTTAGCCTACTAAGATTCCACGTCAGCAATTTCTGACGTGGCAGGCACAATTGAATGAAGTCGAAAAAAATTAATAGTTCAATCATCTAATTGACAAAAATTGAAAAGTGATCACCCAATGAAATAATACTTATAATTTAGGGTAGTAAATCATATTTAAGCCTATATATATATATATATATATATATATATATTGTTTTGTTTTCTATTCTTTGTTTGATCTTCTCTTTCTCTTTGTACTTGTTCATCTTCTCTCTTTTTCAAATATTTAGAAGTCTTTAAAAGTTTTTAGAGATATATAAGATTTTGGATATGAATATCTCTTATTTTAAAGTCTATCAAACTCTACCATTTGATAGAAATTTAAAAATTTATGATTTTTTGAATACCAAAATACTTTTATAGACTTTGTAATATCAACAAACTTTTAAAGACATTACAAAAGTTATAATTGAATACTAGTAAACTTTTATAAACTCTTTAAATATCTTGATTGAATACATTAAAATTTTAAAATCTTTAAAAGTCTTTAAAAATCTTAATTGAATACCATCCTTAATTTTTTTTTTTTTTATTGTATTACAATTATTCCCATCTTCATTATTCATGTTCAAACATAACTTCAGTGTTTGTGGTAACTAGTTTTATTTTTAAAAAAGAGACCGGTGCGAAGGGTAAGCTAGTTAATATATATACGCGTCTTCCTTAGGTCTTTGAAGCAGCTAACAGTTTAACCCAAAAGTAAACCAAATATTGACTCTTCAACAAATTTTCATGGAGGATTCATCTGAAAACAAATCACTAATCTCTTTCTACTCCAAGTACTTACGGAATAATTTATATAGATTTGTCCCCTCTTCTCCTGATTCGAACTTTCTCGCGAGAATTTCAAATGTATATCAACGGACAACTCGCGCCAGTACAGGAAAACGCAGGACTTCACTACCTCTTCCATTGCCTTTCAATTCAACCACCGATTATCGCAGGTAAGACTTTCAATCTCGCTAAATTGACTTTTTAAAAGTAAATTTGAGATATTTTTAAATTTAAAATTAACACAATTCATTTAAGATTGAAAAAACAATAAATCTTATATATCTAGCCGTACTTTTTGAGTAGTTTATTATATTCATAATTATATGGACATAAACTATATAAATTCATGGCAATTTTGAGTTGGAAAATGTTTGCAATTGATATTGATCTTATATTTGGAGCAGATGTAGTATTTGTAGTATTTTACATTGTTCAGAAGAAGATAACAAAGATTCCCGATAAATTGATTGTTCTTTTGTGATTTTGTTGTTGTTTTTGTGCAATTATTATTGTCTAAGGTATTGTTTGGTAGTCGATGAAAAAAGATTACTGCATCTGCGTTTCTATTGTTTCACATTATGCAAATGAGCTTATCATAGATACCAAGGCTCCAAAGTGAGAGTCCTATTGAAACACCATTTATTTATGAAAAAGTTGTCTATGTAGCATTTAACCTCTAACTCGATTCAATTATCAGGGTTGGTAACTATGAAAAATAGGTTTTCTGACTTCTCATAAAGGTAAATTTGGAAGTTTTAAGTCTATTTTAAAGAAAGGAAACTATTATTTTGAGGACACACTCAAAAAGGAGAACCGACTCTTTTTTTTTACACATAGGAAGTACTAGACTGTTGGAATTTTATATGTAGATGATTTTTTAAGTGGGATAGGTTGATTAGAATAATGCATAGTTTAATGCTGACAAAGTCCCCCAAGTAGGATGTACAATAAAGTTTGGTACTGATTAGCATCTTTGACTATGATTTTGTGTACATTATGTTGGTTCAGTGGTAAGTATTCGGTCTCAAAACAATAGTCCTATTTTGCAAAACCATGAATTTTCAGATAAGTTGTCAATTTTCCTGACGACCTCATTCCTCAATTTTAAATTATATTGTTAATATGAAACGAAAGTTAGGTTTGACCAATTTTCTCTGTCGGAAAAATTTGGGGACTTTATGTCACTTTTGGTGTATATCTGAAAACAGTACTCTCATTTTTGAGTCTTTCAAAGGGGAAAATGGGTCTCTCAATATGGAAAGAGGGAGTATTAATGAAATCAGGATGGATTGATGGAAGTAGTACTGCATTACCTTCTTAAGGGAAATCCGGTTGTAGGATGTAGTGAAAGTCCAGTAAATATGATATACCAAATCATGACATACATCTCTGCATATGGGGTTAGTTTACTGAAAAGTTGACATTATAGCACATGAAATCAGATGGTAAGAGTGAAATGAGGATGGTACTGGATGAAAGGATTATTGTTATGGTTAGGAGATTGAAAAAGGGGGTATTGACAAAACCAGTATTACTACTTTAGTATGGGATAAAAATAATTTGTATTATTGGTATTTGGTTTTTAGGATTTCTTGAGCTGATTGGAACATTATAAAAGTGGCAATTACCTAAAGTTTGTCATTACTTTGTTTGGTTCACTCATTGCATAAAGAAGGTAAGTTCAGTGCTAATTTTTTAAGTTTTTTGTAACCTTCAACCAAATGGATCCCAAAACCTTCAACCAACCAAAATTGGACGTTTTGTTTATTTTTTTTGGTGATTTGATTCCCACTTTTTCATAATGATACTTACTACTAATACCACCCTGCCCTAGCTTTTCATAGTATCTCATTTTTGGGTATAATTAGTAACTTATATGCAATTAGTAAAATGAGCCAAACATGGTACTTATTTAAAAATGTGAATTATTCTGCTATCCCATCTATTACAACTCCAACCAAACACACTCTTAGCATACTATCTTCCAGCCTAAGAAGCAAGGATACGGGTGCAGGGGTGTGGGTGTGTGATACGGGGATACAAGAATTGGTCAAATTTTTACAAATGGGGATTCGGGTACGACACATTTAATTATTAAATATTTATGTATACAATTATATATATGATAAAACATTTTAACAAAATTAAATACTTAATTAAAATTAATATAATATAATATCAATATCAAAAATAATTATTATATTATTTTAATTACTATTAGTTATGCCAGTATATGAACTTTAATATAAATTATTAGTTGTACTTTTGTATATATTTCTTTAATATTTTATGTTAATACAATATATATATATATATTATGAGTATTATGTATAGAAGATAAGTTACATGTCCTGTATAATTTATAGTATAGTAGTACTACTACAATTCCAGTACGTAGTGTACAATGGCTGACACGAATCACATGGCCACCACTAATCTATGCAGTCTATGGCTCTATGCTAATGTAGTAGTCAGTCCGAAACTCTGACTCATCACATGGGTCACTATGTGGACCATATAAATTATAAAATAAAGTTTTCTTTGCTGAATAAGGAATTGTGAGATAGATATATATTCAGATGCTTTCCGACCCAAAGAAGAACATTGTCAATTGGAAAGGGAAAGAGGAAGGGAAATTTTGTAAAGAAGAAAGAGAGGGAGGAGAAGACAGAGAAATAATATATGAGGAGATACGCAGATGCCGCACCCTCCCCAAGACTGGTGCAGTCTTGACGCGTAAGTGCCACACCTTTGCTTCTTAGCTTCCAGCTATACCTTCTTCCTTTTCTTCTTGTATATGTGTGTGTGTGTATATATATATATATATATATATATTGATATTCATCCTATAGCTTAATAAAATAGGACTTATCACAGAGCAATAGTCAATAATTGAATATATTTTTTTGACTTATATTTCCTACTTCACATATGTTTCTCATGTATTGTCTTCTATTTATCTTAACATATTCGTCTATTAGCTAAAAAATATAATTATCAGAATGCATGCTTTCACCCAAGGAGATCACAAGTACGCTTTGAAACTTGAGCTTTCTTAACTCCAAAGCAAGAACATCTTTAGATTTTGATGATCATGCTCTGCAGGAATATGTCTGAAGGTTCTAGAGTCTTTAATGTTTTGGAGGACATTTTGGAGCACATCTTCCTAAACTTACATATCATCCAGAAGAACTTACAATTTTGGGAATCAAGAGCAGAGGTCAGTAAAAGAGGTCTCCCTGCAGACAATGATCTCATTGAATTACAAAATGTAGTGATGTTCTCCACAATTTGTGGATATTAAGATTTATTGCTTTATTTATTATTTGATCTCAGGGATCAAATGCTCAGAAAGTGTATTTCATGATTTTTAAGAGAGGGCCATGGGCATTTATTGATGGCACAATTAAGTTGATACGTGATTGTGTTTCAGAGGGTTCTGGCATGCAAAATCTCTGCAGTTCTGCTTCTACTCATATATATGAAAGAATAAATATCTTAAGAAGCTTAAGATACTCTATGGCTACATTTTTGGCACAGGTTTGTTTGTTAGTTGGTTTACTTAGTGTATATAGCAATTTTTAGTTTCAATAGTCTTTGATTATGCATTTGCGATTTTCTTGGTTGCTGCTAATTTATTTAGTCATTTAATCCCTAAAATTTTCATGACACCAGTTTTACTTTAATGGGATATGCAACTTCACAAGATGTTATGCGAACGGAAAAGTAAAATTTGAGTTGGAAGTTTTAGACGGGAATAAAAAAGCTCTTCCTGTTAAAATTTATGTGGGTAATTCCGAAGTTTCCTAACTTTTCTTTGCAAATATGACAATTTAATGTCAAATTTGGAAAATGTTTGGTACTAGTATCTAATTCTACATTGCTCTTTCCTCAAAGTTAAAAAGGTAAACGATTGTAATTAGTAAATTTTGTCAGAGCACGTTTTATACTGAGTCTGCCGATAGATTGCTTATTTAATTTACCCATTATTTTAGAATGAAATGATATTCATGATGAATATGTTTATCTTTATTAGCTGTCTAAGCGCTTAAGTAGTCATGCCAAATCGGTAGATCATGTTTTATTTGATTACAAGCGCAATATTTCCCAATGTTAAAAGAAATTCTGAACTTTTGATTTCCAAGTTTGACCATCACTTGGACCACTTGAGCAAATGCCTTTCACCTATGTCATTATATTGCACTGGAAAATTTTCTGTTTTATAGCATATGCATCACTTGTATATGTTTTGGAACCAGTCATAATGCTGAGTTAGCTTGCCAGTATTGTTTTATTAACTTGGTGTTCTAAAGTAAACCTTTTGTCAGTGTTGTTCCCACCTGCGCAGGATTCTGAGAACGGTAGATGAAGTGAGATTAATTCATCTATTACATATGCATATTTTAAGTATATAAAATTTAACTCTGAATCACTTATGGACATGTAGGTTTATATGGAGGTTGACAGATTTGGGGAAGAATTAGCCGAGGATCCAGAAAAGTCGTTCGCTTTGCTATTGGTCAATATCAATGGTTTATTTTCGAAATTAAAGGCTTCAATTGGTCATTTTCATGCAATGCGCCAGGTACTAACAACAGATCTAACATATATATATATATAATGGGAATTCCACAACGTCCTGTCTCACAAAGTAAACGTCATTTACTATTCATGTAAGGAGGACCTTGTAAAATTAACATTTTTACTTGTGCTAGTATCAATTCCTTATATATATATATATTATATATATATATAATATATATGGGGACTGATCCATAGCAAACCTTGTAAAAAACAGTCTAGCCTTACAACACATCGCGACCCTCCGTCCGTAGATCGAGCGATTTTATAGACCCCATCCGCAATTTAGTTTTCAGTATTTCGAACTTTAATAATGCGGACGGGATAGATGACCAAAATGCCCCTCCGTTATAGTTCCCTTTCCGCAACTTAATACTGCGAAGCGATAGTCGGACGACGTTATATTCAAATAATGGAACTTAAAGGTCTCGTCCGCAGTTTAATACTGCGAACGTTGGGTCCCCTATATATAAGAGGAGATAGAATTGTCAGAAGACGTCCTAGATACGCACAAAGAGTTCGACCTAAAGCTCAAGAATTTTCTGTTTCTTTTTGCATATTCTTGTTTTTACCTATTCATGTGATCTGAGATGAAGAGACATGCGTGACACTATTTGGGAGGGCACAACCGCACAACATTTGGAAGCCTTTAATTTATTTTGAATCCGAAGCTTCATCCAACTGACTCGCTTTATCAAGCCTTTCAATTTTGGTTACCATGTGTGTTTCTCATTATCCCAAATCACTTGCATATGTAACTACTAGTTAGAATATGCAACAGGAACAGATGATTTTTAGCTTTATAAACTTAATTTTAATGTCTAGATGTCTCAAAAAATGCACTGTCAAGATGAGTTAATTGTTTAGTTCTTCTATGCAAACCCTGGAGTGTCCATCACAACATCTTGACGTCATACATCAATAAACCTCAATTTGTTGTGCCAACACTTTCAAGGTTTGCATAGAAGAACTAAATAATTGACCCATTCTGCATACGGTACGCAGTTTAATACTGCAGATGTTAGTTCAAGGATTTAAAAGGTCCCGTTCGCAGTTTAATACTGCGAACGCTAGAATATTGAAGGGACAGTCGGACGGCGTCGTTTTCAATAATGGGATATGGTGCCATTTTTAGTTCAAACATAATTGGATACGGTGCCGTTTTTAATCCAAACATAACTGGATACAGTATATACAAAATGACGCCGCTGAAGGTATTAATCATCCGCAGTTTAATAACTGCAGGCGCTGAAGGTATTAATACTGCATGCAAACAAATTTTTTAGTTCTTTCATCTTGCATCTAATTTTTTTTTTAAGTTCCATCTTGTCCATCTGATATTGTTCAAAGCAATCAAACAACTTAAACGACAATCGTTGCAACGAATTTGAGATGAAAGCAACAAATCAAAAGGAGTTTGGCAAATCCTTGCCACCAACTTTACAACATTGATACACTCCATATATGTATGGTTGTTTATTAGTGAAATTTGAAGTTTATTTTTTTTTAAAAAATCTATGTTGTACACTTTAAGAGTTGATGGATGTTTATTTTGTTTTTGTTCACTTCTCCAAAAATATCTGTGTAGTTTACTTTAAGAGTTGATGGTGTTTTATCTTATGTTGTTTTTATGTTTGTGTTGTTGATAAATCTTTATTTTGGCTGTTACTTTCAGAAATAGAATTCAATCCCGAACCTACTGTCAACACTTTGTTGTGGGATCAACCAAACCACATTTCAACAGGCGTATGGGACAATCCCCATTACATTAGGTCATTAGGAACCGATGAGAGTGGACGTTCATTGGAAGTGTGGGTTTTAAGTGACACCCAAAAAGAATTATTACGCGACTTGAGTTTTGGGGTATTTACAAATACTAATGTCTGTAACCAATTAGACGCTTCGTTGATAGAAGTATTAGTGGAGCGTTGGCGTAGTGAGATCAGTACATTTTACTTCTCGACTGGTAAAATGACAGTCACCCTTGAAGATGTACATTTCATTTTAGGATTACTGGTTATAGGGCATCCTATTACATGTACATTACTCCATAGCCCTTGACAGTACTTTATTGACAGTGAATTTAGTCATAATATTATGGGGATGATAAAGTGTATACTCGAGGGGGCATTATGTTGTCGTGGTTGGGCAGTAGATTTTGCCAAGTTCCGGTAGATGGTGATTGGGAAACGGTGGTGACTTGCACCAAAGCATACGTACTGTTTATATTGGGGAAGGTATTATTTGCATCGGCAAATCGTGACGTCATACATGCGAGGTATCTTTTATTTTTAGAAGATATTAATAAAGTAAGTGATTATGCATGGGGAGCTACGGCGTTAGCTTGTTTGTTCCACAACTTGCATAAAGCAACCCGCCTTGATTCTAAAAGCTTTTCCGGGTGTTTAACCCTTCTTCAAGTATTATATTGTCGGGAGAAGGTTCGAAAATGCTTACGACTTTTACCCGATGTCTCACCGAAAGCACCCTATACTTTTTTTTTTTGTCCAAAAATACCCTTAACGTTACAATTTTGGGTCATCCGTGTACCCGCTTAGCTATTAGATCTCGCCAACTAGACTAAGACTAACATATGTCGAAATTGATTACGTGGCTGCCACATGGAAATACTAAAAATACTAATTAAAAAAATACTAAATACTAATTAAAAAATACTAAAATACTAAAAAAATCAAATTAAAAAAATACTAAAATTCAAATTATTTTGTTAATTAAAAAAATACTAAAATTATTTTACTAAATATTAGTATTATATACTTTTTATTCAGTATTTTAGTAAAAAAAAAATTTAGTAATTGAAAAAAAAAATTAACGTTAAATTTTACTAAATTAGTATTTTAGTAAAATATAATTCAAAAAAACTAAAATACTAAAAAATCAAATTAAAAAAATACTAAAATTCATCATTTAATCAAAATACTAAAATTCAAATTATTTTGTTAACTAATCAAAACAACTAATTAAATAAAATAAGTTGTATAACATATTTACATCATTTTATCAAAATACTAAAATTCAAAACATAACATATTTAATTCATATCCATTTTCTCTCTCTAAACCCACCATTCTTCTCAGATCTGAGCCTCACTGTGAACCTCACTCTCTCTCCTAATTATCTTTCATTTTATATACCCAACTGGGAGAGAGATCTTTGCCATATGTCAAAAGCTAATCAACATTTTGCAGGCATTTGGGTCACCAAGAATGCAGATACTACGGGAGAGAGCTGCCATACATGGAAGCATATCCCATGTAAGACTTGAGTGTTCTTCCTTTCAAATCCAAGTTCATATATATACTTTTGCAGCGGGCTTGCATCTCTCTCCCCTGAGTTCCCAAGAGCATGTGTGTGTTTTGGATTATTGGTTCCATGAATTTTTTTTGGGTGGCGGACGGCGGTGATGGGCGGCGGATGGTGGTGGAGGAGAATATTGGGGATAGTTGAGGAGAGAAAATAAAGAAAAAAATGGAAGGATGGATCTCGTCGAACCAAACCAGCGATCGACCTTAAGTTCTCCCATGGATCTCGTCGGCTGGATCTCGTCGTGGTGGATCTGTTGACTGGCTGGATCTCGTCGTGGTGGTAGTGGATCTGTTGATGGCGTGATTTTGAGAGGCGGCGGTGCATAGTGGTGGATTTGTTGGTGATGGATGGTGATGAATTTGGTTTTGTTGGTGATGGATGGTGATGAATTTGGTTTTGTTGGTGGATTATACGGATCTGAATTTTGTTGATGGTGTTGATGTCCCTGGTGGTGATATTAGATGGTGGTGGTGGTGGTGGTGGACTGGTGGTGGGGTGGGTGGTTCACAACATTGAAACCTAAAAGTAGTAGACCAAAAAAAAACTTATTTCACTAAATATTAATTTGATAATTATTTAAAAATAAGCTGAAAAGAAATAATTACCTAAATAAAATATAGTTACTTAAAAAAAATAAATGGGTCATTTTACATAATAAAATTATTAATAAATAAAAACTATTAATAAAATACACATAATAAATAAATTATCAAATATATATAAAATATTATTTTTATACACATCAGATGGTACGGTAGCAATTTTTGTTTTAATTATTTGACACGTCAGCAAAATATGTCCAAATGTCAACCCCGTTTGTCTAGTTGGCAGATCTGTTAACGGCAGGAGCACGAGCGAACCAAAAATTGTAACGTTAAGGGTATTTTTGGACAAAAAAAAGTATAGGGTGCTCGGTAGACATCGAGGTAAAAGTCAGGGGCATTTTTGAACCTTCTCCCTTATATTGTCTATATACCTTCATGTTTATTTAAATTGATATTTGATGACATACTGTATGACAGTGTTTTAACTTCAAATCTTATGACAGGTGTGGGCCTACGAACGACTGTCAATCGGTAGACCTAATTATGCAAGACGGGTCGATCATTTGTTTCCCCGCACAAGAGCATGAGCCTACAGAAGAAAAATGCATACTCTGAAAGAGGCAAGAAGATCATATCCCCTTACAACCAAATCTTTTACCGTGGAGAATTTGATGGGATGACAGATGCTATGGTACGCTGGATGCCGTATTCACATTTTGATCATCTTGTGGCATAAGAGTATCAGGCAACATGGTATAGTGGGGCCTCACATATTCCCCTCATTTGGCTCGACGTGGTTGAATTCCAAATGCCAGATCGTGTATTAAGACAATTTGGGGAAGTGCAGGATATTCTACCCGACCCGATATATATGATCGAACTGCGCTGAGAGCGGGAAGGGATCCTCTCAGTTGATTATATCGAGTTGCGGAGCGAATACATCGTCACATGGTATGCATGGCAAGATATTGTATTAGATTGTGTGGTTGGCACAAGGTAGGAGATTCGTCTGGTCGACTACCTCAGCCGGTATAGGCAGATGACTTGTCTGAGAATAAGCCGCCCACAAATTCAACCAGACGATACATATACACTGCGTTCCTTCTTTAGTTAGTACGAAGTTGCCGGCCTCATAAGTTTCTTTGTAATATTTGTACATTGTACATCTATAACATATTACATACTTTGTACATTGTACATCTATAACATATTACATACGCCTTGCTAATGAAATGTATCCTGAAATATATAGATCGAGGCCGCGCTAGATTTTGTTCAAAACCTTCTGTCAAAACCACCTGTGCACAACCCTCGCCATGTGTACAAAGATTGGTAGGCAAGGTCGGTACTGTTTAATGAAAAGTACCGGGGAGTTTTTGAAGATCCCAACAAAACCATCCCCAACGTTCCAGAAGATCAGTTGACGCAAGAAACGCCATTTTCCGCTTTTAATCCATTCAGTCAAAATAGTCAAGGATCCCCCACCTTACATGCATCAGTGGAGTTCGACTGTTGGCATTAACACTGCGGATCACTTTCAGCCGATGCAGTTGACCCCAATATTAGAAGAAACTCCCTGTCTGCAATCATATTCAGAGCCTATTCGAGGTGGGGAGGAAGGGCGTGTCTACAATTTTTCCTTCATGGCTAAAAAGGGATCAATTAGGATACTGTAAGAAGGATCCTCTCAAACCACTGAAATTAGGAAAGGTAGACTGGCTAAACCGGAATTGGTTTTCTGATGTGGTAAAGTCAACACAGCTTCCTCATGTTGGTCCTGATGATGAGTATCAGACAATCGACGTGTATCTGAGTTTGTTGAAGTTATGATGCGAAGATTGTCTACGGCAGGGCTTACCCGACGGAAAGAAATATTATTTCATGCCTTGCTGTTTTTTCCAATTACTAAAACAATGGTGGCCATCATACCGCAAACTCAGTCTAGTAAGTAAGAAGGAATATGACGTTGCCGAGGTGGAGCCCTATCTTTTCAACCAAGGAGCCCAACCGCAAATGGCAGACTGTGATTTTGTCTTCCTTCCAGTTAACCATAAAAACTCCCATTATTTCTTGTTCGTTGTAGTTATTAAAAGATGGCGGGTTATGCTTATAGATCCTTTGTACGATAACGTACTTACTGACAAAATTTCATATCGTTATCAGTTAGAGCTAGAATACGTGGTACGTCCTTACTGATGCTGATGTCATTTTCCAAGTACATGTATGTTATATTGTTGAACTAACTAATTGGTTTTTGTTTTTTACAGTGCGACTTTATTGCAAACGCTATGCGGATATTCAACCTTGAAAAAAATTTCCCGAATAAAATGATGTCTTGGGTATTCAAGTCAGTCCGACCTAAACATAAAAGTCTTGTGGATAGCGGAGTCTACGTAATGAAGTATGTAGACTACCTTGTCCAAGGCATGGCTTTAGGGCATCTCGACTGGTCTGAAAAAGATGCGTCATTGTTTAGGTATAGAATTGTCCATGAATTGCGTAAACATAGGGCTAGGGAGGTGGAATATATTTAACTTATACATTGTAAAATTTAATATCCCCATTGAATATGTAATAAGATTTTATGTGAAGCTCAAATAACTCGCATTAATTGAAAAAAAAAAATTGATTGAGTGAGATGTCAAAATGTAAGGAAGGCGTGATCTCGAGAAAAGATTAAGGTATCAGAATATTATAGAGCACATGACAATTAATTTCTTACCTTTACCGAATCACATCCCCATTGATATGTTATTTTTATGTCGGGTATCGGGAAGAAGACGTAATGTACTCGGGTAAATACTAATTTGTTAAAAGATGTTGGGTTTCAGGACGATGGCGTGATGCACTCGGGCAAATATTAATTTGTTAAAAGATGTCGGGTTTCAGAACGATGGCGTGATGCACTCTGGAAAATTATAATTTGTTAAAAGATGTCGGGTTTCGGGACGATGGCGTGATGCACTCGGGCAAATATTAATTTGTTAAAAGATTTCGGGTTTCGGAACGATGACGTGATGCACTTGGGCAAATATTTATTTGTTAAAAGATGTCGGGTTTCAGGACGATGGCGTGATGCACTCGGGAAAATATTAATTTGTTAAAAGATTTCGGGTTTCGGAACGATGGCGTGATGCATTCGGGCAAATATTAAGTTGTTAAAAGATGCCGGGTTTCAAGACGATGGCGTGATGCACTCGGGCAAATATTAATTTGTTAAAAGATCGGTTTCGGGACGATGGCGTGGTGCACTCGGGCAATTTATAATTTGTTAGAAGATGTCGGGTTAAGGGACGATGGCGTGATGCACTCGGTCAAATATTAAGTTGTTAAAAGATGTCGGGTTTCGGGACGATGGCGTAATGCACTCGGGTAAATATTAATTTGTTAAAAGATGTCGGGTTTCGGGACGGCGTGATGTTTCTTTAACTGCATGAAGCCTGTTTCTTGGGATTTCTGGAGGTCGAATATCTAGAAGAGTAAGTTATTGTATGGTGGGAGGCCACAGTTGTGGAAGAAGGCGATGAAGCATATGAGGTGAATATATTAGTTCAGCACTAGTTGTGCGAACTCGATTCCTACGAAACTGTGGAAGGCGGAAATGAAATCATGCAGAGGAAAACGGACCCCGTATTTGAAAGTATGTAGCGTAACGGCCACCCATCCGTTTGGACGTTGATACATTCTTTCGTTTGGCTACGGTACGAGGTCGTAGTCGATCGGGATTTGATACAGTTCGCACATTTGAGAAAGTTGTTGACTGGTGATGGTAGACTTTGTGTTGGTGTGGGTGTATTTTTTTCCGGACGAATATTGTTTCAACATATTCATTTTGGCTTTTTCGGCATTGGTTTTATTAGGCAAAAGGGTGTCCTGAGGGGAGCTGACTGTTTTTAGCTTGGTTATAGTTTTCGTAATAGTGTTGTTGGTAGCTTTTTGAGGCTGTGAGGAGTTGGAATCAGCCATTTATGATAGATCTGGAGTTAGTAGGAGCTGTGTTTGTGTGACCATAGAAGGGGAGTAGTTTCAAAATATGAAAATGGAGAGTAGGCGGTTTTTTTTGGAGCGACAGGGATATATATGATGTGAAAAACTTTTTATCTTACGCACGTTTTCCCAGATACGGTGCTGGTATTATGATGGTGGGCCCTGTATTGTAACGTGGTTGTAATGATGATCGTGGGTCCTTGTTTGACACGTGGAATAAGTGCGGAGTTTGGTTTTTACAAATGACGATTGAAAGCGGGATGCTTTAGCTTTTGTTTTGGATAAAACGGTGACGTTTGTAAGTACTATTAATACCCTAATTGCATACGAGGTCCAGATACTCTTTTTCATCGTTTAAGGGGACAATCAGCTTGAGAAGGCATATCTTACGGCATAACCATACCTCCACACTATCATGTCATCTGTAAGCTCTAATTTGGGTGCTAATTACTGATTCATTTGTTTTGTCATGAATTTGTTTGCTGAAGAATCATTTCATTCACTTTCAAGCACTTCAGAAAAATTGTATGATTTTGAATGATGTTACAAGATTATGTGATGATACCATTCCGTATGTTGGTCAAATATTTGATACGTTGGAAGATGCTGATTTTTTTATAGAAAATATGCGAAACGTGTTGGTTTTGAGGTCAGAATAAAAACTAGCAAAAAACATGTTAGATCTAAAGATTTTTGTTCTAGATTGTATTAGTGTCGTAAAGCTGGGAGTGTGGTTGTTAAGAAAAGAGAGATTGTCACTAAGGACGAAGATAATAATGTGGTTAAGGGCAAGCGGAGGAGGAGGGACTCGATTGATAGAACAGACTGTAGAGCAAGATTTTATGTAGTGCATGATAGGAGTAAAGAGAAATGGTTTGTGTCTACTCTTCAACTGAATCACAATCATGAATTTGTCCCCAAGCAAAGTTTTCCAAATTCAAACACAAAAATATTTCCGGACTTGCCAAGGATTTGATTGAAACCCTTAATAATGCTGAGATTGGTCCAAGTAGGAGGATGAATGTTTTTAGCTCATTGGGAGGAGGTACGAGCAATGTTGGGTTCTCTGAAATGGATGTGCGAAATATAGTTAGAGATATTAGACGTGATAATATCGTTGCGAATGATGCACATGCTGCAATAGATTACTTGAGAAAGTTGCAGCTTATGAGCCCGATCATATTTTATTTTAGTGTAAAACCAGGCGTGGATAATCGTATCGGATGTATTATGTGGGTAGATAATCGGTCAATAGTAGCATATGCAAATTTTGACGACTTTACGTTTGATACCACATACTGAACAAACAAGTATTCCATGCCATTTGCTCCTTTCACGGGTGTAAATTATCATTATCATTCTATATTGCTTGGGTGTGCACTATTGAGCGATAAGACTGAGGATACATTTGTATGGTTGTTTGAGCAAGTTCTTGAAGCAATGAATAACAAACATCTAATAACCATTGTCACTGATCAAGATCGTGCTATGTCGAATGCGATTGCTAGGGTTTTTCCTAATACACATCATGCATTGTATACTTGGCACAGTAGCAAAAAATTCCCGAAAAAACTTGGCCATATCTATTCCTCGCATCCGACTTTTAAGTCAGACTTTAACTACTGTGTGTTTTAAGTCTTTGACTATTCAAGAGTTTGAGAACTGATGGAAATTGTTGGTTGAGGATTATGGTATGCAGGATCAAGAATGGTTGAAATCTCTGTAGGAAGTAAAAGAGAAATGGATTGGGGTGTATTCAAAGAATTTCTTCGTAGCAGGAATGGGAGTGAAAGTATGAACAGTTTTTTTTGACGAATTTGTAAACACTTCCACGGGGATTAGAGATTTTGTTTTCAAGTCCCAAAAAGCCATTGAGAAGAAGTACATAAGAGAGAAACAAGATGATTATTTGACGATCAGTCGTGCAAGAAAATTCCTTTTTGGAGATCCATCAGAGATGCATGCAGCTTAGATATATACCTAGGAGATGTTCCGACATTTCCAGATTGAATTGACAAAGTCGCAGAAGTTAACTTCAAAGAAGGTGCATGAGTTGTCAACTCTTGATTCAAAAACCTACTTGGTGTTCAAAGTAATGGATCCTGAATCTAGCCGTAGGTATTTCACAGTTGTGCAATATATCAAAACCGGGATGGCGAAATGTAATTGTAAGCAGTTTGAACATTCTGGTACAATATGCCATCATATTCTCATGCTTCTAAGTTCAAAGAACTTGGTTCAGATACCTGAAGAATTGATACACAAGCGAAGGACTCAAGATGCTAATAAAACGAGCGGTATGCCCTGTACGTTCTCCCATATGCAATAGATTATGCTGAGACACAAATCGGTCGGTTCAATCACATACACAAACGATTCGATCTGTTTGTGTTACATGCTTCATCTTCTAAAGAAGCCACAAATTATGCTCTCCAATTGCTAGATCGTGATCACAAAATTGTTCGCGCCTTCCCTGCAGAAGGTGTGAAAGCAAGACCAGACGAGAATGTGCAACCTGTTATCAATAATGGGGCCAATATGGAATTTCCCGATGATGATGAGTATGATGATGCAACTGCTTCCAATGATTTTGTGTTTGATCCAATATGTTCGCAGACAAAAGGTCGAAAAAAAGCAACACGGCTGAAAAGTGCTGTCGAACAATTGTCAGGTCAGAAACCACTTCGAAAGTGTGCAATATGTGGAATCTTTACAAACCACGATAAACGGAACCATTATAAAGCTTTAGGGTTAAAAAGGTCTGAATTAACATAATTTCATTTCTTTTGATTTATTATTACATTTTGATACAAATAAAGTGTTATTGTTTGCTAATCAGATGTCTCTGTATGTATGTAACTCCCGGTAACTGCATGTGTCTATCCTGTAAATGCCACGATAAGCGGAACCGTTAAACTCTGAAAGGTTAATATCTTAACTCTCTAGCGCCCTGCGGACATAATCTTTCAGAAGTGTTGATACTGTACGGCGTCGTTTAAATCAAAGACGTCTTAATACGGCGTCGTTTTATATACCTAGCGTCCGTGGTAATATATTTAAGTTTTATACGACGTCGTTTTATATACCCGACGTCGATTCATAGTCATAGCGTCGTCGTATTATTTGTAGGAGAACTAGCGTCATTTTAGGAACAAGATACTGTATGGCGTCGTTTAAATTCTTGAACTAGCGTCTGCAGTATTAAACTGCGTACCGTATGCAGAATGGGTCAATTATTTAGTTCTTCTATGCAAACCTTGGATGTGCTAGCACAACAAATTGAGGTTTATTGATGTATGACCTCAAGATGTTGTGATGGACACTCCAAGGTTTGCATAGAAGAACTAAACAATTAACCCATCCTGACAGTACATTTTTTGAGAGATCTAGGCGTTAAAATTAAGTTTATAAAGCTAAAAATCATCTGTTTCTGTTGCATATTCTTGCTCGTAGTTACATATTCAAGTGATTTGGGATGATGAGAAACACACATGGCAACCAAAATCGGACAGTTATCCTTTGACATCCCAAACCCCAACTGAAATTAACAGAAAATCAAGAATCGGACATACCTAAAACTGAACGGAAAGTGGCCGGAAAACATGGAACCCGCCGGAGAGTGTTCAGTACGCTGCCGGAAAACATAGAACCCGCCGGAATTTGGGACCCTGGTAGCTAGCTTTGATCGATTGCATGTACCTTCTCTCTCATACAAAATGAATGATCTGATGACAAAAGGATTGAACTGGAAGAAAGGAAAGTTGTATCTCTAGAAGGACACACAGTATGTGAGGAGAGGGAGATGGCAAGGAAGGAGAAAGAGACGGCGAGGAAGGACAGAGAATAGGAGGAAAGGATAATGCAGATGGACTTGTCTCAGATGCAAGACTCGCAAGTGAGGGCTTATTACGAGCATCGCAAGGCAGAAATCATGGCAAAATTCTCCAATTCAAGTTCCGCAACTTATTATACTGATCTACCCGAATATTGATCATTGTATTTTTCTTAAAATGTACTAGAGATGTTTGAAATGAATGTTGAAATACAATGTACTAAATCTTATCTTCAAAAAATTGATGAACTCATTTTGATTAGTCATAATTCATCACTTTAATAGATTCAAGAGTCTACATGCATTGGAACTAAAATTACGTAGATAGTTGAATTGGAGTTGAAAAAGTAATTAACAATGAGATGGAGGGAAAGTTAGTTAAATTTGAAACAATTTGGTGCTAAAATAGAACCAACCACTGGAGACTGGGTTCTATTTTAGCACCAAAAAGCACTTTTTGGTGCCAAAATATAGCAATGGCTATAGCCATTTTGACATTACCATTGGATTTGCTCTAAGATGGATTTATAATGATTTTGGAATTTTGTCAATTCTCTGTTTTGTTCATATTCCAAGCCCCAACACTTCAATAGCTGTGTGTCTTTGTTTCATCTTTCCCTTTTCTTTTGACGGTTATATAATCATCCATAAATTATTGTTGTAAATATAATAAATGACTTAATTTCTCTCTCTTTGTTCTGCAACAAACGCACAATAGCAGCAACAAGATTAGATATGGTTTTTAAGTTGACTGGTAGGTCCTAGTAGCGGCTAGGAAAAACGTCACCACTTTAAAAATCCAAATAAACTCGAGGGCAACTTAGTCATTTCTCTGGCCACTAGTAGGAGTTGCACTGGCCGCTAGTCTAGTAAGACTAGCGGCCAGGCCCATGCCCATGCCCATGCCCATGCCCAAGCCATTAGATCGTTGGAGATCTGGTTGCTGGAATAGTGTCCATAGCAAATGATTGTTATGAATCATTCCTTTATATATATATATATATATATATATATATATGTAGACATATTTCCTTTGTCTATTTTTTTTTTGGTGAAAACATATTTCCTTAATGTCCGTTTTATGTTCAAAATTGCTTTGCTCTGTTTTTGTACTCAATTTTTTGTCTGATGGCTGCAAATCATCAAAAGAATGCACCATATCGTTGGCTTTTAACGTGTACATTCAGTTACCCATTTTCTTATTATGTACCGCCTTTCTGCAGAATGATTCTTCTGTTGATGGGAGCTATTCATTCCCTCTAATGTTTGAAAAATTGTCAGAAGTTAACCAGGAAGGGTCTCAGTGGACTGGTTGTGAGATTAGAGATGCCATCAACTTGATTTATCAAAACCTACACAAATTGGACTTGTACTTATCTATCCTTGTAAGAGCTCTGTTTTATCCTTTTATTTTCGCTAATTCTTAGATAACCAGAATGTCTTCAGCTCCTTACTTAAGTTCTTGTTCTTACAAGTGTACCAAGAAACAAATTTAGTTGTGTATTTATTTTAAAAAGCAAATTTAGTTGGATAATATATATTTTTTTGACTGCTAAGTTTTGCCCCAAGTATGAGGATTGGAACCAGGGACATTGAGGTTATTCCTCAAGGCCTCTGAATCTTGACTTGCTAAAATAACGACTTAAGGAGTTGGGTAGATGAGGAGTTTGGTTTGAAGGAGTTGCTGACTTAAGGATGTGACTGCTCTGTAGTTATTTTGACCGGTGTTGAATGATGAAAAAACAAATATGGTCGAGCCTAGCAACACTGCAACAGCGAAAAATGTTTGGGTGGGTTTAAAATATAGAACTAACCTGTTTTAATAGGTGATGCAACTGTTATTTTTCTTCTCTGGCATATCTGATAATAGGGTTTCTTGCAACCCTAACACATCAAAGCAGTGAGAATCTCAATACAATGATTTAAGTGACTATGATACCAAATTTAATGTAAATCAATAGCCTGATCTTGAGGAACTTAGAATGGTGTTGGCAGTGTTAAATCTGCTAACTGTAGTGACCTAAATATCGAGACAAGACGAGAACAAATAAGTACAGACCAATGACTTGATTGACAAAGTTATGAGCAATTGAGCATGTGTTGGCTCTGATACCAAATTGATGCACTTGGGAGGCTAATAATTGATTGTTCTGGAATCAAAGTTTTGTAGAGGAAATAAACCCTATTGTCTACCTTTGAACAGACTAATGCTTGCCATTTTGGTTGGTGGATCATTCAACACCTCTAAACAGTATGTGTAACAACCAATCCAAGCCAAGTTGCTTGATTTAAGGGAAAATAACACCCAAATACACAAAGTGCATATTAAAATTGTAATAATCCAAGTCTATTTTCCATCTATTCTTTAGATATGTGTGTGTGTATCACCAAGCAAAAGATAGTTTGATTTCAAGACAACATAAATAATGAAACATCCTAGGACCTATATAATAAATACCTAATATGATCTAAGTAATTTTCTAATTAAATCCAAAAGATATTTTAAAATCTTACTGTTGTAAATAAATTTTTACTGCCTAATAGTACAAAATTAACATTACATATAAATGTGAGTTTAGATTTCTTAGGCTGCATCACCCACCCCTCAACTTGATACCACTGCATCACAAGGTCCTTGAAGTCAGTAAATGAGGGCCATGTATTCTCAAAGGGGGAGGACCCCACTTTACTGTACCCTACTCGAGAACAATGGGGAATGATTAGAAGTCATACGAGGGAGAACTTTCTGTGCCTGATTAACAAACACTTCCTTTCACTTAATGGTAAGCATGAAATATGAGTAGCTATAGGACGACCCTCAGGACACGTAAACTGTGCATTAGAGGGCTCAAAATCTTTCAAATTGCAGTCCCTAATAAATATTCAATAACCTCTCATACTTGCAATAATTTTTGCACCTACCTTCTACTAAAGAAACTCGAACGACATTGAAGTACCCCTTAGTACCATTGAGGTCTGCATAACCCAATTCCATCAAACAACTAATCCTAGAAATCCTGGTCCTCCCTAGGCCAATTAGGCCAATATACTGATGTAAAATTTTCATGTGTTGTTCTCTTTTGTCTCACTTCTCCCTTGTGCTCGTAGGCATAGCAATGTCCAATTGCTCCAATTTGTCCTCAATACACTGCATTTTCTCATTGGAGATTTGCCTGAATTTGACAAGTTCCTCTTGCATCAACTGATTGTGAATGTTCCAACCATATTATATCAGACAACATAGGAGTGCTCGAAAATCAAGAAGTAGAGAACTAGGACAAGTGCATTCTCCGAAGTTCAGTAAATAACACTAGTTGACTGGATACAAAGTACTTGAGCTTGGCTGAACCTAAGGACCTAAGAAATAGGATCTGCAAGTAACATTTTACTTCAAAATTCTCAATCAAGTATGAAGAAGATCCTCACATAAATTACTGATTTAGGGGTAGATTGATTATAATTGATTGAATTCAGCAAGATAAGGTTTGAACAGAATAAAAAAAGATAAATCAAGATGATATAACAGGCGAAAAAAAATTATGACTTTCACATAGACATTTCAGCGAGCAATGGTGGGTAACAAGAACAATGGAATAGAAACGATGATTTAGGAGATTAAAGAGAAAAAAATAGAAAGAAGAGATGAGGAGTATGAGACTGATTGAAGAAGAGTTTACCTAAAATTAGAGTAGAGAGTCAGAATTTGCAGAGAACAGAACAATAATGAGAGCTCTAGCTGTTCTTTAATGGAGCCAGGAAAGTGCTCTAACAGCAATTGTTATGGTTTCAGTTGACCATTGGTTGGAATTAACAGATTTGAAGAAGAGTAGGGGAGGAAGGGTATCATGTCTTAATTAAGCTATGATTTGTCTTTAAGCATTGTCAATGATGCTCATTGTACTTTTAACTTTTGTGATTAGGCTGCCACTACTTCTAAAGTAAATGCTTGGTGATGTGTCAACGGGTGTGCCACAACCAATTCTGGTAGGATTCACCTCTGCAGGTGTCCTGTGTAATTAGGAGGGAAAAAAATTGAAAATTGAACAACTTTTGTTGCATTCAGGAGCCATTTGGATGGAATCTACCATTGACAGTTCGGGGAGGGTTTAAAAATTGGTATGGAGTGCCAAATATGAATAAGGAATTCATGAAGCTACCTATCCAAAATAGTAAATATTTTGAGACATGCCACTGATTTTTCCACTCACTTTTTTTGTTGGTTTTATTTGGCCTAGACATAAATTTAAAATAATATTTCCAATTTCCTCTTTCCCAGTTCATATCACAGACATTATACTCACAAGCTGATGCAAAGCTTACGATATTTACAATTGTTTTGTTATAGGATGACTATGTTTATCAAATATGATTGACTATTTTCTTAACAAACTTGAAATGTTCATTTCATGTTTGTGAATATCTTGCCCATTATCAAAATCCATTCCAGATGTATGCAGCTCTTAAATAATTCAAGTTTTGTGCAACTATTGTCCACTTGCATTTTACTCTTCGCTAGGTTTCAGAACACCAAAAACCAAGGAAAGTAACTCTTTACTGGATGCAATATACATGTGTGGTTCTTGGCATCTCGGCCTGTTCAATATGGCTTTTACGCCATAGTAGATTGATGGGGAGTTCAGACATTGACAATTGGATTCGAGAGGCAAGGGACTCGACTGCTAGCTTTTGGAGTGACCATGTTGAACAACCAGTAAGATTTGTCTCAATTGTTCCCTTCTTTTAGTTGCTTGAATTAGAATTATTAGTATAGAATGTTTATATTTTATGATATCTTATGCATCTGTTTACATTAACCTTCAAAACTTGGTTGAGATGGCTCGAGGATAAATCTTAAAATTGGTAATCTCAGTTTATCTGTTGACAGATGGTGTTTCCTTTATCCCAGATTATATTAACTTTACTCTCTTGGAACTTAGTCTCAGAAAGATAAATATCAACCAATCCTTTAGTTTTGCTTCCTTCAAAATAAATAAAAAACTATGCAACAACGAGTCTACAACATTACAAACTTTGTTTTCTAATTACTCAGATGCAAGTGTAGTATGATCAAAATTCAAAATGAACAAAAAATTGAGCATAGAAAAACCATAAGAAAAACTTTCTCCCTCTTGTATATCTTCACTCAATCTTACGTTTTCCCCCTTAAAAATCACGGGATATTTCATAATTAATCTGTTCTAGATTTATCTGATAATAGTTCAGGACTTCAGTCTATTAAATTCTCCACCTATATTTAACGTGTGTTTAAAAGATGGTGAAGTGTTTGACTAAAGGTCCTTAAAATGTTTTTTTTTTTAAAGTTAAAGGATATAGAGATACCTGCCAGTTATTTCATATTTGATGTTATTATTATGATTACTTATGGTTATATATTTTTATTAATTTTTTGGTTTTTATTATTGTTCTTTAGTCCTTTCTCTTTGCAATTATTATTATTTTATCTTTTTTCTGTAACCTTGCACTCTTTTCATGATTTTATATGGGATTCATTTTCAGCCACCCCAATTAGCCTGGGATAAAAAAAGGCTTTGTTGTGTTGAGTTGGTCCTCCTATTAAATGTTCGATGAAAGTCTATATATGAGTGTTTTGGATTTCTTAATAATGAGCATGCACATGCTGTTGTGATGCCTTACAAGTGTTTGATGTAAATCTTGAAAATCATGGTGATGACTCTAATTTCTAAATATACTAAGATTGAAGTTGTTATTGAACAAGTGGTTGATCAATATGATTCCATTGGAGTTGATAGTTTTCTTTTCAAGTTGTACAACTTTGTGCAAAATTCTGCTTCTATATACTACAAAGGAGCTTTGGAGTTTAAAATTTTTCTGTCGAGACAAACAATTTTCAATGTGAAGATGCTTTGGAAGTCTGCAATATTCATTGTCTTTTAGGGATTTGGACTGACCATACTGCTCAACTTTTTCAGAGAAAGCTATTTTATCTTTCGATTTGTTGCGATATATCATATAGGATATTTTCCTTGTTTCTTTGTGGGCCTCAGCTAAGGGTGATTTAGGGGTTTTCTTTGTATAAATCTTTGTAGAGATTAGAGACCCCTCTTTTGAAGAGTTGTTTTTTTATTTCCTCTTGTTAACTTGTTATAGGGTGGGTGGACTCTTGTATGTGTGTGTGTAATATCGGGTTCCTAGATGTTGATAATGTTGCTGGTCAAAATTAGGGTTATTGCCAGCCATTTTTGTAGTCAATTCTTTAATGAAAACCCTAAGTTTTCTATTGATGGGTAATTGGGTACTTACAATGATTGCTCAACGGGTGTCGTATTTCTCAAATTCTTGGAGAAATAGTAGGATTTTCTTGAAATGGGATACTGAGATTATCACTGAACCAAAACATTGAAATCCAAACAGTTTGCATTTTCTTGTTTCTGCTCTTACAATAGTAAAAGGTCATAGTTGCCATTATATAAGGGAGGGAAAGAGAGAGATGTTTAGTTTATTCACCCTTAATAAACAAAGTTAATAAGTTCAAGTATTCTGGATATATAGAAGTGACCATGTTATTAAGTTTTCTCTATAGTTCAAAGTCATGGTGGCGGCCTAAGATTTCTGAATGATTTTTTTGTCTCTTTATTTTCAGTTTTGGCATTGGGAGATGCACATCGTTACACTAGTTAGGCTTCAAATTTTCTTAAAAAATTATGGTAAAATTCTAAATAATAGGAATAAGAAGTTGGATCAATAAGATAAACACAAAAACACTATCTAGTTTATATAACATTATCCAAATAATAATATGGAAGGACGGGCTATTTCAGAAAGTATGTAATTCGTGGGACTAATATAGTGCTTAGAATATTCTAGTAGTAATCTGGCACATGGGTAGGTAATATCTCCCTGGTGCAAGTTAGCAAATCTGAGCATGATAGTTATCTATAAATAAGATAGGTGTGTGAAGTGTGAGAAATATATGAGAATTATGCCTATCCAAGCTATCTTTTTCCTCGAGTTTTCTTCAATTTCATTCCTGAATTCCTTAATTTACTTCAACTCGAGTTGCTCTTCATCATCATTTCTAATTGTTCTTCACTGGATTAGCTTCATTTACTAATTAACAACCCTTGTTAGTTATTAGTTGCTTGATTGGTTCGTTTTAATCAGGCCTAATTAGGGTTAAGCCTGACAGATGGTATCAGAGCCCTCATCCTAGGCCAAGCTTCATCTTCTTCAACCTCCACTTTCATACTCTATTTTCTGCAAATTCACTGTAGCACATCAGATCTCACCAAAAATCAGTCAAAACCTCATCTAAACAACAACAAATCTTCTGGGCTTTGTTCACTGAAGTTAAAGGAGTACAAACAACTGGGAATCAACAACAAACATATAAGAAATCTCATAAAAAAATGGCAATTCTGATGCTCTGTTTTTCTGGGTGCGAACTGTTCATCATCAAATTATTAGAGGCAGTGTTCTAAAAATCCCCGCCTAGGCCCCCTGGTGGCAAAAAAAATCCCTTCAGAAAATAAGGCGGGACCTAGGTAGGGTCTAGGCGGAGAGTTTTTTTATTATTTTAATAACTACCCAAACCAGATCTTAATATATTTATTTTAATAATTATTTACCATATTCATAATACATGTTATAAAGATATCAAATCACAAACGAAGTGAACAATATCAAGTCAAAATGGATAATTTTATTATAGTTGTAATTTTTTTAAACTTGTACCAACTTCAAATTATATAAATGATGATACATTTGTAATATTTAGTTTAATTCAATATAATTCTTAAATATAATTCTTAAATTTATATGTTTAGTTTCTTAAGTTTTAATATTGAATTAAATTTTTGAGATTTTAAATTTATTATTTAATAGCAATCTTGTTTATGAATAAAACTAATACGTTAAAAATATGTTTAAACTTTGAACAATTGCATGTTTGTGTTTGAACTTTGACATTAGCAATATGGATATGTGTTTCAACTTTAAGCAAAGGCCTTTATTATCTTTATTATAGATTATTTTACTTTATATTATTGTTTTGTTTGGATAAATGTAAGATAAAATATTAAAATTGGCTTAAAATAAAAAATCCCGCCTAGGTCCCACCCAGACCCCGCCTAGGCCCCCCTCGGCCGCCCGCCTCCCGCCTAGCGCCTTTTAGAACATTGATTAGAGGTATAAATCCATCCCATCTTATTCGGTTATAGTAAATTTACATAGCCCACTCCATTATTATACATACACACACATCGTAGTCATTAGTTGTAGTGTTTTAAGAATTATAACACTTGTCTTTAAAAATATTCAATTGACCCATTTGTGATTTTTAAAATGTACAATCAAGTCATTAAAGTTAATTTGACTACCAGACGCCTAAAAATATATCACGTGATTTTTGAAAAAAAATAAATATTACGTGTATTTGCTGACTGGGCAGGAGAAAGCTTGGTTATCTTACGTGGTTTTTTTCTTTTCTTTTTATCTCTTTTCTAAATAATACAAATAATATATCAAAATTTTTGTATCAATGAGATCTATTACAACATTATATTAATTTCTACAAAAATTAAAAATAAAAAATCATTAATTACGTGGCAAAAAATAATTAAAATAATAATAAAATTAAAATAAATATTTTAATTCATTTTCTTTATTTGTATTCTTTTCCTTATCTCGTTTCCTTTCTTTTAATAATTATTTTTATTTTAAAATTAATACTAATATATATTTTAATGATATAAAAAGGTAAGTTCATAATTAACATAAAAAAAGAAAATCATTAATTATGTGGTAAAAATAATTAAAATAAATATTTTAATTCATTTTTTTATAATTTTTATTTTCCAACAAAAAAAATAAAATCATTAATTATGTGGCAAAAATCTAATTAAAATAATAATAAAATTTAAATTAATACTTTAATTCATTTTCTTTATAATTTTTTCTTTTCCAACAAAAAATAAAATCATTAATTTCTTGTATTCACCTACGGAACCCTAAAACGTGGATTCCCCAATCATACCCTCCTTCAGGAAATGTTCGCCACCGGAGACGCCGCCTTCGTCGGCGTTTACCTCACCGCTGATAAGCTACTGCTTGTCTACGCGGTGTCAAATCGGGCGCCGGCTCGGATGGACGAACTGGATGGCACAAACCGCTGCTACTACGAGAGGCTGCCGGTGAAGCTCCGGTCGGCCAATGGCGATGAGGAGAGAGAAGGAAAGGAGGAGGTGACGGCGGAGGCGTATTACGGTCACCGGAATTATGCGGTGAAGATGTGGAAGAGGAATGGGGAGAAGGGGTTCAGTAATTATACAGAGAAAGAGGCGAAAGGGTATGTTCAGCATAAAGATAGGCCTCAACAAATCTCTTTTTTGGATCAGATTCAGCTTTTCCTATCATCTTCCTAAACAAGAAAATTAATTAATTATGTAGGAGTATGATATTTTATATTTATTAGATACAAAAAAAATCACAATTATAAGCTGAATTTGTTGTATTTGTGCTTGTGTTTGTGTGATTTTTAGATTATTTTAGTGCAAGAAATTTGAAGGGGAATTTGATTTTTCTATCCTGGTTTTGTTAATTTGGGAAATGTAAAATATTTGATTCTCTGTGTTGTAATTGGAGTACCATTATTATTCTCTGTGGTGATTTAATTTGGGAAATGATTTTATTTTTTTGTTGAAAAAGAAAAAATTATAAAGAAAATGAATTAAAGTATTAATTTAAAATTTATTATTATTTTAATTAACTTTTTGCCACATAATTAATGATTTTATTTTTTTGTTGGAAATTAAAAATTATAAAGAAAATGAATTAAAATATTCATTTTAATTATTTTTTACCACATAATTAATAATTTTATTTTTGTTGGAAAAGAAAAATTATAAAGAAAATGAATTAAAATATTTATTTTTATTGTTTTTTACCACATAATTAATGATTTTCTATTTTATGTTAATTATGAACTTACCTTTTCATATCATTAAAATATATATTAGTATTAATTTTAAAATAAAAATAATTATTAAAAGAAAGGAAAAGAGATACGGAAAAGAATACAAATAAAGAAAATGAATTAAAATATTTATTTTAATTTTATTATTATTTTAATTATTTTTTGCCACGTAATTAATGATTTTTTATTTTTAATTTTTGTAGAAATTAATATAATGTTGTAATAGATCTCATTGATACAAAAATTTTGATATATTATTATTTGTATTATTTGGAAAAGAGAGAAAAGGAAAAGAAAAAAGCCACGTAAGATAACCAAGCTTTCTCCCGCCCGGTCAGCAAATACACGTAATATTTATTTTTTTTTCAAAAAACCACGTAGGATATTTTTAGACACCAGTTAGTCAAATTGGGCGGAATGGCTTGATTGTACATTTTTAAAAATCACAGTGGGTCAATTGGATATTTTTAAAGCACAGTGACTAATTGCTTAAAACACTACAACCACAATGGGATAAAAATGCTTTTTGCCGTTAAATCACTATATCTGTTGTTTCCTAGCTAATTTGCAATTAGCCTGTCTTCATTTAGCATATATAACACTCTCCAATCATCCATGAGCATCAATTAATACAATCATTTCACATAATTTTTAATATCCATGAATACTCTAGCACCGTTTGTTTCAGTTTTTTCTTGACAGCTTCTGGCTTCTGAGAAGCTACATGAGTGGTGTTTGTTTCAGCTTTTGGGTCCAAAAGTTACCTAAAGCTAGAAGCTGAGTACAAGTGAATTAATGAATAAAAAAGCTGAAAGCTTGAATCACCTATTTTGGTGTTTCTCAAACCAATTTCTCAACTCATCAACTCTTAATAAAATAAAATAATATTATTTATATATACTTGATAGATGCCACGACACGTATGCGTGAGCTGAACGTCGTCCGGATCGTTTCTTGCAAAGTTGTATTGGTGGATCACCAACGATACCGTAACCCTTCGCTTATAATAAAGCGAGAACCTTGGTACAATCAATAGTGTAATGAATTCGGTGTTGAATGAAACTTAAACTTGTTTTCTATATTGAGACAAGAACCTTAGTATAGGTAGAAGACGCCACACTCAATTATGAATTGTTGAATGATAAGTCAAGTTGAACCTCACAACAAACTATGAA